>JAHIAL010000079.1:0-600000 GCA_021605145.1 Aegilops bicornis
TCAAACAATGGCACAGAAACCGCCAAAACATGGCCCGTTTACTGCGCGACGAGGCATCCGGCGGACTTAGTAGCTGCCCACCCGCGGTCAAGCAGCCGTCGAGCGAAAACGAGCAAATGGCCTCATCCTGTCCGGCATCAAGCCCCGGTACAATGGTCGAGACCTACGGAGCATTCAATGGGCCGACTGCTTTGGCTTCGATGAGCTTCTCGGAGAAAACCGTCCTCTGCGAGCTGCGCACAACTCAAAGCCAAGTCAGCAAGGACTGCGCCTTTCTTCCTCGTCTCTGATGCGAAGCTGTCATCCCAACGGATATAGAATTGACTCCCCTCGGGTCACCATGTACACGAGGAGGCGGAAGAAGCACGACAAGGCGGCGTCGACCCTCCCCGGAAGAGGGCATTTGTTGGCACTCAACCGGTCCAACATCTACCCGGCCAGAGCCTGCTGGCAAATACTACAACCGAAGGTCGAAGCCAAGATCTTTCCAAGAAGGGCAGACCTTGTTCTCCGGCTGATCCAGCGAATAGCCGTCAAAGCACAAGCTCTCGGCCTGCTTAGGAAGGCCCCTTCATCATCTTGCGCAAAGTATTGGACAACGACTCCCTACTACCCGATCGACGCTCGAAGCCTCGAAAGCACGCCAAGAGGGCCCGATTCGCAAGGAAGATTTGAACGCCATGGAATACAAATCTCCTCAGAAGATTTTTACGATTAATGCAAAGAGTATATTACCATGCTACCTTTTGTATTAAAATCTGAAGATTCCGGGTCCCCCGAGGAAAGAGCTCGGGGACTGCCTCTTTATCTGTACGATAAAGGTTAGACTCTTGAAACAAAGTATGTCACCTTTTTGTTATGCCACTTACTTGGGTTCACTGCCCGGTCGGCAGGACTTGCCGTCTGGAACTATGAAATGCTAGCTGCAATGGACAAGTAATGTGTGGCACCTAAGCCTCTCTGCCGAGTTTAAGCAACGCATAGCCTTCATGATAGCGACTGATTAGCGTGCGGGAGCAAGGTAGAAAGGTGCCCACACCGAAAATGGCCAAGGACTCAAAAGCACTACATAGTTTTAAGCCGGTTTCCAGCCCTTTTTACAACCGATCGCTCAGCGAAGCCGGCTGGCCGCTTTCCTATTCAACTTGCTAAAACTCTAAAGCGTTAGTACTTGCCTTCCCAAGGTAGCTAGAAGTTTCCTTACAACGAGACTGCATACCGCCAGTGGTTGGTTGACAAGGCAGTAACCAAGGGAAGGCAGCAAAGGAAAAAAGGCAAAGAGCGATAAAGCAAGAAGAGTGAACTCAAGGAAAATATTTACACAATAAGGGCCCTTGGTCAATCTTCAACAAAGTTTAGATACACCCTGCGGGTGGAATTGTGCGAAATTAACAAGTTCATTTGAGACTAATAGACAGGCGAAACAAAAGATAAAGCGGCAGCCTAGGAAGCGGCAGAAGGGTCCAGAGGATCAGATTAGTCGGCAAGCGGTGCCCGATCGCGGAGCAGCCGGTGGTCGGTTCGCTGTGATCGCCCGGCAGATAGCTGGTTTTCGGCCGACGCAGTTCTTTGTTGGAAGCGCGGCTGAAGCCGAGATCGTCCCGGCCCGACCTTCTGGCGCCTTCTTCGCCTCCCTCCTCCGGGCCTCGCCTTCCTCCTCGCCCATTGGAGTCGATCACCTCCGCCGTGAGTTCACCACCGTCCCGGCCGGGTTCAGCCCGAACCATTTCAGGCGGCGCCTGGCGTCAGCTTCGCTTCCAGCCCGGGCCCGGGACGAAGATGCCGGTGTCGGTGTACTGACGATCGATGCTGCCACTGACAAGATCGTCCTTCACGACCGCTTAACTCTGCTGGCGTGCTGCCGAAAGCCGGATGGCCAGGCTTGGGCTAGATTCAGCCTTGTGGTACCACGCCTGATTTAACCTGCGTTCCTGTGGCGCCCAGCTTACCGGGTCGAAGAGCCCTTCCGGGCCTCAAGACGGGCCGGTCATTCCTCCGGGCAGTCGGCGACCGGGAGGCGCGGTGCCGGCCAAGATGTCCGGGCCACGTGGCGGCGATTGCTGAGCACCGACACGCTGGCCGTGGCGCAGCATCTGTTGAGCCGCCAAGGCGAGCCTCAATGCTCAAGATCTGCTCGTTAAGGGATCGGGGCATCGGCGACGATCTTCGTGACCGGCCCTGGCCCTTCACCCTTGATCGGGCCGATGGCCCTTCGTTGGCGGCGTCTGAGTGGCCAGGGAAGAAGTCTGCCAGACGGAAGCAAAGAGAGAAATTAAAGACTAAAAGCCGGTTTTGACCAACAGCCGGAAAAACGAGGAAGACTCACCATCGACTATGTCCTCGATCTCGTGGAAGCCGGAGGTCAGCACTGCCTCCTTGTCAGACCAGGAGGAGCGCTCGCTCGTGAATTCAGCAAGAAGTCCAGCCTCCTTATCCTCCACCTCTTTCTGAGCCTTCTTGAAGAGCCTCCTTCGACGATTCCAGCCAGCGGCCAGCCGGTCGCGCTCTTCACCAGCCTGGCTGCACTCTTTTCTTCTTGGCATGGATGCGGTGTTGGCTTCACCCAGCTGCTCCTCAGAAGCGGCATTAGCCTCTGCCAGAAAAAAATAAGAAAGTAAGGCGTTAGTCGCCAACAAAGAAATATAGTTGCTGGGAGATCCGACCCGATCGCCAGTCAGCCAGTCCAATCTTGGGATTATAGCCAGATGAAGGCTACTTGCGCACTGCTGAAAAAAGAAGAAGACGATTTCCCATTGGTCCCGACAAGTCGGCGATCCGTTGAGCCCGCTCACGGACGTTGGAGTTGAAGGTGATCTCGGATATTGTGGTAATCCTGCGACATGAAATTCGCATTATGTTAGTACTTGGAACTCGCCGATTAGAGTTTCGAGCCGCCTGCTCAGCTGCCAGCCCGAAACTCGGGGACTACACCCACTGGGTGCGCTGGCGCGCCCCCACCAAAAAGCACAAGAAACAAAAACGAAGAAGAGAACAGACCCGAACGGCTTCTCGCGCTGCCAAGTGCGCCTTTATTAGTTCTTCGTGGCCTCGCCGGCTCGGATCTTGGCTTGGACGCCCAAGAGCGCCCGATTCGGCGGGTTTGCCTGTCCGCTTCCTCGCACCCACCTGGGCTTTCGTCAGCCTCGGTGTCCGGATCGAGGAGCTTGCGGCGCCGGTCTCCAGGGCGCATGCCAAGCCGCCTTTCTCAAGACGGGACGCGTTGGTGCGCCACCCAAGATCTGTGCCCGCCGCCACTTCTCCAATCGGAGAACCGCGGGTCCGCCCGGCTGCTCGCCCGGGCGCTCGAACGGCGGCTACTGGTGGCGCGCGAGCACGTCCGGCATGGAGGTGTCGCCGCCGTCTTCGTTCCTTTGATCGAAGTACTTCACCGCCGCCTCCCCTGCCTCACGCCGAGAACTCCGGGTGGCGGGCAGAGTTCAGAGGAACGACGTAAGATCACCGAGTGGTGATGCGCGCGGCTTCTTGCCGCTTTCTTCACCACTGCAGCGGCTACAGCCTCGCCACTTTCTCCTTGACGGCCTCCGACTTCTTGGCCTCCGCCTTCTTGCCCGAGGGCGGCCTCCCACTACTCTTCACCGCGCCTCCAGCGTGTTCCGCTCCTCGCCTGCCGAAGGTCGTGGGCGGTCGGGTCAATCCGCCGAGTCCGTGGCCGGAAGTCTCCGCCGACCCCATGATGGAGGCGGTGGCTACCTTCTCAAGAGAGAGGGAGCCCCGACCCAAGGAAAACAAAGAAGAAAAACTCAGACAGATCGATGAAGAGAAGACAAAGATGCAAGGGAGGAAAGCACTTACGCTGAGACCCGGGCTTATGCGTCTTCACCTCCCTGTAGGCGGTTGACCTTCAGCCGCCTCTTCCCGGCTTGGTCGCCAGAGCCGAGCCTTGCTTTCTTCGCCGGCCGCCGAACAAGCTCGATGCAGCCCCACGCTTTGTTATACCGCCTTGGGCGTCCTCAAGGCCGAGAGCTCAGACTGGCTGGCCGGCCCCCTTTGGTGGAAAGCGGGTGACTTCCCATGCATCATCGGAGGGCCAGTCCTCGAGGCTGGCCCCGAGCCTCGCGCCGCCTGCTCTGCTGCCTCCTCACTTGGCATCGTCTTCCAAGGTCACCGCCCCCAAGTCGGGGTCGTCGACATCGCTTTCCACTCTGTCGGCGGAGGACTATGGCCGGCAACCCATGTGCCGGGCTGCTGTCACGGAGGAGAGGGCTCGCCGAAAACCGGTCGGTCGATCTCGATAAGACGGACTTGGCAACAAGGAATCAGAGGAACCGGAAAAAGTAACAACTCACCATGGGCGGAGGATTGGCGCGCATGAATACGGCTTCCTCCTTGCCGAACTGCCACTCTTCTCAGAGCTCGCAGTTCGCAAGGTAGTTCACCATGTAGGCCACCTCTTCGTGAGGCATCTCCTTGGTGCACGTCCAACTTGGATCCCGGTGGCCGCTCATCTGGCAGATCATGTGAGGACGGCCTTGAAGCGAGAGCACTCGGCGCGCCACGAAGGCGGCCAGCAAATCAGGCCCGGTCAGGCCCTCCGACCTGCCATCACCTGAGGCCCAGGCGACGGCGGTGGCTCCAAAGAGGTGTCAACGACCTGCCCGTGACGACAGTGGGCTGCCTCCAGCGGGCGCGCCCGGCCGCATAAGCCGGGCAGGTTGACCCAGCCGCCTCCGCCAAGACGCTCTTCACGTAGAAGCACGACCGCTGCCACATCTTCACCGATTTTATCCGCGTGATGGGGAAATGGGTTGTCGGGCCCCATCCTCCGCATCGCTGGCGAACGCCGCCGTGACCGAAGCCGGCACGCTGCGACATGGGTGCCAAGCTTGGTGTAGAAGAACTCCCCCCATAGCTCGATGGTGGGGAGGACGCCGAGGAAGCCTTCGCACAGAGTGACAAAGGCGGACAATAGCACCACCGTGTTTGGGGTGAGGTGGTGCGGCTGGAGTCCGTAGAACCCGAGGAAGGAGCGGAAGAAGCCGCTCGCCGGCAGATCGAGGCCGCAGCAAAGCGGTAAGCGGAAGATTTACCCGCTGCCTCCTCCGGCGCCGTAGATTTCTCTCTCCGCGCGAGGCGGACCTTCACGAACTCCTTGCTGGGCAGCCGACGCTGCCTTGGCGGAGGAAGTCGATGTGGTCATCGTGAACCTCGAGTCATTCCACTTTGAAAGCATCTGGGGCGTGATTGTGGAAGAGGAGCCATCGGGAATTGGTCGCCGCGACGCCGACGTAGCTTGGGGGGCGGAGAGAGGAAGAAGGAAGAGGAGGCAGAAAGAGGGAGGTAATGAGGAGGGGGACACGGCGTGCCTCGCCGCTTCCCTCCCCGCCTACTTATAGGCCCCTCACGGCTTAAGGGGCGAGCGTGGGATTAATCGCCAAGTTCCACGCCCCCACGACCATTGCATTCCCACGCGAAGCATCGCACGCAGAAACTCCGCTGAATTCAACCGCCCACCTCGGCCGCAGCGGATCCGCTCGAGAGCCGAGGAGGGTAGTGGCGGGCCCAGTCCGAAGACATGTTCCATCGCGCGCGTAAGCGGGTAGACTAGCCCGGCCGCGCGCCACCATGTGACAAGCCCGAAGCGGGCGGTGGCACGAAAGCTTAGCTAGCACGCCACATGGCTCCCGCCAAGGCGTTCGAAGGTTTGGTCAAGACGGGTTGGGGCGAGGCCGACTCCAACCGGTCAGCTTGGCAGAAGACGGATGAAGCTCTACTTCGGGCACCGAGAGAAGGAAACTGTTGAGGCTCCTCGACCGATCGCCCGCGGCGCCTCACCAGCTTTGGGGACTACTGTTGGAGTAATTGGCCACGGGTAGGCTAACCCGAGGCCCAAAACCTTTCAAGACATCGGGGCTGACTGTGCCCCTCAAGACGACGAGACGAAGAGCCGCCTGCTGGAAGCCGACTGAAGGAGTAACCGGCTTCCCATAGGCGGCCGAGTCCTGGATGCAAGGTCGGTCAGCCGACTTCCTCACGGGCGGCTTCCAGAGAAGCCGGCTCGTGGAGTCGGCTCGCTTACACCGCGCAGAGCCTGTGCCCTCGTCCGGGGGATGGGACGAGGGGTGGCTATAGTATAGCCCATCCCCTCCTCCAGATCACGCAGGTATGGCCACGATGCACCTGCATCAGCGGAGATCTCCGGCCCCGTGGCACAGATCATAAGCTGCCACGGCTTCGACATCACCCTGCATGGGCGGAGTCCTGTTTCCCACGACGTCTGTCTGCAGACGGGCCCAAGGACGATGGGCCCCGCCACCGGCCGAGAGTCCGTAAGACGGCGAAGAGCCCCACCCGCTTCTTCGGACCGGATGGAGGTCGCCCCTAGGAGTCGGCTGGTCCCTATCTCTAGGACCCACGCGCCATCAACTGTACAAGATAGGGAGGGATATAGACCTGCCTTGACCAGCGGGCCATGTAGCCATGACCTCCTCACCAAGCTCCAAGGCCATTAGAGACATCGGCACAGTGGGATTCTGCCAGCCAAGCCTGGGAAATGGCAGGTACTGCCTGCCTGCACTTACCCTAACCGGTCGGGTTCCCGGCAATGCGTGAGAAGCTTCAGATCGAGAAGAGACCCGACGGCCGGGCCCTACACCTCGCCGGATTACCAATGTACCCCTGGGGGGTGGGTCTATATAAACCCCCCAGGGCACCCATGCAAAGGGTTCTGGATCTGAGACAGTTAGACCAGATCATAGAGGAAAGGAAAGAGCTAGGCTTGCCTTCTCCTACCTCTAGCATACAGCTCGAGGAGCACTTGTGTATTCACTTGAGCCTTAGTGATCATGCGGAGACCCCGCAGAGCAGGACTAGGGGTGTTATCTCCTAGGAGAGGCCCGAACCTGGATAAAGTACGCCGGTGTTCGTGTCTACGCCTCATCCCGCTTCCGGACACCGGCGACGTTCTACTCGCTCCCACCATGATAAGCCATCCTTTGGCATATGTCGCACCCAACCCCCGACAATAGTTATGAGGATGATGATATAAATTATCCTATGCTTGCTAAACTAAATAAGTTCATGTGCTCCCTTAAAGGAAAGAAGCTCACTATGTTTCGTATGCTTATGTAGATGGTGAGTAAGCACACCATTTCCATTAAGGTATTTCGAAACCCTCACACCGAGGAAAAGGAAAAATATGAAATCCTTGAGCGGAAAGTCCAATATGAGGAAGCACACAATGATGAGCTATGCTTAAAAATTGGTGCAAACATTGATGTTCATACTAGAGATCTTGCCTCCTTGAAAAAGGCCATTGACTCTTGCGAAGAGTTGATGAATGATAAAGTAAGCTTGTGAAGTCTAATGCTTCTCTCTCTAAGGATTGTGCCTATCCATGTCCCTCAAGACTAAGGAAAAAGAGCTCACCCTTCTTACAAAGAGTTTTGAGACACTCAAGCTTACTTATCTTGAAACTCTAGCCAAGGCTTACTCTTCTCCTATTATCAATGTTGATGCTTGTACTACTAACGCTAGTAGTGATCTAGCATCTATTCTTGAGGAGAATCACTTACTCAAAGCTCAAATCGAGAAAGGACTCATGACATGTGCTCAAGGGCAAAAGAACCTTAATGAGGTGTTGAGCCAACAAAATGAGGTGTTTTCCAAAGAGGGACTCGGGTTTGACCCAAGCACAAGCAAGAAGAAGACATCCTCTCAAAAGGGCACCACCCCTCTAAAAGAAAATTTTGTACAAGCAGGGCACAAGGAGAAAGGTAAGGTTGTTAGTGGGAAGGCCACAAGGGGCATGCCCACTCTCAACAAGCCAAAAGAGTTCATGCCTCCATCCTATGTACTTCGTAAGACTAAGGATGGAGAAGTTTATCTAAAGTTTGTTGGTCCTTGAAATGCATTTCGGTTTATGCTATTTGGGTCCCTAAGACCCTTGTGACTAACTTGAGAGGTCCCATTGCAAAATGGGTGCCTCTAACCAAGTAATAATTGTGTGTAGGTTGCCTTCTCAGGTGGAGTAAAATGGGTGATTGATAGTGGATGTACCAACCATATGACCGGAGATAGAAAATTGCTCTACGATTTCATGGAAGCTATTCAACCATTTATGAGCATTATGTTTGGTGGAGGATCAAAAGGACAGGTACTTGGTTTGGGTAAGGTGGCTATCACAAATGACATGTCTCTTGCAAATGTCATGCTTGTCCAATCCCTTAAATATCATTTGTTTTCTGTTGCCAATTGGCTTCTGTTGGTTAGGATACACTATTTGGATTAATGGATGTGAAAGTCTTTAAGAGAGATACTCTCGAAGTGCCCTTTGTTGGAGAGTTGGATGGCAACCTTTACACCTGTTGATTTCTCGAAGAGAGCACATTCCATGCAACTTGTCTAATGGCCAAGGGCGACAAGGGTGGCTATGGCACCACGGCCAGCCCATGCTCAAGACGAGAAATCTTCAAGATCTCTTAAAGGGAAATCACATCCTTGGATTAACAAATGTCTCTTTTGAGAAAGATCGTGTGTGTAGTGCATGGATAGCCGGGAAGCAACATCAATCAAAGCACCCACCCAAGAATATTGTGTCTACTTCAAGGCTCTTGGAGCTACTTCATGTGGATCTCTTTGGGCCTCCTTCATGGGATAGTCTTGGTGGGAAAAAGTATGGGCTTGTCATTGTGGATGATTACTCCAGGTATACATGGGTCTTCTTCCTCAAATCCAAGGACGAGACAAAGATCACCTTCATTGATTTTGCCAAGCAAGCACAACATAAGTTTGACAAAGAAATTCGCAATAAGAAGTGATAATGGATCTGAGTTCAAGAACTACACCTTGGAAGAGTTCCTTAGTGATGAAGGGATTGAGCATCAATATTCAGCTCCATACACTCCCCAACAAAATGGTGTAGCAGAAAGGAAGAACCACACACTTGTGGAGATGGCAAGGTCCATGTTGGATGAATACAAGTCGCCACATAGTTTTTGGGCCGAGGCCGTCAACACTGCATGTCATGCATCGAACCGGCTCTTCCTCCGCACGATATTGGAAAAGACTCCATATGAGCTCCTAACCGGGAACAAGCCAAATGTCAAGTACTTTCGTGTATTTGGGTGCAAATGTTTCATCCTCAACAAAAGAGAGCGGTTAGGAAAATTTCAATCTAAAACAACTGAGGGTATATTTGTTGGCTATGGATCAAACTCTCACGCCTATAGAGTCTACAACAAATCCAACGGCTGTGTTGTAGAAACTTGTGACGTGGTGTTTGATGAATTTAATGGCTCCCATGGGGAGCAAGTTGATCTAAGTGATGTAGGTGAAGAAGATTATTCTCAAGATATCTTGACCATGGGTGTTGGCGCACTTCTCCCAATGGAACAAGAACCTCATGATGATGAAGAAGAAAATGGAAGCTTCGCACATCATCAAACTACGTCAACACCCATACCACCACAAGCTCCTATTGTTCAACCAATGCCCGTAGACCAAGTACAAGATGGTGATCAAGTTCCCTTCATAGTAATCATCAAAAGCAAGATCATCCTCAAGGGCAAGAACAAGAAAGTGCAATCATTGACAACGAACCTCAACAAATGCAATATGAAGAAGAAGATCTTCCACCACACATTAATGATCCATATGTTGAGGACATGGATGATGGACATGAAGTTGAACCTCGTGAAACACTTACCTCCATCATGCCTCGAGTGGCCGGTCGTGTTGATATTGATAAAATCCTCACCGGCATATCGAAAGGTAGAGTCACTCGTAAACAATTGACAAACTTTTGTGCTCACTTCTCGTTTGTGTATAGTGTTGAGCCTCTCAAGGTACAAGAAGCTTTGATGGACAATGATTGGCTCATTGCTATGAAAGAAGAGTTGAATAGTTTTGAGCACAACCAAGTGTGGTCATTAGTCAAGAGGCCAACTACGGAACACAATGTCATTGGAACAAAATGGGTTTTCAAGAACAAGCAAGATGAGGATGGTGTAATCATCCGCAACAAGGCAAGGTTAGTGGCACAAGGGTACTCACAAGTTGAAGGTTTGGACTTTGGTGAGACCTTTGCCTCCCGTCTGGCAAATCTTGAATCCATTCGCATCTTACTTGCTTATGCTGCTTTCAATGGTTTTTACATTACATCAAATGGATGTGAAGAGTGCTTCCTTAACGGTCCTCTACAAGAAGAAGTATATGTATCACAACCACAGGTTCGTTGATCCCGATCACAAAGACTATGTGTATAAACTTCATAAGGCTTTGTATGGCCTCAAACAAGCACCCCGTGCTTGGTATGATCATCTTAAGAAGTTTTTAATCGATGATGGTTTTTGTGAGAGGGTGATCGATCCCACTCTTTTTACTAAGAGGGACAAAGGTGATTTGATCTTATGCCAAATCTATGTAGATGATATCATTTTTGGTTCTCCTAACATTCATTTGTGCAAGAAGTTTGCGGCTTCAATGGCCAAGAATTTTGAAATGTCACTCAATGTGGATTTGAAGTTCTTCCTCGGATTTCAAATTCAACAATTTCAAGAAGGAATTTTCTTGTCTCAAGCAAAATACCTCAAGGATATCCTAGCAAAATTTGGCATGACTGATGCTAGCCCATGTAAGACACCCATGCCAACCAATATTGTACTCACTGAAGACTCAAACGGTATCCCCTTCGACCCATCTAAATACCGCTCTATGATTGGTTCATTGCTTTATCTTTGTGCATCTAGACCAGACATCATGTTTAGTGTATGCATGTGTGCTAGATTTCAAGCTTCCCCTAGGGAAAGCCATCATAAGGCGGTTAAGCATATTCTTAGATACCTTGTTCACACCCCAAAGTTAGGACTATGGTACCCCAAGGATGCTAAGTTTGATCTCATTGGGTACACGGATGTGGATTGGGCCGGAGACAAAGTGGATCGTAAGTCCACCTTCGGTGCATGTCAATTTCTTGGACGCTCCTTGGTAAGTTGGTCCTCGAAGAAACAAAATTGTGTTGCCCTCTTCATAGCAAAAGCTGAATACATTGCAACCGCCAGTTGTGCAACTCAATTACTATGGATGAGGCAAACTTTGAAGGATTATGGTATCACCTATAGACATGTGCCTCTTCTATGTGATAATGAAAGTGCCATCAATATTGCTGAGAACCCCAAAGATCATACCCGCACAAAGCACATTGACATGGTGTCACTTCTTGAGAGATCATGTGGAAAAGGGGGACATTGACATTGCTCATGTTGGCACAGATATGCAACTTGCAGATATTTACACAAAGCCATTGGATGAGGCAAGATTTTGTCAACTTAGGCGTGTATCTTGGAGCTTGACAACATTATGTGAAAACTAGTACTCATGCATGCATTGTCATAATGTCTTGTCTCTATGTAGGCATATATTTAGGGGGAGACACTCAACTCATGTGTTCTCTCACCCTATGAAATGCGTAAAAAGAACAAACACTCTCAAAGCTACCATGTTATTCTAACTATGGTGCTTTCAATGATGGAGTAGTGATTATGGACCCAAAGTTCAAATCTTTGCAGAGTCATGTCACGTATACTCATATATGGTGGCATTAGCCACTGCTCTTATCATTAGAACAACATATGAGCAGTATGTGCGTTTATTATTGTTGGCATGGGAAACTCATTGCTTAATATAGGATGTCCTTGCATCCTACTACATATTTCACTCATCATCTCCCATCATTGTCATAAGCACCAACTATGGCATAAGTGCTTCCGGTCGTCCGCTCTATACCGGACGTCCGTCAAATCCTTTCTGCTTCTATAACACCGGTCGTCCGTGAAAACCTCTCTGGTGCCCTATTACCGGTCATCCGTTGTGACCGGATATCCGTTAATTTCTGCTCTGTCTAAACGCGTCGGACGTCCGTTTTCGCCGATCGTCCGCTACCTGCCGTATCAGGTTGCCCTCTCAAGCCCCGGACGTCCGTTTCACACCGGTCGTTCGGTCAATTTCTCGCTCACATATATATATTGCGGCATGCGGTTCGTTCAGTTGTAAACCTAATCTCCCCCACTCCTTATCTCGTCTCCGCATGCTTGTAGCAGCTCACTCTCCTCGCTTGAAGTGCGCGTATTTGGTAATTAAATCGCCCGTCTTTGCACGGGTGGCAGCCGTAGGGACTCCTTGAATCCTTCTCTCGTTCGGTGGCGTCACGGGGAAACTTGTTCTTCTCCGTCGCATCTTCTCCTCGCCTCCCAAGGTAGCAACCATGTTCTTCCCCATTTTTCGATTCCTTGATCTCTGGCGGTGGTTAAGAAAATTGGGGCCTCCTCCTTCTCTAGGTCGCAATGCCAAAGACCAAACACTCCACGTGCAAGCAGGTCACCGGTGGACCGGCCCGTCCGCCTCATCGTGGTGTGATACGTCCATTTTGCATCATGCTTTTATATCGATATTTATTGCATTATGGGCTGTTATTTCACGTTATGTCACAATACTTATGGCTATTATCTCTTATTTTACAAGGTTTACATGAAGAGGGAGAATGCTTGGTAAATTTGGAATGCAAATTTGGAAAAGAAGCAAATATTGGAGACCTATTCTGCGCAACTCCAAAAGTCCTGAAACTCCACGAATATCTTAAAATAAATAAAGAAAAATCGTCGCCAAAGATGAAGGCCAGGGGGCCCACACCCTGCTCACGAGGGTGGGGGCGCCCCCCCGGGGCGCGCCCCCCTACCTCGTGGGCCCCCAGGTTGCTCTCCGACGCCCATCTTCTCCTATATGAAGTCTTTCGATGAGAAAAAAATCAGAAGCAACCTTTCAGACGAGACTCACGCCACGAGGCTAGACCTTGGTGGAACCAATCTAGGGCTCTGGCAGTAGCTGTCTTTGCCGAGGACACTTCCCTCCGAGGGGGAAATCATCACCATCGTCATCACCAACGCCTCCTCTCATCGGGAGAGGGCAATCTCCATCAACATCTTCACCAAAGACCATCTCATCTCCAAACCCTAGTTCATCTTTGTATCCAATTCTTGTCTCTAAGTCCGGATTGGTGCTAGTAGGTTGCTAGTAGTGTTGATTACTCCTTGTAGTTGATGCTAGTTGGTTTATTTGGTGGAAGATCATATGTTCAGATCCATTATGCATATTATTACCCTCTGATTATGAACATGAATATGCTTTGTGAGTAGTTACGTTTTGTTCCCGAGGACATGGGAGAAGTCTTGCTATTAGTAGTCATGTGAATTTGGTATTCGATTCGATATTTTGATGAGATGTATGTTGTCTAGCCTCTAGTGGTGTTATGTGAACGTCGACTACATAACACTTCACCATTATTTGGGCCTAGAGGAAGGCATTGGGAAGTAATAAGTAGATGATGAGTTGCTAGAGTAGCGGAAGCTTAAACCCTAGTTTATGCGTTGCTTAAATGAGGGCTGTTTTGGATCCATATGTTTCATGCTATGGTTAGGTTTACCTTAATACTTTTGTTGTAGTTGCGGATGCTTGCAATAGAGGTTAATCATAAGTGGGATGCTTGTTCAAGTAAGAACATCACCTGCCAAGCACCGGTCCACCCACATATCAAATTATCAAAGTACCGAACGAATCATATGAGCGTGATGAAAACTAGTTTGACGATATTCCCGTGTGTCCTCGGGAGCGCTTTTCCTATTATAAGAGTTTGTCCAGCTTGTCCTTTGCTACAAAAAGTATTAGGCCACCTTGCTGCACTTTATTTACTCTCGTTACTTGTTGCTCGTTACAATTTATCTTATCACAAAACTATCCGTTACCACTTATTTCAAAGACTTGCAGAGAATACCTTGCTGAAAACCGCTTATCATTTCCTTCTGCTCCTCATTGGGTTCGACACTCTTACTTATCGAAAGGACTACGATAGATCCCCTATACTTGTGGGTCATCATGATGGCTCCGACGATTCTCAAGAGCGGGTCCACCCTCGGAAGCGTGCCGCCCTCCATCACAGCTCGGCTAGCGACTCTTCATCGGAGGGATCCGACTTCAAGGACGAAATGGTGGATTTTGAGGAGCCCGCCTATGTCGGTGCTCGCACCTCCGCTCCTAAACCGGGAACACGTCAGCCCACGTTCAAGCCTCCTCCGCTCCCGATACAACCTCAAGGTGATGCCCGTCGCATCTCTCTTAAACCTCCACTCCCGCACGGTCGCATCATTAAACGGTTCAATGAGGTTCCCATAGGTTCTTACCTTAAGCTTCGTCGTGACATAGATCAATTCACCATTGTTAGCGACTCACAAGATGCTCGTTTTCGCACTAATGTCCAAGCCGACATTTTTACCGCACATCATCATTCCTAAAGGTCTATCTCTCCATTTCGCATTGACTTAGAGCATATCCGTACTCATCCGAAAAAATATCCGGGAGCTTTTGAGCTCATTGAGTCATCCAATCTTCTTTGCATTCATTGCATTTCAAAGCATGATTTCAACGGCCGTAATCCATCAATTCTATGCCACGTGTTATTTTGGTCCAAATAAAGCTGTCACTTGGATGACCTCCGACACCATGCTCACGGCATCCTATGCTCAATTTGTTGCTGCTCTTGGTTTTCCCGACACGAGCTTCAAAATCCATAAGGATGACCCTAACCATAGGCCCAAGGGCATAGAAGTCTCACATGGATCTTCTAAAACCCATCGGTCAAATGACCGATGAGGAGAAACACAAGAGCCCGAACCAAGTCTCGATTTGGCGCTCTCCTTTCTACATCATCTTTCAGTGTGTCATTCGCACCATTTATCCCAAGATGGGCGACAAGGGTTCATGTAATAGTTATTGCATTGATCTCATGCATCGCCTCTATGTGTCTCCAAAAGGGAAGATCAATGTCCCTCACTTTCTGTGGCATGAAATCCGTCTTGCTTGTCTTCAACACAAGCGAAGCCTTTCCTCATGCCCCTTCTTCAGCATTTATCGAGAGTGTTGCTCCATTTCCCATTGCCCTGCTTGACTTGCATGAACGGTGGGTCATTCCACCTCACATGGCGGATGATTGGGTTCCCAAGGACTCTTCTCGCTCCGCTGCCGCCTCCATCTAGTGTTCCTCCTCCTCTTTGTTAGGTCTACTTCCTCCGACTCTGCACCTTTTGGTCGCATTTCTCGCTTCCTTGGCAAGGCTCACTCTGCCATGATGAAGATGTTTACCTTTCATTGCTCCCAAAATCACGACATTGTCACACGCTTGGTCACCTCCAAGAATGCTTTCAAGGCTCAAATGCGAGAGACTCCCAGTGTATGATGTGAGTGACGATGAACGCCTTCCTAAAGATCCACCTTCGATTTCGGTTTTCCTTGGCGTCTGAGTGGGCTGATTTCTTTGATGAGGCTGGTGGTAGTGGTGCCCATGATGATGATGATGATGACGATGAGGCTCTTTGATGTCTTTGCTATGACCTCCCCTCTTTTGGGTATTTCTTTGCCAAGGGGAGTATGTGATATGATGCACTATGTTCTTAGCTTTGTTATCGAACTCATGTTATGATTGTACCGACTTATGTTGAAACTTATGCTATGATTGTACCGACTAATGTTATATGCTATGAGTGTTGAATCTTTGTGGAGCTTATTCTAAATCGGATGTTATCTTGATTATCTTGTGTATAAGTTTTGATTGTGTTGGCATCATATTGAGGGGAGCTCCAAAATGAATTCTTCGATATTCAAAGCTTTATTCTAAATAGTGCATGTATGTTGTCATCAACTACCAAAAAGGGGGAGATTGAAAGTGCAATCATTCCCTTAATCGTATTTTGATGTTGATGACAACATGCATTTTGGGACTAATCATGTTTATCGAGTATTTCTGTGATTATGTCTCAAAGGGCTATGTGTGTGTGTGGATCATAACTACGGACAAAAAAAGCATCTATATATACTTATATCACTCAAGAGCAGAGACACAAGACAAAGATAAAAGGCTTCATCTCCTTATTTTCAGGTTGTTCTTGAGTATACGGATCTCGCAGTATTAAGAGGGGATCGTTGGATTTCGCGAAAGGACTTGCTCAAACCCACAAAATTCCCTCTTATACCATCTCTAGTTTCTTCCTCTAACCTATGCACAAATGGTAGTATGCTTCTTAGCTATTTGGTCCTACTACCACCGGACGTCCGATGTCTAAGGACGTCCGGTCCCTCCTGACCTACCGAACATCCGACCCTCTCCGATCGTCTGGTATATCTTCAGAGAACAAATATTAGCGGAAGACCGATCACACCGGATGTCCAGTCACCACACATCCGCTCATCTCCGGATATCCTGTGCACTTCAACAGAACTGATATTAACGGATTTCCGACAAACACCGGACGTCCGGGCTCCGGACGACCGGCGCCTTCCGACGTCACGCCAGGCGTCCCACTACACACCTGTCGTGGTTGGTGTTCCAGCACGGACGACCGCTTCACGGACGTCCGGTCCTCTGCGTGTCACCGGTCGTCCGGTAGCCACCGGACGCCCGTCAGCATTAAGTGCCCCAATGGTCTGGTTTGTTCCCACACTATATATATCCTTCTCCCTCCTCCGGGAGTTGGTTGACCATTCACTTTGAGCTTGTCAAGAACAATCTTCACTCTCTCACTCAATCCTCTACACCAAATCCTAGATCCTCAAGTGATTTGGGAACATTTGAGAGAAGTTCTCCAATCAAGTGATAGATCCACTCCATCCCTTTCTTTGCACCAAAGGAATTAAGTGATTTGAGCAAGTCTTGAGCTTTTCCCATCGATCTTGTTTCTCTTGGAGGTTGGAGACTCCTAGGCGGTAGGAGTCTTTCGGTGAGGAATCAACCTTTGTGATTACCCCCGGAAAAGTTTGTGAGGGTTTGGAGACCACCCCAAGGTCTACCACTACTGGTTGAGAAACGCCTCTGTGGTGTTGTCTCAAAGGGAGAATAGGGTGAGCCTTCATGGCATTGGTGTGCCTTCGTGGTAACATCCACCTCTCTAACGGTGACGTAGCTTCCCTCCAAGGAAGTGAACATCGGCATACATCCTCGCTCTCCGGAGTTGCGGTTATTCCTAACCCTAACTCTCTACTTGTGGTTACTTGTCTCTTAGCACTTACGTTTATCATATTGTGTTTGCCTATTTACATACTTGCTTTACTTGCTTAGCACTTAGTACTACACTTGCAATTGTTAGGCTCACTTTCACATTCTGCATTATTGCGTAAAATTGCTAAGTCATAAGTAAAATTTGTAATTGTACCTATTCACCCCCCCCTCTAGGTCCATCTCGATCCTTTCAGAAGTAACGGTAACAGTGGCAAAAGTAACAGTAGCAGCTTTGTAGTGATTGTAATAGTGGCAACAGAAAAGTAACTAAACAAAGGACAGTATGTGAAAAGCTCGTAGGCATTGGATCGATGATGGATAATTATGTCGGATGTGGTTCATCATGTAACAATTATAACATAGCGTGACAAAGAATAGCTCCAATTCATCAATGTAATGTAGGCATGTATTCCGAATATAGTCATACGTGCTTATGGAAAAGAACTTGCATGACATCTTTTGTCCTACCCTCCCATGGCAGCGGGGTCATATTGGAAACTAAGGGATATTAAGCCCTCCTTTTAATAGAGTAGCGGACCAAAGCATTAACACTTAGTGAATACATGAACTCCTCAAAGTACGGTCATCACCGGGAGTGGTCCCGATTATTGTCACTTCAGGGTTGCCGGATCATAACACTTAGTAGGTGACTATTGACTTGCAAGATAGGATCAAGAACTCACATATATTCATGAAAACATAATAGGTTCAGATCTGAAATCATGGCACTCGGGCCCTAGTGACAAGCATTAAGCATAGCAAAGTCATAGCAACATCAATCTCAGAACATAGTGGATACTAACTCGATTACATGATAAATCTCATCCAACCCATCACCGCTCAAATAGCCTCATTTATGGAATTACTCACGCACGGCGGTGAGCATCACAAAATTGGTGATGGAGGATGGTTGATGATGACGACGACGACGGATTCCCCTCTCCGGAGACCCGACCGGACTCCAGATGAGCCCTCCCGAGAGAGTTTAGGGCTTGGCGGCTTCTCCGTATCGTAAAACGCGATGAATCCTTCTCTCTGATTTTTTCCTCCCCGAACGTGAATATATTGTTGGAAATATGCCCTAGAGGCAATAATAAAATGGTTATTATTATATTTCTTTGTTCATGATAATTGTCTATTATTCATGCTATAATTGTGTTATCCGGAAATCGTAATACATGTGTAAATACATAGACCACAACATGTCCCTAGTGAGCCTCTAGTTGACTAGCTCGTTGATCAATAGATAGTCATGGTTTCCTGAATATGGACATTGGATGACATTGATAACGGGATCACATCATTAGGAGAATGATGTGATGGACAAGACCCAATCCTAAGCATAGCACAACTATCGTGTAGTTCGTTTGCTAGAGCTTTTCCAAATGTCAAGTATCATTTCCTTAGACCATGAGATTGTGCAACTCCTGGATACCGTAGGAGTGCTTTGGGTGTGCCAAACGTCACAACGTAACTGGGTGGCTATAAAGGTGCACTACGGGTATCTCCGAAAGTGTCTCATTGGGTTGGCACGAATCGAGATCGGGATTTGTCATGCGTATGACCGGAGAGGTATCTCTGGGCCCACTCGGTAATGCATCATCATAATGAGCTCAATGTGACCAAGTGTCTGGTCACGGGATCATGCATTACGGTACGAGTAAAGTGACTTGCCGGTAACAAGATTAAACGAGGTATTGGGATACCGACGATCGAATCTCGGGCAAAGTAATGCGTGCCGATTGACAAAAGGGAATTGTATACCGGGATTGATTGAATCCTCAACATCGCGGGTTCATCCGATGAGATCATCGAGGAGCATGTGGGAGCCAACATGGGTATCCAGATCCCGCTGTTGGTTATTGACCGAGAGTCGTCTCGGTCATGTACGCATGTCTCCGAACCCGTAGGGTCTACACACTTAAGGTTCGGTGGCGCTTAGGGTTGTAGAGATATTAGTATGCAAGAACCCGAAAGTTGTTGATTGTCCCGGATGAGATCCCGGATGTCACGAGGAGTTCGGAATGGTCCAAGGTGAAGAATTATATATAGGAAGTCAGGTTTGACCATCGGGAAAGTTTGAAGGTCACCAAGATTGTACCAGACCACCGGAAGGGTCCTGAGGTCCACCGGGTGGGGCCACCTATCCCGGAGGGCCCCATGGGCTGAAGTGGGAGGGGAACCAGCCCCTGGTGGGCTGGTGCGCCCCCCCGCCTTGGGCCCCCCTGCGCCTAGGGCAGGAAACCCTAGGGGTGGGGGCGCCCCCCTCCTTGGCTTGGGGGGCAAGCCACCCCTTGGCCGCCGCCCCCCTTGGAGATCCCATCTCCTAGGGCCAGCGCCCCCCAGGGGGCCTATATATACTGGAGGGGAGGGAGGGTAGCCACACCCCTAGCCCCTGGCGCCTCCCTCTCCCTCTCCAACACCTCCTCTTCTCTGTAGAGCTTGGCAAAGCCCTGCCGAGATCCCCGCTGCATCCACCACCACGCCGTCGTCTTTGCTAGATCTCCATCAACCTCTCCTTCCCCTTGGTGGATCAAGAAGGAGGAGACATCTTCCCAACCGTCACGTGTGTTGAACGCGGAGGTGCCGTCCGTCTGCTCACGGTCATCGGTGATTTGGATCACGACGAGTACGACTCCATCAACCCCGTTCTCTTGAACGCTTCCTCTCGCGATCTACAAGGGTATGTAGATGCACTCCTCTTCCCCTCGTTGCTAGATAATTCCATAGATTGATCTTGGTGATGCATAGAATTTTTTTGATTTCTGCTACGTTCCCCAACAGTGGCATCATGTGCTAGGTCTATGCGTAGTTACTATGCAACAGTGGGCGTAGATGTTGTCAATTTTCTTGCCACTACTAGTCTTATCTTGCTTGGCGGCATCATGGGATGAAGCGGCGGACCGACCTTACACGTGACGCTTCGTGAGACAAAGTTCCACCGGTGACATGCACTAGTTGCATAAGGTGGCTAGCGGGTGTCTGTCTCTCCCACTTTAGTTGGAGCGGATTCGATGAAAAGGGTCCTTATGAAGGGTAAATAGAAATTGGCATATCACGTTGTGGTTTTACGTAGGTAAGAAAGCGTTCTTGCTAGAAACCTATAACAGCCACGTAAAACATGCAACAACAATTAGAGGACGTCTAACTTGTTTTTTGCGGCAAGTGCTTTGTGATGTGATATGGCCAAAGGATGTGATGAATGATATATGTGATGTATGAGATGATCATGTTCTTGTAATAGGAATCACGACTTGCATGTCGATGAGTATGACAATGGCGAGAGCCATAGGAGTTGTCTTTATTTTTTGTATGACCTCGTGTCATTGAATAACGCCATGTAACTTACTTTACTTTATTGCTAAACGCGTTAGCCATAGAAGTAGAAGTAATCGCTGGCGTGACAACTTCATGAAGACACGATGATGGAGATCAAGATGATGGAGATCATGGTGTCATGCCGGTGATTTAAGATGATCATGGCGCGCCGAAGATGGAGATCAAAGGAGCAATATGAAATTGGCCATATCATGTCACTATTTGATTGCATGTGATGTTTATCATGTTTTGCTTCTTATTTGCTTAGAACGACGGTAGTAAATAAGATGATCCCTAATTTCAAGAAAGTGTTCCCCCTAACTGTGCGCCGTTGCGAATTTTCGTTGTTTCGAAGCACCATGTGATGATCGGGTGTGATAGATTCTAACGTTTGAATACAACGGGTGTAAGCCAGATTTACACGCAATACACTTAGGTTGACTTGACGAGCCTAGCATGTACGGACATGGCCTCGGAACACGGAAGACCGAAAGGTCGAGCATGAGTCGTATAGAAGATACGATCAACATGGAGATGTTCACCGACGTTGACTAGTCCGTCTCCACGTGATGATCGGACACGGCCTAGTTGACTCGGATCATGTTTCACTTAGATGACTAAGAGGATGTCTATCGAGTGGGAGTTCATTGAATAATTCGATTAGATGAACTTAATTATCATGAACTTAGTCTAAAATCTTTACAATATGTCTTGTATATCAAATGGCCCACACTCATGTCAACCTCAACTTCAACGCGTTCCTAGAGAAAACCAAGCTGAAAGATGATGGCAGCAACTATACGGACTGGGTCCGGAACTTGAGGATCATCCTCATAGCTGCCAAGAAAGATTATGTCCTAGAAGCACCGCTAGGTGAAGCACCCATCCCAGAGAACCAAGACGTTATGAACGCTTGGCAGTCTCGTCTTGATGATTACTCCCTCGTTAAGCGGCATGCTTTACAGACTTAGAACCGGGGCTCCAAAAGCGTTTTGAGCAACACGGAGCATATGAGATGTTCAAGAGCTGAAAATAGTTTTCCAAGCTCATGCACGGGTTGAGAGATATGAAGTCTCCGACAAGTTCTTCGATTGTAAGATGGAGGAAAATAGTTACATCGGTGAGCACATACTCGGAATATACAGGTTGCACAACCGCTTGACTCGGTGGAGTTAATCTCCCGGATGACGCGGTTATTGATGTAATCCTTCGCCGCTTCCACCGAGCTACGTAGCTTTGTGATGAACTTCAATATGCGGGGATGGAAAAGACCATTCCCTGAGGTATATTCAATGTGGGAAATCGGTGGAGGTAGAGATCAAAAAGGAACATCAAGTGTTGATGGTGAATAAAACCACTAAGTTCAAGAAAGGCAAAGGGTAAGAAGAACTTCAAGAAGGATGGCAAGGAAGTTGCCGTGCACAGTAAGCCAGATTCTTGGGAAGAAGCCAAAGAATGGACCCAAGCCCGAGACCGAAAGTGCTTTTATTGCAAGGGAAGTGGTCACTTTGGAAGCGGAACTGCCCCAAGTACTTAGCGAACAAGAAGGCGGCAACACCAAAGGTATATGTGATATACATGTTATTGATGTGTAGCTTACCGGACTCGTAGTAGCTCCCGGTATTTGATACCGTGCGGTTGCTCATATTTGTAACTCAAAGTAGGAGCTCACGGAATAAGCGGAGGCTGGCGAAGGGCGATTTGACGATGCGCGTCGGGAATGGTTCCAAGGTCGATGTGATCGCCGTCGGCACGCTACCTCTACATTTACCTACGGGATTAGTTTTAAACCTCAATAATTGTTATTTAGTGCCAGCTTTGAGCATGAACATTGTATCATGATCTCGTTTAATTCGAGATGGCTACTCATTTAAATCCGAGAATAATGGTTGTTCTATTTATATGAGAGATATGTTTTATGGTCATGCCCTATGGTGAATGGTTTATTCTTAATGAATCTCGAGCGTAATGTTACACATATTCATAGTGTGAATACCAAAAGATGTAAAGTTGATAACGATAGTCCCACATACTTGTGGTAATCGCCGCCTTTGGTCACATTAGTGTCAAGCGCATGAAGAAGCTCCATGCCGATGGACTTTAGAGTCTCTCGATTATGAATCATTTGACACATGCGAACCATGCCTTATGGGAAAAATGACCAAGACTCCATTCTCGGAACAATGGAGCGAGCAACCAACTTGTTGGAAATCATACATACCGATGTAATGCGGTCCAATGAGCGTTGAGGCTCGTGGAGGATATCGCTATGTTCTCACTCTCACCGATGACTTGAGTAGATATGGATATGTCTACTTAATGAAACACAAGTCTCGAGACCTTTGAAAAGTTCAAGGAATTTCAGAGTGAGGTTGAGAATCAACGTGACGGAAAATAAAGTTCTTACGATCGGATCGTGGGGAGAATATTTAAGTCACGAATTTGGTACACACTTAAGGAAATGTGGAATCGTTTCACAACTCACGCCGCTGGAACACCTCGATGTAACTGTGTGTCCGAACGTCAGAATCGCACTCTATTGGATATGGTGCGATCCATGATGTCACTCACCGATTTACCGCTATCATTTTGGGGATACGCTCTAGAGACGGCCGCATTCACTTTAAATAGGGCTCCGTCGAAATCCGTTGAGACGACACCGTATGAATTATGGTTTGGGAAGAAACCTAAGTATCGTTTCAAAAGTTTGGGGATGCGATGCTTATGTCAAGAAACTTCAACCCTGAAAAGCTCGAACCCAAGTCGGAAAAATGCGTCTTCATAGGATACCCTAAGGAAACCATTGGGTATACCTTCTACCTCAGATCCGAAGGCAAGGTCTTTGTTGCCAAGAACGGGTCCTTTCTGGAGAAAGAGTTTCTCTCGAAAGAATTGAGTGGGAGTGGGAGGAAAGTAGAGCTTGATGAAGTACTACCTCTTGAAACGGGAAGTAGCGCAGCTCAGGAAGATGTTCCTGTGGTGCCTGCACCGACTAGAGAGGAGCTTAATGATGATGATCAAAGTACTTGGATCAAGCTCCTCTTGAACTTCGTGAGTCCACAAGGACATGTTCCGCACCCAGTGGTACGGCAACCCTGTCTTGGAAATCATGTTGTTAGACAACGGTGAACCTTCTCGAACTATGAAGAAGCGATGGCGGGTCCAGATTCCTAGACAAATGGCTAGAAGCCATGAAATCCGAGATAGGATCCATGTATGGAAAACGGAAGTATGGACTTTGGTTGACTTGCCCGATGATCGGCGAGCCATAGAAAATAAATGGATCTTTAAGAAGAAGATGACGCGGATGGTAATGTGACCATCTATAGGCTCGACTTGTCGCTAAGGGTTATCGACAAGTTCAAGGGGTTGACTATGATGAGACTTTCTCTCTCATAGCAAAGCTGAAGTCCGTCCGAATCATGTTAGCAATTGCCGCATACTATGATTATGAGATATGGCAAATGGACGTCAAAACGGCATTCCTTAACGGCCATCTTAAGGAAGAAGCGTATATGATGCAGCCGAAGGTTTTGTCGATCCTAAGAATGCTAACAAGGTGTGCAAGCTCCAACACTCAATCTATGGGCTGGTGCAAGCATCTCGGAGTTGGAACATTCGATTTGATGAGATGATCAAAGCGTTTGGGTTTACATGCACTTATGGAGAAGCCTGTGTTTACAAGAAAGTGAGTGGGAGCTCAGAAAGCATTTCTCATATTATATGTGGATGACATACATTGATGGGAAATGATATAGAATTCTTGGAAAGCATAAAGGCCTACTTGAACAAGTGTTTTCAATGAAGGACCTTGGAGAAGCTGCTTATATATTAGGCATCAAGATCTATAGAGATAGATCAAGACGCCTCATAGGTCTTTCACAAAGCACATACCTTGATAAGATATTGAAGAAGTTCAATATGGATCAGTCCAACAAAGGGGTTCTTGCCTGTTTTGCAAGGTGTGAAATTGAGCTCGGCTCAATGTCCGACCACGGCAGTAAGATAAAGAAGAGATGAGTGTCATCCCTATGCCTCGACCATAGGGTCTATTATGTATGCCATGTCTGTGTACCGTGACTGATGTAAACCTTGCCGTAAGTTTGGTAGGAAGGTACCAAAGTAATCCCGCAAGGAACCTTTGAACAATGATCAAGAATATCCTGAAGTACCAAGAGGACTAAGGATATGTTTCTCATTTATGGAGGTGACGAATAGCTCGTCGTAAGGGTTACGTCGACGCTAGCTTAGCCCACGCATCTGGATGACTCTAAGTCACAAAACCCGGATACGTGTTTATTTTTTTGAATGGTGGGGCGATGGTAGTGCGATTTGCAAGCAAAGCGTCGTGGCGGGATCTACATGTGAAGCGGAGTACATGGCAGCCTCGGAGGCGTGCGATGAAGCAATCTGGATGAAGGAGTTCATCACCGACCTAGGAGTCATACCCAATGCGTCAGGGCCGATCACACTCTTCTGTGACAACACCGGAGCTATTGCACTTGCCAAGGAGCCTGTGTTTCACAAGAAGACCGAGCACATCAAGCGTCGCTTCAACTCCATTCGTGAAAATGTTCAAGATGGAGACATAGATATTGGTAAAGTACATACGGACCTGAATGTAGCGTATCCGTTGACTAAACCTCTCCCCGAGCAAAACATGATCAACACGTAACTCTATGGGTGTTCGATTCATCACAATGTAACTAGATTATTGACTCTAGTGCAAGTGGGAGACTGTTGGAAATATGCCCTAGAGGCAATAATAAAATGGTTATTATTATATTTCTTTGTTCATGATAATTTTCTATTATTAATGCTATAATTGTGTTATCCGGAAATCGTAATACATGTGTGAATACATGGACCACAACATGTCCCTAGCTCATTGATCAATAGATAGTCATGGTTTCCTGACTATGGACATTGGATGTCATTGATAACGGGATCACATCATTAGGAGAATGATGTGATGGACAAGACCCAATCCTAAGCATAGCACAAAGATCGTGTAGTTCGTTTTGCTAGAGCTTTTCCAAATGTCAAGTATCATTTCCTTAGACCATGAGATTGTGCAACTCCCGGACACCGTAGGAGTGCTTTGGGTGCGCCAAACGTCACAACATAACTGGGTGGCTATAAAGGTGCACTACGGGTATCTCCGAAAGTGTCATTGGGTTGGCACGAATCGAGATCGGATTTGTCACTCCGTATGACGGAGAGGAATATCTGGGCCCACTTGGTAATGCATCATCATAATGAGCTCAATGTGACCAAGTGTGCGGTCACGGGATCATGCATTACTTAAGATTTAGTAAAGTGACTTCTGCTTGAACGAGATTAAACGAGGTATTGGGATACCGATGATTGAATCTCAGGCAAGTAACGTGTCGATTGACAAAGGGAATTGTATACGGGATTGATTGAATCCTCGACATCGTGGTTCATCCGATGAGATCATCGAGGAGCATGTGGGAGCCAACATGGGTATCCAGATCCCATTGTTGGTTATTGACCAGAGAGTCATCTCGGTCATGTCTGCATGTCTCCCGAACCCGTAGGGTCTACACACTTAAGGTTCGGTGATGCTAGGGTTGTAGAGATATTAGTATGCAGTAACCCGAAAGTTGTTCGAGTCCTTGGATGAGATCCCGGACGTCACGAGGAGTTAGGAATGGTCCGAAGGTTAAGAATTATATATATGAAGTCAGGTTTGACCATCGGGAAAGTTTCGGGGTCACGGTATTGTCTGGGACCACCGGGAAGGGTCCCGAGGTCCACCGGGTGGGGCCACCTATCCGGAGGGCCCCATGGGCTGAAGTGGGAGGAACCAGCCCCTGGTGGGCTGGGTGCGCCCCATGGGCCCCCTGCGCCTAGGGCAGAAACCCTGAGGTGGGGCGCCCCCTCCTTGGGGGCAAGCCACCCCTTGGCCGCCCCTTGGAGATCCCATCTCCTAGGGCAGCGCTTCCCAGGGGCCTATATATAGTGGGGGAGGGAGGGCAGCCACACCCCTAGCCCTGGCGCCTCCCTCTCCCTCTCCAACACCTCCTCCTCTGTAGAGCTTGGCGAAGCCCACGAGATCCCACAGCATCCACCACCATGCCGTCAGGTCTTGGGATCTCCATCAACCTCTCCTTCCCCTTGCTGGATCAAGAAGGAGGAGGCGTCTTCCCCAACCGTGCGTGTGTTGAGCAGCGGAGGTGCCGTCTGTTCGGCTCGGTCATCGGTGATTTGGATCACGATGAGTACGACTCCATCAACCCCGTTCTCTTGAACGCTTACGCTCATGATCTACAAGGGTATGTAGATGCACTCCTCTTCCCCTCGTTGCTAGATAACTCCATAGATTGATCTTGGTGATGCGTAGAATTTTTTTGATTTCTGCTACGTTCCCCAACATATATGGAGTTGGAGTTGAGGTCGGTGGAGCTCCAGGGGGCCCACGAGGCAGGGGGCGCGCCCAGGGGGCAGGCACGCCTCCCACCCTCGTGGACAGGGTGTGGGCCCCCTGGTCTTGATTCTTTTGCCAGTATTTTTTTATTATTTCCAAAAAAAATCTCCGTGAAGTTTCAGGTCATTCCGAGAACTTTTATTTCTGCACAAAAATAACACTATGGCAATTCTGCTGAAAACATCGTCAGTCCGGGTTAGTTCCATTCAAATCATGCAAGTTAGAGTCCAAAATAAGGGCAAAAGTGTTTGGAAAAGTAGATACGACGGAGACGTATCAGTCGTGCATGCTTTCAATGACTTAAGACTACCAAACACGACATGCAGTGGTTATTTCATCGCATGCAATGCTATTAATTAGAAAAAAAGCAATAAGTTCTCTCGTTTTCCCCTCCGCCTTGGTCGCGGTGCACACCCTAAGATGACTTAGGCTGTTGCCAATGCATCGGTGCTTAGATGAGGTGCTAAGCACATTAAATAGCTTAGCAACTATACTCCCCCAATGCATAGGTGCTTAGCTTATGGTAGCTAAGCTTGCTTCATGAAAGGATCGATATAGTTGACTAGAGGGGGGGGTGAATAGGCAACTACAATTTTTAGCTTTTCTTTACCGATTTAAACTTTGCATCAAAGTAGGTTGTCTAGATATGCAACTAGGTGAGCAACCTATATGATGCAACAACAACAAGCACACGAGCAAGCAAGGGATATAACACAAATAATCTTGCACAAGTAAAGGCACGAGATAACCAAGAGTGGAGCCGGTGAAGACGAGGATGTGTTATTGAAGTTCCTTCCCTTTGAGGGAAATGCGTCTCCGTTGGAGGCGGTGTGGAGGCACAATGCTCCCCAATAAGCCACTAGGGCCACCAGATTCTCCTCACGCCTCACACAATGCGAGATGCCGTGATTCCACTATTGGTTCCCTTGGAGGCGGCGATCAACCTTTACAAAGCGAGGTTGGGGCAATCTCCACAACTTAATTGGAGGCTCCCAGCGACACCACGAAGCTTCACCACAATGGACTATGGCTCCATGGTGACCTCAACCGTCTAGGGTGCTCAAACACCCAAGAGTAACAAGATCTGCAAGGGATTAGTGAGGCGCAATCAAATTTCTCTTGGTGGAAGTGTAGACTGGGACTTCTCAACCAATCCCAGAGCAAATCAACAAGTTTGATTGGCTAGGGGAGAGATCGGCGAAAATGGAGCTTGGAGCAATAATGGAGCTTAGGGTTGGAAGAGGTGGTCAACTAGAGGAAGAAGATACCCCTTATATAGTGGAGAACCAAATCCAACCATTATCCACTTAACCAGCCCGCGACTTGCGGTACTACCGCAAGGCCTCACGGTACTACCGCGACCAACCGTAGTACTACCGCTGCTCTGGCGGGGAACTAGGACAGGCACAAGCTGGCCGAGGCTGAGGGTACTGCATCGCCAAGAGCGGTACTACCGCTCCCTCTTGCGGTACTACCGCAATGTAGGATTGGCCTAGACTAGGAAGGGTGCGGATGAATAAAAATACATCCGTGCCAACTTCCGCTGAAAATCAATCGATGCAAAAATCCGACACGGTACTTCCGACTTTGGCATGCGGTACTACTGCAGCGAGGAGCGGATGTAAAAATTACATCCGCCCCTACTTCCGCTCATGTAGTATGCGGACCAGGACTCACGGTACTACTGCGGCGTGGGGAAATGATACTACAGCGTAAAGTGCGGATGTAAAAATTACGTCGCTCCTCTGACCTCACGAGCGGTGAGTGCAGTCGAGGCCATGGCGATCTGACTCACGTGAAAGCGGTACTACCTCGGGCGTCTGATTACTACCGCAAGGGCGTGAGGTACTACTGCAGGGGCCTGCGGTACTACCGCTCCGTGGAGCAGTACTACCGCATGCCCCAGAACAGCAACACTAGGAATTCTTCTCTCTGCATAGAAATGAGGAAAATGGAGGATGCTCCAAAGCGCAAGGGGAAAGTCGGTGTATAGGAAGGAAACGTGTACGTGATGATTACACCCGAACCTTTCCGAAGCGGACCCCCTCTTAATAGTGCGGCTTTCCCTACGACTCAACTCCATCGAAAGGAAAGCGTGAAAACGCTTGTCTTCAATAGTCTTCGAGGGGCACCAAACCGTCTTGTGCCTAGCGATGAAATGTCTGAAAAACTCATGGCACACGATTAGTCTGCAAAAGCATTGTCATCAATCACCAAAACACTTTAGGGATAAATATGCCCTTACAATCTCCCCCCTTTTGGTGGATTGATGACAATACGGGATTTGCACAAAGGGAAATGATGTAGAGCATAGGCAAACCCCACATCTCTAAAATATAGACGGGCTCCGCCTATATGTGTGCAATATAGATAGGTGCTTTGGGCTGCAGCTGCGTACTAGGATCAACACTCCCCTATATTTTACTGAGACAAGGCATATCTTGCAATAATAAAGGCTAACACTAAGCAAGATAGCAAACAAGAGCATAACATAAATAGCACAATATATCATAAGCTCACTTAGATACGATAGAGTGCATATGTCTTACACCATATGAAGGATAAGTCTCACAAGCGCATAAACCAAACCAAAGCAAATGAGGTTCAATGTAAAACGCATAAGCGAAACAACACGATAAAAGCGACTGCATAAATCCTACACTCTCTCCCCTTTGGCATCGAGACGCCAAAAAGGCGGAGAAGGACACCTACCACACACAAGGGGTGGCTCAAGCGGAGTAATCACTGCACTTGCGCTCCTCGTCAGACTCAGCAGCGGGGACGGTCTCCTCGAAGTCCTCCTCATAATCAGTCCACTTGAAGCCTTGCTTCGCCATCCACTCAGCCTCTGGAGTGATAACCTCCTCAGAACCGCCAGAAACTTCCTCTCCAAAGATCCTCATGATCTTCTTGTCGCGGCGGCGACTCTCCTTGGAGGCAACGTGAGTCTGTCTTGCCCTTTTGCACACTGCATGCGAGCAGAGTCTTCATCTTGTCCTTGACTTCTTGGCCCACGAGGGCTCGGAGGGAGCGAGGGCAACTCAGCCTTGGTCCTCACCAAAGATCCTCCGCCTCGGCTCCTCCCATCAACAACCCTCTTAGCGGCCGTCGCCTCGGCATGAAGTAGTATTGTTGTTGGCCCACTTGGGCTTGAAGCGGAGACCGATGGACTCATGACGAATCCAGTCTGGAGCAAGGAACTCATCACCGGAGAACAGCTTCTCCCAAGTCTTGGAGATCAGCAGAAACAGGTACGGTCCATAGATGGGTACCTTGCGGTTGAGCACCGCGAACCGAAGCTCACACCACATGATATGTGAGACCACTACTACAAAAAGGGCTATAGATGGAATGGCTACTAATGGCGCACCTGTGATGTGGTGCGCCATTACTATATTCTAATGGCGCACCATGTCTCGGTGCGCCATTAGTAATATATTACTAATGGCGCACCTGGTGTGTGGTGCGCCATTAGTAATTCGAAAAAAACATAAAAAAATTTGTTACTAATGGCGTAGCGATGCATAGTGCGCCATTACTAATTGACATAGTAATGGCGCACCATCACATCCGTAAATGCGCCATTAGTAGTTTTGAAAAAAAAGTAAAAAATAAATAAAAAAATTTGTTACTAATGGCGCACCATGTCTCAAATGCGCCATTACTAGTTTTAACTAGTAATGGCGCACTTTCCTGCAGTGCGCCATTACTAAGATTTTTCAAAAAAAATCAAAAAAATATCTATTTTTTAATTTTTTTAAAACTAGTAATGGCGCACCATGGGAGTGGTGCGCCATTACTAGTTGAACTAGTAATGGCGCACCACCCCACAGTGCGCCATTAGTAATTTGGCCACCACTTCCACCAAATGCACCCCCACTGGATCGCCTTTTCGCTTTTAAAAAAATAAAAGAAAATGATGAAAATGTGAAAAAATAAAAGAAAATAAGTTTCCCATGTGATATGTGGTCTAGTTGTTGGGAAAATTTGCAAATATGAATTTCGACTTCATTTGCAAAATCTCTCGAGAATTTGTAAAATGGGCATAACTTTTGCATACTAACTCGGATGAAAAGTTTTTATATGAAAAATCATCTACTCGAAAAGTTACATTAAAATGGAACCGGGAACCCCGTTAAACATTTTCAAAATCCCCAAAAACCTAACAAAAAAAAAAGGTTACGGGCTTTCAAGATCTAGCTGACAAAAAATTCAAAAATTTCAAACTTACTAGTGGCGCCACTTTAGTGGATGTGGTGCGCCACTAATGCTTTCGAAAAAAAAAAATTGGTTTTGAATTTTTTTTTGAATTTTTTCAAAAATGATAAAGTAATATGACCGGGAAGTTTGAAATATTTTTCAAAATTTCATCATAGTCATGAACATGAACAAAGTCCTAGACATCAACAAGGTATAACAGGATTGATATGCTAGATATATCAACAAGTGTAATACGTGAAGTGAGCTGTTCTTTGGGGTTGGATAGAACTACGAAGTTAAGCGTGCTTGAAATTTTGGAGTAGTGTGAGGATGGGTGACCTTTCAGGAAGTTTGACCACGGAGTGCGATTTGACCTGAGATTAAGCATATTGACCCGAGATTAAGCCATAGTGAAACTGAGATTAAGAAAAATTTGAAAAAAATTTAAAAAATTTAAAAAAATTCTGAAAAAATTTGAAAAAAATGTTACTAATGGCGCACTTCTCGTGGTGCGCCATTAGTATCTGAAGATACTAATGGCGCACTTCTCGTGGTGCGCCATTAGTATACTGAACTACTAATGGCGCAAGTGGGCTATACTAATGGCGCACTTCTGTGGTGCGTCATTAGTATACCAGATACTAATGGCGCACCGTGGGCTATACTAATGGCGCGCCATTAGTAAAAAATACTAATGGCGTGCTAGTAATGGCGCACCGGTAGTGCGTCATTAGTAGGCAAAACCGGTGCGCCATTAGTAGGCCTTTTTCTAGTAGTGGACATCAAGTGGTTGAGACTGAGACACACGCGCCTCCTCGCACAGGAGCATCATATCCACCAGATAGGCATGCACCTTGTCCTTGTCAACAATGCGAGGGAAAAGAGAGTTGCGGAAGATGCGATGCATGATGTCCAGAAATGGGTTCAGCACCCACATCGTCTTGCCAATCGGAAGCGTCTCCGCAACATAATATTGTTGGAGCTGTTCTTCTTTGGTGACTCGGGGAGTTGGCATGAGGGCGAACACCAACGGGTGTGTTGAGCCCCTCATCGTGCGTGGAAGCAGATCCATGAAGTCCCTCCTGTAGCATCAACCGACATCCATTGGTCATCCAGTCATCCTTCTATCCTCCCCAGAGTGAAAGTGAACTGAGGCAAAGAAGCGGCAAATAGTCTCGGGGTCATAGTCCGGTGAAAGGAGATCACATGTTCAATGCCAAGCACTCCACCAAGTCCAGAGCCTCTCCAAAGTAATCATGGTGCTTGTCACGCCTCATGTGATTCATGTCAATCCACTTGACATCCACATAGGTGTTTTGCTTGGCCTTGATCACATCCGGATAAATGAGAGCCTCGCTGCTTGGTCCAAAACAAGTCATTTCCTCTACGAAGATATGCACGGGCATTCACATATGGGTTGATCTGCCTTCGAGAGATAAACTCAGAAAGTGGTATCTCGTCCATGCCCTTTGCGGGTTTCTTGTACTTGCTGGCGGAGGACTTGACATTGCGCTTGGGGGCACTGGAGCCCTCTGGAGCTTCATCTTGATTGCTTGTGAGACACTTGGAGCTAGTGTCACGGTGGGCTTGGAGCAGCGATCGAGAACCGAGCCACCACCTAAGACACAAAGCAAAAAGGCACAAACGAGCGAGAAGAATCGATGCAAAGACCTCGGCAAAGCAAAGGGAAACATGTAGAAAGCATACGTGATAATTGCCAAGGAGAAGATTGGACAACAACGGTGAAATCTTGCCAAGTCGCGATTACTAAAATTTTAGTACCGCTCCTAATCGCGATAGTACCGGCGTGAAAACCTGAGTAATCGGGGCTCGGAGAGGTAGTAGAACTTTAGTACCACGGCTCGTGCGGTAGTAATCAAGACCGAGGAAGCGGTAGTACCGCCGGAGAATCTTGGTAATCCGCATCGGCGTCGAATCCGAACCATTTGAATCGAGAAAAACCACAGCGAGGCGGTACTACGATTGATCAAATCTACCACGGGACAACATATCAAGTATAATTGCTCATAACACTACTCGCCTACATCCCACTCTTGCATAGATTTGGCCTAAATCTCAAGAATACATGCATCTCCCCAAAAACCTAGAGGCAAAAGAACGAACAAAAGAGAGAGGGATTTGGGGAGAAACCTTGTTCCATGGCAAGAGAAAGTGGTGGGGAACGATCCCACCGGTCGGAATCGGAGGAGAGCGGCCGGAGACGGAGATCTGGCGAGGGTCTCCGGCGCCGTTCTTGAGCAGGAGAGAGAGACAGGCAATGGGGAGAAAGCAGGCGAATGGGTATGGGGGAGTTGGAACTCCCCTGCGGTCATAACCCCCAGCGCACTTTCGTCGGTAGCGGTAGTACCGCATCTCATCATGTAGTACGCTCGTGAAAATACCGCCGGTAGGACCGCTCCCAGTGACGATAAAAAATTCTTGCCCTTGGCGGAAGTGAATACCGTCTGCTCCACTTGCGGTAGTACCATGGCATGCTGCGGTAGTACCGTGAGCTCAAGAAGATGCATGTTTCAGACGAAAGAGAAAGGGTCTTTGCAAGGAAACTTCAAGCGAAAGAGACACCACAAGAACACGCTCAACAAAAAGAAAGAAAGGCAAGAGACAACAAGGACCAACCACGAGACACAATCTCTCCAAGGAGAGGGCGGTGGCCGGAGCCACCTATGTTTGAGTCAATTGGTATGGCACATGAAGAATTATCCTTGGTCCCATGACCAATACTCGTCTTTGAATCAAAATTACCATTAAAAATGGCTAATGTGAAAGATTTGATCAATTTATGCATAATGGGGGGAGGGAGAGTTCATTGAGAGAACAACACTCCCCCTATGTCCATGCCTACACCTAAACACGATAACAAGTTGAGTATAGTGGGGTGTGCAAGGGTTCAAGCAACATTGCTCGAATCAATGATATTTAGCTCATGCCTTAACTTCATGAAATCTTGCTTCATCCAAAGGCTTCGTGAAAATATACGCAAGGTTATCATGAGTGTTGACATAGTTGAGCTCGATCTCCCCTCGCCTAATGTGATCCCGGATGAAGTGATAACGAATCTCAATATGCTTCGTCTTGAAGTGTTGCACCGGGTTGCGAGAAATCTTGATGGCACTTTCATTGTCACACCAAAGAGGCACTTTGTCACAAATGACACCGTAATCCTTTAAAGTTTGCCTCATCCATAAGAGTTGTGCACAACAACTACCGGCAGCCACATACTCCGCTTCGGTGGATGAGAGAGACACACAACTTTGCTTTTTAGACGACCAACTCACCAAAGAGCAACCAAGAAATTGGCACCCTCCGGAAGTGGACTTCCTATCCACTTTGTCTCACGCCCATGTCGGGGTCCGAATACCCTACAAGCTTGAAGTTTTCTCCTCTTGGGTACCATAAGCCAAAGTTTGGGGTATGAGCCAAATATCGAAAGATTAAACGGCCGCCACAAAGTGTCTTTCCTTAGGTGCGGCTTGAAACCATGCACAAATTCCCACACTCAACATGATATCCTGGTCTATATGCACAAAGGTAAAGCAAGGATCCAATCATGGAGCGATATACCTTTTGATCCACCGCTTTACCATTGGGATCAATGTCAAGTTGGCACTTGGTGGGCATTGGAGTGGAAGCCGGCTTGACATCACTTAGCTTGAATCTCTTGAGCATGTCTTGAGTGTATTTGGCTTAGTTGATGAAGGTTCCTTCTCTTCTTTGCTTCACTTCGAACCCGAGAAAGAACTTCAGCTCTCCCATTGAAGACATCTTGAACTTTGAGGTCATGAGTGCGGCAAATTCCTCATTGAAAGCTTTGTTAGGGGGACCAAAGATAATATCATCAACATATAGTTGGCACACAACCAACTCCCCTTTGACCTTCTTAGTAAAAAGAGTGGGGTCGATTAGCCCCACTTCAAATCCACGATCTTGTAGCAACTCGGTAAGGTGGTTATACCACGCACGTGGGGCTTGTTTAAGGCCATAGAGTGCCTTATCGAGTTGATACACATGATCGGGAAAGTAGGGATCCTCGAACCCGGGGGGTTGCTTGACATATACCAACTCATTAATATGACCATTAAGAAAAGCACTTTTCACATCCATTTGTTGTAACTTAAGGTTGTGATGGGAAGCATAAGCAATCAACAAGCGAATGGATTCAAGGTGAACAACGGAGCAAAAGGTTTCACCATAGTCGATACCCTCGACTTGGGAGTAGCCTTGTGCCACCAATCTAGCCTTGTTGCGGACGATGGTCCCATGAGAATCTTGCTTGTTCTTGAATATCCACTTGGTTCCAATGACATTGTGGTTCCCCGTTGGCCTTGGCACCAATCTCCACACCTTGTTGTACTCGAAGTTGTTGAGTTCTTCATGCATGGCATTAAGCCAATCCGAATCTTCGAGCGCCTCATATACCTTTTGGGGTTCAACACAAGAGACAAACGCGTGATGTTCACAATAGTTTGCCAATTGTCTACGAGTGCTTACCCCATTTTGGATGCTTCCAAGTACATCCATCATGAAATGACCCTTGGTGGAGAGCTTGGAAGCAATCTTGGTGGCACGACGCTCCAATTCCTCCTCGGGGGTGAGTCAAGGTGCGGCCACTTGATCATCTTGAGCGCCGTCTTGAGCTTGTCCTTGATCTAGAGAACTTGACCTTGGGCATCACTTAGTGTTTCAACACCATCTTGAGATTGATCTTGCCCTTGGACTTGTTCATGAGGTTGAGGGCCTTTATTTTGTTCTTCGGAAGCGTGTGGGCCTTGGGTTGGTGATGGCTCCACTTGAGTGGAGCATTGTCCTTCTCCTTGACCACAAGGGGTTCCTCAATGGGTAGGATAAAACCAACTCCCATTCTTCTTATGGCTTGGGGAGGAATTTCATCACCTACATCACAAGTGCCACTTTGCTCCACTTGGGAGCCGTTATTCTCATCAAACTCCACGTTACACGTCTCCTCAATAAGACCCGTGGACTTATTGAGGACTCGGTAAGCATGGGAGTTTGTAGCATAACCAACAAATATGCCCTCATAAGCTCTAGCCTCAAATTTAGACAACCGAACACCTTTCTTGAGAATGAAACACTTGCACCCGAACACTCGAAAATACTTGAGGTTGGGCTTGTTACCGGTGAGTATCTCATATGGAGTCTTGTTCAAGCCTTTGCGGAGGTAGAGCCGATTTGATGCATGACACGCGGTGTTGATGGCTTCGGCCCGAAATTTGTATGGAGACTTGAACTCCGCCATCATGGTCCTTGCCGCATCCATCAACGTCCGGTTCTTCCTCTCCACTACACCATTTTGTTGAGGGGTGTAAGGTGCGGAGTATTGATGCTTGATCCCCTCATCACTAAGAAACTCATCCAAGGTGTAGTTCTTGAACTCGATTGCGTTGTCACTTCTTATAGTCAAGATCTTTGCATTTTGATGACGATGGACTTCATTTGCAAAGTCAATGACAGTTTGTTGGGTCTCGCTCTTCCTCTTGAAGAAATATACCCAAGTGTATCTTGAATAGTCATCCACAATCACCAAGCAATACTTCCTACCCCCAAGACTATCAAAGGATGGAGGCCCAAAGAGATCCAAATGAAGGAGCTCAAAGGCCTATTCGAGTAAATGATAGTCGTGGGAGGGTGAGCCTTCTCATGTAGCTTTCCTTCGATACAAACCTTTGCAAAGCACGGTCTTTGGCAAAACTAACATTCGTTAGTCCACGGACATGGTCCCCTTGAGAAGACTTTGCAAAGATCTCATATTGACATGGGCTAAGCAGCGATGCCAAAGCCATCCCACGTCAACTTTATCCATTAGGCATGTCGCGGTCTTAGTGGGTCGCTCAGAAAAGTTAATCACATAGAGACCGTTCTCGACATGCCCAACAACAAACTACTTTAAGAGTCTTGCTCCACAAGAGGGCCACGATATCAATATCAAAGAAAGTGGCAAAACCCATGAGTGCAAGTTGATGAGCGGAAAGTAAATTGTATGCAAGGGACTCAACAAGCATGACCTTCTCGATCGTGAGATCATGAGAAATGACAACCTTGCCAAGCCCCAATACCTTAGAGGACGAGGCATCACCCATTCGACATTGGTGGGCATAGATGGAATCTTGTGAACATCCACCACCAAGTCCTTGCTCCCGGTCATATGATTAGTTGCTCCACTAGCGAGCAACCATGATCCCCAGGAAGCAAACACCTACAAGAAATCAATGCTTGGTTTAGGTACCCATTTTGTAATGGGTCCTTTGATGTTAGTAACAAGGGTCTTAGGAACCCAAATAGACCACTCAATGTACTCATAAGGAGAACCAACAAATTTGACATAAACATGTCCATCACTTGCACGGCACAACACATAAGAAGGGTTAAAGTCGCCGGCTTTGTTGGAAAGGGTGGCATTGCCTTTCTTGACACCACCACCCTTCACATTGTTCTTCTTCTCCTTGGAAACACCCTCTCCCTCCTTCACAAAGGTTTGCTTAAGAGGGGGAGGTCGTTTGGTCTTGTCATTCTTCTTCTTGTTCTTGGGCATGGGTGCGAACCCAATCCCTTCCTTGGCCACAACTTCCTTTTGATTGCTCAAAAGGTCGTTGAGGTTCTTCTCACCTTGAATGCACGACACAAGGCCTTTCTCAAGTTGCTCCTTCAACTTAGCATTCTCCTCAACAAGATGCACATGCTCACAACAAGGGTTAGTAGCATTTGCATTATCAATTAACACCATATGAGGAAAGCTGTCTTTCTCTTTGGTTAGCTTCAATTGTAGTTGATCATGAGAATCCTTGAGGCTAGCATGAACACCTTTCAAGGCCTTGTGATCCTTGTCAAGTATATCAAACTCATCCTTGAATCTAGCAAGATCAACCCCAAGTTTGGCCTTCTCGGGATTTAGCACACGAGATACAACAAGAGCATGATCAAGATCTTTCTTTAATTTAGCATGATCATCATTGTGTGACTCCTCAAGATCCAAACGAAGACCACACTCTTCTTCAAGAGCATTGGAAAGATCCGAAATATCATCGGCATAGTCACGACTATGCCCCACCATCTTAGAGATGGTATCTTCGTGAGCCTCGGTCATGTCATTGGCTTCCCCAAGTTGTTCCAAGAGAGCAACGAAGTGCTTCTTGGATTTACCCTTGAGTTTACCCATAAAGGACTCAAACTCATTCTCCTCCAATTCCTGATGTTCATCAATGCAATCCACCAATGAAGGATGATTAATGATGGTAGTTTTGATGTCGGGGGTTACCTTGTTGGTGGCTTTCGCCATGAGGCACTTGGCGGTGATGCTTTCATTTGGTGAGTCGAAGAGAGACACCCATGGAGTCGTCGCAATGACAACGGAGGCCATGGCAACCGACTCACCATCGTTATCATCATCATCATCCTATTGTACTCTTCTTGTACCACCAATGCCTTGGGAGGAGTCTTCTTGGTGAAGTTGCTCTTGTTGGGGAAAGACTTGGCCTTGTCCTTTCGGATGAGCTTGCCACCATTGTCTTCCCTCTTCTCATAAGGGCACTCCGCAAAAAAATGGCTCACATTGCCACAATTATAGCAAGTCCTCACACGTTGCTTAACCTTTGTGCCACTTGAATTGTTCTTGTTGAAGTTGGGCCTTGAGTTCTTCTTGCTCCAAAATTGCCTTGAAGCAAGAGCCATGTATTCATGATAGGCATACTTTGTATCTTCGGGGTTGCTCTCCTCTTCTTCCTCTTCGTCCTCCTCCTCCACATTAACCTTGGCCTTTAGTGCAAGGTTGGGCTTCTTTACTCTTTGAGACCGTAGCACCGCATTATCGGCGGTCTTGTCCAAGATGCTCATAGCAACGAACTCATCCAACACTTCACTTGAGGACAAGGTGTGAAGGTCCAGCCTTTGACGAATGACGGAGGACATGGATTTGTGATAAGGCATCATTGCCTTGAGGAATTTGCGCTTGATCCAATTGTCATCCGTGTCCTTGCTTCCATGATCTCGGAGTGAAACCGCGAGTTTGGTTACCCTCCGATAGAGCTCACGAGGTTCTTCATCTTATTTCATTGCAAACTCATCGGCTTCATCTTGCACCACTTCATAGTTTGAGCGTTGAATGCTTGCACTTCCCCGGTAGAGAGAGACAACTTGGTGCCAAGCATCTTTGCCCATGGAGTAGGGCGGAGATGAGGAAGATCTTGAAGGTATTGCTTCTTGGATGATGAAGAAAGCATTCTCATTGGATTGATTATCCACGGCTTCTCTAGGAGTGAAGTTGCTTGATGCGATGCGGATAGAAACCTTCTTCAATGATTCTCCAAAGATTAGTATTCACATGATTTAAATGATGCTTAAAGCGATAGACCCAAGAATCAAATTCCACACTCTTCTCAATCTTAGGGGCAGGGCCGGCATGATTCAAATGAGTGGAAGGAAGCGGTCCACCATAGACAGGTGGAGGTTCCACATGGGCGAAGATGCCGGTGCCATTTTTACTCGCTAGTAGCTTCCCCCTTGTCGGAGTTAGCATCCGTCACCTTGTTAGCGGGATCACCCACTTTCAACAGTGCGGTGGAAAGTTTAAGCCCTTCTATGAATTTATTAAACATGCTTTCAACCTCGGTCGTGATGGAGGTCTTCAATGTGTCCAAAGCCACATTGAATTCCTCACGAGAGACCGCGGTACCCCCATCGGCCGTAGACGAGATTGGATTCACACTAGAGTGCTCCTCCACACCGTCTACGGTGTCAACCATACTCTTCGGACGGCAAAGTCCTTAATAAAGAGACGAGGCTCTGATACCAATTGAAAGGATCGATATATTTGACTAGAGGGGGGTGAATAGGCAACTATCAATTTTTAGCTTTTCTTTACCAATTTAAACTTTGCATCAAAGTAGGTTGTCTAGATATGCAACTAGGTGAGCAACCTATATGATGCAACAACAACAACACCACGAGCAAGCAAGGGATATAACACAAATAAGCTTGCACAAGTAAAGGCACAAGATAACCAATAGTGAAGCCGGTGAAGACGCGAGGATGTGTTATCAAAGTTCCTTCCCTTGAGGAAATGCGTCTCCGTTGGAGCGGTGTGGAGGCACAATGCTCCCCAATAAGCCACTAGGGCATGAATTCTCCTCACGCCCTCACACAATGCGAGATGCCGTGATTCCACTATTGGTGCCCTTGGAGGCGGCGACCAAACCTTTACAAGCGAGGTTGGGGCAATCTCCACAACAATTGGAGGCTCCCAACGACACCACGAAGCTTCACCACAATGGACTATGGCTCATGGTGACCTCAACCGTCTAGGGTGCTCAAACACCCAAGAGTAACAAGATCCGCTAGGGATTAGTGGGGGGATCAAATTTCTCTTGGTGGAAGTGTAGATCGGGGCCTTCTCAACCAATCCCGAGCAAATCAACAAGTTTGATTGGCTAGGGAGAGAGATCGGGCGAAAATGGAGCTTGGAGCAACAATGGAGCTTAGGGTTGGAAGAGGTGGTCAACTAGAGGAAGAAGACACCCCTTATATAGTGGAGAACCAAATCCAACTGTTATTCACTTAACCAGCCCGCGACCTGCGGTACTACCGCCCGGGAAAAGCCCGCAAGGCCTCACGATACTACCGCGACCGACGGTACTACATCTGGCGGGGAACTAGGACAGGCTGAAGCGCTAAAAGGTGGCGGTACTACCGCTCCCCTGCGGTACTACCGCAAAGGCGAGATTAACCCTAGCACAGGAAGGTGCGGATGAATAAAAATACATTCGTGCCAACTTCCGCTGAAAATCAATCGATGCAAAATCCGACCGCAGTACTTCCGCTTTTTGCATGCGGTACTACCTTGCAGCGAGGCGGATGTAAAAATTACATCCGCCCCTACTTCCGCTCATGTAGCATGCGGACCGGGACTCAACTGTACTACACGGCGTGTGGGCGGTACTACTGCGTAGGGCGGACGTAAAAATTATGTCCGCTCCTACTGACCGCCTGACGGTGAGTGCGGTCGAGGCCATGGTAGTACAGCTCCGTAGAAGCGGTACTCTGGTGGCGTCTGATACTACCGCAAGGCGTCTTTGTACTACGCGAGGGCCTGCGGTACTACCGCTCCGTGAGCGGTACTACCGCATGCTCGAACAGCAACACTAGGAATTCTTCTCTCTGCATTGAAATGAGGAAAGCGGAGGATGCTCCAAAGCGCCAAGGGAAAGGCGGTGTATAGGAAGGAAGCGTGTGCGTGATGATTCCACCGAACCTTTCCAAAGCGGACCCTCTTAATAGTCTGCAGCTTTCCCTCGACTCAACTCCACCGAAAGGAAAGCGTGAAACGCCATCTTCAATAGTCTTGAGGGCACCAAACTGTCTTGTGCCTAGCGATGAAACGTCTGAAAAACTCATGGCACACGATTAGTCCATAAAAGCATTGTCATCAATCACCAAAACACTTTAGGGATAAATATGCCCTTACACTTCATTTAATGATTTAGCAACTAAAGCTCTTCATGTATTGGTGGGCTTCCTTCATTTAAATGTTTTGCCTTGGTTCACACGCTTAGCATTGTTTCTTTCTGGGGTCACCACACTCATCTCTCTCCTCTTAAATAACTTGCCACATCAGATTTTTTGTCTACATGAAAGGCTTAGCACCTATACAAGGTGGAGCATCGGGAGGGGCCTTATACACCTAGGCGGAGAGAGTACCTATGTTACTCCCACTATGGCTAGCCTAACTTGTGTAGGCATCTTGGTCTTAAATTTTGACACTGAAGATTACATAAAACAGAAGGTATCAAAATTATCACTAAAATTCTAAATGAGAACAGTGAACGTATTGTCACTTAATAATCATTAGACTTGGCATTCATAGTGGAAATGACACTAATATTAATCATCATAAAATCATGCAAAATATAAATTCTGATTGAAAGTTACATCAAGATTCACCAAATAATAATATTTGGAAAATAATTTTGTCAAATAAATGGAAACATGTACTTTGGAATGATTTCATGAGCAATTGTCATAGAATGACCACGATATTACACATCACATAATATTTTGTAAAGAAAAATTCTTTGTTCACATAAACAAACATAATGTTATCAATTCCATTTTATGTCATTATACTTTTTCTGTAGTGCATTGAACAACATAAAATACACAAAAAAGAAAACTTTAATTTTGCCCATGAGGCATACTAGCCAAACATTATTCCGCCACACGGTGCGGTGTGGAAAACTAAACCACACGGCGAAAAAAAACTTGTTATTAAGGTGCCCTCAGACTATTAGTAATGATCACACCGTTAGGAGATGCCATAACCATAAATTTTCACTCAAATAAAAACATCAAGAAATTTTATGGAGTGACGCATAATTGTGATCAAATTTACCTACCATTTCATAATGCCAATATTTGAACATTAAAATGGTAGTACTAAAAAACGATAGTTTTGTCTATAAAGCGGGCCGAAAGCATAACTTAAGCAAATATTGCTTTGATTTTCCTGTCGACGACAACCTAGGATTCCACGGGCATGCCCCAAAACCCCCACATCGCCTCCCCGCCTAGCCCCACTACGACTCCCAGCCGTGCTCCAACCCTTCGTGCGCCGTCGATTCCCGTCGCCACCATCACCGGCCGCTTGACGACGCAAGTCGTGGGCTCCCACCCTAGGGTTTAGGGCCCCTGGGTTCACCCAGCATGGCGACCCAGAGGAGAGGGGGAGGAGGAGTTTTTTCCTCTGTGTAATTTGTGAACCCGCCCCCTTTAGTTTTGTGTATAAAGCATGACGAAAGCATAACTTAGACATTGCTTTGATTTTCCTATCGACGACACAACGTGTTCGAAATGGTCATCATGTTTCAATCCACACTGGTAGCACAATTTAAGATGAAATCGTCCTTTTCCAACTTTCCGGCATGTGAAAGTGCTGTTCAATTTGCCCGTTCATCTAGGACTGGTTTTCACGTTGCCCGTGCCACAGCCGTGGGATCTCCAAACCACCGGTAGAACAGTCGCCGGCTGAGCCCGTGAAGTTCCAGTCTCTCCCAGAGCCTGAAGCAATCCGAGATTCGGAGGCGATCGCACCACGGTCCCGTCTCGCGCAGCCGCGCATTCGCACCACCAGGGTCGCACGCATTCGCCCGCCTCCCTGTCCAGCCTCCAGCCACAAGTGACAACTGACAAGTCCTCCTCCCCCTCCCCCTCCCAACGCGCTCCGCCGGGTCGCACCGCCGCCGCCGCCGCCGCCGTCGACCAGACCCAGTCCCGACCCCGTTAAAAGCCCGGCCGGCGCGCGTGCTCGCTTCTCACTTCATTTTTCCTCTCAAAGAAAGGAAAAGGGGGAAGGATAAACAAACAGACCAACAAATCCACTGACGGCCGGCGGGGAAAGACGAGGCGATGGGAACAGTGCTGGACTCCCACTTCCTGGCGCTCACCGCCCTCGTCACCGTAAATCTCTCGCGCCGCCTCCTCTCCTCCCCCGCTGTCTCCGTCCCTCTGTTACCTGGCGTACTAACTGTTCCCGTTCTTGTGTTCTTGGTGGTGGTTGTGGTGCTAGGTCGGGTACCAGCTGGTGTTCTTCATCATCACAGCCCTCCTCCGCTTCGACAAGGTCACGGATTTCGCAGGTAACACTCCACTTCCTACTTCTTGTTACTATTTTCTGTCGGGTGAATCTAGTTGAAGCCTGGAGTCCATGAGCTCGATTTCTCAGCCTGGTAGGAAGCTGCTTTGGCAATTCTGTTTTCGTTTTTTTTAGGAATCTTAATATATATATGCTGTGCGTGTGCCAAGATTGCCATCTTGTTGTGCACGTCAATTTAGATGCCGCCTGTTCATCTTCATCCTAGTAGTTAGACTTAGGAGGCAACCAGTTTCTTCAGAAATAGGTGCTCGGGTGAACCCCTTTGTCTGAGTACTAGCGTGTGTTCAATTTCTCTGCAACGGAATACCTTCGTAGTACTAGTATCCCTTTCCTTTTTACTTATCTGTGTTCTTTTTCTCAGGCAGTACAAATTTTGTCATAATCGCCGTCCTGGTAGCAGCTTTGAAGGGAACATGGCACTTCCGTCAGGTAAATCGTAGTTCTAAGAACTACAGTTGTTGTAAGCATGACGCTGTTAACTTTTAATACAGTTGCATATAAATGTTTAGTTGTAAAAAATTGGCTAAATGTTTAGTTCTAAAAAAAATGGCTTAGTCATTGTCGCTGCCCAACTTCCTAGAACAGTTGATGTTTCTTTTACTTCTATGGTGAATCACATTTGAAAACATATGTTCAACAACAACGCCTGTCCTAGTAATAGTTTATCCAAACTCTGCACTATCTCCGATTACCCCTTTTTAGGTGAAAATGCCTGTTGTCATGAGTTTGATGCATGTTTAGATTTGAAATAATTTACCATCCCGGTATGCAGTTGAATTAGCTTGGGCATGGATGTTACTGTATTTGCAGAAATGTTGGATAATTGAATCTCTGCACTGTTTATGCTTATAAAGCAGAAGAATCGTCTTACCACTTACATGTTACATTAAAATTACATCCTACATATGGTACCATGGTTCATTGGTTCTCAATGACTAGATGGAAACTGTATTCATGAGGTGGGACAATGGTTATCCATACCCATTTAGTGGGAAATATAGCGCCGGCATATGTCTGTTCCAATGAAATCTTGTTTGCTTTTCCAAGTTTCAAAGAAACCACGGAGTTAATACAAAGATTGGGACAGTACAAATGTTAAGGACCTCATTTCATTTTAAATAATATCTATCAATGGATAGTGGTATTCCTCTGTGTTACCAACTGAATAATTGACGTGTCCATGTATTATTCTGAAGCAAGTCGTCACAATTGTCTTTTTAAGAAGTTTGTCCATTTCTGAACATAGACCCGTTTTTCCAGATCGTGTTGACAGTGCTTGTTATAATCTGGGGACTTCGTCTGGCAGTGTTTTTACTAATGAGGTATGTTACCCTAAAACATATATTTTGTTGATAGTTCAAAAAGCCCCACTGGACTATGTCTAGTGGAATCTCTCTTTTGTTTGTGAATTTTTTTAAGACATCTGTTGCCTGAGTCAAAACATGTTGTTCTTGTTCTTATGAAAGTGAGTCGCTAATGCTTTGCTTTGCCTAATGGTGTCTAGGATTTTGCAATGGGGAGAGGACAAACGGTTTGATGAGATGCGCAGTAACTTGGGAAAATTAGCTGTCTTCTGGATTTTTCAGGTAAGTTTTGCAACTTATGTTAAGCAACTAGAGTTTGTTAAATGGTCATTGCATTTGTAAAGAGAACCTCACCAGGACTTTTATCCTGATTTGGGCAGGCTGTCTGGGTTTGGACTGTCAGCTTGCCTGTTACTATTGTGAATGCAAGTAGCAGAAACCCTTCTATTGAAGCTCGGGATATCATTGGTTGGATAATGTGGGCCATAGGGCTAGCTGTGGAAGCTATAGCTGATCAGCAAAAGCTTAAATTCAAGAACTCTCCAAGCAATAGGGGAAAGTGGTGTAATGTTGGTCTTTGGAGTTATACTCGCCACCCAAATTACTTTGGGGAGGTCAGTTAATTTACTATGATTATTCTTTGCATGCATGTCGTCTATTAAATCCTTGATTTCGTTGGCCCTGGTCTATGAATCTACTTCATTCACCGCAAATCTGTTGCTCACATTCACCCAACATACCCTCACGAAAGTGAAATACATTTCCCTAGGACAGAGTTTGACAAGCTGAGACAGTTACAAGGAAGCAATATCAAACTAAACAGACCTAATATGATAACTACTGGCATTTTAGGTTTCATTGTTATGGCTTTTAATTGTCAACTGTGTTTGAGCTTCACAGTTTTACTGCCATAAGCTTGAACTTCATAACTCACCAGTACAGCTAATATGACTGTATAACAAGGTTCACCGGCATAGTTGATGGGAAAATAGTTATATTTAAATAGAAGTAAGGTGCACAAATTAGATAAAGTTATCACCTGCCTACATTAAGGCAGGTACATGATTAAGAGAGAAATATATTGCTTCGAATAATAGGAAAGAGAATCACAAATGCTAAAGCTTACGAACTAATTCAGAGCACGCACTTCTATGCACTCATAGGTTTTAAGTGAAAGAAATGTACTGGTGGAGCTCAACTGTAACATTTTAGTAATGCAATAGTCCGATAGTGAAATAGTAGCTGCACACGTAAAAAAAAGAACATGCTAGGTAACCGCTTCTGTAGTCTCTCCAATCACAGCCTTGAGCAAGCAAGTAATCTAGGCCTACTTTAGCTACAGAAACAAGTCTGCTATATTTGCTAAACCGAGGGCCTGCTGAGCTTCTCATGCTTTTTCATTATTCCATCATGAATAGCCTTTTACTGGTAATAAATCCAAACAGCTACCTCAGTGCATAGTGAATGTGACATCAATACAGAATCCAAACACTAGCTCATTCTAGTGTGCACCACCCAACCCTTTATGATATATGTTCTGAGCATTTCAATATGGAGTGTCGAACAAATCCCGGCATACGCTTGACAGTTTAATCTGATGCAGATGTTCCTTTGGTGGGGGGTGTTTGTAGCATCAACCCCGGTCCTCTCAGGAGCTGAATGGCTTGTAATCTTGGGACCCATCTTCCTGACGCTCTTGCTTCTTTTCGTTAGCGGGATCCCACTTCTTGAGGTTAACCTCTATTCTTGCGCATCCGAAACCCATCCCTAGTTTGCTACTCGTATATCTTTTCTCTCAGTGCTAATGCACCTCATCCTCTATATTTCGCCGTGCAGTCATCTGCTGATAAGCGCTTCGGTCGGTCAGAGGAATACCGCACATACAAGAAAACCACAAGGTAAGCACCATTCTTTTACCAGGTCATTCCTAGATCTCTTCCCAACCACTGCTTTGTCGCAGAGGGGTTACTGAATTTTGTGCCGGTTGTGTTCCTCTGCAGCCCTCTTATCCCATTGCCGCCGGTCGTGTATGGAGCCCTGCCCGATTGGTTCAAGGTGGCATTCCTCCTGGAGCTGCCCCTCTACAACCCCGGACCGGAACGCGACCCCGTCAGCTGAGTGATGAATGTGCATTGTTCTTCTGATCACAAGTGATTATATACATGTAATGTACTGCTTTTATTCTGGATGGGTGATTCTTTTCCCATTGATTTCAAGGGGTTGCGGTGAAGTTTGTCCATATGTATCTATCTCCCAGGATGTTCAAAAGCATAGATTGTGTACTTGTGTTAATAGTGGAAAACTTTGATTTTATTTTGTGCCCTCTTGTACCAAATCCTGTATGGAAGTCTGAATTTTCTCTAGTTTCTATGGGAATTTTACTCGTTAACGTGAACTCCGTTTGAGAATTTTATTTCCAAACGGGCTTCGACGGTTTATGATGTTTGCGTCGGTTCAGATTCATCAGCATTCAGTATTCGGTAGAAAACTGGGAGGCGACGTTTCCGTGGTGACTTCATCAGCATTCAGCATTCAGTGGAAAACTGGGATCAGCATTCAGCATTCAGTGGAAAACTGGTAGGCCACGTTTCCGTGGTGACTTCATCAATCTCAAGGCCCGCCGGCTCAGTCTCTTGAAGGTGCTCGTAGCGCCAAGGTGTGCATTCATAGGGATGCGTGTATGTGAGTATGTGATCTTCTCTATGTGGGCAACCAAACACGCCCTATGTGATTGCCTGCATTTGCATGTACTTTGTCTTAAGAAAAACAGCAAGTAACTGGTACTACTCCCAAGTCCCAACAGCTATGCAAACTGTAGGCAGTTCTGGTATTAGTACTTCAGAGAAGTCACATGGCAATAGGATTAGCTTCTTAAGCTCTGAGAGAACTTTGATATGGCAACAGAATCTGCACGCGGTGAACTTTGAAACAACACATGTCGATCATCTATCTACTGACAACCGGCACACCGGAGGGCCTCACGCCGGCGCGATGGACACCTTGTCGACCTGCACGACGTACTCCAGCGTCGCGCCGGGAGGCACCTGCATGCCGTCGTCGCCGAAGTCGGCGCCGTCCTCGCCGAAGCCCAGGCTCGCGGGGACGACCACGCGCCGCTTGCCGCCGTTCCGCATGGACCGCAGCGCGTACTCGATGCCCTCGCACATCCCCCTGGTGTAGGGCCTGGAGCCCATGACGAGCGCCAGCGGCCGCTTCCCGTCGCCGAACGTGTCCACGAACGCCTCGCCGCCGCCGGCCACCCGCCCCTGCAGGTCGATCACCACCAGGTCGCCCGGCCGCGGCACGTCGCCGCCGCCCACCCGCATCTCGGTGTACCGGATTCCATTGGGCAGGACGACCTCCTGCTCCTCCTCCACGTCCCTGCGAGAAGGAGACACGCATGCGTGGCTTAGCTAACGAGAGCATGGAGGATGATGATTAATGGAGGAGAGGGGCCGAGGTCGGCGGCTGACTTGGTGTTGGCCTGCTGCTGCGCGACCTCGAAGCGGGTCTTGAGCTGCTCCGACACGACGCCGAAGGCCAGGAACCCGACCCACGCCAGCCCGGCGCCGATGCCGAACCGCCGCGTCAGCGACGACGCGACCCAGTCCGTCGAGTCGGCCGACGTCGCCGCGCGCTTCGGCGCCGGTGCCGCCTGCGCCTGCATGGGCTCTTGCTGTGGTGGCGGTGGGGGCTGGTCGGACGGCGGCTGGGCGCTGGGCGGGCGCGAGGGCGGCGCGCACGAGACGTGCGGCTTGGCGGCGGGGCGGGCGAGGAAGGCTGGGGAGCTGCCCAAGAACGTGGCCATGGCGGACGCCGGCACGATTCGTACGGTGTGGAGAGCAGAGCAGCTGGGAGGAGGATGGAACCCGATATTTGGCTAAACTTTTTGTTGCTCTGATTTCTCTACGTTTTTGAGACTTTTTTGGCCGTGCTTTTGGGCGGTTTCTTGGACCGAAATGTGGCCACACACACGCGCGCCAGCGACTGGGCAGCTCGAGAGGCTTATCCAATTATCTCCTGAGAAAAAAAAATCCACACTATCATATGGATGTACACTGTATACTCGCAAATTTCATGATGAAATACGTCGACATGAGAGCTACACAAAAAACAGACAAATTGCTGACAATGAAAACAGTGAACAGCATGTGCACCGTTTTACCATATAAAACCAACGATTTTCACATTTTTGTGTAGCTCGCCAATCAATGTATTTCCTCATGAAATTTTACACGCGTTTAGTATATGTCAATGTGGATGCTTTTCGGAATTTTTTGAAACTGTGAAATGTCATTTTTGAATGTTTTAAAAAAAAAGACTCTATGTAGCTCAGAGAACCAAAACGCCGCAGCGCTTACTTTATACTCCCTCCGTAAACTAATATAAGAACGTTTAGATCACTACTTTAATTATCTAAACACTCTTATATTAGTTCTGAAGAATCTAACTTTATTCACTTAGGGCGTTACAATTTTATCACTTAGGGCGCTTCAATGCCGACTCTCAAATCAGGCACTGTATCAATGCACGGATTGGTGGAGATCAGTCTGTGAATAGTGATGTGGAAGCCGGCCATCCAAAGATTGAGACTTGTTTAATCGTTCGTCATATTGTGGATCTTGACGATATTATCGATATGATTTCCCTTGAATTATTCTCTATGGTGTTTGGCGATCCTCCCCCCATGTGCGAGTAGTTCCCCCTCGGAGTGGGAGATATAGGTGATTGATAAGATTCATTTTGCGGGCCAATGACAAGGTAGCTAGCTTTGTGCGGGAAGGGACCTAAAATCTAAAAGACGGTGAAAAGAACTAAAAACAATGAACTTCACAACAGTTTGGACCTAATTTAAGAACGGGTTTGCTATTTTACATCTAGACGATTATCTCACATCTAACTCCCTCATCATGAAATCTTTGCCGAATTAGGGAGCAGAGACCGAGCCCGTCGCTCCCATGGCGCTTGCGCTAACCCTAGCCATGAACCGCCGCCCACCTCCCTTCCTCCCCGCCGCCGGCGAAGCGCCCGCCGCAAAGCCAGCTTGTGTGGTGTCGGCGGCCAGCTGGTTTTTCCACTCCCGCGAAAGGTGGGCTGGGCTGTGAGCGGAGAGGAAAGCGCGAGGCTGATTGCAGGTGTGTGGTCTTGTGCCGGCGCTTCACGCCATGGTCATGGCGTAAGCCGTGGCGCCACGAGGTCTCTCATGTGAACTCTAAGCGTATCGAGTATTTGTGGCGGGTGTCCGCGTCCGGGCAACTTAGGCTGTATTGGAGGGCGCCGTGCTTTCGCCGAGGATCCGGATCTGGCGCTGGATCTTGCGTGGCTCTGGCGGCCGGATCTGGTGTTCCCGCCGCCGAGAAGCCCATGGCGGCGAAGCCGTCGTGTGGCGGGCGGGGCGTGAGGCCTTCCACTCTCCGCTCCATGAGGCCCCGTGGTGGCGGCCCCTGCGGCTCGGATCCATGGCGGCTGGCCATGGTGGTAACCTGTGGCGCAACTTAGCGTGGCGGCGCCGGCGTGAACAGTGGACCGCTTCCACAGCCATGTGGATGGCGGGGAGGTGGTGGGCTTTACTGTGGCGGCGGATCCTCGGCGGATGTTGGTGGCCATGGTGATGTTCGTCCTCGACCCGATCTACTCCGATCTGCAGCGGATCCGACCCTTGATGGCTTCGGTCGCGTTCTTGGGTCTTTGGCCTTGCGGTCCGGTGGTGGAAGGGTTCCGGAATCTCTTGGCGGCGTGGCGGCCACTCGATGGCGATGCCTTTGGGTGTTGCTTCCCTCATTGGAAGCTTTGAGAGGACCTCCTTCCTTCCACCCCTCCCAGGAGCTCAGGTGAAAACCTCAGAACCCCCTGTTCCAAGCGACGACGACACCACGGTGTCGTGATCCTTCCTGAAGGCGTTGCTCGGGGGCTGCTCAAGTGGTGGTGGAAGTGGTGGCGGTTCGGTGTCGACACATGCATTACGTCGGCTTCATCTTGGAAGGCTGCGGCGGCGTGGCGGCGCTCGTCTGGTGGAGCTACTGGCGATGGTCGAGGCATCGTCGGCAATCTGCGCCATCGAGTTCGAAGGTGCTCGAGAAACCCCGGATCTAGGTCTTCCGGATCGGATGATGATGGCGTTCTATCGCTTACCCATACGGGGGCATCGTCTTAGAGCAAGTCTTGTTGGAGGGATGGTGGGCGGTGTTTCATCTCACACTTTGATGGCGGCGGAGATCGATGGCATGGCGGCGGAGACTTCGGCGTCGACGATGTGCGGAGATGGGCTCATGGCAGGAGGAGGATTCTTTGTCTGGCGTCATGGTGGCGTCGATGGTGAGTGGCGAACAAAGGTAGATGCCTCAATATGATCTCGAAGACACTGTGGAAGATGGCGGCTGACGGCCTTAAAGTCGTCTGGCCGGATTGTGCCCTGGACCGGTATGTGGCTCGGTGGGGCCTCCGAATGAGTTTCACTTCCGGCTTTTGATGTTAGGCTTAGGTAAGTGGTTTGGGTAGTGGCCCAGCTAGCACCCCTTCATTATTTTGGATAGGAGTAGCGGCATATGTTGCCAAGATGGTGGATTCAGACACATTATTGTAATACTTTGTAAGGTCCTCGAGAATAATCAATAAAGTGGCCGTATGCATCTCCCAGATGCAAAGGCCGGGGGTCATCCTCCTTTTCTAAAAAAAAAAACTCCCTCATCGTTAGGGACAAAACAAATTCATGAAAAACTTTAAAAAAAAAATCAAAGATGAGGGAGTTAGGTGCGAGAGGGAGTTAGATGCTAGATGTAACATAGACAGACCCATTTAAGAACTACAGTTCATTTGCGGGCCACTATGACAATGTTGTTATGACAAACTAAAAAGCAAAAATAGAATAAAATTGGGCGCCACACTCTCATAGTTGTATAAAAACAAAGTCAAAAACAGTTTTTTCATGGTTTGATGCTACACATGCAAAGATCATTCAAGAAAATCAATACGAACAAAGAGAACGAGGGAGACGGTTTTTTATTATTTGATTGATGCAACTAGAATCACACATGCAGGAAAAGGCCAAACGGGATACACGACACAACTTTATCCAGGATTCACGATCGAAGAAATCAAGCGCGTCGCGTGACACGCGCGGAAAGCGGCTGCTTCATTATTTTCACGAAGCCGTCCAGCTCCGTCATGTCGACGCCGCCGCCGCCGCAGTCTTCGGCCGGCGCCCAGTCGAGCCCGCGCACGAGCGCGGCCAGGAAGCACTTGGTGTGCAGCATTCCCATGTTCACGCCGGGGCAGTGCCTATGTCCGGCGCCGAACGGCATCATCCTTATCTCCTTCGGGCCTGGCGCCGGGCCGACGTCCTCCGCCTCGCCTCCGGCAAGGAACCGCTCCGGCCGGAACTCGTCGGGATCGGTCCACGACTTCCCGTCTCTCCCGATGCCGCCCAAACTGAACCGCACGCTCAGGCCGTCCGCCGGCGCCACAGCGGTCACGCCACCGATCGCTTTGGCGCCCTCGCCGTGGGCGCTGCGCATGATGAACGGCACCGGCGGGTGCATGCGGAGGCTCTCCAGCACCACGACGAGGGCCCGGGCGGCCTCCTCGTGCAGTGGGGCGAGGGAGCCGAGACGTGAGAGGATCTGGGCGGCGAGGTTGCACCGGAGCACTCGCCAATGCGGGCCGTGGTTCGCCGTGGCTATGTTGTCGTTCCGCTCGCCATTGGGCCAGGTGGCGAGGGCGACGGGGAAGATCGCCGCCGGCCGGTTTAAGAGGTCGTCGGCGTTCTCGATGAGCGCTCGGTGAGCAACACCCGGGTCGGCGACGTGGTGGATGGTCGGCCGGGCATGGGCTCGCCTAGCGTGGCTTCGCAGGAAGACCGTTCCGGCTACGAGGCACAAGAGGACGGCCAGGGGCATGAGGAGCTCCATTGTTGTGGGTTGTGGCGCGCCCGAGCAAGTGATTAGCTGTGGGTACTTAGTATCGTAGAGGCATGCCTCCTTATATAGATCAAGGCAGGCACGAGTGGCTGCCGAGGCATCTCTAACGGCTCCGGCGGCACTGAGAGTGAGCGGACTGTGGAATGATCGTGATCGTGATCGTGATCTCCTTTGGTGGGCATGGGCGCATCCCCGTACGTGCATGCTCCTGCCAGGACCGTACCTTAGCCTTATGTGGTCCGAGTGCACCGAGTGTGAGTGGCAAACCCGATCTCCTCTTGGCCCGGCTTGATTCTGCACGCGCCTTATCAAGTTGTTGCTTTTCAGACATGAGCAATGTACGTCTTGGCTCCGCCTCCACTCACTCACGCATTGTTGATTGTTGGGTTGTACTCCTAATGTAAGCGATTGATCATTACGTATAACACGAGGAGAGGAACTGCAATTCATGCACAGGACCGACATCACTTTGCTACGCCCATTTTCCCATGTAGCCTAGAAGACACACAGCCAGATGCGCTAGCACTGCTTGCAACTAACGGCCGGATCAGATCTGGAAATACCCCTTCCTCCCTCTGCCTGTTCCAGATAGCCAAACACCTTCCCCACGTCCCTGGCGCGCATCTTGTCGTGCGGGTTCACTGCGGTGCTCGCCATGGCGGATCGATGCTCTGAGCGGCGATCGGTGCTCTGGATAACGCGTGGCAGAATGGTGACTGACCGCGTGGGCGCTGGTTGCTTTTGTACCGGCGTTGAGCGGTGGAAGCGCCGAAGGAGGAGAGAAACCAGGCCACGGTGGCAGGTGTTTGTTCCGGGCGGGGGCACGTGTCACGGTGTGCACATCCACGTCGATGTGACGACACAACACGAGGTTCCGGATAGACGTCGATCCAGGTTACACGACGCCAATGTTCCAGACAGCCAAACTGGTGGAAGTCACGAGTTCACATCACGTGCAGATGGGGGTAGCCAATTTGATCGGAGAACTTAATGATTTATTTGAAAAAAAAATCTACATGTTCAAACATTTTTAAAAAAAAAATTATAGATACACATCAATGGTTGATGTTCAACCTAAAAAAAATTCACTTCCTAATTTGACCTACATTAGTAGAAACAAGAAAGACAAATCTGGGCGTGAATAGTGATTAAGTACTATTCACCTAAAGCTGTCGATATTCACATTCGAATTTGTCTTTTTTCAATCTCCAGATTCTAGATGCTTGTTAAACAATATCATCCATGGAAGCGGACGAGGAGTCGGGAGTTGATGATGCTAGCGTGACTATCTGTCGATACCATTAGCATGACTATCTGTCCGTTTCCTCTTTTAAGAGATACTCCCTCCGTCACAAAATACTCTAAGTTCTACGATTGTCCTAAGTCAAACTTCTTTTAAGTTTGACAAGTCTACAGAAATATATACCAACATCCACATTAGTTTCATTACGTTCATCGTAAATATATTTTCATACTATATATATTCATATTGTGGACATTAGTAACTTCTCTATAAACTTGGTCAAACTTAGGACAAAACCTAGTACCTTAAAAATAGGAGTATTTTGGAACAGAGGGAGTGCTCCATATGATTTTTCTAAGACTATCCACACAACTGCTCATTAAAATTCAACATATTTCATGGGGCGTCTGGGGACGAGATGAAGCCAACAGAGTGGCGAGGCGGGAAGGGGCTGCGTGGGTTTCAGGGTTTCCAGCTGGGAGTCTCACAGTGTGTTAGGACTATAGTTGAAAATAGGATATGCCTTAAAATGCCATCACTTCTTCATTAATAAAGATAAAAAACATGCAGATATATTGGCGAGGATGCCTTTTGTTTAACAGGCAACAGTGCAATTTCTAAAATCAAAAGTATATGACCACATGAAGGATCATCAGTCCAAGCACACAAAAACCTACAACCTGATCTTTTTTTTCAAGAAAACGCAAAGGATTTGCGCTTCATTGCATCATAAACAAACAACAGATTATGTTATCCAGCACAATTTCTTTGGTTTCAGCAGTATGCACTGACTGTACAGGACTAGTGCAGAAATGGCCAAATGGGTCAATCGCTCATACACCAAAACTCAATCAGATGGAACTTCCAATTCTCTCTGAAAATTTGTTACTCTTACAAGATATTACCCTCATGTACATTATGACACATATTTTATCAATGTGGCAATCAACAAACGCAAAACACAGAGCAGAGCACGATCAACTATCTTAACTGCTCTCATATGACTACATATAAACACTTAACTCTAGCTGTACTCTCTCAAAATTCAATCCATAGAACCAACAAAGAATGACTATAAGTAATGGACTATATTTCTACCATAGCCATTGATCTAAGGCTAGTTATCCAACAGGCTTCAGCACCTATGCACACTCATAATCATTGACTAGAACTCAGAAGTTGAGCCAAACAAAAGCACTTCCTATACATTCTTGAATAAAGTGTATAATAAAATTATAATGAGACCCAACACAATCAAAATGTTTTTTGGCATGGTAGCTGGGTCATTTTCAAGTCTCATTTTACATATAGCTTACTTAAAAAGTGATACATGCCTCTAGAACTGAATATTGAAGTGCATATAACAGAAAAAAAAGGAAATAAGAAAGTTGGCACCTCTTGAGACTATAATGTTGAAAGAACCACATAAATCTCCACAATGAAGATCAAGATTGAGCATTTGCCCTCTGCAAAAATGATAGAAAATGAATCTGAAGCAATTAACTGGCTGTACAAAAAATGAACTCAGCTTGTTTAACCTGCAAATAACGCTTCAAAAGAAGTCGATGTTTATGCATGACAGTTGCATTACGGCACCCACAGTACAATAAGATACATAGGTCCAGTTCTGAATCATCATAGAAATATTCAAATATACTTAGGTTACAGCAATAGAAAATCTGGTTTGCAATCAGGAAAAGATAATGGGTCAATTGTTATGATGTTTGTACCTCATAAGTACTAATCTAGACCCAGTAGAAGTTGCCCTGAATTGTACCCAATAAGGATCTCCACCTCTTCTACGGCAGATTGCTTCAGTGAGATGCATAGACGGTGTCATTTCTTCTAGGAGGTCTATCAGGAACCGATCCTGGCTTAAACTTTGACGCCTCATGCCTAGCAAGTTCTGGAGGGACGGGACTATTGCTCTGAGTAAGCATCTGTTTCAGATCGAAGAAAATATCAGTGTTATCCAGAGTCAAGAATGAAGTTGCAAGTCCCTTCTTTCCTGCACGCCCTGTTCTTCCGATGCGATGTGTGTATGTATCAACTGAACTAGGCATCTCATAGTTAATAACATGAGCGACATCAGGAATATCAATACCACGCCCTGCAACATCCGTCGCCACAAGAACATTGAACCTGCGGTTCCTAAATCCATCAAGACTGATCTCCCTCTGATCTTGTGACTTCCCTCCATGCAGTGCTGTGACGCGGAAACCTGCCTTATCCAGATCCTTAGCACGGTTGTCTGCTGACTTCTTTGTGTTGCAGAATACAATGGCCGTCTTGTCCCCAAGATCTGTGAGTATCTTCTGGAGTCGTGACATCTTCTCTGACTCCTTCACCATGATCACATTTTGGGTTATCAGATCTGTGGCCTTGCCAGCTGTACCAATTGTGGCGACAACTGGGTTCCGGAGGTACTTCCTAGCAAGGCGCTCAACAGCAGGTGGCATGGTGGCACTGAACATATAAGTTGTCCTGTAAATCCTCTTCTCATCCAGTTCCTCTTCCTCATTTTCAGGTTTCAGGTTACTTGACGGCATGGCATCAAGGACACCAACAACCTGTGGCTCAAATCCCATATCAATCATCCTATCAGCCTCGTCCAGTACAACATAGTTGCACTGGTTGAGCACAGCATACCTTCTCTCCAGACAATCAAGAAGCCGACCAGGCGTTGCAATTACAACTTCACAGCCCTGCCTAATCTTGAAACCTTGCTCCTCAATGGACTGACCACCAACAATGGAAACGACTTTAATGCCTAGATAGGTTGCAAACTTCACCGTCTCTTCCTCAATCTGTTGAGCAAGCTCACGAGTAGGTGCCATGACAACAGCATAAGGACCCTCGGCCTCATTGTCCTCGCTAATAGGCGGCAGGCGAGTAATGTATGACAGCATAGGAAGCACAAAAGCTGCAGTCTTGCCCGAACCTGTCTCGGCAATACCAATGACATCACGCTGCTGGAGGCCAAGCGGAATGGCAGCCATCTGGATGGGTGACGGTTTCTTGTACCCAACCTTCTCAATAGCACGAAGCAGCTCAGTCCCAAGCTTGCTCTCGGGCCAGTTGCGCATCGGCCGGGGTATGCGAGACCCCTTGTAGGAGATATTGAAGTCCTCGCGGAAAATACGCCAATCCCGCTCGGTCATCTCCTCGATGCCCTTCTCAGACCAGTGCCTGTCCACCCGCATGTCAAAGGCATCATACATCTCCAGCGGCGGCCTTCTTCTTATCAGCCACATCATCCTCGGGCGGTCCTCCACGCCGAACTTGCGGCGCTGCTCAGCTGGTCTCCTTCTCAAACACGGCGGCCGCCTTCTTCTGCTCGCGCCGGTCGATGCCGGCAAGGAAGCCGCGGCCGTAGAGCAGGCGGGCCTCGTGCGGCGCCTGGTAGAGCATGTTCATGTCGCGGCTGGTGTCCTCGGTGTTCTCCCAGTCGAAGGAGAAGCGGAACTTCTCCGAGGGCTTGATGACCCGCTTCTTGGGCTTCTTGGACCCCAGGTACTGCTCCTTGATGGCCTCCAGCTCCTTCTCCCGCTCCCGCTCCGCCATCTTCTCCAGCCGGTCCTTCTCCCGGTCCTTGTCCCGCTCCCCGCGCTCCCTGTCCCGGTGCTCCCTGTCCCGGTCCCGGTCGCGGTCGCGGTCACGGTCCCGGTCCCGGCGGGAAGGCTCGTCGCGGTCGCGGTCGCGGTCGCGATCCCGATCTCGGTCCCGGCGGGAGTCGTCGTCGCGGCGGCGGTCCCGGTCCCGGTCCCTGTCCCCCTGTCCCGGTCGGAGGGGTCGCGGTGGGACGAGGAGGAGTCTCGGGGGGCGCCGGACGGGGGAGGCGGCGGAGGGGGGCGGGGGAGCGACTGGAGGATGTCGAGCGCGGAGCGGCGCTGGTCGGCGACGGCCGCCTGGCGGCGCTCGAGCGCGAGGCGCTGGCGCTCCTCCTTGGAGAGGAACACCGGCTTCGCCTCCATGGCGTCGAAGGAACGCTTCATGGCGGCGGCGGCGGCGGCGCGGCAGAGCGAGGAGATGCCGTGCCGATGCGTGCGGGGGGGGGAGGGTTTGCGGACAGGTGGGGAAAAAGAGATGAGGTCGGCGTACGAGACCGACTGTTCCTTCATCAAAGGGAAACCGACCTATAGTGAAGCCTTGGACCTTCAGGCCGCATTAGGTGTGGAAGGGCCCATCTCCTCTCGGAATCACAAGCTATTTGGCCGGCCCAATAAGTAGGCTTTTACCTTTTTAAATATTTTCTCTTTTTTTTTGAAAAATCTTCAGATTTATTGATCAAAACAGTGTTACAGACATCCCTGAAAATATATCAAAGTCCTGGGAGTCGCCGTGTTACCTGTCCTGAACCGGCCAATGACACGCCGCTCGCGACGCATATCCTTCGTCGGAGCCACCCATTCGTTGCTTATCGCGGGCAGAAAGCCATTTTTATTCATATTTTTGTGTTATTGTATTATTATTTTTAACTTTATAGGTTTCTTATTAATTGTAGTTAATTTTATATTCTTTCTACAGCTATTTTTGTTGTGGGTACATGAATATCTTTTCTAAGATGCACAAAATTTGTAGTTGTGGGCATGTTAGTTTTAAAATTCATGCATATTTATTCTAAAATACATGATCATATGTATCTTCAACATGCACAAAAGAAGCGCAGATTGTGACATTTCTTTTTGAAATATATGAACATATCCACATATGCTAGTCTCCAGAAATAGTTTTAAATATGACACAAATTAGGTTGTGATTTTGTTAGTAAACATTTTTTACACATGAACATTTTTCTCAACATGTATGAACAAATGTTCATAGTAGATGGAACATTTTTTTTCTCCTGGCCTATGGAAATGTTTATAAAAAAATTCTTTAAAAGCGGCCTTGGAAAAAATGATTTGAAAAAAATAAAATTACAATTTAATTTTTGAAAACATGTGTGTAAATGGGTCACTGACCCACTTAGCTCACTCTCAAAGGTGGGGAGGACTTCCTTACTCCTATGGATTTAGATGTCATTTTTCACATGTGTACTCTACGACTATTAAAGTTGGAATTAAAATGTGCATGTAGTCATAATAGAGGCACATTAAATTTAGAACTAAAATATGCCTACTGTTGGAAGCACGTCTACTACTCCGCAACCCCACTCGGGCCTGGAAATCCATCGAATAGGCACATAGGCTCCACCACCACCATCCGATAAGCCGATGATGTCACACAAGCCGAGCATTGTCCACTCGCAACCGCATGTATTGATACCGATACGTAGCTGGCCAGCTCCATCGTGTGCCACAACGTCGTCTACCACGTAAGCGGTGGACAAGCGGCAACCACTCCCTTTCTTTTGCTTTGCTGACTTCGAGGCCACATCCGACAAGAACTAGTTAAGATCGAATGGAAGCTGCTATAGGAAATATAAGAGGATTGAAAGAATGTGGAGTGGCTGGCTAGACTTACAATGAGAGATGGTGTACTCCAAAATTCAAATACAAGTGACATCTTTGCAAAGCTTGGGGATGGCGCTTCCTGTCCAAATTGTGATACCATTTTGGTAAATCTTCAAAAAAAATCATTGAATTTCCATTTACAGGATAAACAAGTACATGAAAGGTCTAACCCTACTCGATATGCCATTCATGGGCTATGCAAAAGCGCGGCAAGTGTGCGCGTGCGAGGGAGGCACTCGTGCAAGAGAGGCGGGATCTTAATTGTTAAGATATTTTGCCAATTAATGACAAGTCATTCTAGCGCGCTAATAGGGTATATTCGAAACATGAAGACCACCCCCTTGCGCCTTGGCTTTGCCAAAATTGCACCGCTGACTAATGATCCAGGGGATAAAGCAGTGGCGGATCTAGGCTTTGACAATGTGGGGGCAACCATGAACAATCTTTGAATGGCTAGAAAAAAATATACAATACACTACACCAAAATTAATATGACGGACAAACATTACACTAGTAAAATAGAATTTTTAGATTGTTTGAGGGGGCCATGGCCCCCATGGCCCCACCCCTAGATCCGCCACTTGGATAAAGTACCAGAGAATTGGGATATTTCTAGAAGGAACTTCCACAAAACATACACTCTCCATTGCACATTACTTCTCATATATCAATTTTGTCTTAAGTCAAACTTCATGAAGTTTGACCAAGTTTTTTTTTATAAAAAGTATCAGTATTCACAATACCAAACCAATATCTTAGATCCATGATGGAAGATATTCACATAGTATATTTATTTGGTGATCTTAACAAACACAACAACAATTACAACAACATAAAAAAAGTTTCACAGTGCTACAAAAAATTGTACAAACGCTATAACAAAAAAAAAGACTATTGTGGCTGGTTAAAGCTACCAACCTTAGGTACCAAGACACCACGACAAAAGGAGGCACGATTGTTGATCCATATCCCCTACCCTCATCTTTGGCTCTTCGGTGTTCTCCTAATTGGCGTCGAACAGATGGGAACCTCTGGTTTCCATGAGTCTTTTATTTCATTCTACTTCCAGGATCAAAATTATTCCTAGTAGTTCTTTGCTTTGGCTGGGTTTCGTCCCGTGGTCTTCGTTTGATCTTATTTACATGGTGATGATCTATATCAAATTGACTCTCCGGGACAAAGATACCCCGCATCATAAATTGTGACACTAAGGCAAAATTTTCTTCTAAACTACGATAGTTTTACTTAAATGTCGATCCAACACATGGATGAGACAACCTACATTCGCCGTCGTCACGGGTAATCAAGACGCGGCAGGGAAGATATAGCTGGAGCCTAGAGGCGACGGGTTGAAAGACAAAGAGATCCGGCAGCTCATGGACTTGAAGGTAGTATGTTGTTCGGATGAACTTCCACAAAACATACATAGTACAACACGGCGGCAAATCAAGATTTTTGCTTTCTTTTCTTTTGAGAGTACGGCAATGGCGTATCATATTTTACTTTCAAACTTCATCTCCAATGGCGCCTAAACTGGTGCGCGCCTGCAACAGTGTTGCTTCGCAGTGTCACGTTCAAGCTTCATCTCCACCGCGTCACCTCTCGTGTCGTCCCGCCGGGAACAAACGGAACCAATCAACCAGCTCTACTCCACGTCCTCACGTACTGTGGCCTGTTCCATCAGCCCCATGCTTGAAGCCAAAGCAAGCGTCCCCCTCGCATCAGCTCGATCGCTCTTCGAATCGGCCGACGAACCGCACCGCCCGACCCTTCGCAATCAAAGGCTTCATTCAGCATGGAGAGCGGCTACAGCCTCCGACACTAGCTGGCCGTCCGCTAGTGCAGCAACGAAGCACCCGTCGATGATTGCGGTGGCAAACAAGGCACGCGCTCGATGGATCCAAGGGAAGAAGAGGCTCTTCTTGTCCACCCAGCATCAGTACTGAAAAAGAAGATACGATGCACAGGACAGAAGGTTCATGCATCGCACTGCAGAGTTGCATCACAACATGGTAGGGCAGGCCGGGCCGGGCCGGTCCACCCCAACCAACAGCAGATTGTTCGGTGAGCAGAGCTGCGTCCATGATGATCTTGGACAGCTAAAACCAATCATCCAACGGAAAGCCCGTCGCTTTCGGGCCAGCGCTCGCATCCATCCAGCCCGTGGATCTCATCATCAAAAGGTAAAAGGGAAGCTCTAGTAGTAGACTAGACTAGATAGTACCCAAACCCAAAATCAAAGGAGAAAAGCGAAAGCGAAGCTGGAGCCACATCCACAATGCTTCTTCCTCCCTCATCACACAATCATGCCAAGCACTCAAAATAAAACTATGAGATTTATACAGCCAAAGAAAGCCCACTGAGGCCAGCCAAAGTTTTTTAAAAATGTCCTCTCTCTCTATTTTTTGTATTAATTCATTCATCCTATACTACCTGGCAATCAGAGCTGGCGCTGGCCTGTTTCAGGTTAATTAATTCATGGATCCCAAAAGCCCTCTCGCAAAGCCATGATTTCTGCCACGAAACACACCTCATGGGGGGGTGGGCGGCTCACCAACCGTCTAGCTAGCCCTCGAGCAAAAGTTCGGAGCACAAACCCCACAAAGATGCAAATTAAACAACACAACGTGGGGGGGAGAGCGGTCCACCAAAAAAAACCTTACAAGGCAGGGTTGCGGCATGATCCGCTGTCCGAATTCCGATGGCGATGCCGAACCCGATGCGCCGTGCCAGGAGGAGCTCCTTCCCCTCCTGAGACACAGCCCAGCTTCCCAGCTTCTGGCCTGACTATGCTAGCTAGCTAGTCGGCAAACTTCCCTCTCTTTACTCGCTGATCTTGCTGTTGGTGGTGGTGTGCAAACTTCCTTTTTCTGTTTGTTGGTATCTTCATCTTGATACGTTGGCGCTGACGAACACGATCGCGTGGCTCGGCGCTTATCTGCAAGCAGCAAGCAATCAGGCCAGAATGCGGTCGTGTTAGGCGGGAAAGTTTGGTGAAAATTTAAGCGTTGTATACAAAGAGAATGTGGAGTGCGTAGCTTCCTTTCGGAAAGTGTTAGTATTCTAACTATCCATTGAGCATGGAATTAATGAACTTGCAAAAGTTGCACTAAACTAATTCCCCTATATGGTCTAAACAAAGAAACAATGATTGTACCATACTCCATGTGCAATAGAATATTCAGCAAATCATAAACAAAAGTGCGCGCTTCTTTACCTTTATTAATCCGTGTAAGGATGCACGTAGTGGGGCGAGATTTCTCCAGAGTTGTTCCTTGCACGCTGCTCGATCCTTCTGAGGTCCCGGAGATGCTGTAAGATCTCCTGAAGAAGAACAAAACCCTTGCCTCCTTTGTTCAAGGACCTCACGCACTGCTTAATGAACTCCTTGTCCGCCTCGAGAGCTTGCAAGCGCTCATGGACTTGACCGATCTCACTGGCGATCGCAAGCTTATCTTGCTCCTTGGCAAGTTCCAACACGACTTCTGCTGAAGGATCTGCCTCGGTATCTTGCTTTGTTAGGAGGCCATTCCCATTTCTCATGGCAGTATCATCAAACAGAGGGAGGAGCTTCTTTCCTCCATTGCTTACGCCTTTTCTACTCTCATGAAGTTTGAAGCTGATGTCCTCATCAGAGAAACCATTTGAGGCACCGTTTGAATGGTTATCTTCTGTGAAATGCTTGTCCATCTTCAAGTTATCGGATTCTTCATCTTCGAGGTCGAAAAGCCTCTCCTCTAGCACTTTCAGCTGTTCCAATATGGAGAGCCTCTCTTCCTCACAATCAGCTAGCGAGCCATCAAGCGTAACAATATGACTAGCAGTTTCATGTAAAACAACATCAGTGGGACTACTGCCATTGCTTCCATTCAGACCATGGGCAGACTCATCGCCCTCATAGAAACTTTGGGAAAGGTCATCACTGTCCTCAGCACTTGATGATGCTGAGGACGATCCATTCTGGTCATCGGCCTTGTGCCTGGACATTTTCCTCCTCTCCTTCGCCTCATAGAGATGAATCTTATGGCGATACAATTCGAGCTCTCTCTCCATATCTTGCCTCTCCTTATCTCTCTTTACAACCAGATCATTCAGCCTCTGCAGCGCTTCTTGATCATACTCCGACTGCTCTTCCATAAGCCGCTGGTACTGCATCGCCTCCATCTGCATTGCAGCTTTCTGTTCTTGCAAGCGATTTATCATTGCCATGGTCTCATCAGCAGCTATAGCTGCTGCACTCCTCTAGATTTTCCAAGCTCTGCGTATAGTGTACTCAATGACTTGTGGGCAGCTCCCAAAGCAGACTTGAGTTGATCAACACTCACCAGTTCAACACTTTCCAGATCAGTAAACATATTAGCCACACTTGAATCAACAGACCTGGTATCAGCAGTCACTGCTTTAGGGTCTGGTAATTCCTGTAAATAACTGATATCTTCAATATGAGTTGGTGTATCAGAAACTCTCTTATCTTCAACATCACTGCAGTCAGAAGATGATTTGTCTGAACTTATTGAATGCCCATCAGAAAGCTGGTGCAAGCTTGGTAGAAGATCCTCAGTTGGATCAACTTCAATATCATCTGTTCAAAATAAGAAGAATTGTTTTAAAAGTAGCCAATCATATTAAACAAGTCAATCAGAATGCAGCAAACAGGTAGAAAAAAAAATCTTATAGTCTTGACATTTTACCTTTGCCTGCTGCCATAAAAGTGGATAAATGGTTCAGCTCTGGCTGTTCAACATGATTTTCAATGTTCTCATTTGAAATCTCAGTAACTTGTTCCCAAGAATCAAGTGCCGCAGAGTCCAATTCTTGTTTCAACTTAGCCAGTGATATTTTCTCCTCTTCACATTCTTCATCAACATACTCCCTGGGATGTATCATTACCGAATCCAATTCCTGACCCAGCTCAGCTCGTTGAACCTGGTTCTCCACAGTGTTCTCGTTCGAAGCCTCTGAGTCATGTGATCCACCTTCCATTGGCGCAGCATCACATTCATTCTTTATCCCAGCTTGTTGAACCATAACCTCTTCAGTATTTCCATCAGATTTGCCAACAACAAATCCATGCTCCATGGTATCAGATGGCATGGAAAACAGTTCGTGTTCTACAGTGCCCTGTTCAACTTGCTTATCCTCTGATGACATCTCTTTCAAACCATTATTCATCTGATGAGGAGCTGCGTGTAAAATTTAAAATCAATATGGTTTTCTTATCAACGTTAAATAAGCAAAACTATCAGCACGGAACAACTTAAAGGACTGTAGATGACAAGAAATCGCTTCTATTTAGTTAAGACGTCCATTTTGTGTTATCAAGGACACTGCCAGTTTTTCTTTTGTTTCATTAAAGGTTCATCAATACAGATGCTAAAATCTAGCATATCTCATGGAATGGATCAGCTAAAAGCCTAAAATAAGAAGTATGTGTAGGAACACTTAAAGACCATCTCCAGAATAGTCACACAACAATTTGCAAGAAATAATACTGTCTATTGTACTTTGCTAACATGACTTATATATAACAAACAGGTATACGGTAAATAAACGTGCAGTGGAGCAATTGAAAAGATAGGGAATTACCATAGCGAGAGCATGTATAAATTGGATATAAAGAACATATAAGGTTATTCTTCCAGTTATTCTTGCAATTAGCAAGAACATGTGTACAAGAGGTCCATTTCATGCTACCAAGGACACTTCCAGTTATTCTTTAGTTTCATTAAAGGTTCATCAATACAGATGCTAAAATTTAGCATATCACATGGGATGGATCAGCTAAAATAAGAAATCTAGGTAGGAACACTTAAAGGTAATCTCCAGAATAGTCACAAAACAATTTGCAAGAAATAATACTGTCTATTCTACTTTACTGAAATGAATTGCATAACAAACAAATATGCAGTGGACATGTTTGGTACAGTAAATAAATATGCAGCCATAGAGTGGATAGATTGGAGAAAATTGACTTACAGTGCTGAACAGCAGAGGCCACCAAAAATTTCTCCTCATTGCCAACATAGTCCTGCTCCACGGCCACATGATCAACTGCTCCCTCTTCTTCACCACTGGGGTCAGATGACAGCTCAGGCACACCGACGGCCAAGGAGTCAATGGATTCAAGCGGCACCAGTCGCTCAACGCTGCCGGCAATGCCAGCGCGGTGAGCTGAAATGGCAGCGATGGAATCATCCTCCACCAATGGCTTCTCGTCGAAGAGCTCGAGCACAGGGCCGTCCTCGGACACAAAGACCACGTCTCCGTGGCCGTCCTGGTCGCAGCCGCGGCCCGGCGGCGTGGGGAGCAGGAAGGGCGGCGAATAGAAGCCGCTCTCGAGCGCGACGCCGCAGCAGGCGCAGGCGAGGTCCCGCTCGCCGAGCTCGCTCCGCCTCATCCACGACAGCAGCGCCTTCCCGGACGCGGCCCCGCAGTCCTCGCACATGTCGGCGGCGTCGGCGAGGCGGCCGTGCGCGCGGCAGTAGCCGAGGCGCGACACCTCGGCGGCGTGCCCGTCGCAGAGCACGCGGCGCAGGGGCTCGGCGCCGGGGCGTTGGCTGGGCGGGGCGAAGAGGCTGTCGACGGCGAGGCGGGAGCAGAGCGCGCAGGGCGGCGGCAGGCCGAAGAAGGCGGCGAAGCGGGCGATGAGGTGGGAGAAGACGCCGTTGGCGAGGAGCAGCGCGATGAGGACCCACTCGAGGAGCGCGCAGGCGAGCAGCCGCGCGGCCCGGCCGCTCCTCCCGCACACGCCCGCGGCCGCCTCCGAGGCCATCGAATCTTCCCGGCTCTGCTTCCCGGCGACCGGAGGGAATGCAACCGGTCGGTAGACAGACACGCCGGCCCCGCCGCCAGAATTCGCCGTGGAATCAAAGAAAGCGCAACAAAAATTCCTCTTTGACTGAAAAAAGTATCGGGAAACAGGGAGCAATGCGATTTCTGGTGGAACAACCAACCAACCAACCAAACCACTCTCACGAAGAGGAAGAGGAGGAAGCCGGTTTCATGGAAGAAAAGAACAAGAAAGGAAAAGAACAAAAGAGAACAACTCCAGCAGATTGCGACGGGAACGGGATTCCGGGCGGCGAGCGAGGGTGACCAAGAACGAACACCGGGGTGGAATCTGTCGACCCGGAGGTTGGTGACAGGATTGGGAGCGCCGGTTTTCAGAGGAAGAGGGGGGTGGAGGGGGGAGGAGTTTGGTGGAAAGGACGGACCGGAGGCGGAGGAGACGAGCGAAATATCGAGAGGAGACGAATAAAAGGAAGGAGGAAAGGTGCTCGGCTGGGGTCCGTCAGTGGTGGCGATGCTCGGCTGGTAAATCCTCGCCATTAAAGGCGTATAATGGCCGTAAATAATCAGTAATTCAGTGTAGCAACTCGAGCGGAGGTGAACGTTGGGGGCGACGACGCGAGCTCTTCCCCCTCCTCTCCTCTCCTGGTCTCCCTCTCTGACCGCGTCGCAGGTTTGTTGGTGTAGATTTTCCGTCCTGTTTGTGGCAAGTAGCAGTGGTGGGACGGCGAGATGGATGCCGCTGCTGGCCATCGGTCGCGTCGGGCGCACGGCTTGCTCGTTTCGTTTCGTTTCAGACCCGCGACGGACGGCACCGGGAAGAAAATGGCACGGCAGATTGGACCTGCTAGCACGGAGTAAGTAGTAAGTAGTAGTTTATCTATCCCGTGCCCGAGAGAAGACGACCGGATCAGAGACATGTACTGCTATGCTGCGATGTGGAAGGGAAGGGAAGGGGAACAACGTGGTGGCACCTCTGGGATTCTTCTTGGCGTCTTTGACCTGCACTGGGTCTGGGTACTGCTAGTAGTAGTACTATAGAGTTTTAAGTCAGCTGAGGCTCAAAGTGTTTTTTTTTTTGTCTCTCTTCTGTTCTTGTCCTGGATGCCAAAGCCACTTGTTGGGTCGCCCCATCACCTGCTCTAGTACTGGGACGATTTAACATTGGGCTGAGAAAACTCCAACCGTGTCTATGTGTATGTCTGCCCCAAACCTTGAGGTCCTCTTTGATCCCAAGGAATCCCAAAACCCTTAAAGAAAACGCAAGATAAAGTGCCATGTCCTCTTGTATCCTATAACAATTCGAAACTATAGGAATTTGGATGCAAGAGTGTTTGATGGCACAGAAAAAACAAAAAGGATTCTATCAAGAAATTTGAATGGATGGAAAAAGAAATTCCTTCCAGCATGTAGTATGAATGATTCCTCCTATAAAAAAATCCTAAGGCCTCGTTTGGCGCAGGAGGATTCGGGAGGTTTGGAGAGGATGATCCCCGGGAGGGCCAGAAGCCCCACGAAACCTCGTCGGCCCATTTGATAGGTGGGGTTTGCATAGCCCAACCCCTTCGATCCCCTCGTACCCGCACGGTTCAGAACTCTCGTCGAGGGCCTCGCACAAGCAGAACCTCGAGGGCAGCGTGGCGGCACAGACGCCTCCCACTCTCGCCTACCAAGCGAAGTTTCTTGGGAAGGGATTGGATGCAAGGGAATTGAGGGGATTGAGTGGAGGAGAGGATTCACCAAATCCTCAATCCCCACACCTCAAATCCTCCTGAATCCCTCCATATCAAAGCGAGGCCTAAGGGTTTCGATCCCATGAATCAAAGCGACCATCGTGGGAAAAAAATTCCTAACGATCCAAATCTTCTGAAATTCCTTTGAACCAAAGGAGCCCTAATAGTGGAATTTGGCGGTCTTGTTCGGAACACTAGGAATTTTTAGACAAGCCATTTGACTTTTATAGACTGGAAGCAAAATGCTACATCAAATCAAAGAAAAAAAAACCACAAAATGATATACCTCATACTAACCCCAAAGGTCTTGAATACCTACATGAGCCGCCCGCCAAAAGGGGTGAAGAACTTGAACCATTGACGCATTGTGGTTACCACCTGCTTGCACGACATGTCACCAACCATGCTTCATTGCCAAAAATGCAAGGGAGAAGACAATGGTGATTACCATAGGACGAAGCAGACGAAACCAAATCACCGCTAGCTCCTTGATATCGGCACGAAGGGTCGAAGGCCAACCCAAGATGGGGATGAAGCCGGTAGATGTGCATTCCAAATGATGTAGCCTCCACTGTCGAGACTCCTATGCTATATACCAACCAAAGATCTAGCGCTCACTGCCTCTTATCATCGAATAGGCCGACGGAGAAGGCGAGAACCAGGGGAAACGATGACCGAGGACCTTGGTGTTGCCAATTGCGATAGTTGGTGCATGGAGCACGGGAATTTACGTCGCATGGAATTGATGCATTTATTGTCTTTATCGAGACAAGCAATTTGCCTATTTCATCAACAAAAAGAAAGAGCGGGAAACATTCAAAGCCTCCCTCCTCCCAGCACCCATGGAGTGCGGGAATATATATCACTTGGAATTAATGTGTTGTGTTATCTTTACAAAGACTAGCGGTTTGCTTATTTAATCGACTAAAACCAAAGAGCTGGAAATATCAAAAGCACCCCTCCCCCGCCCAACCTACTTGCTTTCATGCGCTGCAGCTCATATGGAGCGCAGGAATTTAGTTCATGTGGCATTAATGCCATTATAATTATTCTGTCGACACTAATGATTTGTTTGTTTCAGCAATTAAAAAGAAAGAGCACGAAATACCCCCCCCCCCCCACCCCCCAAACACGCAAAAAAAAAGCCGGCCAACACAAGAAAGGTCTTACCATGAAAGATGGGAAAGTAAATGAAAGGGTCGATATATTTGACTAGGCGGGGGTGAATAAACAACTAACATTTTTTTTGCTTTTCTTTACCAAATTAAACTTTGCATCAAAGTAGGTTGTCTAGATATGTAACTAGGTGAGCAACCTATATAATGCAACAACCACAAGCACACAAGCAAGCAAAGGATGCAACACAAACAAACTTGCACAAATAAAGGGATGAGATAACCAAGAGTGGAGCCGGTGGAGACGAGGATGTGTTACCGAAGTTCCTTCCTTTTGAGGAAATCGTCTCCGTTAGAGCGGTGTGGAGGCACAATGCTCCCCAAGAAGCCACTAGGGCCACGTATTCTCCTCACGCCCTCACACAATGCGAGATGCCGTGATTCCACTATTGGTTCCCTTGAAGGCGGCGGCCAGAACCTTTACAAACAAGGTTGGGGCAATCTCCACAACTTAATTGGAGGCTCCCAGCGACACCACGAAGCTTCACCACAATGGACTATGGCTCCATGACCTCAACCGTCGAGGTGCTCAAACACCCAAGAGTAACAAGATCCGCTAGGGATTAGTGGGGGGGGGGATCAAATTTCTCTTGGTGGAAGTATAGATCGGGGCCTTCTCAACCAATCCCGAGCAAATCAACAAGTTTGATTGGCTAGGGAGAGAGATCGGGTGAAAATGGAGCTTGGAGCAACAATGGAGCTTCTGGGGGAAGAGGTGAGTCAACTTTGGATAAGAAGACCCCTTTTATAGAGGGGGGAACAATCCAACCGTTACCCCCCTAAACAGCCCCATGAGGCGGTACTACCTTGCAGTGTGGGCGATTACTACATTTGTGGCCAGTGATACTACCGCTCCCCCTCATGATCTTGTCGTCTTGATCTGGGAGGGCTGGTGAGAGAGCGGGAGTTGGACCAGTGCGGTACTACCCATGGTGGTAGAGGCGTACTACCGCTCATGGCCACTACCGCTCTCTGCCCGGCCTTAGTCTGCACAATCCGACCACGAAGCGACCCCCTCGAGTCGGCCAGTAGGAGCCAGTCTGCATGGCGGTACTACGGTGAGGACCCACGGTGGTACTACCGCTGCCCAGTAGTCTTGCCGCTGTGACTCCTAAGCGGTACTCTTGCTTTGGGCACCGCAGTATCTACCGGGACCAAACGATGCACATAGGAAGGGAATGAGCTCTCCATTGAAGCGGAAAGGCTCGGAGGGTGTGAAAAGGATGTGTGCGTGTTGATTCCACCTAGCCTTACCAGCGGACCCCTCTTGATAGTCACGGTGACTCCTCTGGAACTAGTCCACCAAAATAGAAACGAAGAGCTACACCGTCTTGAATAACACTCAGGGGAAAGAAATTGTCTCGTGCCAAAGGATGAATCTACGAAATGCTCAAAGCACACGATTAGTCCATAAACATGTTGTCATCAATCACCAAAACTACATCTAGAGAGATATGCAGAACAATCTCCCCCTTTTTGGTGGATTGATGACAACCAGATTTACACAAGGATACGACATGAAAGTAAAGATACTTAGAACTACAAAATATAGGCGGGCTCCCCCACAGATGTGTGCACCTAGTTAGTAGTGCCTTTGGAATGCAAGACACACACATTAGGATCAACACTCCCCCTATATTTTATAGTCCAACAACCTAAGCATAGGATACATGAGAGCAGGGTATATAACAGGATAAGCAAGCAACTCATAAGATACCAAAGTACTAGATGGACATAGATAAAGATAGATAAAGGTAAGGTAGCATATGTCTCACACCATATGTCTGGAACTTAGGTCTCACTGGCACAAAACCAAACAAAGCAAATGGCGAGAAAACACAACGACACCACAAAGCAGCGACACCACAAAGCACAAATCCTAAACTCTCTCCCCTTTGGCATCGAGACACCAAAATGGCAAAAGCGTTACTCTGACTCGGTGATATGGCCGAGGAGCTCTCTCATCACATCCTGGCGGGGTCATCCGCCTTGCCATCCTCGATCGGAAGCTGCTCGATTATGCGAATCGGTCCCACAGACAGTCTTTGCTGAATCCACTCCTCCTCCTCCTCGGTGATCGGCCCTTAGAACCCGGCCAGCAGCAGTCGCATCAAGCCCAGCATGAGCTCCTTGTGGCGCCCCTGGCACCTTCTCAGCCACATGAGTCATGTACTAACCATGAGACTCCATGCAGAAGAGCTTCTTCATCTTGCACTTGAGCTTCTTTGCCCAAGAGGGCTCTGCTCCAGAAGGCTCATAGTCCTCATCGTCATCATCGGCCTCGGCCTTGCCCTCGGTCTCCATGTCAGGATGGACCCCCGGAGTTAGGAGCCGGGGTGCCCCAATTGTCCTTCTTCCTCGGGCAGCTTGATCTCATGAGAAACCAATTCTCCGGTTTCGGCATAACCTTGGGATAGAACCGTGCCCGAGGCCTTCTCAATGAGCAACATGATGAGCGGACCATAGATCGGGCACTTGCGCTCAAGCGGCGGAAAGAAGTTCAGACCACATAACATGAGAAATGTCCGGGGACTGCAAGTGTTTGCTTCCTTCTCATCTTTGGCGGAAGAGAAGCATGTCCACGAGATAGGAGTGGACCATATCCAGTTCGATCACGAGGGTAGAGAGTCTCTCGGAAGACACGATGAAGGATGTCCAGAAAGGTAGACAGCTCATAGGTTTTCTTCTTAGTCACAGGGTGAACCTTCACAAAATAGTAGGGCCAGAGGGCTTGCTTGTGAGTGGAGGAAGCATTGCGATGAGGGCGGAAGCCGACTGGAGTCTCAAGCCCGTGATCTTCCACCTCAAGTAACTCCATGAAGGCCTTCCACTTGATGAAAGCAACTTGCCATTTGTCATCCAAGTCGAGTCCTTTCTTCATCGGTTTCAAGATGGGCGGTAGCATAGAATTGAGCCACCAAATCTGCATCAAAGTCCTTGTTGAACGACGTAATCTTGAGAATGTTCAAATTTGAGAACACATCTGAAGGGCTTTGCCAAAGTACTCAGGGTCCTTTTCCATGGCATTCGTGTCATGGAGCGTACATCAACATAGAGATTCTTCTTGGCCTTGATCACATCAAAGTAGATGGCAAAGCTGAAAGCGGTTCGAGCAGGCGATTGACCAAATTGGGTTCTTGGTCTTCCGCATAGGGGTTGCGGCGACGCCTTTCCCAGAACTCCTTGGCAGTCAACTCAGTCACACTTTGCTCCTTGGCTTCGGCCTGTTGGCAGGTTTCTGATACGTCTCCAACGTATCTATGATTTTTGATTGCTCCATGCTACTTTATCTACTGTTTTGGACTATATTGGGCTTTATTTTCCACTTTTATATTACTTTTGGGACTAACCTATTAACCGGAGGCCCAGCCCGAAATTGCTGTTTTTTGCCTATTTCGGTGTTTGAAGAAGCGGAATATCAAGCAGTCCAAGCGGAATGAAACCTTCGGGGCGTGATTTTCTCACGAGCGTGATCCGGAGACTTGGACCTGCTCCAAGGAACAAAGAGGCGATCACGAGGGTGGGCGCCCCCCTAGGGCATGCCCCTGCCTCGTGGGCCCCTGTTGCTCCACCGGCGTACTCCTTCCTCCTATATATACCTCATTACCCCAAATGATCGGAAGGGGCAAAAACCTAATTCCACCGCCCGCAACTTCACTGTATCCACGAGATCCCATCTTGGGGCACTGTTAGGAGCTCATGGGAAGGCATCCACCACGGAGGGCTTCTACATCATCACCATAGCCCCTCCGGTGAAGTGTAACTAGTTTACTTCAGACCTACGGGTCCATAGTTAGTAGCTAGATGGCTTCTTCTCTCTTTTTGGATCTCAATACAATGTTCTCCCCCTCTCTCGTGGAGATCTATTCGATGTAATCTTCTTTTTGCGGTGTGTTCGTTGAGATCGATGAATTGTGGGTTTATGATCCAGCTTATCTATGAATAATATTTGAATCTTCTCTGAATTCTTTTATGTATGATTGAGTTATCTTTGCAAGTCTCTTCGAATTATCCGTTTGGTTTGGCCAACTAGATTGGTAGTTCTTTCAATGGGAGAAGTGCTTAGCTTTGGGTTCAATCTTGCGGTGTCCTTTCCATGTGGAGAAGGCACCAAAGGCACACATTGTATTGTTGCCATCGAGGATAACAAGATGGGGTTTTATCATATTGCATGAATTTATCCCTCTACATCATGTCATCTTGCTTAAAGGCGTTACTCTGTTTTTAACTTAATACTCTAGATGCATCTTTGGATAGCGGTCGATGAGTGGAGTAATAGTAGTAGATGCGAGGATCGTTTCGGTCTACTTGTCTCGGACGTGATGCCTATATACATGATCATACCTAGATATACTCATAACTATGCTCAATTTTGTCAATTGCTCAACAGTAATTTGTTCACCCACCGTAGAATACTTATGCTCTTGAGAGAAGCCACTAGTGAAACCTCTGGCCCCAGGTCTATTCTCATCATATCAATCTCCATCACTTTAATACTTGCTTTGTTTTATTTTGCCTTTTACTTTTTACTTTGCATCTCTATATCAAAAATACCAAAAATATTATTTATCATCTCTATCGGATCTCACTCTCGTAAGTGACCGTGAAGGGATTGACAACCCCTAATCGCGTTGGTTGCGAGGAGCTATCGTTTGTGCAGGTATGAGGGACTTGTGCGTGGCCTCCCTCTTGGATTGATACCTTGGTTCTCAAAAAGCGAGGGAAATACTTACGCTACTTTCTTTGCATCATCCTCTCCTCTTGGAAATCCAATGCGATTACTCAAGAGGTAGCAAGAAGAATTTCTGGCGCCCGTTGCGGGGAGGCTCACGCATGAAACAAGTCAACCATACCAAGTACCCATCACAATCCCTATCTCTCGCATTACATTATTTGCCATTTGCCTCTCGTTTTCCTCTCCCCACTTCACCCTTGCCGTTTTATTAGCCCTCTCTTTCCCAATCTCCTCTCTTTTCTCGTTGCCTTTTCTCGCTTGCCTTTTGTTTGCTCGTGTGTTGGATTGCGTGTTTTTCGCGATGGCACAGGTTGCTACCAAATTGTGTGACTTGACCGATTCCAATTTTAATGATTTCCTTATCACTCAGATTGCTCCTCTTGCCAATCTTGAATCTTGTGAAATCAATACCGCTTTGTTGAATCTTGTTATGAAAGATCAATTCGCGGCCTTCGGTGAAGATGCGCTACTCATCTGAATAACTTCGTTGATTTATGTGATATGCAAAAGAAAAAGATGTCGATAATGATGTTGTTAAGTTGAAGCTATTTCCTTTTTAAACTTAGAGATCATGCTAAAGCGTGGTTTTCATCTCTGCCTAAAAATAGTATTGATTCTTGGAACAAGTGCAAAGATGCTTTTATCTCTAAGTATTTTCCTCCCGCTAAGATTATCTCTCTTAGGAGCGATATTATGAATTTTAAGCAACTTGATCATGAACATGTTGCACAAGCTTGGGAGAGAATGAAATTAATGATACGTAATTGTCCTACTCATGGTTTGAACTTGTGGATGATTATACAAAACTTTTATGCGGATTGAATTTTGCTTCTAGAAATCTTTTAGATTGACATGGGAGGTACCTTTATGGAAATCACTCTAGGAGATGCTACTAAACTTCTAGACAATATTATGGTTAATTATTCTCAAAGGCACCTTTGAAAGATCTACTAATAAAAAAGTGCATGCGATAGAAGAAATTAATGTTTTGAGTGGAAAGATGGATGAACTTATGAAATTATTTGCTACTAAGAGTGTTTCTTGATCCTAATGATATGCCTTTGTCTACTTTGATTGAGAATAATAATGAATCTATGGATGTGAATTTTGTTGGCAGGAATAATTTTGGTAACAACGCATTATAGAGGAATTTTAATCCTAGGCCTTATCCTCGTAATCCTCTTAATAATTATGGAAATTCCTACAACAACTCTTATGGAAATTTTAATAAGATGCCCTCTGAATTTGAGAGTAGTGCTAAAGAGTTTATGAATTCACAAAAGAATTTTAATGCCTTGCTTGAAGAGAAATTGCTTAAAGTTGATGATTTGGCTAGGAACGTTGATAGAATTTCTCTTGAAATTGATTCTTTAAAGCTTAGATCTATTCCCCCTAAGCATGATATCAATGAGTCTCTCAAGGCTATGAGAATTTCCATTGATGAGTACAAAGAAAGAACCGCTAGGATGCGTGCTTCCAAAGATGCCTTTATTAAAGCGTGTTCTTCCAATTCCTATGAAAATCAAGATGAATATCTAAAAGTTATTGATGTGTCCCCAATTAAATCTTTGTTTTGTAATATGAATCTTGATGAAACTGAATATGATCTTCCTTTACCTAGAAGGCGTTCCAAAAATTCGGAGTATTTAGATCTTGATGATGAAATTGATAAGTGTGGGATTGAAAGAAATAAAAACCTAGATGTTGCTAAACCCACTATTTTGGATATCAAAGGAATTTAATTATGAAAATTGCTCTTTAATTGATCGTATTTCCTTGTTGCAATCCGTTACAAATTCTCCTCATGCTTATAGTCAAAATAAGGCCTTTATCGAACACATTGTTGATGCCTTGATGCAATCTTATGAAGAAAAACTTGAGTTGAAAGTATCTATCCCTAGGAAGCTCTATGATGAGTGGGAACCTACTATTAAAATTAAAATTAAAAATTATGAGTTTCATGCCTTGTGTGATTTGTGTGCTAGTGTTTCCACTATTCCCAAAAATTTCTGTGATTTGCTAGATTTCCGTGACTTTGATGATTGCTCTCTAAACTTGCATCTTGCGGATTCCACTATTAAAAAGTCTATGGGAAGAATTAATGATGTTCTTATTGTTGCAAATAGGAATTATGTGCCCGTAGATTTTATCGTTCTTGATATAGATTGCAATCCTTCATGTCTTATAATTCTTCGTAGACCTTTTCTTAGAACGATTGGTGCAATTATTGATATGAAGGAAGGAAATATTAGATTCCAATTTCCCTTAAAGAAGGGCACGGAACACTTCCCTAGAAAGAAAATAAAATTACCATATGAATCTATCATGAGAGCCACTTATGGATTGCCTACCAAATATGGCAACACCTAAATCTATCTTTGCTTTTATGCCTAGCTAGGGGCGTTAAACGATAGCGCTTGTTGGGAGGCAACCCAATTTTATTTTCTGTTTTTTTTTTATTTTTCTTCTGTTTAGGAATAAATATTCCATCTAGCCTCTGTTTAGATGTGGTTTTATGTTTTAATTAGTGTTTATGCCAAGCTAGACCTATTGGATCTTCTTGGATGATAGTTATTTGATCTTGCTGTAATTTCCAGAAACTTTGCGCTCAGTGCCCGAATTATTAAAAATCACCAGAACGTGATAAAATACTTATTCCAATTGTTGCTGATCAATAAACAAATTGTCTAGGTCTTGTAATTTTGGTAGATTTTTTTGAGTTCCAGAAGTTTGCGTTAGTTACAGATTACTACAGACTGTTCTGTTTTTGACAGATTCTGTTTTAAGTGTGTTGTTTGCTTATTTTGATGAATCTATGGCTAGTAAAATAGTTTATAATCCATAGAGAAGTTGGAATACAGTAGGTTTAACACCAATATAAATAAAGAATGAGTTCATTACAGTACTTTAAGGTAGTCTTTTGTTTTCTTTCTCTAACGGAGCTCACGAGATTTCTATTGAGTTTTGTGTTGTGAAGTTTTCAAGTTTTGAGTGAATTCTTTTGATGGATTATGGAACAAGGAGTTGCAAGAGCCTAAGCTTGGGGATGCCCATGGCACCCCAAAGATAATCCAAGGACACCAAAAAGTCAAAGCTTGGGGATGCCCTGGAAGGCATCCCTCTTTCGTCTACTTCCATCGGTAATTTACTTGGAGCTATATTTTTATTCACCACATGATAAGTGTTTTGCTTGGAGCGTCGTGTATTATTTATGTCTTTTGCTTGTTAGTTTACCACAATCATCCTTGCTGTACACACCTTTTGAGAGAGCCATACATAAATTGGAATTTGATAGAATACTCTATGTGCTTACTTATATCTTTTGAGCTTGATAGTTTTGCTCATAGTGCTTCACTTATATCTTTTGAGCGTGATAATTTTTGCTCTAGTGCTTCACTTAGATCTTTTAGAGCACAGTGGTGGATTTGTTTTAAAGAAACTATTGATCTCTCATGCTTCACTTAGATTATTTTGAGAGTCGTTAATAGCATGGTAATTTGCTTAATGTTAATATACTTGGTATTTAAGATATGTGAAACTTTCTTTTGAGTGCGTTGAATACTAAGAAAAGTTTGATGCTTGATAATTGTTTTGAGATATGAAGATGGTGATATTAGAGTCATGCTAGTTGAGTAGTTGTGAATTTAAAGAATACTTGTGTTGAAGTTTGTGATTCCCGTAGCATGCACGTATGGTGAACCGTTATGTGATGAACTCGGAGCATGATTTATTTATTGATTGTCTTCCTTATGAGTGGCGGTCGAGGGATGACGATGGTCTTTTCCTACCAATCTATCCCCCTAGGAGCATCACGCGTAATACTTTTCTTTGATAACTTCTAGATTTTTGCAATAAGTATATGAGTTCTTTATGACTAATGTTGAGTCCATGGATTATACGCACTTTTTCCCATCCTTCCACCATTGCTAGCCTCTCTAATACCAGCGCACTTTTCATTTGGGGTACCATACACCCACCATATATTTTCCTCAAAACAGCCACCATACCTACCTATCATGGCATTTCCATAGCCATTCCGAGATATATTGCCATGCAACTTTCCACCGTTCCGTTTATTATGACACGCTCTATCATTGTCATATTGCTAGCATGATCATGTAGTTGACATCGTATTTGTGGCAAACCACCGTTCATAATTATTTCATACATGTCACTCTTGATTCATTGCATATCCCGGTACACCGTCGGAGGCATTCATATAGAGTCATACTTTGTTCTAAGAATCGAGTTGTAATTGTTGAGTTGTAATTAAATAAAAGTGTGATGATCATCATTATTAGAGCATTGTCCCAAGTGAGGAAAGGATGATGGAGACCATGATTCCCCCACAAGTCGGGATGAGACTCCGGACGAAAAAAAATATAAAAAAAAAGAGGCCATAAAAAAGAGAAAAGGCCCAAATAAAAAAAATGAGAGAAAAAAGAGAAGGGACAATGCTACTATCCTTTTACCACACTTGTGCTTCAAAGTAGCACCAAGATCTTCATGATAGAGAGTCTCTCATTTTGTCACTTTCATATATTATCGGGAATTTTCATTATAGAACTTGGCTTGTATATTCCAATGATGGGCTTCCTCAAATGCCCTAGGTCTTCGTGAGCAAGCGAGTTGGATGCACACCCACTTAGTTTCTTTTGTCGAACTTTCATATACTTATAGCTCTAGTGCATCCGTTGCATGGCAATCCCTACTCACTCACATTGATATCTATTGATGGGCATCTCCATAGCCCGTTGATACGCCTAGTTGATGTGAGACTATCTTCTCCCTTTTGTCTTCTCCACAACCACCATTCTATTCCACATATAGTGCTATATCCATGGCTCACGCTCATGTATTATGGAAGATTGAAAAAGTTTTGAAAATGTTAAAGTATGAAACAATTGCTTGGCTTGTCATCGGGTTGTGCACGATTTAAATAATTTGTGTGGGGAAGATGGAGCATAGCCTGACTATATGATTTTGTAGGGATAACTTTCTTTGGCCATGTTATTTTGAGAAGACATAATTGCTTAGTTAGTATGCTTGAAGTATTATTATTTTTATGTCAATATGAACTTTTGTCTTGAATCTTTCGGATCTGAATATTCATATCACAATTAAGAAGATTTACATTGAAATTATGCCAAAGTATCACTCTGCATAAAAAATTCTCTTTTTATTATTTACCTACTCGAGGACGAAAGCGAAATTAAGCTTGGGGATGCCTGATACGTCTCCAATGTATCTATAATTTTTTATTGCTCCATGCTACTTTATCTACTGTTTTGGACTATATTGGGCTTTATTTTCCACTTTTATATTATTTTTGGGACTAACCTATTAACCGGAGGCCACCTGAAATTGTTGTTTTTTTTTGCTTATTTCAGTGTTTGAAGAAACGAAATATCAAACGGAGTCCAAACAGAATGAAACCTTGTGAACGTGATTTTCTCACCAAAGCGTGATCCGGAGACTTGGACCCTGCTCCAAGGAACAAAGAGGCGATCACGAGGTGGGGCGCCCCCTAGGCGCCCCCCGCCTCGTGGCCCCTGTTGCTCCACCGACGTACTCCTTCCTCCTATATATACCTCGCACTTCAAACGATCGTAAAGGAGCCAAAACCTAATTCCACCGCCGCAACTTCCTGTATCCACGAGATCCCATCTTGGGGCCTGTTTAGGAGCTCCACCGAGGGGCATCCACCATGGAGGGCTTCTACATCATCACCATAGCCCCTCCGATGAAGTGTGAGTCGTTTACTTCAAACCTACGGGTCCATAGTTAGTAGCTAGATGGATTCTTCTCTCTTTTTGGATCTCAATACAATGTTCTCCCACTCTCTCGTGGAGGTCTATTCGATGTAATCTTCTTTTTTGCGGTGTGTTTGTTGAGACCGATGAATTGTGGGTTTATGATCCAACTTATCTCTGAATAATATTTGAATCTTCTCTGAATTCTTTTATGTATGATTGAGTTATCTTTGCAAGTCTCTTGAATTATCCGTTTGGTTTGGCCAACTAGATTGGTAGTTCTTGCAATGGGAGAAGTGCTTAGCTTTGGGTTCAATCTTGCGGTGTCCTTTCCCAAAGGATGTAAGGGGCAGCAAGGCACGTATTGTATTGTTGCCATCGAGGATAACAAGATGGGGTTTTTATCATATTGCATGAATTTATCCCTCTACATCATGTCATCTTGCTTAAGGCGTTACTGCTTTTTAACTTAATACTCTAGATGCATCTTTGGATAGCGGTCGATGAGTGGAGTAATAGTAGTAGATGCGTAATCGCTTCGGTCTACTTGTCTCAAACGTGATGCCTATATACATGATCATACCTAGATATACTCATAACTATGCTCAATTTTGTCAATTGCTCAACAAAGTAATTTGTTCACCCAAGTAGAATACTTATGCTCTTGAGAGAAGCCACTAGTGAAACCTATGGCCCCGGTCTATTCTCATCATATCAATCTCCATCACTTTAATACTTGCTTTGTTTTTACTTTGCCTTTTACTTTTTACTTTGCATCTCTATATCAAAAATACCAAAAATATTATTTATCATCTCTATCGATCTCACTCTCGTAAGTGACCGTGAAGGGATTGACAACCCCTAATCGCGTTGGTTGCGAGGAGCTACCGTTTTTGTGCGAGTCTGAGGGACTTGTGCGTGGTCTCCTACTGGATTGATACCTTGGTTCTCAAAAACTGAGGGAAATACTTACGCTACTTTGCTGCATCATCCTCTCCTTTTCGGGGAAATCCAACGCAGTGCTCAAGAGGTAGCCGTTTCTTCTGGAGTTGAGGCGGAGGTGGCGCACTTGAGGAAGCACCTGCTGACTCAGAGGTGCGGTAGCGCTTTGACGTTGCATGTCCGGGGTTGACACGGCGGACTTTCTGCTCAGGATGTTCATCACCTGGAGCCAAACACACGAGCAGAAGGAACAACACGAAGAAAGAGCATAAGCCTCCAAACGTAACAACATGGATCAAAAAGTGGTAGGAAAAAGATGGAATTGGGCATGCAGCGGTAGTGCAAGTGACCTAACTTGGCGGCGATCTGCCATGAATGATAGTACTGCGTCTTGAGTGGTGTAGTACCGCTCGAGACGAGGAACGGCGGTTCCCTACTGCCGTGAACAGATCCGGCACTACCGGGTATGCCAAATTCAAAAATAAACCTACCAAACCTTCATCCAACCGGCCTAGAAGCCCTATCCATCCTACTCAAGCCTCGACTTAGCCAAAAATCAAGAAGAACAATGCCTATTGCCCCTAACAACTAGATGTGAGATCTAGGCAAAGAGAGAACGGGAAGGGGCAATACCGGCATCCATGGCAAGAGGACGCGGTGGGGATCAACTCCATCGGAAGAAATGGAGAGGGACGGCACGAGGGCCAATGACCCGGTCAAGCCCTCCTGCGGCGAGGCGTCATTTGGAGGCGTCGAAGAAGGGGCCGAGTGGCGAATGGGTATGGGGGAGAAAAACAAGTCCCCCACGGCAAAACCCCCCATCGCCCGCCCCATAGCGGTAGTACCCATTGGGTGGTGATAATACCAGCGATCATAAGCGGTAGTACCGCCACACCCAATGATGATACCGCTTCGCCCCTAAAAGACTCGCCAACACGGCTGAGCTCAAGAAAAGAAACCGACAAAAAACGAGGGCAAACACACACAAAACCAGCACAAGGATGGGAAGCACCCGCCTCTCCAAGAGAGGGCGGTGGCCGAGGCCACCTATGTTTGAGTCCGGAGGTATGGTGCCGATAAGATTTTAACCTTGGACCCATGACCAAAACTCATCTTTGAAGCACAAGTACCATAAAAAATGGCTAATGTGAAAGAGGTTGATTAGTTTATGCATAATGGGGGGAGGGAAAGTTCACTGAGAGAACAACACTCCCCCTATGTCCATGCCTACACCTAAACAAGACAACAAGTTGAGTATGGTGGGGTGTGCAAGGTTCAAGCAACATTGCTCGAATCAATGATATTTAGCTCATGCCTTAACTCGCGAAATCTTGCTTCATCCAAGGGCTTCGTGAAAATATCTGCAAGGTTATCATGAGTGTTGACGTAGTTGAGCTCGATCTCCCCTCACCTAATGTGATCCCGGATGAAGTGATACCGAATCTACAGCGCTAAACTACAGCGCGCGCGAGCAGCCGGCGCAACAAGCGAGCTCGTCGGCGCTTTGATCGCCACCGCATCTGTCGCACGTCCTGCAAGCTTCTTCTTCGGCCGCCTAGAGGAGTCGTTCGCCGCCTTGTTCTTCTTCCTGAACACCATGCCGCCTTCGCCCGCGCCGCATTTGGGAGCTTCGAGAGGCATAAAAAAAATAATGGTAAGACTTTGGGAACTATGTCAATAGGTTAGTCCCAAAAAATGATATAAAGTTGTTATAAAATGATTAGAAAACATCCAAGAATGATAATATACCAGCATGGAACAATAAAAAATTATAGATACGTCGGAGACGTATCAACGCCTCGGTCAAAAAATGCCCTAGATGGGCTCCTCATACTAGCCCTATACGTCCAAGCTGACCGGCACCCCTCATATCCGACAGGCGTCTTCTCGTGTTCTCGATGGCACCGCCCAACGACCCTAGTTTGACTAGTTAAGCCTGACGCCAGCACCCAAACCGTACCCCGATACGTCTCCAACGTATCTATAATTTTTTATTGTTCCATGCTATTATATTATCCATCTTCGATGTTTTATATGCATTAATATGTTATTTTATATAATTTTTTGTGACTAATCTATTAACCTAGTGCCCAGTGCCACTTGCTGTTTTTCCTTGTTTTTGTCTTTTACACAAAATCAATACCAAATGGAGTTCAAACGAAACAAAACTTTTTGAGGATTTTTCTTGGACCAGAAGACTACCACGAGGCTTCGGGAGGAGGCTAGAGGAGCCACGAGAGGGCCACAAGCTCTACAGGCGCGCCCCCAGGCTTGTGGGCCCTCGGGACTCCCCTAACCCTAATTCTAGCTTTATAAATACCGAAATATTCCTCTTACACCAGAAGGCACACCAAAAACTTTTCCGCCACTTGCATAGCTTCATTCTCATGAGATCCCATCTTGGGGCCTTTTCTAGCACTCTGCCGGAGGGGGGTTCGATCACGGAGGGCCTCTACACCAACCTTGGTGTCCTTCTGATGATGTGTGAGTAGTTTACCACAGACCTACGGGTCCATAGCTAGTAGCTAGATGGCTTCTTCTCTCTCTTTGATCTTCAATACAATGTTCTCCTCGATGTTCTTGGAGATCTATTCGATGTAATCTTTCTTTTGCAGTGTGTTTGTTGAGATCCGATGAATTGTGGATTTATGATCAAATTATATATGAATATTAGCCTTCTCTGAACTCTTTTATGCATGATTAAGATAGCTTTGTATTTCTCTCCGATCTATTGATTTGGTTTAGCCAACTAGATTGATCTTTCTTGCAATGGAAGAGGTGCTTTGTGATGGGTTCAATCTTGCGGTGTCCTCACCCAGTGACAGTAGGGGTAGCAAGACACGTATTTGTATTATTGCCATTAAGGATAAAAAGATGGGGTTTTCACCATATTGTTTGGATCTATCCCTCTACATCATGTCGTATTGCTTAAGGCGTTACTCCGTTCTTGTTAACTTAATACACTAGTCGCATCTTTGGATAGTGGTCGATGTGTGGAGTAATAGTAGTAGATGCAAAGAGTCGGTCTACTTGTCATGAGCGTGATGCATATATTCATGATCATTGCCTTAGATATAAATCATAACTATCGTTTTTTCTATCAATTGCTCAACAGTAATTCATTTACCCACCGTATGCTTTTTTCAAGAGAGAAGCCTCTAGTGAAACCTATGGCCCCCGGGTCTATTTATATCATAGTATTTCTAGATCTATAAAATAAAAACCCAAAAATACCTTGCTGCAATTTATTTATCTTTACTTTTTTACACTTTTACTTATCTTTTATACCTATCTTTATCAGATCTCACTCTTGCTAGTGATCGTGAAGGGATTGATAACCCCTTTTCCGCGTTATGTGCAAGTGTTTGTTAGTTTGTGCAGGTGAATCTATTGGGACTTGTGTGTTCCTCCTACTGGATTGATACCTTGGTTCTTAACTGAGGGAAATACTTATCTCTACTTTGTTACATCACATTTTCCTCTTCAAAGGAAAAATCAACGCAAACTCAAAAAAGTAGCATACTCCTGTCCACATTTCCCTCCCCTCCCATCCACCGCCGCCACATTCCACTCGTCTTCCGCCGCTAGCCATGCCCCGACACCGGGTCACGACCTACGCCATGCTCACGCCGGGGCGGGAGCTCTAGCTCCTTGAGTAGATCCGGGCTAGGCGCGAAGCTCGAATCACAGCCAGCCTACCTCCGGTCTCGCCAGAGCCAGAGGAGGAGGAGGAGGAGGAGGAGGAGGAGGAGTAGTAGGAGGAGTAGAAGCAAGATGAGGCCATGGCACGACGCGAAGCCGGAGAAGGAAGAGGCGGATCCGGCGCCTCTGGCTGCGGGCTTCACCATGCCTGAGGTGATGGCGGGTTTGAGGTGGCCCAAGTGGAGGAGGTGACGGAGCAACAGACTATCCTCGACTCCATCGAGCTGGAGGCGGAGGTGGAGGCCAACCGCTACTTCCTCCACCAGCAGGCCGTGGAGCTCGACGAGATCTTCACCGAGATTGACTCCGATGAGGAGCCAGAGGTGTGGCAAGCGGCCATCCACTCGGAGGCAGGGCCGTCCAGCACTTCCAGCATGAAGGTCGCCAACATCTCCGACTAATAGTAGTATATTATTAATAAATATATGTGTTTATTTTTTCAGATTTTTTTGTAACTTAAACATTATAGTTACTAGCTCTGATTTGTCTGTTTTTCTAGTGTTGATCTTTGGTGAGCCAGATGTCTTCTCTCACTTTCGAAGCACAGTTGGTCCTCAGTTTCAAAACTGACAAAGGTGACTTCTTTCTTATACGCGTCAACCATGCACCTCTTTAATGTTCAATCTTGCCTGAGAGCAGAGCAATGCATGGATACCATTCGTCTTGATTCTTGGAAAGCGTATATATGCCCTTGGGATACTATATACTAATCTGGTACTCCCTCCATTTCTTTTTAGTCGGCATATAAAGTTTGATCAAAGTCAAGCTTTCAAAAATTTGACTAACTATATATTAAAAAACATCAATATTCACAATATGAAATCTATATTATCGGATCGCCATGAAACGTATATCCATACTATATAGTTTTAGTATTGTAGATGTCCATATTTTTTATATAAAATTTGGTCAAACTTTGTGTAGTTTCACTTTAATCAATTTTATACGTGGAGTAAAAGAAAAGGAGGAGGGAGTACCTACACAAACGACCAACACATCTATTTATTAATTTGGTCAAACTTTGTGTAGTTTGACTTTAATCAAATTTTATACGCGGAGTAAAAGAAAAGGAGGAGGGAGACATACGTACAGACATGGTTTCTTTGTAAGCGGTCTGCGGCCTTAGTGGCGGTATTGGTCTTTTTAGTCTCGAGATGTAACTATCGAGTTAAAAAATTATAGCCGAGTCACATTGATGTGGTTGTCAAGAGTAATATTCAGGATTTGACTTGGCGTTTCACCGGCTTTTACAGAGCTCCATGAGCGTAAGATAGGCATCATTCCTGGCGGTTCTTGCGTACACTTCATACGTTACCACATGCTGCATGGTTGAGCATGGGAGATTACAATGAAACATTATACCCTCTAAGCACTTTAGTAGATCAGCGAGATCTGAAAATCAGATCGTGCTTTTTAGGAGGTGATAGATGAGATCTCTTTCCAAGATTTGGGCTGGTCCGGTCGGCCTATACTTGGGATTATCACCAAGCTGGAGGAGCAAACGTCAAGGTTATACTAGATCGCGCGTTTGCAAATGAAGCTTTCAGGCAGCTTTTTCAGCATATACGTGTCAGGCATATTCCCTCGATAGAGTCTGACCATTGTTTCGTGTTTGCGGAGATTAAGGAGAGCCTGCCAACGTCAACACGGAAATAGAAGCAATTCAGATACGAGAACGTCTGGCAGACTCATGCAGATTATGACCGGTTGGTAAGTGATACGGCGGGTATACAACGTACACCAGGGCTCGAGGTGTAGCGTCTGCGTTGAGTACCTTGCGAGCAACGCTAGAACCACAGGGCTCCAAGGAGTTTGGCAGCGACACGCGTTTTGTCGAGCGATTGCGAAAGAGACTGGATCGCCGCCGTTGCGGTCTATTGGTACCGGTCCGACGGAGGAGGAAAACTGTTGTCAAGAAGCTAAAGGAGGCCTTGCATCGGGAAGAAATCTGGCTTCGACAATGTTCCCGTGTTCCATGGCTCCGGGATGGTGACCGAAACACTTCCTACTTTCAAGCCCAAGCAGCCCAACTTAAACGAATGAATAGGATATTGGGACTGAGACGTGCTGATGGATCTACTTGTGCTACTGAAAGTGAGGACAAGGAAGAGGTAGAAACCTTTTATCAGAATTTGTATCGCTCCCAGGGTTGGGGAGACTCCAGTTATCTATTATCGTATGTACCGGAGAGAGTCACCCTAGCCATGAATGATGATTTGAATAAACCCTACGGGAGAGGAGGTCAAGGTCGGCGTTGTTTCATATGGCGCCTCAAAAGCTCCTGGTGTGGATGGTTTTTACTGCGAGGTTTTACCAGCGTCACTGGGATTTGCTAGGTAATGAGGTGACCTTGGCAGTTTTGGATTTTCTTAATGGAGGGGAATTACCGACAGGACTGAACGACACGTCTATAACACTCATACCAAAGGTACGTCACCCCAATCGATCACACAATATCGTCCCATTACCTTGTGCCCGGTGCTTTACAAGATTGCAGCCAAGGCTATAACGAACCGGCTACGAAGCTTGATGGATTTGATAATTAGTGAGGAGCAAAGTGCTTTCGTTCCCGGACGTCTCATTACAGACAATGTACTTGTTGCTTATGAAAGTATTCATACGATGAAAAGGAGAAAGAAGGGAAAGAACTTCTTTTGCGTGGTTAAGCTTGATATGATGTCAGGACCCCGATTCCAAGTCACATCGATCTAGCTGGTAACACCTCATATCACTTTGCGGCCTCACACACGGTATTCCCACGGGTGTCGCCTTACCAGGGCCCGGGACCGTTTGCGCCTTTTGGCTCACGTATATGATAGTGTCGCTAGCATCCATATGATGAGAACCCGGGCCGACATGGCTAGTCGTGAACCCAAAGCGGCACTAACCCATGGGGACAGGCATACATGAATCAACTTGAGCATGTCGGTCGGCGTGTGAATCCAGACTAACAGGACTCACGGGAACCCGGGCTGTAGCGAGCTAGGCAGGACTCCGGAGTCACTGCGTGACATTTCCCGAAGAGGACGACCACAGAACGAAGTGAAACACATGCCGCCAAGTCAAGTGTCACTAGCGATGAGTCTTTGGGCTAGCGGACTCCGGTGAACCGGGCTGTAGCGGACTACTATGGCTCAAGGAAGCATTAGACTACATTTCCCCATAAGAGAGGCTGCCAAGGATAAACAACTAGATTGTCGGATCCCACACATACCAAGCATTTCAAACATACACACAATATGCTCGATATGTGAAAATACAACATGGCATCACAACATAACTCTCTGACTCAAATATTTATTCATTAGGCTCCGAGGAGGCGAGATATTACAAACATGGGTCTCATGACCCAACATACAGAGCATACAAGCAACAAGCACAAGCGGAAGCTTAACATGTCCGGAATCTGAGACATCTACAAATGAAAAAGGCTGAGAAGCCCCACTATCTACCGAGATCCTGCCGAGGCACAAGATCGTAGCTGAGGTAACAAGCTAAGCGTCAAGTCCACAGCGGAACTACTAAGCGAGGCCGTCTCTACGCAAAACATAAAATAAGCAAGCGTGAGTACAAATGTACCCAAAGCAAGACTTACATCGAACTAACTACATATGCAGCAGTATCAACAAAGGGGTGGTGGAGTTTGGCTGCGACAAGCCAGCTTTGACTCGGTGGCTATCCTACACTACGATTGCAAGTAACTCTTTTGAGGTGGCGCTACGAGTCCACATATTCACCATATCAATACACCACTATGGATCCGCTCCGGTCTACCTCTACGAGCGCCATCCATAGCACTCACGCTTATCTTGCGCATTTTAGAGTATCCACTTTCACGTGTCATGAACCGCATGCAGGCAACCCGAAGTCTTTTTACCGCGGACACGGCTATTCGAATAGATCATATTAACCCTGCAGGGGTGTACTTCTTCACACGCTCTCGCCACTTACCACCATGTACACGTCGTGTATCTCGGCAACCTTCAAGCGGAAGCTTTGGCGAGGGAGTCCGCCACGACGACTAACCACACAAGTCTCTAGTCCGGGTTTATCGCCTATTCGGGTTCCATCCGCAAGGAGATCCGGTAGGGATGTCGCTCACGGCCCCAAGCGATGTGTGTGGTTCCCAAGCCCACCTCGGCCAGAGTGGTTCTACGCTTGGTACACCGTGCCCACGGTGCCTAATCATCCCAAGCCCACACATGCGGGTACCACTTGGTAGACTACTAACACTACCTACAAACACCGTAAACTAGTTGCAACTCACTGGACGGAGATCATGTTGATTAATAAGTCGAGAGGGGTCAAATTAGGAACCCAATGTGTGGTAATGGCTGCTCATGGATCACAAACACAGAACTCAGTTCACGAGGGCGGTTTCAATGAGACAACCCACCATGTACTCCCTACATGGCCTCTCACCGCTACCTTTACCAAATCGTGTTCACACACTTAGCTCTCAACAGTAGGACATGTTCACACCTCCGATTCATCCCGATGAATCGGACTGACTCAACTCTAAGCGATGGCAGGCATGACAAACAAGCATGAATGAGTAGGCACATCAGGGCTCAAACAACTCCTACTCATGCTAGTGGGTTTCATCTATTTCTTGTGGCAATGACAGGTCATGCAGAGGAAAGGGTTCAGCCTACCGCAACATGTAACAGCTTGAAGCGGTGTTGTCCTAATGCAATAAAGAGAAGCGGAGCGAGAGAGTGGGTTTGTATCGGAATGAACAAGGGGGTTTTGCTTGCCTGGCACTTCTGAAGATAATATAGTTCTTCATCGGTGTCATCGAACTCATCGTCGGTACGTCGTTTACTGAGAGGAGACAAACACCGGCAACACAGAAGAAACACAATCAATGCAATGCAACAATATGATGCATGAATGTGACATGGCAATATGTTGTGGTTTGAGCTAATGCAACTAGCAACAGATTAAATGAAGTTGGTTTGAATACAAGATTCAAATTCAAACTCCATATGTGATTATTCAAATGCCATTTAGTTGATTTGACCTAAACAGTGAACAAAAGTTGTTCTAACATGCATGAAAATGGTACAGATGGATAGATTGGATTTTTCTGATCATTTTTCATATATAAATTATTTCATTTGGAGTTACGGTTGAATTACTATGATTTTTAGAAGTTTTAGCTATTTTCTGGAATTTCCTGGATTGTTTTAAATCCAGAAAATTATTAACTGTGTCAGCATTGCGTCACTGTGACGTCAGCAGGTCAACTGCGGCTGACCAGGTCAAACCTGACCAGTGGGCCCGGGGGGTGCGTGGCGCGCCGTCGAGGAGGCATCCAAAGCGAGCAAAAGAGGAGGTGGAGGCCTCAAGTAGGCCGTCGCTTACATCGCCTGCCCTCTTGGCAGAAGGTTGAAGACAACCGCTCTAGCCAGTGGGCTGGGCCGTCCAGCTGGCCGCGCCAGGTAAGTGGCCCAGGTGACTCTCTCTGTTTATTTAATTTGTTCTGTTTTCTATTTTTGCTATTATGTTTTGATTTAGTTCAAAGACCAAGCCATTTCCAAAATTCATGGAAATAATTGTGTGAACTAAATGGACTTTTCCAAAGCTACACAACAATTTCCAGAATTATTGAACATATATTTATTATATAAAAAATATAGATCCAATTCAAATATTTATTGGATTAATTCAAAGGCCCAAAATAATTGTCTAAAGATTCTAGAAATATTGGTTTGAATTTTATCCCTTGCCAATATTTCCGAGATTAACAGAACATTTTCTTGGACTCATTTGATGAGATTTAAATGTTGGTTATTTTTAGAGGTCTTCTGAGGCTTCTGAAAATTCCTCAATTCAATTTCATTTGAATTAAACATGATGCACACATGACTATCTAGTCTAGGTCATTACCAGAAGCTAGGGATGTGACAGCTCACCCCTACTAAACAAGAATCTCGTCCCGAGATTCAAGTCGTGAGGTAAGAAGTCAGAGGGGACACAAAGCTAATAACACGATCTTCATGATCCAACTGTCCTTCTTAAGATGTTGATTCATTGCTTCATATTGATCTTGACGTCTTTGCTTTCTAGATCTTCATCCAACTCGATGACGTTAGAAAGAAACTCTATCGGAAAGGATCATTGAAACTGTCCATTCCAGGCTAAGGCAATTCACAACGATCGTTTGAAAGGGGTTCGGGGAAATGGCATACTCAGTTCGGAAAGGAAACTATGGTTATAGAACAACTCGGCAAACGGGAGGCACATTCCAATTGATACCGAGGATATAACCTAGTGAGTGAGTGTGCTCTCAAGAACTTGAGCATTTCCATATTCATCAGGGTTTTACCAACATCCATGCCAAAGATCACGGCAACACATCATACTACCATGATGAATAGTGATGGACGATGCGGATACAAAGGAAGATAACACCTTCTCAGACTTCCCCTTAGCGAGGCCAAGAGAACGAAATCTGGATGATCGACCGAGAGACATTTAGCACTCCGCTTCTAATGTTCCCTTGATGTACCGGCTTAACTCCAATACCAATGGTAATCGGAACATCAAGTAAAGATCTCGACTTAAGAACAAAGGATCCATAAGGAACAACTTCTAAAATAAGTCGCATACGACATCCTTATAGAGAGGATGGTCAACTTGCTCGATTAAGATGCTACAATAATAGATCTTCGGCTAGGTGTGTTGGCCAACATCAACCTTGTCGACCTGTATCATAGATCTTGGAATAGTTTCAACCATCATATACTTTTGAGATTCAGATCTGGTCGGCAGTAATGTGGACATTTCGGACATCATGTCTGGAAAAGAAATTTTGCAACACAAATCGACAAGACGATGTTGCGAGATTCTCAAGAAATGAACTACAATAGCAAGCTCCAAAACATGAGCTGATTCTGCTACACACATGTGAACATGCTGTCCTAGATAAGCATGACCACATAGTAGTCTTACAATAAAACACTACCAAATTCAGGTGGGAACCATCAACGAGAATATCGAAGTCCTAACATAAGTCATGATTAGCTCTTGTGAAGGAACTCCTTCTCCTTGAACAAATCAATCAGTGGCTTGGTGTGCTAAGGATACATATAGAATGAAGGTTGCAAGTCTCCATACCACGTAATACTTCGCACATATGCATGGTGATTTGAGATGGTACCAGGGAAACAAAAACAATCTTTCTCAAACTCACGGCGGCAACTTACATCAAGTGCACGTGAATTAGAGGAAGTCTCTTCTTTCATCCAACATATTCTTCACGAATGGGACATGAAGATAATGCTTATAAAAGTTTCCAACACTAGGTTGATGTTCAACATGAATCATGGGGAGACAAAATGCTCTTTGATGGGCTCAACAACAACTCATCGGAATTTCCATATCATCGACTTCCGCCATCATGTGAACACGGTGATAGTATTGGTCGGACCAAAAGATGTAATGGTGTATGCTCGAGGGAACAACCACGAGTAAGACAACATCACGAATATCGTTGGTTCTGATTTGACTTGACGATGGCCCATACTCAAGTCAAGGTTTTGACAAGGCAATAGATCCAACAACTGATCACGAGGACCAGTCGATGAAGATATCATCTTTCTTCAACACACACTCAAAAGGATATCCCTTAAAATGAACTAAGTCGGACAAGCTTTCATCTTCCAACTCTCCAAGTTGTTGTTTAGCTTAACCAACTAGATCGGGGTTATCCAACACGGATTCTTGGAGAAGGGGTGGTTTACAAGAAACCAACTTGATCACGAACTTAACATAGCGGTCAGGCGACAACCTGGTAGCACTTCCAAGAAGATATTTGGAAAGTCACGAACCACCGATATGTTATTAAGCTCGAGAACAATCTTGCTTTTTAGGGCAAGACGATATGATCAATAAGCAAGGGATTGAATAATCCTATCTCATTGATCGAAGGGTGCACGTAAATAAGGACTAGGTAGCACGATCAATCTTAGTATGATGATTTAATAACCAACACGCTAAGAATGATAATATTGTCCATTAACTACCAAGCAACGAGGTTGCTAGGAGTATCGATTTCACACATCACAATTCACTTGTCGGCATTCCGGTTACATCAACACGGGACCGAGGAATGAATAATGATAGCGAGAAGTATCACTACGTCAAGAGTTCATAAGAGAAGGTGCAATTATCATGACGTTCCTGACATAAAGTGGGTAATACTTGTGGTAGAAACGAGAACAAAAAGCTGAATTGGCATTTTGATTTGCGGAATACAACTCGCTTTGACCCAATCCTCGATATTGATGAGGTCTTTGGAGTTTGTTTCTCCTAGTCATTCCGGAATAGAATGGCTTGACGGACCACATGAGTAATAGGCATCAATAACATGAATGCACAACTACTCTCGACTACCAACCGATAGACGGGATCGTAATACAACAGAATGGAAACAACTCAAAGGATCATATATCTTTACGAGTTGTGGATGCATAGATTAGTATGTCGAACCAAGTTCAACATGTTTCTTAGGATAACCCATGCAGAGAGGTAGGACTGGCAGAGTCACAATTATGAATGGAGAACTCCTCAAGAGTACTCTGATTGTGATATTTCGGTTCAAATAACTTCTGCCTTAAATAGTTCATGGTATTTGGAAGAAGGAAATGCCACGGACCTCGAGGACTATCGCAAAGTTACTAATATCCTAAAGGAACTAGCAAACACTATCAACAGGAGGTAAGTAGGATGAATCTCGGGTTCAAGGACCCAGAAATAGAATACCTACTAACTAAGTGGCATCACGGAATGCTTTCGAGAATGATGGCCAGAATCATCACACCGGGAACACAAAACATGGCTAGATTACTAGGTGACTCTCTAAGATGCCTAGGGTCATAATACTAGTTCCAACATATATGCCAAGGCAAGGAGTACCTCAACATAGGATTAGTGTGCTTATTCTGACCAAAAGGACACCGTGAACAGGAAGGAAGAATTTGCAAATGCACCAGACTATTTAGAAATCTGGGATGACTCGGACAGCATAACGGATGTAAATGCTCAAAATGATTTGAGACATCCTGCAAAAATAGTGGCATGACCACTCAACATCACAATATCAAGGTTACGAGACCAGCTATGAACATAATGGAAGTAGTAAAAAACTGAATCGAGATTTGAAACTCTCAATTCTATAAGTCTATGGATTAGTAACACGTCATCCTCGATAGATAGATGAGAAGGCCTAGTTCTTAATCCCGTAGAAAAGAAGAGGATGACTCGGATCGAGAAGGCCATGAGGTATAAGGAGTAAAAAGAGCCTTACGTTCCTTCCACAATCAATTCCCTACATAACTAAAGCATTTCTAGACACAACTTCACCCGGTTTGGCTTGGTAATCCTCTGAGGCACTCGTGCTCGATACCAAAGCTGTCAGGACCCGATTCCAAGTCACATCGATCTAGCTGGTAAAACCTCATATCACTTTGCGGCCTCACGCACGGTATTCCCACAATTGTCGCCTTACCAGGCCCGGGACCGTTTGCGCCTTTTGGCTCACGATATGATAGTGTCGCTAGCATCCATATGACAGAGAACCGGGCCGACATGGCTAGTCGTGAACCCAAAGCGGCACTAACCCATGGGGACAGGCATACATGAATCAACTTCGAGCATGTCGATTGACAGCTGTGAATCCGGCTGTAACTGGGCTAATCAGGACTCAAGAACCCGAACATGCTTGAGCTAGGCGAGGACTCGTGAGTCACCAATGACATTTCCCGAAGGACAGACACGTGATTAAGTGAAAACATGCCGCCGATCAAGTGTCCTGACGAAAGTGCTTTGGGCTAGCGGTGACTCCGGTGAACTGGTCAGAAGCGGACTACTATGGCTCAAGGAAGCATTAGACTACATTTCCCCATAAGAGAGGCTGCCAAGGATAAACAACTAGATTGTCGGATCCCACACATACCAAGCATTTCAAACATACACACAATATGCTCGATATGTGAAAATACAACATGGCATCACAACATAACTCTACGACTCAAATATTTATTCATTAGGCTCCGAGGAGCGAGATATTACAAACATGGGTCTCATGACCCAACATACAGAGCATACAAGCAACAAGCACACGCGGAAGCTTAACATGTCTGAGGACAGACAGCTACAAATGACAAAGGCGGAGAAGCTCGACTATCTACTGTGATCTGCCGAGGGCACAAGATCGTAGCCGAGGTAACAAGCTAAACGTCAAGTCCACGGAACTACTAGCGAGACCGACGCGTCTCTCGCAAAACATAAAATAAGCAAACGTGAGTACAAATGTACCCAAGAAGACTTACATCGTAACCAACTACATATGCAACGGTATCAACAAAGGGGTGGTGGAGTTTGACCGCAAAGCAAGCCGCCTTTGACTCCTAAGTGGGCTATCCTACACTACTTAATCGCAAGTAACTCTTTTGAGGTGGCTTACACGAGTCCACATATTCACCATATCAATACACCACTATGGATCCGCCTCCGTCTACCTACGAGAACGCCATCCATAGCACTCACGCTTATCTTGGCGCATTTTAGAGTATCCACTTTCACTTGTCTATGAACTGCATGCAGCAGAAGTCCTTTACCGCGGACACGGCTATTCAATAGATCATATTAACCTGCAGGGTGTACTTCTTCACACATGCTCTCGCCACTTACCACCATGTACACGTCGTGTATCTCGACAACCTTCAAGCGGAAGCCTGGCGAGGGAGTCGGCCATGACTTGACTAACCACACAAGTCTCTAGTCCAGGTTTATCGCCTATTCGGGTTCCATCCGCAAGGAGATCCGGCCGGAGTGTCGCTCACGGCCCCAAACGATGTGTGCAGGGTTCCCAAGCCCACCTCGACGAGTGGTTCTACGCTTGGTACACCATGCCACGGTGCCTAGTCTCTGTCCCAAGCCCACATGCATCTGGGTACCACTTGGTAGACTACTAACACTACCTACAAACACCGTAAACTAGTTGCAACTCCTGGGACAGAGATCATGTTGATTAATAAGTCGAGAGGGTCGAGTTCACGGAACCCAATGTGTGGTAGTAACTGTTCATGGATCACAAACACAGAACTTCGATTCTCGAGGCCAGTTTCAATGAGACAACCCACCATGTACTCCTACATGGCCTCTCACCGCTACCTTTACCAAATCGTGTTCACACACTTAGCTCTCAACAAGAGGGACATGTTCACACACCTCCGATTCATCCCGATGAATCGCACCTGACTCAACTCTAAGCAAAGAGTGCATGACAAACAAGCATGAATGAGTAGGCACATCAGGGCTCAAACAACTCCAACTCATGCTAGTGGTTTTCATCTATTTATTATGGCAATGACAGGTCATGCAGAGGAAAGGGGTTCAGCTACCGCAGCATGTAACAGTTGAAACGGTGTTGTCCTAATGCAGTAAAAGAGAGCAGGAGCGAGAGAGTGGGATTGTATCGGAATGAACAAGGGGGTTTTGCTTGCCTGGCACTTCTGAAGATAATATAGTTCTTCATCGGTGTCATCGAACTCATCGTCGGTACGCCGTTTACTGAGAGGGGACAAACACCGGCAACACAGAAGAAACACAATCAATGCAATGCAACAATATGATGCATGAATGTGACATGGCAATATGCTGTGGTTTGAGCTAATGCAACTAGCAACAGATTAAATGAAGTTGGTTTGAATACAAGATTCAAATTCAAACTCCATATGTGATTATTCAAATGCCATTTAGTTGATTTGACCTAAACAGTGAACAAAAGTTGTTCTAACATGCATGAAAATGATACAGATGGATAGATTGGATTTTTCTGATCATTTTCATATATAAATTATTTCATTTTAGAGTTACGGTTGAATTACTATGATTTTTAGAAGTTTTAGCTATTTTACGGAATTTCTGGATTGTTTTAAATCAAGAAAATTATTAAGCTGTGGTCGACATTGCGTCACTTTGTGGCGTCGGCCAGGTCAACTGCGGTGACCAGGTCAAACTGACCAGTGGGGTCCACCGTCAGTGACACAAAGGTCTTCCGAGGGTCATGGTGTGGGTCCGGTCAATGACCACGTCAGCATAGTCAACCTGACGTGTGGGCCCAGCTGGCTTATAAGCTAAACTAAAAATAAAGTAAAACCTGGGTTAATTAGACATGGGGCCCATCTGTCAATGGCACAAAGTTAACTAATGGCATCATTAGTGCTAAACTAATGAGCCACGTCAGCGGTTAGCAACGGCGATGACCAAGAACGACGGCGCCGGGAGTTGCTCGAACTTCGCCTTCTGACGCGTTGCGGCCAGTTTAGCCCCTCTGGAGAGTGGTGTTTGCAGCATCTGGTGGAAGCGAAGCAGGAGGAGGCTGGGGTGGCCGGAATCATGGCCGGCGAGGTTTCTTGACAGCCGAGTTCGGGTTAGCATGGGCGAGGTGCTACGCTTGGGCGGCAAGCGAGCTAAGCGTGAGGCGGACTCACAGGAGCTCGAGGAGCCTGGCTGGTGCCATCGACCGAAGCGGAGGTGCTCGAGGCGAGACCTCATCGGCCATGGCGGACCAGCGGCGCTTCCCGGGACTCATGAGGCGGTGGCTAAGCCCAGCGCAAATTAGAGCACGGGGTGAGGGGAAAGACATAGGAGCTCACTGGAAATCCAATGGAGGACTCGGAGGACTCGGGCTCGGGGATGTGCCGGAGCGGAAGCATGGTCGCCGGCGATCTCGGTGACCCGAGAGGTTGAAGACGACGCCATGGTCGTGGTGCGGTGCGTCCGGCATCCTGCGGGTCGTCCAGGAGGTGTAGGCGACGGTGGCGGAGCTTCCACACAACACGGGAGGCGAGAGGGGGCTCGGGAGCACGGTGGTTCACGGCCGGCGCTTCCATGGCGTGGCTTGGCCACGTCAAGGGAGAGGGCGAGGGAGAGGAGGGATGGGCGCGAGAGAGAGGGGAGGGGCAGGGGGTGCGTGGCGCCGTCCAGAGGCATCCAGGCGAGCGGGCAGGGAGGAGGTGGAGGCCTCGGGCGCGCAGGCGTCGACACACCTCTGCCTACTGGCAGAGGTTGAAGACAACCGCTCCAGCCGATGGGCTGGGCGTCAGTAGCAGCGCCCGAGTAAGTGGCCCGGGTGACTCTCTCTCTGTTTATTTAATTTGTTACTTTTCTATTTTTGCTATTATGTTTTGATTTAGTTCAAAGACCAAACCATTTCCAAAATTCATGGAAATAATTGTGTGAACTAAATGGACTTTTCCAAAGCTACACAACAATTTCCAGAATTATTGAACATATATTTATTATATAACAAATATAGATCCAATTCAAATATTTATTGGATTAATTCAAAGGCCCAAAATAATTGTCTCTGAGATTCTAGAAATATTGGTTTGAATTTTATCCCTTGCCAATATTTCCAGAGATTAACAGAACATTTTTCTTGGACTCATTTGATGAGATTTAAATGTTGGTTATTTTTAGAGGTCTTCTGAGGCTTTTGAAAATTCCTCAATTCAATTTCATTTGAATTAAACATGATGCACACATGACTATCTAGTCTAGGTCATTATCAGAAGCTAGGGATGTGACATATGATGAAAGCTTACGACCGTGTCGAGTGGCATTACCTCGAGGCAATATTGTCACGGTTGGGTTTCAGTATGGGCTTTGTCAGACTAATAATAAAGTGTGTTTCCTCTGTCCGGTTTTCAGTACGAATCAATGGGGATCTACTTCCTTATTTTACACCTACCGGAGGCTTTTCGGCAAGGAGATCCGGTGTCACCATATCTTTTTCTCTTTGTGTGCGAAGGTTTTCCTCATTGTTGAAACACTACAATGGGGGAACCATTGATAGGGGACTACGGGTGAGCTATAGATCACCGTGGGTAACCCATTTGCTTTTTGCAGATGATAGTCTCATCTTCATCAATGCAAGCAATCCAAGTGCTCTCCGGTTAAATGCCATCTTGAGGATTTATGAGGAGGCCTCGTGTCAGTGCATCAATAAGGAAAAAAGTGCTATATATTTCAGTTCAAATACTCCCACAGATCTGAGGCAACTTTTGAAGACAACCTTGAACATCCAGGTTGAGGCTTTTAATGAGAAGTATTTGGGTCTCCACCTTTGCCAGCCGGATCACGAGTGGGACATTTGATCACATCAGTGAGAGAGCCAGGGCTAGAATGCAGGGATGGTCGGAAAAATTACTCGTTTGTGCAGGCCGCTAGACTTTGTTGAAATCAGTGGTTCAAGCAATCCCGACCTACCCAATGAGTACTTTTCTCATTAACCAAGAAAGTTTGTAAGAGTTTGATGTGACTCCTATGGCCAAATATTTTTGGAGTAGTTCTCTTGACAAAAGATCATTGCATTGGGTGTCTTGGAAGGAGCTTGCAACGCCCAAGTGCAAAGGCGGTATGGGTTTCAGAGACCCACACATGTTCAATCTTGCCATGTTGGGGAAGCATGGATGGCGTTTCCTGACGAACCCTAATTCCCTTTGTGCAAGAGTATTGAAGGGACGGTATTTTCCTGACACGGATTTTATGCATGCTGCCTTACCCAAGTCAGCTTCGGCCACTTGGAAAGCTATTATAGCAGGAAGAGAAGCCCTTCGAACCGGCTTGATATCCCGTGTTGGAGATGGCGCTACTATTGATGTATGGAATGATAAATGGATTCCAGGTACTATATCTATGTCACCTATCTCAAGACCATAGAACACTGCTATCCAAAGGGTGGCAGATCTCATTGATACATCAAACTGGACTTGGAAGCATGAGGTGGTCAGGGAGACTTTCATTGCCCCGGATGCCGAGGCCATTCTTAATATTCCTATTCGGCAAGGGGGAGGTGATGATTTCCTTGCTTGGGCATTCGAAAGATCAGGCAACTACACTGTAAAGTCGGCATACCGTGCTCTTGTGACTCAGAACGAGCGTTTGGCTCTAGCTGAAGGGATGACTACCGGTACCTCCAATGATGAACAACAAATATGGAAAGCCTTGTGGAAATTGAATGTTATCCCAAAAGTGAGAGTTTTTTTGTGGAGAGTTCTTCGTGGGATTCTTCCAGATGAAGCTACTCTCAACTATAGACACATTGCAGAAATTCGCAGATGCAAAGTTTGTCTTGCTATGGATGAGGATCTAAAGCATGCATTGATACATTGCTCGCATGCTAAGCGCTTTTGGGAGGAGGCGTGTGCACGATTCGGGCTCCGGCTTCCACGGCTACACCCGGACTCGTGGGCTCGCGACATTTTATGTGACCTGCGTTTTACGGATGATGACCGTGCAAAGATCACCACTATTATGTGGTCTATCTGGCATTCCAGGAATCGTATCAAGCACGGTGAAGAAGGACGAGACCCTACAGCGACGATCCGAGCTACAAAGGAGGCCATTGCACTCCTTCACTTGCCGCGCAAGGACACGCTGGTCTTGCCGGGCTATGGGTGGCGGCCTCCTGATGATGGGTTTGTTAAAATCACAACCGATGGAGCTCTCAACCTGGCAGATGGCAGGGGGCGCGAGGCATTGCTCCATCTCCTACGGCTCTTCTAGGTGCACAGGTGCAAGCCATATGTGGGGATTTGGATCCCTTGATCATGGAGGGACTTTCTTTGCGAGATGGTGTTCGGTTCGCATCTCTTCGTGGATTCTCGCATGTGATAATGGAAGTCAATTGCTTGGAGTTGGTGACACTCTGGACCACTCGTCACAATTCTCGTTCAATTGTGGCTCTTTTACTTTTAGAGATTGGAGAGCTTAGTACTCATTTTTCCTCTTTTGTTATCCAACATGTGAACAGGTCAGCTAATTTACCGGCTCACTTGTGTGTAAAGCGTGCCTGCACACTTAATGTGACCGATAGTTGGCTTGACGAGACTCCTAGCTTCTTGGTGTCCAGCCTCCTAGCTGATTGTTCCAAGAATGCGTTTACTCAATAAAGCTCTCTGAATTTCCCCAAAAAAAAGTCATCCGTGGGAACGGAGGTGCCTTGCGTGCCCAAAAAGATCCTCACACGCGCGGTCGCCGAGTAACGGCGGCACGGCTTAGAGGGACAGAGATGCTCTGATAATTGACAAATGCAGCACGATTTGTAGTTGTACCACCGACCTGCCAACTCGTTTGAACCGTGTGATCATGATGCCTATATATATATATCTGCTGCTGCTGGTACATCATTTTCAGGCTCATCGGTGTTGTCACCGATCAGTACACTAGCTCTATTAGTTTGCAGTACAGCTACGTACGTATGTGACACTATTCATGTAGACCACAAGTGAGGCTGAGGCATGGCATCGTCCATCGTACATCGCATATGACGATGATATTCGTTCATGTAACCGAGCCAGCTATTCAAGCGCACATCCAATCAATGTAAATGAATGTCATGCAACGAGCCAATGACGACAGATCAATGGCGGAGGACGGGAGTTTGAGTTCATTGGATCAAGGCAGCGGATATGGAGGAAAGGGGGAAGTACACGTAAATGAAGAAAGTGTAAGAATAGTGGTTGGGAGAAAATCAGGGAGGGAGGGTGTGAAGTGAAGTGTTTAATCCAATATGATATTTTCTTAGTACACTGTTCTTATTGTCTTCAATAATCCAATATGATATCCTCACAAGAGGTGGTTTTTTTTTTTAAAATAGCACATTTGCTAGTCTTCGGTTTTAATTGATTTTTGGCATGCAACGACCGACCAAGGGTGAGTAGGTAACGAGCCAGAGGCGAGACGACTTTGCGTCCCTATCAGAGGCGATGTGGAGGTTGACATGTGGAGGTGCATGTTGGAAATATGCCCTAGAGGCAATAATAAATTAGTTATTATTATATTTCCTTGTTCATGATAATCGTTTATTATCCATGCTATAATTGTATTGATAGGAAACTCAGATACATGTGTGGGTACATAGACAACACCATGTCCCTAGTAAGCCTCTAGTTGACTAGCTCGTTAATCAATAGATGGTTACGGTTTCACGACCATGGACATTGGATGTCATTGATAACGGGATCACATCATTAGGAGAATGATGTGATGGACAAGACAATCCTAAGCGTAGTACAGATCGTGGTAGTTCGTATGCTAAAGCTTTTCTAAATGTCAAGTATCATTTCCTTAGACCATGAGATTGTGCAACTCCCGGATACCGTAGGAATGCTTTGGGTGTACCAAACGTCACAACGTGCTTCGGGTGGCTATAAAGGTGCATTACGGTATCTCCGAAAGTGTCTGTTGGGTTGGCACGAATCGAGATCGGATTTGTCACTCCGTGTGACGGAGAGGTATCTCTGGGCCCACTCGGTAGGACATCATCATAATGTGCACAATGTGACCAAGGGGTTGATCACGGGATGATGTGTTACGGGACGAGTAAAGAGACTTGCCGTAACGCAGATTGAACAAGGTATCGGGATCACCGACGATCGAATCTCGGGCAAGTACAATGCCGCTAGACAAAGGGAATTGTATACACGGATCGATTGAGTCCTTGACATCGTGGTTCATCCGATGAGATCATCGTGGAACATGTGGGAGTCAACATGGGTATCCAGATCCCGGCTGTTGGTTATTGACCGGAGAACGTCTCGGTCATATGCATGGTTCCCGAACCTGTAGGGTCTACACACTTAAGGTTCGATGGCGCTAGGGTTATAAAGGAAGTTTGTATGTGGTTACCGAATGTTGTTCGGAGTCCGGATGAGATCCCGGACGTCACGAGGAGTTAGGAATGGTCCGGAAGGTAAAGATTTATATATAGGAAGTCTTATTTTGGTCGTAGGAAAAGTTTCGCGCATTATCGGTATTGTACCGGAGTGCGAAAGGGGTGAGAGGTCCACCGGGGGTCCACACTGGGGCCACATGGGCTGTAGGGGTGCGCCTTGGCCCATATGGGCCAAGGGCACTAGCCCCAAGAGGCCCATCGCCAAGGAGACTTGGGAGGGAAGAGTCCAAGGGGAAGGCACCTCAGGGGTGCCTTGGGAGGATGGACTCCTCCCTCTGGCCGCACCCCTTCCTTGGAGGAAGGGGCAGGCTGTGCCCTCCCTCCCCCTCTCTTGCACCTATATAAAGGGAGGGAGGGAGGGAAGCCACACTGAGTCCACAGCACCTCCCTCCCTCCCGTGACACCTCCTCCTCTCCCGCAGTGCTTGGCGAAGCCTCGCAGATTGCCACGCTCCTCCACCACCACCACGCCCGTTGTGCCTGCTTTGGATGGAGTCTTCCTCAACCTCTCCCTCTCTCCTTGCTGGATCAAGGCATGGGAGACGTCACCGGAGCTGAGCGATGTGTTGAGCAGCGGAGGTGCCGTCCGTTCGGCACTAGGATCATCGGTGATTTGAATCACGACGAGTGCGACTCCATCAACCCCGTTCACTTGAATGCTTCCGCTTAGCGATCTACAAGGGTATGTAGATGCACTCTCCTTCCCTCGTTCTTGGTTTCTCCATAGATAGATCTTGGTGACACGTAGGAAAATTTTGAATTTACGCTTTCGTTCCCCAGCAGTCTTGAAGGTCTGAGGTGGAGGGAGCTCGCCCCCAAGAAGGGTGCGAAGGTTTAAAGGGATGGTCGGGGCTCGGGGCTGCAACCTTGGTGAGGTGGAGGCGGGGGCTCAGACGGGGGGATGATGAGGTGACATGACGCCCACCATAGGTGGCAGTTCGGCCGGTGGTGGTTGGCGGTTTTGACGAAGGGCAAGGACGGAGGTTGATGGATGCGTGTGCAGAGGTGTGCTTGCCTTGGCAGAGGGGGGTGGAGGAGGCTCCCGACCCTAAAGAAGGGGACAATAACTTTAGAGGGATGATTGGAGCCTTAGCGCCGAGGTGGGAAGGACTTAAATAGGGCGAAGCGGCACGACAGAAACATGAGAGAAGTGCATATTACACCCCTCAACTCTAGCCCTAGTCTAATATACACCTCCCAATTCCAATACCGTCTAGTTTACACCCCCAACTCTCAAAACCGGGTGGAATTCAACCCTCCCCTCCCCGTTGACTGGTTTTGACCTATTGACTGGTTGAAAAGTAAATTCAAAAAAATAAAAAATTGGAAAAAATATTTTTTTTGTTTTTTCACCGGGGGAACAGTAAATTCGAAAAAAATAATAAATAAATGAAAATTTTCTGAATTGTTTTTGCATGGACGATGTTTCAGTGTGTGATGTACGTTCCAATTTTCAACTTGTTCAGACATCTGAGTAGCTCTCAGCAAAAAGGACAAATGCGGAGTCTGTGAAACACTTATCTGTTGGTGCATTGTTCGGGCCGATTTTTTTTGGTTGAGAGCCACTCAAATGTCCAAACAAGTTAAAAATTGACACGGAAATCAAGCACTGAAAAATCGTCCATGCAAAAATAATTCAGATTTTTTTTTGAAAATAATTAGTATTCTTTTGAATTTACTATTCACCCGGTAAAAAAATCAAAACTGCCTTTTGAATTTTATTTCCAACTTTCTTGAATTTACTGTTCACCCGGTGAAAAAACAAAATCATTTTTTTTGATTTGAAGTTACTGTTCACTCAGTCAACGAGTCAAAAACGGTGAACTGGGTCAAAACCGGTCAATGGGGAGGGGAAGGTTGAATCATGGCCAGTTTTGAGAGTTGGGGAGTGTAAACTAGATGTTATTGGAGTTGAGGGGTGTATATTAGAGTAGGGCCAGAGTTAAGGGGTGTAATATGCACTTCTCTCACATAAAACATTGACACGATGCTTCATTTTAAGTTAATAAAATTCACCCTTATATATGAGAAAAGAAACATCAATCACGGGTTACGGTTCAGCGGACGGGTCGACCGGCGGACGAGGATGGACAGAAAAGCAAACTCTTTCCATGCGACTAACAAATAGTCGGTCAAAAAGAAAAGTAAAAATAACCTCGATGGAGATTCTGCCGGTCTGGCCTAAACCCAATGAAAGTGGAGTGTCACGGAATGATTTTTTGCTTTCGGCTGCAGTAGACCCTCGAACGTTAATTACAACTCTCTAAAGCTTTCCCTCCACTTTGCCCGCACGAACGTACGCCCACTACGAAATTCCTCAAGGCATCATATCCCAGCGTTTCGTTTTGAAATGGAACAGGGGCGCAGCCCTTTCTTTCTAAAAATCATGTCCCAGCGTCCAGGGACGACAAGTGAAGAACCCCACTGCAGGCTGCGGAAGGAATGATTCGACAGAGACTGTTTTCATCAAAAATCCAAGCAAAGCAATTATGCCAATGAACAAATAGGCATGGATGATCCAGCTCCTGAATTTCCGGTGTTTAGTGCTTCATCATAATTGGAACTAAGGTTGTAGTACTATCTCTCTCTAACACACATGATTCCGCTTCCACCTTTCATGCCGGAAAGCTTAAACGGATGTGGGTCAGCCGCCGTCAAGCCACTGTCAGCAGCAAGGGGTGAGGCTACATCGCAAAACAGTTTGAGATAAAGACCTATTCATCGGTTAACTGAAAAACATATCCAAATTTTTCGGGCCGTCAAATCTCCATCCAACGGTCAGGATCGCGCCGCTACTGTTCAGTGTTGTCTGCATTCTGCTCATGACAGCCAAGTTATTAGCAGCAACTCTGACATGTATGTACGTCTTCTGGGGGCAATTCATTCATTCATAACTGGCAGCCGGAAAACAAGTCAATGATTCCCAAGATGATACGAACCGCGGAGGCTAAAGCAATCCACTCTGATATGGCCAAAGATACACCAGCTGCGAAAAGTAGCGAGATCTACTCGTTTGATACAGCAGAGAAAGAACAGATATGCTAAGATCAGCCGGGTTCAAAATACACCGATCAGCTCGATCAGACACTCTTATTTTATTTTATTTTTTGCTTTATTTATGTTTTCCCTTTCTTTTCTGCTATATCGTGCCTAGAAAAGATCAGCGAGCAAAGGCTGCAAGCTGGTGATTCCAATTATCAGAATGGAGACCCAAAGGTGTTCTCAACATACACATCGGTGTCCCAGCGACGAGAAGAGAAGAGCCCGCATGATTCGAGGCTTTTGGCACGGAATGATTCGACAGAGACTACGTTTCCATCTTCTACTAGGAGCAATATTCATGTTGGGACATGATCACAGGCACAGTGCATGCACGTGTACGCCCAGGCAGAGAAAAGATATCCAGTACGTACGTATCAAAAAACCCAAGCAAGCAATTATGCCAGTCGACAAAGAGGCATGCATGATACAGCTCCTGAATTTCCGATGTTTAGTGCTTCATAATTGGAACTAAGGTTGTACCATGTCTTTTAACACACATGATTCCACTTCCACCTTTCATGTCGGAGAGCTTGAACGGTACTATAATTAAGGAGCTAAAATCTTTTAGCCGTTGGAGCTCTTTTTTTTCGTTCATACCTAACCGTCGGATATATCCTGAGAGGACGATGAAACTAAGTCAAAATAGGGCCAAGGGGACTACGCGAGGGAGATCCACAGTGAACCATCTTCATCATGATAGTCTGTTTTTTTTTTCAGGTCTAGTGTATCAATTGACGTGCCCAGCTGCCGTCAAGCCACTGTCAGCAGCAAGGGGGGTGAGGCTACGGTCATGTACACTTGTACAGTGCAAAACAGTTTGAGATAAAGAGAGGGACCTCCTATTCATCGGTTAACTGCAAAACCGAAAGAGATAATGTCATCTGCATTCTGCTCATGAAAGCCAAGTTATACCAGCTCATTTGGTAATGAAAGACAAGTTTTAACAAGTCGATGATTCCCAAGATGATACGAGCTGCGGAAACTAAAGCGATCCACTCATTTGGTAATGAAGTGGTCTGGCCAAAGACACGCCAGCTGCAAAAGGTAGAGAGATCTACCCGCTTGATTTGTGCCACGGCCAAAGATTACAGACAGCAGAAAAACAAATGTGACAAGATCAGCAGGGTTCAAAATTCACAGATCAGCCCGATCGACGACGCTCGCAAGCTGGTGATATCGTGCATTGAAAACGATCAGCAAGCAAAAGTTGCAAGCTGGTGATTCCTTTGATCAGAATGGAGAGCCAAATACATCGGTCAAAGATAACAACCAGTACCAGGGCAAGAAGTTGAATTTGGACCTCAAGACAAGTCATGACCTAGGCACCTACCACTGGGCTGTATCTATACAGGAATCCAAGAAAAATGCCCAAACACATTATGAAGAAACAAAGGAAAAACATTCAGTTGAGAATGTGGAGATGCACAATCCTCATGCAATCCGAACAGTTAAATGAATAAATGGTCCTCTGAAAAAAATGAATGGTTAAGAGATCTCCAGGAAACTGTACATGCACTCCACCAGTCACCTGGAAAATTTGGGCTATCACTGAGGACAAGTTAAATGGAAGAATCGATACAAAACATTACAAAAAAATATTCTCACGCAAACAGACATCATGTTTGCTCCAGCATTCCCCTATATGCAAATGAGGACAGCATTATCTAACATATGTCCTCAAATGAAACAAAAAAAAAAATCAGATTGAAGCTTCTTATGTGCTATATCACATACTTCGGCTTAAAGATAATTCAAAACAGTAACCATTCTTTTATTTGAGAGAAACGTAATTATGTTAGACAGTGGAACAACTAATAAACAGGCATCCCCATGTTGGATGTAAATCTTGATGGGATCACAGGCATCAATTTACACCACTTAAATTATTTGGTTACGCTGACTAGATATTTTGTTGAGCAAAATAGTCTCGGCAGCAATGCAACTAATTCAAGTAGATCAAGAACCCTATCAGGCATGCAGAGAATCACCACCAGCATCATATCACCAAGCGCCAGGGCATAGAGACATAATGCTCTCACTGAAAAATACAATTTTTACTTCTATAAATAAGCTCGTTATGAGAAGATGGCAACATAAGCAAACGACATACAGCTGGGATAGGCCTGCTGCAGAATGCAGAATGATTATAGTTGATTAAAAAGAACACCAACGGTCTCAAATTGCATAAAAGGATGCCATCTGACAAGTTATCTAATACTCCAATCAACACATCACTTGGTCAGGGTCAGAATCACAAAACCAGGATGCTTTTCTGCATTGTTATCCTATAATCAGCTAATGAAAATTCAAATTTGGCTTGAATTGGGTACCAATGAATGTCTTAAATGGTCAATTAGGTTCAAATACAAATCTTCATCTGAATGAAACAGACAATAGCAATGTACTCCTTCCGTCCGGAAATACTTGTCGGAGGAATGAATGTATCTATACGCATTTTAGTTCTAGATACATCCATTTTTATGCATTTCTCCGACAAGTATTTCCGGACGGAGGGAGTAATACCATCACTGCACCTATTCCACCCAATCCCAGTGACACCAAAATTGCACAATAAATCTGCTGAGTCTAAAGCAGGATAACATACATCCCTAGTCCATACATAGGGTTGATATTTCCTATACCGTGGCACCTCGTGACAACCTAAATAATTGTTTGAATTACAATGTTTGCAATAGCATTGAAATGAGTCAACCAAAAGCAACCAGAATAAAATTGGTCCGTGGGGAAACAGCATATTCATCTTTCACAGTTTGTAGCTTCAAAATAACAAGATCAAGGGTACAAGCAAACCCCAGCACATAATTAAGAAGAAAACAAGATACAATGGTTTATTTGCCCCGCAAAATAGATCAATGATATTTACTCTGACCCGCAGTGGTTGAATCCTAGGCTATTTGTGCAGTTAGTAAGTTAGAACAACATCTAATAGTGGAGTGTTGAAGCTACATGAACTACTGATTACTGATTAGCATCAACTGAAGATGATAGTGGCAGAAGCACGATATATAAACAACAATGCTGGAATCATAAGGCATTATTAAGACGACCGAATGATTAAATTATTAAACGAAACAACAATATCCATAGCAATGTCACATAGGCATAAATTGTAACTAGAGCGGCTAAAGCAAGGCTCAAGCTGAGCAATGCGCTACAAAAACATAGCATGCATAATAACCTGATTTCTATACATGGCGGCAAAGGGTGGAAGCACGTCATCGGATACATCTCACTTAGTGCCCAGCGGCAGTAGCATCCTCAATGATCAACCTGAGCCTTGGCTCAACACATCAAGCTCATCAATCCTCTGGCGCCTCCATCGCCTGGCGAAGTTCGCTTTCCTGGGCATTGCCACCGTTGACTATTCCATTGGCCTTTGCCTCTCTCAAACACTCCTCAAATACATCCAGCACGGCACTTGCCATGCGATGCTCGCTACTATGCGGCAGCAATACATTGCAGTTACCGTTCTGACTGTTACCTCCATTGTTCACAGCATTTTGGGGATTACCTCCATTGTCCACAGCATTTTGGGGAGCTGCATCGTTGCCAACAACTCCATTGTCACCGACATCGGTGAGAACAGCCATGGTCTCAGCCTGGTCCAGCGCAATCCCGTCCAAGGTGATCCCATCAAGGTTGCCGTCGGCAACAAAGGCGGCACCTTCGTCGAAATAGAGGTGGTGGCCGCTCTCCTGCTCGAGATACATCACATCCTCGGCGCCGTTCTCGTCCGGAAAGGAGGCCCCGCCGGGGGTGGAGGAACCGATCCCATTGTAGCCATGGGAGTTGCTGTCCCCCGAGGTGGCCGGGACGTCGAGCAGCGGCGGCACGGCGGCAGGGTTGGAGCGGCGGCGCTTGTTCCCCGAGGAGCCGGCGGGCGCGGCGGGGGCGGCGAAGGGGGAGGTGGCGGCGTTGGCGGGGTCCCAGAGGCGGGAGCAGAGGTGGAGGACGTCGCGGTCGTGCGGGGCGAGGCGGGACGGGTCGAGGCCCCTGGCGACGCGGGAGGAGACGCTGCGGTGCTTGTTCTTGAGGCGGCGGAGCTTCTCGGAGAGCTGGGAGCGGGTGTAGGGCTGCGGCATGGACTCGGAGAAGCGGTCGTAGAAGACGTTGAGGTCGCGCGGGAAGACGAGGCCCTGCGCGCCGCAGCCGAGGAGGCCCTGCAGGAAGCGCAGCTCGTCGGACTCGGACCAGATGCGCTGGAACTTGAAGGGCGGGTTCTGGTTCTGGTTCTGGCCGGAGGAGGCGGCGCCGGCGGAGGAGGAGGGCGAGGAGGAGGGGCGCGGCGGGGAGCGGCGCTTGATGGGGAGCTTGCGCGCGGCGGAGGCGGGGACGGGGTCGGGTGCGGTGCGGTCGGGGTCGGGGTGGGGATCTGGTTGGGGTTGGACGGGAGTAGCGGTGGGAGTGGGAGGGTTTGGTCCGAGGCCATGGATCGAGCCCCCGCCCCCGACCTCGAGCACGAGACGTGGTGGGGGGTCGACCTGTGGTGGATGGATTGGGTCGCGGCGCGGCCGGACGGGGGGTGGATTGAATTGATTGGGTTGGGGGTGCGGCTGCGAGGATGGAGACGGCTAGACCTAGACGAGTAGTAGTAGACGGGACGGGGTAAAGGTCGATCGCATCGCTTCGCTTGGCTTGGCTTGGGTGCGCGTCTGTGTGGTGACCGGTGGGGGGTGGGTGGCCACGGTATGTGCACCGACGCGTGGGCCACTGGGTTGGGAGAATCAGGGCCGCTCCGGGCCGGGCTGGGCTCTGCAGAGCCGACCCCAAGATGAAAAGCCCGGGTCTGGCCAGGCCCGGCTCGGCAACATAGATTAAAACAAATAAATAAAATGTTGTTGCTAAAGAAAAATGTTTTCCGTGATTAAATGACGAGGCACTCTACTTTTTATCTCCACTTTTTTTTTTCGAGAGTATGTCAAAGGGGTACCATAGCTTTATAGAAGAAGAGAAAAAATATTTACAAGAGATTACAGACAGCAAGTATCACCAAAAGCATCGCCAAAGGCGCTCCCAGAAGCACTAGGGACTACTTACAAAAATGCAGAACTCCACTCCCTCTTGCCATAGCCCACAGATGGCGCTCCCTAAATATGATCTCAACTGTGCCTTTGCTCATTACATACGTCGTTCCTACCAAAAACTCTCCCGTTCCTTTGCTTCCACAAGCACCAACAAATAAGCAAGACGAAAGAGTCAAAATCCTTCCGTTGAATCTTGGGTACAAGTTTACTCGATGCCATCCACCATTCTTCCACTATTGCTTGTCCTGTTGGCATCAACTCCAGCGGGAGCCCAACCCTAGTGAGGCATTAGGACCAGACCTGCCTAGCAAACACGCATTGCAGCGCAATGTGGTCCACTATGTCCTCCTCCTGCTCACACAAGTAGCATGGTGATATCGAGTCATGTAGGTCGTGCCGAGCTTGCCTATCTGATGTCCATAGTGTGTACTGAACTGCCAACCACATGAAGATTTTGCAGGAGAGAGGTGGCCCGCATTTCCAGATCGTCGTCGCCTTCACACATCATCGCGTGGTAAGCGATGTCGAGTACTTGCATGTGGAGTTCCAAGCCCAGATCAGTTTGTCCTCCTCTCTCAGATGTAGCTCGAAGTCCATGAGAGCCTCGCAAAGCCTAATAAATTGGGCCAGCCCATCCATGTCTAGTACACCCACGATATCATTCCTCCAAGCATGTAGATTCAGCCCATCCTTGACAGATCATCTACTTCTCTACTCTTAAATCTCTACTTCTCTACTCCTAAATCTCTACTTCTCTACTCTTAAACGGGGAGTTGGTAGTCTCGCCTCACTTCCACCAACCTTCTAAGAACCCTACGTTACGTCCATGTGCATCATACACGGACCATTCACTAAAGCGCAGCCAAGTTGGGCCAGCCCATTTGACGTGTGCATTAACTCAATCAAATCACACGTTCCCAAAACTATGTCATGCATTAAATCATGCAAATCAAATCTTAACAAAATCTCAACTAAATCCAAACTTTCCTACTACCCAAATCAAATCAATTCTTACTAAAACATCAACTATAATCAAAGTTGGTTGGCTTGACGCATCTACGCGTTTTATTTTTTTATTTTTTGTAAGTTTTGTTTTTTGGTTTCCTTTTTCTGTTTCATTTTTTATGACCAGCCTATTATGTTGTGCTCGGCATACTACCAAAATTGATAATTTACCAAAAAAATCCAATCAAATTGGCAGTTTCCAAAACAACATCATGCATTAACTAAATCAAATCAAAACAAAATCTCAACTAAAATCAAACATTCCTTTCCTTCCACCACTCATACCGAAAACAAAGCAAAACTTACCAAACCATCAACTATAATCAAATTAAGCCGGCCCATTTGACGCATGCGCGTGTTTTCTTTTCATTTTTCTAAGTCTCATTTTCTGGCTTCTTTTTTACTGATTCATTTTTTCTATGACTAACCTATTATCTTATGTTCGGCATACTATCAGAATCGACACAAACCTATATGCCATGGTGAGTTTGGTAGCATCGCCTTCATTCTAGTTAAACCTCCCCCATGACTTTTTCTATCCCATAATTTTTTTCTACCCCACCAATTAATTTAAACCGTTTTTAAGACACTGATCTAATTAATCCGGTTTTTATCTACCAAATCATGCAAGCCGATTTTCAGTATATTTAGTAATGTCGTTATGTACTGGAATCAGCCACGGTGATCTCTAATCAATCTTTACAACCTAAATCTATGGAAGGAAATCAATGTTTGATAACACAAGGCAACATTTATGAAAGGAATCAACCACGTGTCTATAATCACTATCTCTTTTATTACTAAAGGACAAATTATTATTAAATGACAATCCGTAGTAGCCCTCGTTGGTGCCCATGACACCCACCAATGGAAGGGATACTGTAGCGATTTTTTTATTGTTCCCCTCCCACTGGTTTACTGAATCTTTTTCCCTAATTCAGCCTGCACCGCACGAGCCTTTCCTCTCTCTCTCTCTCTCTCTCTCTCTCTCTCTCTCTCTCTCTCTCTCTCTCTCAACTCAGTGGTCGAGTCCCCATAGAGTAAGGATCCTCGTCTGAGAATGAGGTTGCGCCTCCGCCAGCTCAACTCGTCCTCTCCCTTGACTAGGGTCTCTATATCTAGCTGCATGCACCATAATGCACACCTAACTATGGATGCCACCCTTCTTACGCCATGGTGAGCGACCCGACCCCGACAACGGCGTCGCCCGCTCATGCGACATCTCAAGGGCACAGTGGTAAGGAGGGTGTGGAGGAGTTGTGGCATCACGCTCTCCACCAACGATTTAAAGTCGTCTGCCCTACAACACCCGCTCGATGCGGCTCACCACACTTGGTCCTTCTGTTGTTGATGTGTCACAGGAGCCTCCACGGAGGCGGCGACCAACAAATATGAAACTTGATTCTGACGATAATGGAATTGTTGTTGATTAGACCTATTTTGTGTTTCTTGAAATTAAATGGTTTGCCATAGAATATGAAAATTGAGTATGACAGTTGTTGAACTAAAAATAATCTAGAGAGCAATACTAAAATGAAGAATAACTTCTTGGACATTCGTCGCGGTGGTGGCGGCCCTAGCAGTATCGTGAAGCAACGAGTGTCGGCATGACTGCAACATCTCTCGGAAGCGGTAGGTGGCGGCGGTGGCCCGGGCCAACGTGTGGGCGAAGATGTTCCTCACAACCGGCATCCGGATCCGCTCCATTCAGTCCGGCCCGACCTTCTCGACCGTGACTCATGACAAAGGCGGCGACCTATCTATGGATGTCACCCTTCTTCCGCCATGATGAGCGACTCCGGCCGATAGTGACGATATGTCCGCTCTGCTGATAGCTCGAGGACCAAGGCCTAGGAAGGAGGAGGTGGAGAAATTGTGGCGTCGTGCTCTCCCGGACAAGACTTAAAGTCATCTACCCTACAATACCGCTTGATTCGGCTCCTCTACACTCGGTCCTTCCGTTTCTTGATGTGTCATGGAGCCTCCACGGAGGTGGTGGCCATGAATATGGAACTTGATGTATGACGGTAATAGAATTATTGTCGGTTAGACCTCTTCCGTGTTTCTTGTAACTAAATGGTTTGCCATATAATATGAAATTTGATTATGGCAGGTTTTGAACTAGAAATAATTCGATGAGAAATAATAAAACAAAGAATAGCTTCTCATACATTCCTCGAAGTGGTGGAGGCCATAGCGGCATCACGGAGCAGTGGCTGCGATGGCGGTGACCGCAACATCTTAGAGCAATAGGTGGCGCCGGTGGCCCTAGATCAACACATGGGCGGAGATGTTCCTCATAGACGGTGTTGGCATCCACTCCATTCAGCCGTGCCCAAGCTTATGGATCGTTTTGTGATGGAGGCGGTGACCGCGGCCCCACCGATTCTTTCTACCCGGAGCCACCAAGTTCATATGACATAGCCACTGCCAGAAACCCTAACAATTCGGTCTCACCGATACGGATCTCGGTTTTACCGCGCTCTGTGATCTATTGCATTCGCTTCGGTCTCACCTAGTTTATGCAATTGGTCTCAATAGAATCGGGTCGTGGTAGAGAAAGCGGGTATGAACTCAACATGTTATGTTTTTGTAAATATGTTTAACCTAGTATCCATTATTCAACATATTATGATCAAACATGTTTGCAATGACAATTAGAGATTATAGTTTCTCATGCCATGCTTAAGTAGCTAGGAGTGGATAATGATTTATCTTGGGTGTCAACATTGCGTTAAAATGATTGTGATGTAGTATGATGATATGGTATCCTCCTCTGAATGTTTCAAGTGGTTTGACTTGGCACATGTTCATACATGTAGTTGAATCAAAACTAACATAGCCTCTACGATATTTATGTTCATGGTGCTCATATCCTACTCATGCTAGTGTCCAACGTTCATTATGCATAACACATGTTCATGACCGTTTTCGCTCTCTAGTTGGCCGCTTCTCAACCTATTTTCTAGCCTCCACCTATACTAAGTGGGAATACTGCTTGTGCATCAAAATCCTAAAACCCAAGTTATTCTAGATGAGTCCACCATATCTACCTATATGCGGTACTCTGCCGTTCTAAGTAAATTTGCATGTGCCACCTCTAAAAACTTCAAATAAACATCAGTTTTTGTGTGCCTGCATTGTTCATAGAGTGACAGGGGGTAGTCGGTATCTTCCATGCTAAGCGGGTTATTCTCATGATGAGTGTTTATTCACTCGTCCTTGCACGAGAAGGCGATAATAGGATTCCCGGCCAAATAAAAAATTGCAAATAATTAAACAAAACTCCGCCAGAATGATGTTGGTATGGGCCGGTACTAAATGGATTCACGCTAGCCGTGGAGTGTGTTTGTTGGTGGAGGAGTAAACCTTTACTTTTGTCGCTTGGGAACCGCCACTAATGTGTTTAGCATGGAAGATATTTATAACTTTTGGTCGTGATGTAAACAGAAAGGGTGCATTTCTCAAAATTACATTTATCTCTATTTTAAAAACTTTGAGCTTTGGCACCGCTTCAAATCCCTGCTTCCCTCTACGAAGGGACTATCTATTTACTTTTATGTTGAGTCATCACCTTCTCAAATAAGCGCTAGATCTCAGAGCACTATTGTCATCCTCATGAATTATGCATAGTTAATGTTGGATGCATCATGACTGGATCTTTTCTACCATGAATTACAATGTTTAGTCGATGCTTGAACTTTGGAGGTGCTCTGCATTTATGTTTTGCGGTCTTAGAAAGGGCTAGCGAGATACCACTGTTGTCATATTGTATCATGATTGTCTTGACAAAGTGTTGGCATTTGAGATATATTATCCGCTAGTAGATTATGTCATTGATATGGGTTAATATAATTTTTAAGAGTTATTGCTGACATGGTTAGTCATGATCTTTGCTGAAAACCTGGGTGCTACTTAATTAGGCTTATTTATGTAAACAAGAACAAAAGAGTTCGTAAAAGTTTTTCTTTTCCACTTTCAGTTTGTCAACTGAATTGCTTGAGGACAAGCCAAGGTTTAAGCTTGGGGAGTTGATATGTCTCCGTCGTATCTACCTTTTCCTAGTGCTTTTGCTCTTGTTTTGGACTCTAATTTGCATGATTTGAATAAAACTAACCCGGGCTGACGTTGTTTTTAGCAGAACTACCATGGTGTTGTTTTTGTGCACAAATAAAAGTTCTCGGAATGGAACAAAACTTTTTGGAGATTTATTTCAGAACAAAATAAAAATACTAGAGCCAAGAACCACAGGAGGGGGGCCTCGGGGTGAGCACAAGGCACGCCCTGGTGGGTTGTGCCCACAGTGGCCCCAGACCTGATTCCGACTCCATAAATACATATATTTGGAGAGAAAAAGCAGGGAGGAAGAATTATCTCGTTTCATGATACGGAGCCGCCACTTCTCGCTCTTCATCGGAGGCGGATCCGAGTCCGTTCGGGGCTCGAGAGGGGGATCTTCGGTCTTCGCCATCACCAACCATCCTTCATCGCCAATTACATGATGCTCCCCACCGGCAGTGAGTAATTCCTTCGTAGGCTCAATGGTCGGCGAGGAGTTGGATGAGATTCATCATGTAATCGAGTTAGTTTTGTTAGGGCTTGATCCCTAGTATCCATTATGTTCTGAGATTGATATTGATATGACTTTGCCATGCTTAATGCTTGTCACTTTAGGCCCAGGTGCCATGATTTCATATCTGAACCGTTTATGTTCTCACCATTATATCTATGTTCTAAATCGATCTTGCAAGTCATATTCACCTATTACGTGCTATGATCCGTAAACCCTGAGTGACAATCGTCGGGATACTTTCCGGTGATGACCGTAGTTTGAGAGGAGTTCATGTATTCACTATGTGTGAATGCTTTATTCTGGTTCTCTATTAAAAGGAGGCCTTAATATCCCTTAGTTTCCTTATGGACCCCACTGCCACGGGAGGGTAGGACAAAAGATGTCATGCGAGTTCTTTCCATAAGCACGTATGGCTATTTACGGAATACATGCTTACATTATATTTATGAACTAGAGCTAGTTTTGTATCGCCCTAGGTTATGACTGTTGTATGATGAATATCATCCAACGAATCCACTGATCCAATGCCTATAAATTTCTCATATATTGTTCTTGCTAAGTTACTACTGCTGCTGTTACTGTTGCACTTGCTACAGAATCACTGCTACCATTGTTACCGTTACTGTTATCACTACTATCAAAACTATCATACTACTTTTACATCGATCACTTTCTTTGCAGATAATTAATCTCCGTGTGTGGTTGAATTGACAACTCAGCTTCTAATACTTGCAAATATTCTTTGGCTCCCCTTGTGTTGAATTGATACGTCTCCAACGTATCTACTTGTCCAAACACTTTTGCCCTTGTTTTGGACTCTAACTTGCATGATTTCAATGGAACTAATCCGGACTGACGATGTGTTAGCAGAATTGCCATGGTGTTATTTTTGTACAAAAATAAAAGTTCTCGGAATGTCCTGAAACTTCTGGAGTCACGTTTTGGAATAAATAAAAAATATTGGCGAAAGAATCAACAGAAGGGGGCCCACACCCTATCCACGAGTGTGCAGGGCGCGCCCCCTGCCTTGTGGGTCCCCTGGACCTCCACCGACCTCAACTCCAACTCTATATATTCACGTTCGGGGAGAAAAAATCAAAGAGAAGGATTCATCATGTTTTACGATAAGGAGCTGCCGCCAAGCCCTATTCTTCCTCGGGAGGGCCGATCTGGAGTCCGTTCGGGGCTCCGGAGAGGGGAATCTGTCGCCATCATCATCATCAACCATCCTCCATCACCAAGTTCATGATGCTCACCACCGTGAGTGAGTAATACCATCGTGAGGCTTGCTAGAGCGGTGATGGGTTGGATGAGATTTACCATGTAACCGAAAGTTAGTTTTGTTAGGGTTTGATCCCTAGTATCCATTATGTTCTAAGATTGATGTTGCTATGACTTTGCCATGCTTAATGCTTGTCACTAGGGCCTGAGTGCCATGATTTCAGATCTGAACCTATTATGTTTTCATGAATATATGTGAGTTCTTGATCCTATCTTGCAAGTTATAGTCACCTACTACGTGTTATGATCCGGTAAACCCCGGAGTGACAATAGTCGGGACACTTTCCCAATGATGATCATAGTTTGAGGAGTTCATGTATTCACTAAGTGTTAATGCATTGGTCTGGTACTCTATTAAAAGGAGGCCTTAATATCCCTTAGTTTCCAATAGGACCCCGCTGCCACGGGAGGGTAGGACAAAAGATGTCATGCAAGTTCTTTTCCATAAGCACGTATGACTATATTCGGAATACATGCCTACATTACATTGATGAACTAGAGCTAGTTCTGTGTCACCCTATGTTATAACTGTTGCATGATGAATGACTTCCGACATAATTATCCATCATTGATCCGTTGCCTACGAGCTCGTTTCATATCGATCTTTGCTAAGTTACTTTCTACGTACATGCCGCTTTATTACGATTGCTACAAAACTGCTACTATTACTTTTACCATCATATCATACTTCCATACTACTTTGATACTAGATACTTTCCTGCAGATATTAAGTCTTTCAGGTGTGGTTGAATTGACAACTCAGCTGCTAATACTTGTGGATATTCTTTGGCTCCCCTTGTGTCGAATCAATAAATTTGGGTTGAATACTCTACCCTCGAAAACTGTTGCGATCCCCTATACTTGTGGGTTATCAAGACCTCTTTCAAGCGCCGTTCTTGAGCATAGCTCTATTCTTTGAGTCACTTGGGATTTATATCTGTTGATCACTATGAGGAATTTGAAAGATGAAAGAACCAAGATTTGTCCCTCAACTACGAGGAGAGGTAAGGAACTGCCATCTAGCTCTGCACGTGATTCACCTTCTGTTTTAAGTAAACTCGCGATACCCCTGCTATTGATTCTGATATGTCGCATGTTATAGATGATGCCACTTCTACTATGCATGATGCTTATGATGATACTACCTCTCTGCTTGATAATAATGCGCCATTAGGTGAATTTCTTGATGAACAACTTGCTAGGGTTAGAGAGAATGAAATTATTGAGACTGATGATATTAATGAAAGTGATGATGAAGATTCTCCCCCTAGATATGAATTACCTGTTGTGCCTGAGGGTTATGTTATGGGTGAAGAAACTGCTAGAGACTTTCTTGCTTGCAATGATAGATATGATCTTAAGAAACTGTTAGCTAAGTTGAAAGAAAAGTCTTTGAATGCTAGAATGCAATATGACCCTGTTGTTGCTACTTCACCTATCTCGTATTCTTGATAAGGATTCCGAATTCTCTGTCGATCCCGAAAGTTAATTACTTTGGTTGAGTCTCGATCCTTTTATGGCTATGAATCTGAAACTGTTGTGGCACATCTTACTAAATTGAATGATATAGCCACCCTATTTACTCATGAGGAAAAAATTCGCTATTATTATATCCTTAAATTGTTTCCTTTCTCACAGTGGGGCATCTTTAGTGAACCTCGCATATATGAATATAATGATTTTATTGCTAATATCACTATGGGAGAAACTAGGGATATCGCGCAAGCTACCATAGGGAGCATTCATTTTCCTTCCATACATTACTTTGCTCTCTTTATAGGTAAATGCATTAACGGTAAAGATGAGCTTTGTCACATGTGCGTCCCAGATCTTAGTGTCCTCAAGAGTGCGGTATTAGATGATAAACGATATAACTTGGGGGCCATTGTTGCACGAAGGTTACATCTTAATGGTAAAAATGGAGACTTATTTGGTGGAATTTATGCAACTCGTTTAGCTGATTATCTTGGTGTATCCATAAGTGAAAATGATAAATGATATTGAGTTGCCACCGCTTTTCTAGATTATAATGCTATGGTTCGCCATCGCTTTCTTGAGCGAACGAATAGTCCCTCTAGTACCGACTAATCTTTGACAAATGGCGTGTCATTCCATATTACTCTTCCTGCTCCTACTTTCTTTAACTTTTCGTGAAAATGGGAAATATTATATAACCGTGGAGGAGGCAAATGAATATGAGAGGAAGATGGAGGCGGCTCGCCTGTGTCAGAATCAAGTTGCATCTCAGTACAACCTCGACTACAACTTTGGATATCCGCCAGGCCAGCAATGGCCATAGACCAACTTAGGCCAAAAGCCTAAGCTTGGGGGAGTACATATTTCTCACCGACAATACTGAAGGAAATATGCCCTAGAGGAAATAATAAAGTTATTATTATTTTCCTTATTTCATGATAAATGTTTATTATTCATAGTAGAATTGTATTAACCGAAAACTTAGTACATGTGTGAATACATAGACAAAACATAGTGTCCCTAGTATGCCTCTACTTGACTAGCTCATTTACCAAAGATGGTTATGTTTCCTAACCACAGACATGTGTTGTCAATTGATGAACGGGATCACATTATTAGGAGAATGATGTGATGGACATGACCCATTCGTTAGCCTAGCATTATGATCGTTACAGTTTCATTGCTACTGCTTTCTTCATGACTTATACATGTTCCTCAGACTATGAGATTATGCAACTCCCGAATACCGGAGGAACACCTTTTGTGCTATCAAATGTCACAACGTAAATGGGTGATTATAAAGATGCTCTACAGGTGTCTCCGAAGGTGTTTGTCTGGTTGCATAGATCAAGATTAGGATTTGTCACTCCGTGTTTCGGAGAGGTATCTCTGGGCCCTCTCGGGAATGCTCATCACTATAAGCCTTGCAAGCATTGTAACTAATGAGTTGGTTGCAGGATGAAGTATTACGGAACGAGTAAAGAGACTTGCCGGTAACGAGATTGAACTAGGTATGATGATACCGACGATAGAATCTCAGGCAAGTAACTTACCGATGACAAAGGGAACAACATATGTTGTTATGCGGTTTGACCGATAAAGATCTTCGTAGAATATGTAGGAGCCAATATGAGCATCCGAGGTTACGCTATTGGTTATTGACCGAGATGTGTCTCTACCATGTCTACATAGTTCTCGAACCCGTAGGGTCCGCACGCTTAACGTCCGATGACGATTTGTATTATGAGTTATGTGATTTGATGACCGAAGTTTGTTCGGAGTCCCGGATGAGATCACGGACATGATGAGGAGTCTCGAAATGGTCGAGACATAAAGATTGATATATTGGACGGCTATATTCGGACACCATAAGTGTTCCGGAGAAGTTTCGGATAAAACCGAAGTGCCGGAGGGATGCCAGGACCCCCCGGGGGAACTAATCGGCCACATGGGCCTTGGTGGAGAGAGAGAGAGAGGGGCAGCCAGGGCAGGCCGCGCGCCTCCTCCCCCTTGGGTCCGAATTGGACTAGGAGGGGGGCGGCGCCCCCCTTTCCTTCTCCCTCTCCCTCTCCTTCCTTCCCCTCTCTCCCTCTTGGTGGAATCCTACTAGGACTAGTAGTCCTAGTAGGACTCCTGTTGTGGGGCGCGCCCTAGGAGGGCCGACCGGCCTCCCCCTTGCTCCTTTATATACAAGGGCAGGGGCACCCTAGAACACACAAGTTGATCTTTTAGCCGTGCGGTGCCCCCTCATGCTACACACCTCGGTCATATCGTCAGAGTGCTTAGGCGAAGCCCTACGCCGGCAACTTCATCATTACCCTCGCCATGCATCGTGCTGACGAAACTCTCCCTCGGCCTCAACTGGATCAAGAGTATGAGGGAGACGTCATCGAGTTGAAAATGTGCTAAACGGGGAGGTGCCGTAGATTCGGTACTTGGATCGGTTGGATCGCGAAGATGTTCGACTACATCAACCACATTAAATAACTCTTCCGCTTTTGGTTTACGAGGGTATGTGGACACACTCTCCCCTCTCGTTGCTATGCATCACCTAGATAGATCTTGCGTGATCGTAGGAATTTTTTTGAAATTACCGCGTTCCCCAACAGTGGTATCAGAGCCAGGTCTATGCCTAGATGTTATATGCACGAGTAGAACACAAGTGTGTTGTGGGAGATAATAGTCATACTGCTTACCACCAACGTGTTACTTTCATTCGGCGGTATTGTTGGATGAAGCGGCCCGGACCGACATTACATGACCGCGTTCATGAGACTGGTTCTACCGACGTGCTTTTGCACAAAGGTGGCTGGTGGGTGTCTGTTTCTCCAACTATAGTTGAATCAAGTTTGACTACGACCGGTCTTTGTTGAAGGTTAAAACAACACACTTGACGAAAAATCGTTGTGGTTTTGATGCGTAGGTAAGAACAGTTCTTGCTAGAAGCCCGTAGCAGCCACGTAAAACTCGCAACAACAAAGTAGAGTACGTCTAACTTGTTTTTTGCGGGGCTTCTTGTGATGTGATATGGTCAAGGCATGATGTGATATAAATTGTTGTATGAGATGATCATGTTTTGTAACAAAGTTATCGGAAACTGGCAGGAGCCATATGGTTGTCGCTTTATTGTATGCAATGCAATTGCCATGTAATTGTTTTACTTTATCACTAAGCGGTAGCGGTAGTCGTAGTAACAATAGTTGGCGAGACGACAACGATGCTACGATGGAGATCAAGGTGTCGCGCCGGTGACGATGGAGATCATTGATGACCCACAAGTGTAGGGGATCTATCATAGTCCTTTCGATAAGAAAGAGTGTCGAACCCAATGAGGAGCGGAAGGAAATGACAAGCGGTTTTAGTAAGGTATTCTCTGCAAGCACCGAAATTATCGGTATGAGATAGTTTTGTGATAAGGTAATTCGTAACGGGTAACAAGTAACAAAAGTAAATAAGGTGCATCAAGGTGGCCCAATCCTTTGTGTAGCAAAGGACAAGCCTGGACAAACTCTTATATAGAGAAAAATGCTCCCGAGGACACATGGGAATTATCGTCAAGATAGTTTTCATCACTCTCATATGATTCGCGTTTGTTACTTTGATAATGTGGTATGTGGGTGGACCGGTGCTTGGGTACCGCCCTTTCTTGGACAAGCATCCCACTTATGATTAACCCCTATTGCAAGCATCCGCAACTACAAAAGAAGTATTAAGGTAAACGTAACCATACCATGAAACATATGGATCCAAATCAGCCCTCACGAAGCAACACATAAACTAGGGTTTAAGCTTCACATCCTCTAGCAACCCATCATCTACTTATTGTTGGGGAACGTAGCAGAAATTCAAAAAATTTCCTACGTGTCACCAAGATCTATCTATGGAGAAACCAGCAACGAAGAGAAGGAGAGTGCATCTACATACCCTTGTAGATCGCTAAGCGGAAGCGTTCAAGAGAACGGGGTTGAAGGAGTCGTACTCGTCGTGATCCAAATCACCGGAGATCCTAGTGCCGAATCTGACGGCACCTCCGCTGCTCAACACACGTAAGCCCGGTGGACGCCTCCCACGCCTTTGATCCAGCAAGGAGAGAGGGAGAGGTTGAGGAAGACTCCATCCAAAGCAGCAACACAACGTGCAGTGGTGGTGGAGGAGCATGGCAATCTGCAGGCATCGCCAAGCACCAAGGGAGAGGAGGAGGTGTCACAGGGAGGGAGGCGCCAGGACTCAGGTGTGGCTTCCTCCTCCCCTCCACTATATATAGGGGCAAGGGAGAGGAGGCGCAGCCTTGGCCCTTCCTCCAAGGAAGGAGTGCGGCCGTGGAGGAGTCCATCCTCCCTAAGGCACCTAGGAGGTGCCTTCCCCTTTAGGACTCTCCCTTTCCCTTATATCTTGGCGCATGGGCCTCTTGGGGCGCACCAGCCCACCCGGGCTGGTCCCCTCCACACTTGGCCCATGCAGCCCTCCGAGGATGGTGGCCCCACTTGGTGGACCCCGGGACCTCCCGGTGGTCCAGACATTACCGATAAAACCCAAACTTTTCCGGTGACCAAAACAGAACTTCCCATATATAATTCTTTACCTCCGGACCATTCCAGAACTCCTCGTGACGTCCGGGATCTCATCCGGACTCAACAACATTCGTAACCACATACAAACTTCCTTTATAACCCTAGCGTCATCGAACCTTATGTGTAGACCCTACGGGTTCGGGAACCATCTGCGACATGACCGAGGCGTTCTCCGTCAATAACCAACAGCGGGATCTGGATACCCATGTTGGCTCCCACATGTTCCACGATGATCTCATCGGATGAACCACGATGTCGAGGATTTAATCAATCCCGTATTCAATTCCCTTTGTCCAAATGTATTGTACTTGCCCGAGATTCGATCGTTGGTATCCCGATACCTTGTTCAATCTCGCTACCGGCAAGTCTCTTTACTCGCTCCGTAACACATCATCCCGTGATCAACCCCTTGGTCACATTGTGCACATTATGATGATGTCCTACCGAGTGGGCCCCAGAGATACCTCTCCGCTTACATGGAGTGACAAATCCCGATCTCGATTCGTGCCAACCCAATGTAGACACTTTCGAGATACCTGTAATGCACCTTTATAGCCACCCGATTACGTTGCCAGGACGCTTTGGTACACCCAAAGCATTCCCTACGGTATCCGGGAGTTGCACAATCTCATGGTCTAAGGAAAAGATACTTGACATTAGAAAAGCTTTAGCATACGAACTACACGATCTTTGTGCTAGGCTTAGGATTGGGTCTTGTCCATCACATCATTCTCGCCAATGATGTGATCCCGTTATCAACGACATCCAATGTCCATGGTCGAAACCGTAACCATCTATTGATCAACGAGCTAGTTAACTAGAGGCTTACTAGGGACATGGTGCTGTCTATGTACCCACACATGTATCCGAAGTTTCCTATCAATACAATTATAGCATGGATAATAAACGATTATCATGAACAAGGAAATATAATAATAACTAATTTATTATTGCCTCTAGGGCATATTTCCAACAGCCTCCCACTTGCACTAGAGTCAATAATCTAGTTCACATCGCCATGTGATTAACAGCGATAGGTCACATCGCCATGTGACCAACATCCAAAGAGTTTACTAGTGTCGCTAAACTAGTTCATATCACCATGTGATTAAGACTCAATGAGTTACAGGGTTTGATCATGTTTTCCTAGTGAGAGAAGTTTTAGTCAACAGTGTCTGCAGATTCAGATCCGTATGTGCTTTGAAATTCTCTATGTAATTTTTTAAATGCTGATTCCATGCTCCACTTGAAACTATTCCAAATGGTTGCTCCACTATACGTTTCCGGTTTGCTACTCATAGTCACTCGGATAGGTGTTAAAGCTTGCATCGACGTAACCCTTTACGCCGAACTCTTTATCACCTCCGTAATCGAGAAACATGTCCTTATTTACTACAAAGACAATTTTTACCGCTGTCCAATGATCCCCATTCTGGATCATTCTTGTACCGCTTGGTGACTCATGGCAAGGCACACTTCCTAAGTCGCGGTACACAAGATAGCATACTATAGAGCCTACGCCTAAAGCATAGGGGATGACCTTCGTCCTTTCTCTCTTTTACGCCGTTGTCGAGCTTTAAGTCTTAACTTCATACCTTACATCTCGAGGCAAGAACTCCTTCTTTGATCGATCCATCTTGAACACCTTCAAGATCATGTCAAGGTATATGCTCATTTGAAAGTACCATTAAGCGGGTTTTGATCTATCCTCATAGATCTTGATGCTCAATGTTTAAGTAGCTTAATCCAGGTTTTCACTTGAAAACACTTTTCAAATAACCCTATATGCTTTACGTAGAAAATTCCTACATCATTTACGATCATCAATATGTCAACGACATATACTCATCGAAATTCTATAGTGCTCCCACTCACTTCTTTGGAAATACAAGTTTCTCACAAACTTTGTATAAACCCAAAATCTTTGATCATTTCATCAAAGCGTATATTCCAACTCCGAGATGCTTACTCCGGTCCTTAGAAGGATCACTTTGGAGCCGACATACCTTTTAGCATCCTTAGGATCGACAAAAACTTTCTCGATTGTATCACATACAACCTTTCCTTACGAAAAATGGTAAGGAAACTCGTTTTGACATCCATCTCGCCAGATTTCATAACCGCAGCCTAATGCTAACATGATTCCAGCCGGACTTAAGCATCGCTTCTGGATGAGAAAATCTCATCGTAGTCAACTCCTTGAACTTGTGAAAACTCTTTGCCACAAGTCGAGCTTCATAGATTCGGTGACATTACCGTCCACGTCTGCCTTCTTCTTAAAGATCCATTTATCTCAATGGCTTGCCGATCAACGGGAAAGTCCACCAAAGTCCATGCTTTGTTACGATACATGGATCCTATCTCGGATTTCATGGCTTCTAACCATTTGTTGGAATATGGGCCCACCATTGCTTCTCCATAGCTCGGAGGTTCATGGTTGTCTAGCAACATGACATTCAAGACAGGATCACCGTACCACTCCCAAGCAGTACGCGTCCTTGTCGTCCTACGAGGTTCGGTAGTGACTTGATCTGAAGCTTCATGATCACTATCATAAGCTTCTACTTCAATTGATGTAGGTGCCACAGGAACTTCACGTGCCTCGCTACACTTGGTTGAAGTGATGGTTCAATAACCTCATCAAGTCTCCACCATCCTCCCACTCAATTCTTTCGAGAGAAACTTTTCCTCGAGAAAGGACCCGCTTTCTAGAAACAATCCCTATTGCTTTCGGATCTGAATTAGGAGGTATACCCAACCGCTTTTGGGTGTCCTATCAAGATGCATTTTATCTGCTGGGTTCGAGCTTATCAACCTGAAACTTTTTCACATAAGCGTCGCAGCCCCAAACCTTTAAGAAAGCGACAACTTAGGTTTCTCCAAACCATAGTTCAAACGGTGTCGTCTCAACGGAATTGCGTGGTGCCCTATTAAAGTGAGTGCGGTTGTCTCTAATGCCTAACCCATGAACGATAGTGGTAATTCGATAAGAGACATCATGGTACGCACCATATCCAATAGGGTGCAACTATGATGTTCGGACACACCATCACACTATGGTGTTCCAAAGCGGTATTAATTGTGAAACAATTTCCACAGTGTCTTAATTAAGTGCCAAAGCTCGTAACTCGGATACTCATCTCTATAGACATTTTATCCTCTTGTCACAATGATCTTTAACTTCACTCTGAAATTACTTGAACCATTCAATAATTCAGACTTGTGTTTCATCAAGTAAATATACTCAACATCTACTCGAATCATCCGTGAAGTCGAGAACATAACGATATTCACTGCATGCCTCGGACTCATTGGACTGCACACATCAAAATGTGTTACTTCCAACAAAGTTGCTACCTTGTTCCATCTTCTTTGAAACCGAGGCTTTTCACTATCTTGCCCATGTGGTATGATTTGCATATCTCAAGTGATTCAAAATCAAGTGAGTCCAAACGATCCATCTGCATGGAGTTTCTTCATGCGTATACACCAATAGACATGGTTTGCATGTCTCAAACTTTTCAAAAACGAGTGAGTCCAAAGATCCATCAACATGGAGCTTCTTCATGCGTTTATACCAATATGACTTTACATGGCAAAGGCCACAAGTACGTGGTACTATCATTACTATCTTATATCTTTTGGCATGAAAATGTGTATCACTACGATCGAGATTCAATAAACCATTCCTTTTAGGTGCTAGACCATTGAAGGTATTATTCAAATTAATGTAGTAACCATTATTCTCCTTAAATGAATAACCATATTATGGCATGCATATAATCCAATCATGTCTATGCTCAACGCAAACACCAAATAACAATTATTTAGGTTTAACACCAATCTCGATGGTAGAGGGCGTGCGATGCTTGATCATGTCAACCTTGGAAACACTTCCAACACGTATCGTCAGCTCACCTTTAGCTAGTCTCCGTTTATTCCGTAGCTTTTGTTTCAATTACTAACACTTAGCAACCGAACCGGTATCTAATACCACAGTGCTACTAGGAGTACTAGTAAAGTACACATTAACATAATGTATATCCAATATACTTCTATCGACCTTGCCGACCTTCTTATCTACCAAGTATCTAGGGTAATTCTGCTCCGTTGGCTGTTCCCCTTATTACGAAGCACTTAGTCTCGGGTTTGGGTTCAACCTTGGGTTTCTTCAATCGAGGCGAGAATCGATTTGCCGCTTCATGAAGTGTCCCTTCTTGCCCTTGCCCTTCTTGAAACTAGTGGTTTCACCAACCATCAACAATTGATGCTCCTTCTTGATTTCTACTTTCATGTGTCAAACATCGTGAATACCTCAAGGATCATCATATCTATCCTCGACATGTTATAGTTCATCACGAAGCTCTAGCAGCTTGGTGGCAATGACTTTGGAGAAACATCACTATCTCATCCGGAAGATCAACTCCCACTCGATTCAAGTGATTGTTGCACTCGGACAATCTGAGCACAAGCTCAATGATTGAGCTTTTCTCCCTTAGTTTGCAGGCTAAGAAAATCGCCTGAGGTCTTATACCTCTTGACGTGGGCACGAGCCTGAAATCCCAATTTCAGCCCTCAAACATCTCTTCATATGCCGCGACGCTTCAAAACGCCTTTGGTGCCTCAACTCTAAACCGTTTAACTCAACTATCACGTAGTTATCAAAGCGTGTATGTCCGATGTTCAGAACATCCACAAACGACGTTTGGGGTTCAAAGCACACCTGTGGCGTGCATTAAGGACATAAGCTTTCTCTTTTCATGCATAATCGCCATCACAACTTTCAACTATATTTTTCTAGGAACATATCTAAACAAGGAACTAAAGCGCCGAGCTTCACGACATAATTTGCAAAGATCTTTTGACTATGTTAGGATAATTAAGTTCATCTCATGAACTCCCACTCGAATAGACATGCCTCTAGTCATATAAGTGATTACATGATCCGAGTCAACTAGGCCGTGTACGATAATCACGTGAGACGGACTAGTCATCATCGGTGAACTTCTTCATGTTGATCGTATCTTCTATACGAATCATACTCTACCTTTCGGTCTCTTGTGTTCGAGGCCATATGCGTACATGGTAGGCTCTGCCAAGCTAACCTAAGTGTTCTGCGTGTGTAAATCTAGCTTACACCCGTTGTATGTGAACGTAAGAATCTATCACACCCGATCATCACGCTAAGCTTCAAACGACGAACTTTCGTAACGGCAAGTACGCTTAGGGGAAACACTTTCTTGAAATTTTAATGAGGGATCATCTTATTTACTACCGTCGTTCTAAGCAAATAAGATGCATAAACATGATAAACATCACATGCAATCAAATAGTGACATGATATGGCCAATATCATTTTGCTCCTTTTGATCTCCATCTTCGGGGCTCCATGATCATCATCGTCACCAGCATGACACCATGATCTCCATCATCGTGTCTTCATGAAGTTGTCTCGCCAACTATTACTTCTACTACTATGGCTACCGGTTAGCAATAAAGTAAAGTAATTACATGGCGTTGTTTAATGACACACGCAGGTCATACAATAAATAAAGACAACTCCTATGGCTCCTGCCGGTTGTCATACTCATCGACATGCAAGTCGTGATTCCTATTACAAGAACATCATCAATCTCATACATCACATATATTCATCACATTCTTCTTGGCCATATCACATCACATAGCATACCCTGCAAAAACAAGTTAGGCGTCCTCTAATTGTTGTTTGCATGTTTTACGTGGCTGCTATGGGTTTCTAGCAAGAACGTTTCTTACCTACATAAAACCACAACGTGATATGCCAATTGCTATTTACCCTTCATAAGGACCCTTTTCATCGAATCTGTTCGACTAAAGTGGAGAGATCGGCACCCGCTAGCCACCTTATGCACCAAGTGCATGTCAGTCGGTGGAACTCCTGTCTCACGTGAAGAGCACGTGTAAGGTCGGTCCGGGCCGCTTCATCCCACAATACCGTCGAAACAAGATTGGACTAATAACGGTAAGCATATTGAACAAAATCAACGCCCACAACTACTTTGTGTTCTACTCGTGCAAAGAATCTACGCAATAGACCTAGCTCATGATGCCACTGTTGGGGAACGTAGCAGAAATTCAAAAAATTTCCTACGTGTCACCAAGATCTATCTATGGAGAAACCAGCAACGAAGAGAAGGAGAGTGCATCTACATACCCTTGTAGATCGCTAAGCGGAAGCGTTCAAGAGAACGGGGTTGAAGGAGTCGTACTCGTCGTGATCCAAATCACCGGAGATCCTAGTGCCGAACGGACAAGACTCTCCGCTGTTCAACACACGTGACAGCCCGATGACGCTCTCCCATGCCTTGATCCAGCAAGGAGAGAGGGAGAAGTTGAGGAAGACTCCATCCAGCAGAAAGACAACGGGCGTGGTGGTGGAGGAGGAGCATGGCAATCCTCAAGCAGGCTTCGCCAAGCACTGCGGAGAGGAGGAGGTATCCGCACGGGAGGGAGGACGCGCCAGGACTCAGGTGTGGCTTCCTCCTCCCTCCACTATATATAGGGGCAAGGGAGAGGGAGGGCGCAGCCTTGGCCCTTCCTCCAAGGAAGGGTGCGGCGTGGAGGAGTCCATCCTCCTAAGGCACCTAGGAGGTGCATTCCCCTTTAGGACTCTCCTTTCCCTTATCTCTTGGCGCATGGGCCTCTTGGGGGCGCACCAGCCCACCCGGGCTGGTCCCTCCCACACTTGGCCCATGCAGCCCTCCGACGATTGTGGCCCCACTTGGTGGACCCCTGACCCTCCGGTGGTCCCGCACACATTACAAATAAAACCCGAAACTTTTCGGTGACCAAAACAGGACTTCCCATATATAATTCTTTACCTCCCGACCATTCCGGAACTCCTCGTGACGTCGGGATCTCATCCGAGACTCGAACAACATTCTGCAACCACATACAAACTTCCTTTATAACCCTAGCGTCCATCGAACCTTATGTGTAGACCCTACGGGTTCGGGAACTATGCGCACATGACCGAGGCGTTCTCCCATTAATAACCAACAGCCGGATCTGGATACCCATGTTGGCTCCCACATGTTCCACGATGATCTCATCGGATGAACCACGATGTCGAGGATTCAATCAATCCCGTATTCAATTCCCTTTGTCCAATGCGGTATTGTACTTGCGAGATCCGATCGCCGGTATCCCGATACCTTGTTCAATCTCGTTACGGCAAGTCTCTTTACTCGTTCCGTAACACATCATCCCTGATCAACCCCTTGGTCACATTGTGCACATTATGATGATGTCCTACCGAAAGTGGGCCTCAGAGATACCTCTCCGCTATTTACGGAGTGAAAAATCCCAAGTCTCGATTCGTGCCAACCCAATGCACACTTTCGGAGATACCAGAATGCACCTTTATAGCCACCCGATTCACGTTGTGGCGTTTGGTACACCCAAAGCATTCCTCACGGTATCCGGAGTTGCACAATCTCATGGTCTAAGGAAAATATACTTGACATTAGAAAAGCTTTAGCATACTAACTACACGATCTTTGTGCTAGGCTTAGGATTGTCTTGTCCATCACATCATTCTCGGCCAATGATGTGATCCCTTATCAACGACATCCAATGTCCATGGTCGTGAAACCGTAACCATCTATTGATCAACGAGCTAGTTAACTAGAGGCTTACTAGGGACATGGTGTTGTCTATGTACCCACACATGTATCTGAGTTTCCTATCAATACAATTATAGCATGGATAATAAACGATTATCATGAACAAGGAAATATAATAATAACTAATTTATTATTGCCTCTGGGGCATATTTCCAACACTTATTACTTCCCAATGCCTTCCACTAGGCCCAAACAATGGTGAAGTGTCATGTAGTTGACGTTCACATAACACCACTAGAGGAAAGACAACATACATCTCATCAAAATATCGAACGAATACCAAATTCACATGACTACTTATAGCAAGACTTCTCCCATGTCCTCGTGGAACAAACGTAACTCACTCACAAAACATATTCATGTTCATAATCGAGGGGTATTAATATGCATAAAGGATCCTGAACATATGATCTTCCACCAAATAAACCAACTAGCATCAACTACAAGGAGTAATCAACACTACTAGCAACCCACAGTACCAACTGAGGTTTTGGGACAAAGATTGGATACAAGAGATGAACTAGGGTTTGAGAGGAGATGGTGCTGGTGAAGATGTTGATGGAGATTGACCCTCCTCGATGAAAGGATCGATGGTGATGACGATGGTGATGATTTCTCCTCCGGAGGGATGTTTCCCAGAACAGCTCATGGAGCCCTAGATTGGTTCCGCCAAGGTTCCGCCTCGTGGCGGCAAAGTCTCGTCCCGAAAGCTTGCTTATGATTTTTCTCGGGGTAAAGACTTCATATAGCGTAAGATGGGCACCAAGCTCGCCGGGGCCCAAGAGGCAGGGAGCGCCCTGTGGGGTAGGGACGCGCCCACCTCGTGGACGGTGGGTGGCCCCTCTCTGGTATTTTCTTCAAGCTCGATTTTTTTATTAATTCCAAAAATAACTTCTCCGGAGTTTTAGGACTTTTGGAGTTGTGCAGCAATAGGTCTCTCTCATTTGCTCCTTTTCCGCACTGTAATTCCAAATTACGCAAGATCCTCCCTCTTCATGTAAACCTTGTAAAATAAGAGAGAATAGGCATAAGTATTGTGACATAACGTGTAATAACAGCCCATAATGCAATAAATATCGATAGAAAAGCATGATGCAAAATGGACGATCAACTCCCCCAAGCTTAGACCTCGCTTTGTCCCTCAAGCGTATTTAAATCAAAAATTATGTCCACATGTTTAGAGACAGAGGTGTCGATAAAAATAAAATACGGACATGAGGGCATCATGATCATTCTTATAACAGCAACACACACACACACACACACACACACGCACACACACACACACACACACACACACACACACACACACACACACACACACACACCTCTCAGCATCAGAATAGTTATTCGGATCACGCCACGTCCTATATAGGCGCCGATCTGGTTTTTCCAAATTTCTGAACCAACCCCCGATTCAAGAAAAGAAAAAGAAAAACCCACCGCCCCTGCCCTGACTCGCTTCCCTAACCCACCGCAACCTCTCCCCCCGAGCCCCTCATCCCGCCGCCTCGAGATCCCACCTCCACAAGCCCTCCCCGGAACTCCCACGCCTTGCTTTCCTCCCGAGCCTCGACGGGATCCTCCCATGGACGCCGACCCCTCCCCGACGGGATCCTCCACCTCTCGGCTTCCACTCCAGCCCCGCATCGCTGGTGCTTCTTCCCTCTGCCCCTCGCGCCGCCTCCACCTTTCTTCCCCACGGCCGACGCCCCTCTCCCCCTACCGTCGGCGTCCCTCCTCCCCCGTTGCTGGAGCGCCACCTCCCCATCCGCCGGTGCTCCTCCTCTCGCCATCCCCGACCTTGTGCCTCCCTCCTCCCACCCCGACGAGCACGACCCACCGGGCGCTGCACCAGCATCCCGCCGCCCCGCTCCCCGGCCACAAGCGCGCCATCCTCCAGCTCCACGGCCGCCACCCCGCTTCCCGGCCGCAACCCACGACGCCCCGTCTCTCCTCTCATGGACCGTCTTGCCCAGCATTGCGTGACACCTCCCGATGAGCAACCTTCTTCCACCTCCCAAGCGCCGCCACTCGGGACCCCCGCACTTAGGCCTGCCCGCTGCCGCCGTGAACTTCTTCCCCTGCCACCGTGACCTTCTTCCCCCTGCCGCCTTGACCTTATTCCACCTTCCTCGCACCACCCTTCAACAAGGAGGCAGCGCCCAACCAGCCAAAATGGGTCACCGCCCACCACCCATGCCACCCAACACATATCGATATTGGACGGTTGAGACCTCCCTCCTCCCAACGCCTACCATCCTGCAGGTAGTGACCCTCCCCGTCTTCTCTGAACTCTCTCTTCGGGAGGATTTGACCTTCTCTGAACATTTGGTTTTTGAGTTTGTTCCCTGAAAACTGCACTTGACGAGCCCTTTTAAATCTGATGGATGAATTGGTTTGAGGTTTGAGCATGCTTGAACTGCACTTTGACACAAAAATGTGAAAAAAATGCAGGTCTGTAACAAGGTCAGTGAGCTAGTAACATGAACTCTTTAGATTTTGGTCTGATTACTAAAAAAGTTCAAAAGAACGGATGTTGCAAAAAACAAAAGTAGAGAGCACGTGTTGTTAGTTCATAAGACAGTCGTGTTGTCTCATAAAATTGTTTGCTGGTGAAGTGGATGATATCCTACTCAAGTACATATCACATGCTGATTCCTGTCTTCATGTCGCTGCCATGGATCGACGACGAGACGAGGTGCTTCTCTTGTTTGCCGCGGTCAGTGGCTTACTTAGCAAAAATGTATATGCCAAAGCTCTAAATTCTTACAACTTAAAAGTTAAGGGAAAACTGAACCGTGGAAGTTCAGATACGAAATTGCATGACGTTCAGTTATAGAAAAGGAGATTTTTTTCTTCAAAAAAGTTACCTGACGTGCTTCCGGCCAGATGATTGTGGTGCTGTGTAGTAAACTTGGACAAAAAATGATGAAACATGTTTGCAATTGAGTCCTTATTTGAATATGCATGCAAGATGTATAATAAAAAAACAATCTATGGGCAGAGTAATTTTGTTGTACTTAATTTTAGCTAAAATGAGGAAGATAAAAATTCAATCATTCTGTTTCTAAAAGTTCACATGTGAATTCACTTGAGAAGTTCAAATATTAAATAGGTATATGTTTATGTATAGAAAAAATGGTGCAATTTTTTTTCATATTGAAGCATAGATTCTAAATTTTAGGGAGCTCATGAAAATATTCACAACCAACAGTTCAAAAAAAAAATATGAGTTGTTCCATGTTAAAATAAATAACTAAAAAGGCCCAAGAAGTCCAAATTAAAAAAGGAACAGCTCGATGTTTATACAAAATTCATATTTTCCTGATTATTAAAACAATGAATAATAAGAAGTTCAAAAATAAAAAGCTACAAATTCAAATTTTCAAAATAGAGCCGTTCAAAATTCATATAAAAAGGATTTCACCATTTCTTACTAAAGATTTTCTTTGAAGAAGTTCAAATTAAAATAACTCAGATTTCCTTCTTACTAAAGAATTTTTTTGAAGAGTTCAAATTAAAATAAAGGAGTAATTCGATGTATACAGAAAACTCAAATTAAAAATGTTGACTGAAGTTCAAATTTAATATAAAGAATTTCATAAAAGAATTGTTGTCAAAGCGTCACCCATAAAAAATATTAACTCTAGAAGTTCAAATTCAATAAACATCAGAGTTCAAGAATAATATAAAAATCAAAAAGGAGATACCCATATGTTTGTACATATTTTCCCTATGGATACTACCAAGAATAAATGTGTGATGCTTATTTAAAAAACAATATTTTTCTAAGAGAATAAAACTAAGAGGTTCAAATTAAAATAATGTAGAAGTTCACTATTTATAAAAAACTCATAATTTTTCTCGATACTAAAGAATAAAATGAAGATGTTCAACTTAAAAAAGGAACAACCTTAAAAGTTTAACTAGATTTCCCATTTTTTTAAAAGCTAGAAGTTCAGATAAAATAACGAAGGGGTTCGATGTTCATTAAGAAATCTAGTATTTTATCGTTATTAAAAAACTCTATTCCTTGTTTTTTAAAGAATCGAAAAATGAAAAAACAATCATATTCAATATTTATTTAAGAATGAAATAAATTCTTTAACCAAAAATAAAAATACGAATTTCAAATTAAAATAACACAGAAGTTCAAAGTATATTAACCATTAGGATTTACAAGTTCAAAAAATTGAAAATACGTCATTTCTGGTGTTTTTTAACACTCAAATTTTTCTCGTTACTAAAGAATGAAAAAGAAAAGGCTAAAAGTTTTGTTGCTAGAAGTTCAAGAGCTTGGCCCGAGAAAGTTCAAAAATTCTTATGAGAGATGCTAAACAAAAATACGTGACATAACTTCAAGGTGAAAAACAACGGGAGGTTCAACTACTACACGGAATGCGTTTCAGATAAGAATATAAGAATAGAAAATAAAAAGCTTAAACGGTTTGTTGCAAGAAGTTCACGTGCTCCTCCGTGCACTATTCAGAATTTATATTGCGGGACATCCGACCTTCAATTACTTGTTTTAAAATGGCAAAAAAATGATGTCCGACCTTCAATTGCGTGCAATTCGACGTATACACAAAAATGCGACAGAAGTTCAAGGTGAAAACAACGAGAAGTTCAAGTACTGCAAGGAATGCATTTCAGGTGCGAATAAAGTATAGTAAAATAAAAGCTTAAAAGATTTGTTGAAAGAAGTTCGAGTGCTCTGTTCGGGGAAGTTCAAGAATTCTTGCGAGAGAGCTTCATCTTGTATTTCCATGTTCGATTTTTTCCGTATAAAAATCGAATACAATTCTTTACTCAAAAATATAAAAAGGTGAAGTTCAAATTCAAATAACAGAGAAGTTCGAAGTTTATTAAAACCTAGGATTTACCTGTTCAAAAAATAAAAAAACACAAAGCCATTTTTTGCACATTTAAAAACAACTCATAAACGGAAAAATGGTTGCTAGAAGTTCAAGTGCTCGGCGAGGAAAAATTCAAAAAAATACTTGTGAGAGAGGTTCGTCGTGTATTTAGATGTCCAAAATACATAAAAAAATATGTTATTTTTGTGTTTTAGAATAATTCTCTCAAACCATAGAGAAGTTCAAAGTGATAACAATCGGAAGTTCACGTATTACATGGTGTGTATTTCATATAAGAAAAATACAATAAAGTGAAATAGAGTGAAGTTCAAACAGACTTGCCCCAGAAGTTCAACTACTTCACGCATTGCAAAAAAACAACACGTCAAAAACAGAGTGAAGTTCAAACAGACATGCCCGAGAAGTTCAACTACTTCACACAGTGCATTTCCATTCGCGATGAAGGCAGAAATCATGATCTCGTCATTTTCTAATTTATTTCAAAACGGCAGGAATATCATTTGTGTAAGTTCAAGTCCTCGAACGGAGAAAGTTAAAAAAATATTGTGAGAGAGGTTTGTACAAAAAGAATATAATTTGTCTAACACTAACGAATGGATGGGAAAATTACAAACGAAAATACGTCACAGAAGTTCAACGTGAAAACAGCGGGAAGTTCAACTACTACACTGAATGAATTTCAGATGAAAAAAAGTTAAACCGTCGCGAGTATGAAAAAACGATCAACATGGGAAAGTTGCGTGTTTACAGAAGCTTTCCATCGGTATATCACCTGCTCAATTCCGGTGAATGGATTGAGATCTACTAGCAGTGGATGGAGATCTACGAGCAAAAAAAACACGTGAAAAACAGAGTGAAGTTCAGGTAGACATGCCGAGAAGTTCAAGTTCTTCACACGGTGCATTTTTGAAGAATTCGTTTCGCGATAAAGGCGGAACGCATGATCTCGCTGTTTTTTAAATTACTTAAAAACGGTTGCTAGAAGTTTTTTGTTGGTAGAAGTTCAAGTGCTCTACCCGAGAAAGTTCAAAAATTCTTGTGAGAGAGGTTGAACAAAAATACGTGACAGAAGTTCAACGTGAAAACAGCAGGAAGTTCAACTACTTCGTTTCAAAAGAGAATAAAAGAATACAAAACTAAAAGCCTAAAATGTTTGTTACAAGAAGTTCACGTCTCCACCCTGCATGGTTCAAAAGTTATATTTATGACACACCCGTCGTTTATTTATATGTTGTTTTAAAAAGCAAAAAAACAACGTTGTTTTGCCATTTTAAAAACTTCTCTCAAACGGCAACGAATTTGTAATACATGTCTACATGAAAAACTTGCTGCGATTCATAAGCTTTCCACCTGGTATATTATGTGCTACATTTTGATGAACGATTTAAAATTTTCATGTATACCATTTAAAACACGTTTTGATGTATTCAAAAAATTCTTACCCGTGGAAAGAAGTTCATAGTGAAAACAACGAGAAGTTCAAGTACTGCAAGGAATGCATTTCAGGTGAGAATAGAAGTTTAAAAGGTTTGTTGAAAGAAGTTCAAGTGCTCTTTCCGGGGAAGTTCAAATTTTTTTGCGAGAGAGGTTCACCTTGTATTTCCATGTTCGATTTTTTCTTTACTCAAAATATAAAAAGCTGAAGTTCAAATTGAAATAACAGAGAAGTTCGGAGTTTATTAAAACATAGGATATACCTGTTCAAAAAATAAAAAACACAACACCATTTTTTGCACTTTTAAAAACAACTCATAAACGAAAAAAACGGTTACTAGAAGTTCAAGTGCTCGGTGAGGAAAAGTTGAAAAATTCTTCTAAGAGAGGTTCACTGTGTATTTAGATGTCCAAAATACATAAAAAAATATGTTATTTTTTGTGTTTTAAAATAATTCTCTCAAACTAGAGAGAAGTTCAAAGTGATAACAACCGGAAGTTCACGTACTACATGGTGTGTATTTCATATAAGAAAAAATACAAAAAAAGTGAAACAGGGTGAAGTTCAAACAGAGATGCCCTAGAAGTTCAACTACTTCACGTAGTGCAAAAAACACCACGTAAAAAATCAGCACGTCAAAAAACAGAGTGAAGTTCGAATAGACACGTCCTAGAAGTTCAACTACTTCACGAAGTGCAAAAAACAACACGTTAAAAACAGTGTGAAGTTCGAACGGGCATGCACGAAGTTCAACTACTTCCACGCAGGTATTTCCATTCGCGATGAAGGCGTAAATCATGATCTTGTCATTTTCTAATTTACTTCAAAAGCGATGGAAATCATTTGTGTAAGTTCAAGTCCTATCGAAGAAAGTTAAAAAATTTATTGTGAGAGGTTTGTACAAAAGAAATATCATTAGTGTGACATTGACGAATGTATGAGAAAATTACAAACGAAAATACGTCACGGAAGTTCAACGTGAAAACAGCTGGAAGTTCAACTGCTACACTGAATGAATTTCAGATGAAAAACTTTTAAAACCATTGCGAGTATGAAAAAATGATCAACACGGGAAAGTTGCGTGTCTACATAAGCTTTCCATCGGTATATCACTTGCTTAATTCCGGTGAGTGTTCTGGTGCGCGGATGGAGAGATACGGGCAAAAAAAGCACGTGAAAAACATACTGAAGTTCAAGGTTTAATACCGAGAAGTTCAAGTACTTCCTGTGCCCGATGCATTTTTGACGAATCTGCTTTAGCGATAAAGGCGTAACAAATGATCTCGCCGTTTTGAAATTACTTGAAAAGCGGTTGGGAATCGAGAAAACTGTCAACATGAAAAGTTTAGCATTTTCGGTAGCTTTTCAGCGGTATATTATTTGCGCCATTTCGATAAAGTTTGTACAAAATCTCTGGTAATCGTTTTCTCCATTTCCGAAACCGACTTAAAACCGTAAAGAATTGGGAGAAATAATACATACCAAAAAGTTTCCCATTTGTTCAAGCTTTCCAACGCCATATCATTTGCTGCATTCGGACGCACGATTAAAAAATTAGCTCGAAAATACGAACTCGGTAGGACTTGTACCGTTTTCTAAATTACTCTTAAACCGTTCAAAATAAGAAACAACTTTCAAAATGAAAGAGTAGCGCATTTTCATAAGCTTTCCAACGCCGTATCATAGCCACAATTGGATTAGCCGTTTAGAAATGACGTCAAAAATACGAACTTCATTTGTTCGGTTTATGAAATTTTACATTTTTCAAATTACTCTTTAACCATAGAGAATTAGAAAACTTTCAACATGTGGAAGTAAGCGGTTTTGCAGCAGCTTTTAGCAGCGCCATATTATATGCCTCATTCTGATAAACGGTTTAGAAATGCGATTTTAAATACGATTCATGTTTTGTGTGTGAAGAAAAAATGGTTTTCGAAACTGCTCTTAAACCGCTTACATTTTGCCAAAAATTTAAGTTGGGTCATGATACTGGTGTCCATAGCTTTACAACGGTATATCGCAAGCCCCATTTGGGCAACGTTGGCGGAAGTTCAACCTAGTTCACAGGGAAGTTCAATGTACTACTAGCGGGGCAGGTCAGATTGTGATCAGAATATTATTCTCATCCCGTGATCAGAATAGTGTTTATGTGTGTGTGTATATATATATATTGTCATATGATTTCTTATGCTCAAGTAATAATCTATCCACAGTGTCAAGTATGAATCAGAAACTTCATTGAGGACTAACAAACTATGCTCTCGGTCATTGAAGCAATTGCAATTTATCATAACATCGGAAAGAGTCAATATAAGAGCTTTTCAGCAAGTCCACATACTCAACTATCATTTAGTCTTTCACAATTGCTAACACTCACGCAATACTTATGGTTACGGAGTTTTAATCGAACACAAAGAAAGATAGGGGCTTATAGTGCTGCCTCCCAACCTTTTACCTCAAGGGTAATGTTAACAATAATAGTTCATGCTAACTTACATCCAATTGGATATATATATCATGATCTTTACAACATAAGGTGCTTGCCAAAGGATAAAATGTAAAAAGGAAAGGTGAAGATCACCATGACTCTTGCATAATGTACAAGACGAAAGTGAAAGATAGGCACTTCGTAGAGGGAAGGAGAGGTTGTCATGTGCTTTTATGGTTGGATGCACGAAATCTTAATGCAAAAGAACGTCACTTTATATTGCCACTTGTGATATGGACCTTTATTATGCAGTCCATCGCTTTTATTGCTTCCATATCACAAGATCGTATAAAGCTTATTTTCTCCACACTAATAAGTCATACATATTTAGAGAGCAATTTTTATTGCATACAACAATGAAACTTACTAGAAGGATCTTACTCAATCCATAGGTAGGTATGGTGGACTCTCATGGAAAAACTGGGTTTAAGGATATTTGGAAGCACAAGTAGTATCTCTACTTGGTGCAAAGAATTTGGCTAGCATGAGAGGGAAAGGCAAGCTCAACATGTTGGATGATCCATGAAAATATACTTTATTTCGGATATAAGAAAACATAACCCATTACGTTGTCTTCCTTGTCCAACGTCAACTCTTTAGCATGTCATATTTTAATGAGTGCTCACAATCATAAAAGATGTCCAAGATAGTATATTTATACGTGAGAACCTCTCTTTCTTTGTTACTTCCTATTAATTGCAACGATGACCAAAACTATGTTTGCCAACTCTCAACAACTTTTATTCATCATACTCTTAATATGTGAAGTCATTACTCTCCATAAGATCCATATGATCTCTTTATTTCTTTTATTCTTTCTTTTGTTTTATTCCTCAAGATCATAGCAAGATAGCAAAGCCCTTCACTCAAGACTAATCTTTATTATATCTAGCTCATCGACTCGATTACATAGAGGAATCATAAAGCAAAACTCAAAACTAGATCATTCTAAAACTTTATTCTACTAGATCAAGATATTACCAAAAGGAACGAACTAAGAAAAACGGTAAAGATAGGAGTGTGATGGTGATACGATACCGGGGCACCTCCCCCAAGCTTGGCAGTTGCCAAGGGGAGTGCCCATACCCATGTGTTCATGTCTCTTTCTTTGGAGGTGGTGATGTGATATTCTCAGCGATGATGCCCCTCAGGATACGATTCTCCTCCTCGAGCTTATTGACTTGCTGCTTGAGGTCCATTATTTCCTTATGGAGCTTACATGTGACGGCTAAAGCTCCTTTCACCCATGGATGTTGCATAGCTGCTAGAGAACAAGTGACACTCTTTTTCATATTTTCATAAGAAAGAAATCTAACATTGGAAGGGATGACCGAGTTTGGAATAGCCGAGCTACATGGTTCCCCCATCGTGAATCCGGCTCGAAAGCAAGAAGTAACTTCTTGATCCTCCTCCATGGCATCTATCCTTTTCAAATCGGCCTCCATCTCTTCCTCCGTTGATGGCCCAAAGTTGTCAGCATCGCTGTTTGCTCCTGGACCCGGTGTCGGATGAGACACCCGACTCTCCCCTACTGACTCTTGAGAAGACATCCTGCTCTAATCTGCGACATAAACAACTCAAAACAAAAACAGAGGATTTCGTCGTGGTACGGTGGTCAAAACCTTCGTTATATAATGAATTTTTACCGACAGAAAGAAGTATCGTGCAAGAAAACGGAGTTCGAAGGCACACGAGGTGCCCACGAGGCAGGGGGCGCGCCCTGGGGGGTAGGGCGTGCCCTCCACCCTCGTGGACGCCTCGTGTCCTTCCTGGACTACTTATTATTGTCCTATTTTCTTAAGTATTCCAAAACAAAGAAATGTTGCTATTAGAACTGTTTTGGAGTCGGTTTACTTACTGCATCAGTATACCTATTCCTTTCGAGTCTGAACGTCCGGAAAGTGTCCCTTATGTATTCCTCCAAGGTCCACGGTTTCAATAGCATTAGTTTCAACATTTATTGGATTACCTGAGATATAATGTTTGATCCTTTGACCGTTCACCACTTTCAGATTTGTGGCTTCGAAGTTGTTGATTTTTATGGCACCGGAACGATAGGCCTCCTCGATAACGTAAGGACCTTCCCATTTAGAGAGGAGTTTTCCTGCAAAAAATCTTAAACGAGAGTTGAAAAGCAACGCATAATCACCTACATTAAACTCACGCTTTTGTATCCTTTTGTCATGACATCTTTTAACTTTTTCTTTAAACAGTTTGGCATTCTCATAGGCTTGAGTTCTCCATTCATCAAGTGAGCTAAGGTCAAATAACCTCTTCTGACCGGCAAGTTTGAAATCATAATTGAGCTCTTTAATGGCCCAATATGCCTTATGTTCTAGTTCGAGAGGTAAGTGACATGCTTTTCCATAAACCATTTATACGGAGACATACCCATAGGATTTTTATATGCGTTCTATAGGCCCATAATGCATCATCAAGTTTCTTGGACCAATTCTTTCTAGATCTATTAACGGTCTTTTGCAAAATCAATTTAAGCTCTCATTACTCGGTTCTATTTGGCCACTAGACTGTGGGTGATATGGAGATGCAATTCTATGATTAACATCATACTTAGCAAGCATTCTACGAAAAGCACCATGAATAAAATGTGAACCACCATCAGTCATTAGGTATCTAGGGACTCCAAACCTCGGAAAAATAACTTCTTTAAGCATCTTAATAGAGGTGTTATGGTCAGCACTACTAGTTGGAATAGCTTCTACCCACTTAGTAACGTAATCAATAGCAACTAAAATATGTGTATACCCATTAGAGGAAGGAACCGGTCCCATATAATCAAAGCCCCAAACATCAAATGGTTCAATAACAAGAGAATAATTCATAGGCATTTCTTGACGTCTACTAATATTACCAATTCTTTGACATTCGTGCATAAGACAAGACAAACTTACGGGCATCCTTGAAGAGAGTAGGCCAATAAAACCGGATTGCAATACCTTATGCGCGGTTCTATCTCCAAGTGGTGTCCTCCATAAGCCTCGGAGTGACACTTGCGTAGGATACATTCCTGTTCATGCTCGGTACACAACGTCTAATAACACCATCTACTCCTTCTTTATAAAGGTGTGGGTCATCCTGTATAATGTCTTAAATCATAGAAAAACTTTTCTTTTGCTGGTATGTGAAACTAGGTGGTATAAATTTAGCAACAATGTAATTAGCATAATCGACATACCATGGAACGATCTGAGACGCATTTATGACAGCTAATTGTTCATCGTGAAGCTATCATCAATAGGTAGTGGGTCATCAAGAACATTCTCTAACCTAGACAAGTTGTCTGCAATGGGGTTCTCAGCTCCCTTTCTATCAATAATATGAAAATCAAATTCTTGTAGTATGAGAACCCATCTAATAAGTCTAGGTTTAGCATCTTTCTTTTCCATAAGATATTTAATAGCAGCATGATCAGTGTGAACAGTTACTTTAGAGTCAACGATATAAGGTCTAAACTTACCAGAAGCAAATACAACTGCTAAAAATTCCTTTTCAGTAGTAGCATAATTTCTCTGAGCCTTTGTCTAGAGTTTTACTAGCATATTGAATAACATTTAGTTTCTCATCAACTCTTTGTCCTAGAACAGCACCTACGGCATAATCACTAGCATCGCATCGTAATTTCAAAGGTAAATTCAATCGTATTTGAACAATAGGTGCGTAAATCAAAGCTTTCTTAAGTATTTCAAATGCTTCTACACAATCATCATCGAAGAGAAAAGGAATATCTTTTTGTAAGAGATTAGTCAGAGGCCTAGAAGTTTTAGAGAAGTCCTTAATAAACCTCCTATAAAAATTGGCATGACCAAGGAAACTTCTTATACCTTTAATGTCTTTAGGACACGGCATCTTTTCAATAGCATCAACTTTGGCTTTATCTACTTCAATACCTCTTTCAGAAATTTTATGCCCCAAGACAATGCCTTCATTAACCATAAAGTGGCATTTTTCCCAATTCAAGACAAGATTAGTTTCTTCGCATCTCTGCAAAACTCGACCAAGGGGTCTCAAACAATCATCAAAAGAAGATCCATAAACGGAGAAATCATCCATGAAAACCTCAACAATCTTTTCACAAAAGTCAGAGAATATAGCCATCATGCATCTTTGAAAGGTAGCAGGTGAGCGAGTCCTGGATTAGGGGGTATCCGGACAGCCGGACTATATACATCATCAGAACTATTGGAGCGTGAAGGTACAAGACTCAAGACTCCGTCCCGTGTCCAGATGGGACTCTCCTTTGCGTGGAAGACAAGCTTGGCGATCTGGATATTGTATTTCCTTCCTTGTAACCGACTCTGTGTAAACCCTAGACCTCTCCGGTGTCTATATAAACTGGAGAGGTTGGTCCTTAGAAGGCCGATCACAACTACAATCATAATCATCATAGGCTAGCTTCTAGGGTTTAGCCTCTATGATCTCGTGGTAGATCTACTCTTGTACTACTCATATCGTCAATATTAATCAAGCAGGAAGTAGGGTGTTACCTCCATCGAGAGGGCCCGAACACAGGTAAACATTGTGTCCCTTTGCTTCTTGTTACCATCAACCCGAGACGCATGCAGATCGGGACCCCCTACCCGAGATCCGCCCGGTTTTGACACCGACATTGGTGCTTTCATTGAGAGTTCCTCTATGTCGTCAGCTGCAAAGGCTCGATGGCTCATCTCGTTGTCAAGGGAGAACATTACCTCTAGGAGAGAGCTGGCTGTAGGCCAAACTCTCCGACTTGGCGGTTTCATCATGGTCCGCCCCCATCGGCTGTCAGCGCCCGGACGATGGCCTCTCTCGGGTCATCACGCATAACCTTCGCATCAATTCGAACTGGCCAACAGATGGATCCGATAGAGCTCTCCTCCCTTAATGAGCTCTTGGATCGTGATCGCCACTTTGGGAGTCGCTACGGACTATGACCCGATCGGGCTTAAACCCGACCGAAGGGACATTAAATCCCCGCCGGCCTCCCATGAGATAGCGGTAGTGGAGGAACCACATACGGATTACCCCTCTATTTTGAGGACGAATTATGTCCGGATCACCGAGCTCCCTGGGCCGGACTCCCGCTCAAGGGAAGACATGACCCAGATCCTGGACTTAGGATCGGGTATTGACCGGAAAAAATTGGGCAAGCACCTCGGATCCCGAGTCAACTCGAAGCTCCCCGCCCTAGGCGCTAGATCATATCAGAATCCGGATTCAGCCACGAACAGCCACCCGTACTTAAACCGTCTCTCCCATATCAGACAAGAGCCCCATGAGACAGTACATCGCTACTGGGCCAGATTCCTCCTTGTGCTAAATAAGGTCATGGACAGTCGTGAGGAGGACGCAGTCTCACTTTTTTCGCAAAAAACTGTCATTTAATAAAGGAATTCTTAATGCCATAAGTCGCCGTGACATAGTACAATTCGCTGACTTGGCAACCATAGTACAGAAATACTGTGCGATGGAAAGCGCCTGGAAAACCCAAACAGAACTTTGGGATAGTCCGGCTCTCACCAAAACATTTGTTCGAGCTAAACGGGCGAACTCTCGAAAGTCGACCGATCCAATCCCCAAGAAGCCAAAGCCCACCCCAGGGGGTGGAACCAGATGGAAGAATGGCTCAACGGGCCATGTAAACTCCACAAAGACGCGGACACAACACCAACTCATAGCCTTAGGGCATGTTGGATACTCAGAGGTAGCAGAAAGTGGCGAGGATCTCCTTGTAAGCCATAGAGCAGAACAACATCCCGCTAAAGAACACAATACGGTACTAACAGTCTTCGAGACTTTCGCCTCAAACAATAGGCGCAAGCGAGCTCATCGAAGCTCCGCTGAAATCTGCCATGTGGCAAAAATAAATCCGTCCGGGCACCAGCCGCTCTGGTCCTTAGCCCAATCGTGGACGGCTTTTGGCTCACTAAAGTACTCATGGATGACGGCAGCGGATTAAACTTGATCTACGAAGAAACACTCAACAAGATGGAAATTGATAAAAGCCGCATTGAACAAAGCGGCACAACCTTCAGGGGGATTATCCCTAGTCGGGAAGCGCGATGTGCGGGAAAAATCACACTCGATGTGGTATTCGGCACCCCGGAGAATTATAGGTCCGAAGAAATCACATTCCAAGTGGCTCCTTTCAGCAGCGGATACCACGCCTTTCGAGGGCGGGACGCGTTTACAAGCTTACAAGCTATATCCCATTACGGGTACATGAAGCTTAAAATGCCCGGACCCAATGGAATCATCACTCTAGCCAAAGGATCCGGACGTCGCACTTCGCTACCGAAACAAAACCGCAAAGATCGCCCACGAAGCATTATCCGAAGCCCTAGCAATAGAAGAATTAACAACACTGCGGGCCACCGTGGGCGAGACGACGTGATACTCGACAACCGACCCAAGTCCACCTCATTTAAACCCGCAGACGAGATAGTCAAATTCCAAGTCCATCCAACGGACCCCGAAGACAGCTTCCATCGGGACACAGTTGAGCCCCGCAATGGATGCCGCACTGCAAGACTTCTTACGCGAGAATTGGGACATTTTTGCCTGGCACCCATCGGACATGCCGGGCATCCCACGCAGATTGGCCGAACATAGCCTTAATATACTAAAAGGATACAAACCGCTGTCTGCGAGACTCTAAAGGCGGTTTTCGTGAGCCCAAACGACAAGCCATGGGGAAGAGCTAGCCAAGCTACTTGAGGCCGGATTCATCGAGATATCAAACATCCGGATTGGTTTGGCAAATCTGGTAATGGTACCAAAGAAGGACAAATCTGGCGCTTATGCGTCGACTTCAAAGACCTCAACAAGGCTTGCCCCAAGGATCCCTTTCTCCCTCATCGATCAAATCATCGACGCCCACAGCAGACACGACTCGGCTGTGTTTCCTTGGACGATACTCTGGATACCATCAAATAAAGATGGCGAGTCCGACCAAGCTGCAACATCTTTCATCACGCCATATGGCCCTTTTGCTTCAACACTATGCCTTTCGGGCTTAAGAATGTCGGTAGCAACCTTTCAACGCATGATTCAAACATGCCCTCGGAAAAGCAAATCGGCAAAACAAAGGAGGCATATGTAGACGGCGTGGTCATAAAAACAAGACACGCCGAAACCCTAATAGATGACTTAAGGCTTACATTCGATAACCTCCGGACATACGACATCAAGTCGAACCCGGAAAATGCGTTTTCAAGGCGTCCCTGGGAAACTGCTGGGCTTCATTGTTTCCAATAGAGGAATTGAAGTGAATCCGGCAAAAATCCGAGCTCTGTCGCAGTTGGCTATACCAACAGACCTTAAGCACATCCAGAAACTAGCTGGATGCGTGGCTGCTTTGAGCCGCTTTATCTCCGTGTTAGGAGGAAAGGCATTACCTCTTTACCGCCTTCTTGATTACAATCAACACTTCATGTGGATGATGCAGACGCGGCCGGACTCGATGAAATAAAGACCTTATTGGCCATAATCCGGTCCTAACGGCGCCAAATATCAGTGAACCTATGCTGCTGTACATAGTTGCAACACATCAAGTTGTAAGCGCAGTGCTCGTCGTCGAACGAGAGGTTGACGGATACAAATTCCCGCTCCAAAAGTTGGTTTATTACGTATCCACGGTCCTCACCCCATGCAAATCCCGATACCCACACTATCAAAAAATAGCATACGCGGTCTTCATGGCATCCCGAAAGCTACGACACTACTTTCAAGAGTGTTCAATTACGGTGGCCTCCGAAGTACCACTCAACGACATAATAAATAACCACGACGCTACGGGCCGGATCGCTAAATGGGCCATCGAGCTCCTTCCGTTCGACATAACATACAAGCCACAGCGGGCCATCAAGTCGCAAGTACTAGCAGACTTTGTCGCCGAATGGACAGAAGCCGAACTCCCTAAAGAGTACAGCGCGTACCCTAACTGGATCATGCACTTCGACGACTCTAAAATGCTGGCCGGATTGGGAGCATGTGTAGTCCTGACGTCTCCCACCGGAGACACGGTCCAGTACGTCCTCCAAATATTATACACAGACTCAAACAATGCAGCCGAATATGAGGCTCATTGCTGGTCTTGGATGGCGGTCTCTATGGGCATTCAACGCCTAGAAGTGCGCGATTCAAACCTCGCAATATCACAAATAAACGGAGACTTTGATGCCAAGGATCTGAAAATGGCGGCCTACCGTAATGCCGTCCTCAAAATGTCAGCTCGGTTCGAGGGTCTCGAATTCCACCATGTGGCTCGAGAGAACAATCAAGCGGTGGATATCCTCGCCGCATCGAAGGCGCTTAAGCGCGACTTCGTCTCCCACCTAACATATTCACCGAAAGACTGCTCAAGCCATCCGTGGTATGGGAAGGGGAGTCCGGCAATACTCGCACGGATCCGAATACACCCCCAGATTCCGAACTATCAGACATAATCGGAGGCTCTACCACCGAAATAACATCTTCGGCCCACGAGATCATGGCTGTAATCGCCCCATGGACTGAGCCTTTCTTGGCCTACCTAAACAGGCAGGAGCTCCCCGAAGACCAAAATGAAGCACGCTGCATCGTCCGGCGTTCTAAAGCTTACAAAGTCCATGAAGGGGGACTCTATAAGAAAAGTGCGACCGGAGTGCTCCAAATGTGCATCTCCGAAGAGGAAGGGCGGCAGCTCTTGGCTGAAACCCATGCCGGATCAAGGGCACCACGCCGCTGCTCGAGCACTAGTCGACCAAGGCCTTCCAGACAGCTTCTATTGGCCGACGGCCCGAAAGGCAGCCGACAGACCTTGTCCAACACTGCGTCGGTTGCCAGCTCTTTGCCAATCAGAGTCATATGCCCCTACCGCTCTCCAAACAATCCCCATAACTTGGCCCTTCGCGTGCAGGGGCTGGATATGGTCGGACCTCTTAAAGGGAAGCCATAAGAAAAAATACTTATTGGTCATGGTGGACAAGTTCACCGAATGGATAGAAGCCAAACCAGTCAAAACGGCGAATCCGGACCAGTAATAGACTTCATATCCGGGTCGTTACACCGATCTGGTGTCCCCACAAAGCATCATCACTGATAATGGCTCAAATTTCACAGCCGATGAAGTGAAAACTTGAAAGCGGCAAAATGGGCATTAAAGCTTGACTACGGCCCCGTGATACCATCCCCAAACAAACGCCGGTCGAGCAATGTGCAAACGGTCTCATCATGAGCGGCATCAAACCTAGACTAGTGCGATCCTTGACAGAGTCGGATACGCACTGGGTCGAGGAGCTCGACTCCGTACTCTGGGGGCTGCGGACCACGCCGAATCGCACCACCGGATATACACCATTTTTTATGGTGTACGGTGCGAAGCGATTTACCTGCGACATAATACATGATTCGCCACGCGTACACATGTACGAAGAGAAGGAAGCCGAGTTAGATTGGCAGGATAACTTGGATGCCCTGGAGGAGGAGCGCGACGTCGCAAAAGCCCGCTCCGCATTCTACCAACAGCAGAGAAGTGCGGGCCAAAACTTATAATATTGGCGAGCTAGTTCTACGCCTACCGGAGAAGAAGGACAAGCTCAAACCCAAGTGGGAAGGTCCCTTCGTCATTGACAAAGTTCTCACTGGAGGAGCGTACCACTTACGTAATGCATCCGATAACAGACTCGAGCCGAACCCATGGAACGCGGCCAGACTCCGGAGATTCTACGCCTAGTGCCGAACTCAGTGTTCGTCTCCTTATCCCCTCCTTTTTAATTATGCCTCCTCCCCTTTCCCTTCTCGACCTTTTTCCGCTTCACACAAAGTATTTAATACAGTACGGACTCCCGGATCACTCCGGCCGCACTATGTGTGTAAGTAATACCTGGGGGCTTCCTATACGGAAGCTAAAAATAATTACTCTAATGGCTTTTTGCCCATCACATATGCGTTTCTTTTTCCATATGTGCCTTTTCTTCACCATTATATGCATCGATATGACTTAAGATGTGGCCAAGCTGGGTTGTTCTGGCTCTTGTGTTTATGCCCCACGCTCGTTAATTCGGCTAGGGCATAAGGGGAGCACCTCTGCGACAGTTATTCTGCCGGTTCAGCGGATGTGTACCTCGGGACCGGTGAAGCAAAGCTAGAGTCCTTAAGAGAATATTCGGTCGGTGAACAAAAGATGTATTCATTTATTATAACGTCAATCCCCAGAAGTTTTGTATCATGCGCCCTTGTTCGCAGTCCAGACATGTGCATTGTCGCATGCGTACCCGGGGAAAGGAACCCCTAACGGAACTATTCTCCCTAGAAGATGTTTCTTACTATCCATGTAATATAACATAACTAGTTGGGTACTTGTCTGTTCAAGCACTTATGACTGCTACGCCTGGTTTCCACGCATACCACAGTTACTCAGAGTAACTGAAGCGGGTATTCGACACACCCCGGATCAGAGGATCCGGGGCCGGGTTTAAAAGGTCCGCCATGACAAATGATTTTAATCCGGCTTAGGGACTACTTATGTCCATTGAATTACACGACTTGGACCGACTATATTCCTCCTCTATACCATCCAATGTGCTATCTAGCTTACAATCCTGTTGAGAATACTTGGCAGCTAACGCCACCTGGTCATATACCGGACTCACGGGAATTTCTTGCCCATGTGGCCCCTTGATCCTACTTGACCATATGGTTCGGGTCCAGCTTGGTGTAGCGCGTCTTCACCATAGCCCAGGCTTCTCTTGCACCTTGCCGACAAGCTCACATCTTCCACAATCGGAAGCGTCGTCGTGCTCCTTGAAGCATATCCACAAGCTCCCCCATGCCATTCGGCAGGAAGCTTGATGGCCACAAGGCACAGCAACGCCAGATCACCTGCATCACACGAGCTCGCTAAATGCGGTTGTAGGTCTTCACGATAAATCACTTGCAGACGAGGGCATCTCCTCCTCAGGGCGACCCATTAACATTCCTACAAGCAAAATTCTTTCAATATACTTCCTCGCCGAACTATAATACAGTTCGTCTAGGCACTTACCATAAATGCCGCGTCGAAGCCTTTTGTTCTCCTTCACGGAGTACGCCAGCTGAGCACGGAGTCTTTAAATTCCACGTCCAGCTGGACATTGGCATCTTGAAGATTGTTCTCCTCCTGCCTAACTTGCGTAAGAACGCGCTCGCCAGCCTTTAGCTGCCTTTTGAGATGCGAATCGTCATCTCTTACGCCCTCCGGATTCACCCCGGGATCGTCTGCAGAATTTTCTGTTAGACTTGTCATACCAGCCATTTACTAACTGGTGCATCTTCGTACAATTGAGACAAATGTTACCAGATGAGGCCTTCTGGGATTCCTCTAACTTGGGAACCGTGGCCCTCAGCTGGGCCTTGCACTCCTCCAGCTCCGAGACAATTGCTCATTCTTATCTACAAGGACCTGTGCATAAATTGATCCTTAAAACAGTTGTTCCAACCGTTTCAAGTCTCAGGGGCTACTTCTATACATGCTTATCAAATTTTCTCACCCGTATATCTTTGGTATGCTGGTCCGTCGCTCGGGCAAGCCCGCCTTGAGCAGCTCGGATGTATGCGTCTCCCGAATTGAAAGTATTAAATGCCTCTTCGGAAAAGATGTTGTTGCGAAGTACGGCCCGTCGGCGCCGGTGATTCATGGCGCTCTCTACTTCGGAATTCATGGCAGAGAGCATATCCATGTCCTCTGTCGGAGAACTATGCGGCATCAGCCCCACGTCCGCCTCACGCTCTCGGGCCGGTTGCAGAATCCAGTGGTGGAGGCGCTGGACAAGCGAGGTCCCCGGATATAGTCCGCTACTCCTCTCCTGACCAAGAGACACAAAGGGCGCTGTTATACTTCAAATACAATAATCGATGACAGGTTTTTGCCTTACCTTACAGCGTGGCGTTTGACCCTAACCGCCTTCCTCTTGAGCCTGCCCGATCCGGACGCCCTTGCGTGGTACGGGTCCCCTAGGGGCTCGGCCCCGCGCTCCGACCGTCGTCTCTACAAAAACACGACACTTCAAGGGTAAGGCATGACATCAGAAAGGAGTCCTCTTCGGAGGATGGGGTTTTCGGCTTGGCTCACACGCGACGTAGGTAGTAGTTCGGGATAGTCGGCAATAATAGCCACTGAGGCGCCATCGCAGCTCGCCTGATAAAATACCCCGTTGACAAGCTCCACGGTAATATCCGGATCTTCTTCGAGTCCTGGATATAGGGCCCTTCCAGGGTCCTCTGGCTGCGGGGAAGGGCTGGAAATTCCTTTCTACGGCCCTCCTCGGTTCTCGCTTTCGGAAATATCGAGGCAGATAATCTTAGCGAAGAACGCCACAATAAGTGAAGCGGGAAAGGAATGACGACTTACCCGGTTTGGGGGGTTGTACATGGAGAATCCATCCAGCGGTTTAATGTGAAGGAATTCTTCCTCTTCTCCTTTGTATAAATCGGACAATATCCTTGCGAGGCAAGCGGCGGAGTCCGGACCCTTACGGCCATAGCGGGTGGCATCATCTTCCCGTTGAAGTGCCACATGGGCTTCCCCGATATTAGGCGGTTGCACTCCCCACATTATGCAAATTGCCATAACCTCGACTATCGTCAGTCCGGATTTGGCCAGTAACTCTATCCTGCTCATCAGGAAGTGTATTTCCATGGTATCCTCCTCTTGGGGGCCCCGGGGGCGCCAGCTTAGACGTGCCCTCGGGCGTCATCGAACTTGGGGAGACTGTCCGACTGGATCCGGAAGGAAACGTCATCAATGTAAAACCATTAGAAGGCCAGTTCTCTGGTGCCTTCTTGGGAGTGCCGGATAGGTATCCGGTCTCGACAATCTTGCCATACTTGCCCCGCCCACTTGACATAGGGATTCTCCCTCACAGTTGCGAGGACAAGGCGAAACAACTTCTTCCATAACTCAAGTGAGCCTCGCAGCCTAGAAATAGCTCACAAAGGGCAACGTACTCTGCTATATGTAAAATGCGGGCAGGGGTAAAGTTGTGCAAGCTGGAGGCCGTAGAACTCCGAGGAGCCCTTGAAAAGGAACGGGTGGATGGGAAACCCGGCGCCTTTTAGCAGATCTTGAGGATGAGGCATATTCGCTCCTCTGGAGATGGATTAGGAGATCCCTCCACTTGTTCCCCGCCGTTATAGGTGGCTATTCCGGCTTGGACGGGGACCATGAACGCCGGTGGGAGAAACCCTTGGGTTTGTAACTCTATCAAACGGCTAAGAGGAACTGAACACTCTTCCCAGTCCCCGGCTTGGGAAGGCGAGGAGAGCGGCGAAGAGCTGCGACGACGGCCATGCTAGAATGGTTTTTCCGGAGCGCTCTGTTGGATGCTTGCTCGAGGGGGGAGAGTGAGGTTTGGATATGAGAATCCCCGTCTCTTCAAATAGACGGTCAGCCCGAAGGATCGGGGGTGGCAAATGCAAAAATGCCTCGGCTCCTCGCATTCGCTCGACACGTGGGGACGGTCATTATCGAGGCGCTGAAGCGGAGGAGTACAACGTTGATGGGAAGCCGGACACTATTCATTGTAACAGGTACTTCGGAGTATTCGGAGATGGAACCCGCCTTGCAATGCCGAAGACAAGAATGTGCGCCGGACTCATAGTCATTGAAGCCTAGTTCAGGGGCTACTGAGGGAGTCCTGGATTAGGGGGTATCCGGATAGCCGTACTATATACATCGTCCGGACTATTGGAGCGTGAAGGTACAAGACTCAAGACTCCGTCCCGTGTCCGGATGGGACTCTCCTTTGCGTGGAAGACAAGCTTGGCGATCTGGATATTGTATTTCCTTCCTTGTAACCGACTCCGTGTAAACCCTAGCCCTCTCCGGTGTCTATATAAACCGGAGAGGTTGGTCCCAGAAGGCCGATCACAACTACAATCATAATCATCATAGGCTAGCTTCTAGGGTTTAGCCTCTATGATCTCGTGGTAGATCTACTCTTGTACTACTCATATCATCAATATTAATCAAGCAGGAAGTAGGGTTTTACCTCCATCGAGAGGGCCCGAACTTGGGTAAACATTGTGTCCCTTGCTTCTTGTTACCATCAGCCTGAGACGCACAGATCGGGACCCCCTACCCGAGATCCGCCGGTTTTGACACTGACAACAGGTGCATTACATAAACCAAAAGGCATACGTCTATAAGCAAAAGTACCGAAAGGGCAAGTAAAAGTGGTCTTTTCTTTATCCTCTTTTGACACAGGTATTTGAGAGAAACCAGAGTAACCATCTAGAAAGCAAAAATGTGTATGTTTGGATAATCTTTCTAGCATTTGATCGATAAAAGGCAAAGGGTAATGATCCTTTTTAGTAGCTTTATTTAATTTGTGGAAATCAATTACCATCCTATAACCTGTGACAATTCTTTGCGGGATCAATTCATCTTTACCATTAGGAACGACAGTAATACCTCCCTTCTTAGGGACACAATGGACATGACTTACCCACTGACTATCAGCAACGGGATAAATTATACCTGCCTCCAGGAGCTTTAGTATTTCTTTTCTTACCACTTCTTTTGCCTTTGGATTTAACTGTTGTTGATGATGAACAACTGGTTTGGCATCTTTCTCCAATTTTATTTTGTGTTGGCATAGAGTGGGACTAATGCCCTTAAGATCATCAAGAGTATATCCAATAGCAGCACGATGCTTCTTCAGAGTTTTCAATAATTTCTCCTCTTCACCTTTCTGAAAGGTTAGCACTAATAATAACAGGATATATCTTCTTTTCATCAAGATAAGCATATTTAAGAGTATCGGGTAGTGGTTTAAGCTCAAACACGGGATCACCCTTGGGTGGTGGGGGTCCCCTAGAATTTCAACGAGCAAGTTGTGTTTCAAAATAGGTCCACTGTTTGAAGAATACTTCATCTATCTCCTTCTTTCATTCATAAACATATCATTTTCATGGTCTAGCAAATATTGTTCTAAAGGATCATTAGGAGGCACGGCAATAGAAGCAAGACCAACAATTTCATCCTTACTAGGCAATTCTATATCATGGGGTTGTCTACGGAATTATCCAGAGTAAACTCATGAGACATATCCCCAAACCAATAGTAACAACATCCTTTTGCGATCTATCCTAGCATTAACAATATTCAAGAAGGGTCTACCAAATATGATGGGACTAAAGCTATCTTATGGGGAACCAAGAACAAGAAAATCAGTAGGATATTTAACTTTCCCACACAAGACTTCAACATCCATAACAATCCCAACCGGTGAAATAGTATCTCTATTGGCAAGCTTAATTGTAACATCAATTTCTTCTATCTCAGCAGGTGCAATATCATGAATAATTTCTTTGTATAAGGAATGAGGTATTGCACTTGCACTAGCACCCATATCACATAAGCCATGATAAGAATGATCTCCTATTTTAACAGAAATAGCAGGCATGCCTACAACAGGTCTATGTTTATTTTTAGTATCGGGTCTAGCAATTCTAGCAGCTTTATCACAGAAGTAAATAACATGCCCATCAATATTATCAGCCAAGAGATCTTTAACCATAGCAATGCTAGGTTCAACTTTAATTTGCTCAGGTGGTGTAGGTGTTCTAGTATTACTCTTACAAACCACAGTGGAAGCTTTAGCATGATCCTTTATCCTAACAGGGAAAGGTGGTTTCTAAATATAGGTAGTAGGAACAATAGGATCATTATAAGTGATAGTCTTTTCTTCAACTTTAGTAGGTTCAACTACTTTTACTTAAATGGGAGGATTATATTTAAACCGCTTCTCCTTAGGGAGGTCAACATGAGTAGCAAATGATTCACAGAAAGAAGCTACTATCTCAGATAAGAACATTTTTAGTGCTAAATTCGCGGAAAACATTGGTATCTGATACGTCTCCAACGTATCTATAATTTTTGATTGCTCCATGCTACTTTATCTACTGTTTTGGACTATATTGGGCTTTATTTTCCACTTTTATATTATTTTTGGGACTAACCTATTAACCGGAGGCCCAGCCCAGAATTGCTGTTTTTTGCCTATTTCAGTGTTTCGAAGAAACGGAATACCAAACGGAGTCCAAACGGAATAAAACCTTCGGGAACGTGATTTTCTCACCGAACGTGATTCAGGAGACTTGGACCCTGCTCCAAGGAACAAAAGAGGAGGTCACGAGGGTGGGCGCGCCCATCGCCCCACTGGCGCGCCACCTCGTGGGCCCCCTGTTGCTCCACCGACGTACTCCTTCCTCCTATATATACCTCATTGCACTTCAAACGATCGGAAGGGGAGCCAAAACCTAATTCCACCGGCCGCAACTTCCTGTATCCACGAGATCCCATCTTGGGGCCTGTTAGGAGCTCCACCCCGAGGGGCATCCACCATGGAGGGCTTCTACATCATCACCATAGCCCCTCCGATGAAGTGTGAGTAGTTTACTTCAAACCCTACGGGTCCATAGTTAGTAGCTAGATGGCTTCTTCTCTCTTTTGGATCTCAATACAATGTTCTCCCCTCTCTCGTGGAGATCTATTCGATGTAATCTTCTTTTTGCGGTGTGTTTGTTGAGACCGATGAATTGTGGGTTTATGATCCAACTTATCTATGAATAATATTTTAATCTTCTCTGAATTCTTTTATGTATGATTGAGTTATCTTTGCAAGTCTCTTCGAATTATCCGTTTGGTTTGGCCAACTACATTGGTAGTTCTTGCAATGGGAGAAGTGCTTTGCTTTGGGTTCGATCTTGCTGTGTCCTTACCCAAAGGATGTATAAGGGCAAGGCACATATTGTATTGTTCCCATCGAGGATAACAAGATGGGGTTTTATCATATTGCATGAATTTATCCCTCTACATCATGTCATACGGCTTAAGGCGTTACTCTATTTTAACTTAATACTCTAGATGCATGTTGGATAGCGGTCGATGAGTGGAGTAATAGTAGTAGATAGAATCATTTCGGTTTACTTGTCTCGGACGTGATGCCTATATACATGATCATACCTAGATATCCTCATAACTATGCTCAGTTCTATCAATTGCTCAACAAGAATTTGTTCACCCAATCAGTAGAATACTTATGCTCTTGAGAGAAGCCACTAATGAAACCTATGGCCCCTGTGGTCTATTCTCATCATATCAATCTCCATCACTTTAATACTTGTTTTTGCTTTTTACTTTGCCTTTACTTTTCACTTTGCATCTCTATATCAAAAATACCAAAAATATTATTTATCATCTCTATCGATCTCACCCTCGTAAGTGACCGTGAAGGGATTGACAACCCCTAATCGCGTTGGTTGCGAGTAGCTATCGTTTAGTGCAGTGCGAGGGACTTGAGCGTGGCCTCCTCTTGGATTGATACCTTGGTTCTCAAAAACTGAGGGAAATACTTACACTACTTTGCTGCATCATCCTCTCCTCTTCGGGAAATCCAACGCAGTGCTCAAGAGGTAGCAAGAAGAATTTACGGCCGTTGCTGCCCGGGAGTCTGTGAAGTCAACATACCAAGTACCCATCACAATCCCTATCTCTCGCATTACATTATTTGCCATTTGCCTCTCGCTTTTCCTCTCCCCCACTTCACCCTTGCTGTTTTATTCGCCCTCTCTTTCCCAATCTCCTCCTCTCTTTTCCGTTCGCCTTTTTCTCGCTTGCCTTTTGTTTGCTCGTGTGTTAGTTTGCTTGCTTGTCGCGATGGCTCTACCTAGATTTGGTGATCTTCATCTTAAAAGGTTGGAGGAGATCGAAACCAATGGCAGGAAATTTATGGTTCTACAATTTGAGCATAATAATTTCTTTAGAAACGAGCTTAAGGAACAAAAAGGTTTTTATGAGTTATATGAATAAAAAGCTTGATTATATGTCTAAAGAATTTGATGGTATAAGATCTCAAATTGCTCGTCTTGAAAAGTTGACCACTGAAATTTCGGATATGCAAGCTACCTTAGTCAATAAGATGGCCGCTAAACCGAATTCCTATGAAAATCAAGATGAAGATCTAAAAGTTATTGATGTGTCACCCATTAAATCTTTGTTTTGCAATATGAATCTTGATGAAACTGAATATGATCTTCCTTTACCTAGAAGGCGTTCCAAGAATTGAGTTTTTAGATCTTGATGATGAAATTGATAAATGTGGGGTTGAAAGAAATAAAACCTAGATGTTGCTAAACCCACTATTTTGGATCTCAAGGAATTTAATTATGAAAATTGCTCTTTAATTGATTGTATTTCCTTGTTGCAATCCGTGCTAAATTCTCCTCATGCTTATAGGCAAAACAAAGCCTTTACCGAACACATTGTTGATGCCTTGATGCAATCTTATGAAGAAAAACTTGAGTTGAAAGTTTCTATCCCTAGAAAACTCTATGATGAGTGGGAACCTACTATTAAGATTAAAATTAAAGGTTATGAGTTTCATGCCTTGTGTGATTTGGGTGCTAGTGTCTCTACTATCCCCAAAACTTTGTGTGATTTGCTAGATTTCCGTGACTTTGATGATTGCTCTCTAAAGTTGCATCTTGCGGATTCCACTATTAAAAAGCCTATGGGAAGAATTAATGATGTTCTTATTGTTGCAAATAGGAATTATGTGCCCGTAGATTTTATCGTTCTTGATATAGATTGCAATCCTTCTTGCCCTATTATTCTTGGTAGACCCTTACTTAGAACGATTGGTGCGATTATTGATATGAAGGAAGGGAATATTAGATTTCAATTTTTGTTAAAAAAGGGCATGGAACACTTTCCTAGAAATAAAATAAAATTACCATATGAATCTATCATGAGAGCCACTTATGAATTGCCTACCAAAGATGGCAACACTTAGATCTATCCTTGCTTTTATGCCTAGCTAGGGCGTTAAGCGATAGCGCTTGTTGGGAGGCAACCCAATTTTATTTTTAGTTTTTTTTGCTTTTGCTTCTGTTTAGGAATAAATAATCAATCTAGGCTCTGGTTAGATGTGGTTTTATGTTTTAATTAGTGTTTGTGCCAAGTGAGACCTATTGGATCTTCTTGGATGATAGTTATTTGATCTTGCTGTAATTTCCAGAAACTTTGCGTTCAGTGGCCGAATTGTTAAAAATCACAAGAACGTGATAAAATACTGATTCCAATTGCTTATGATCAATAAACAAATTTTATAGGTCTTATAATTTTGGTAGAATTTTTTGAGTTCCAGAAGTTTGCGTTAGTTACAGATTACTACAGACTGTTCTGTTTTTGCCAGATTCTGTTTTTCGTGTGTTGTTTGCTTATTTTGATGAATCTATGGCTAGTAAAATAGTTTATAATCCATAGAGAAGTTGGAATACAGTAGGTTTAACACCAATATAAATAAATAATGAGTTAATTACAGTAGCTTAAAATAGTCTTTTGTTTTCTTTCTCTAACGGAGCTCACGAGATTTCTGTTGAGTTTTGTGTTGTGAAGTTTTCAAGTTTTGGGTAAATTCTTTTGATGGATTATGGAACAAGGAGTGGCAAGAGCCTACGCTTGGGGATGCCCATGGAACCCCCAAGATAATCCAAGGACACCAAAATTCAAAGCTTGGGGATGCCCCGAAGGCATCCCCTCTTTAAATCTACTTCCATCGGTAATTTACTTGGAGCTATATTTTTATTCACCACATGATATGTGTTTTGCTTGGAGCGTCTTGTATTATTTGCGTCTTTGTTTGTTAGTTTGCCACAATCATCCTTGCTGTACACACGCTTTTGAGAGAGCCATACATGAATTGGAATTTGATAGAATGCTCATAGTGCTTCACTTATATCTTTTGAGCTTGATAGTTTTGCTCATAGTACTTCACTTATACCCTTTGAGCTTGATAAGTTTTGCTCTAGTGCTTCACTTAGATCTTTTAGAGCACGGTGGTGGATTTGTTTTAAAGAAACTATTGATCTCTCATGCTTCACTTAGATTATTTTGAGAGTCATTAATAGCATGGTAATTTGCTTAAAATTAATATAATTGGTATTCAAGATATGTGAAACTTTCTTTTGTGTGCGTTGAATACTAAGAAAAGTTTGATACTTGATAATTGTTTTGAGATATGGAGGTGGTAATATTAAAGTCATGCTGGTTGGGTGATTATGAATTTAAAGAATGCTTGTGTTGAAGTTAGCAAATCCCGTAGCATGCACGTATGGTTAAAGTTGTGTAACAAATTTGAAACATGAAGTGTGCACAGCTTGTGCATCCTTATGAGTGGCGGTCGGGGACGAGCGATGGTCTTTTCCTACCAATCTATCCCCCTAGGAGTATGCGCGTAGTACTTGATTTTTGATGACTTCTAAATTTTTGCAATAAGTATATGAGTTCTTTTGACTAATGTTGAGTCCATGGATTATACGCACTTTTACCTTTCCGCCATTGCTAGCCTCTTCGGTATCGTGCATTGCCCTTTCTCACATTGAGAGTTGGTGCAAAATTCACGGTGCATCCAAACCCCGTGATACGATCGCTCTATCACACATAAACCTCCTTATATATTCCTCAAAACAGCCACCATACCTACCTATTATGGCATTTCCATAGCCATTCCGAGATATATTGCCATGCAACTTTCCACCGTTCCGCTTCATCATCATTATGACATACTTTACTTTTGTCATATTGCCATTGCATGATCATGTAGTTGACATCGTATTTGTGGCAAAGCCACCATGCATTATTTTTCATACATGTCACTCTTGATTCATTGCACCATCCCAGACATCACACCTGAGGCATTCATATAAAGTCATATCTTGTTCTAGTTTCGAGTTGTAATCCTTATGTTGTAATCAATAGAAGTGTGATGATCATCATTATTAGAGCATTGCCCAAAGAAAAAAAAGAAAAAAAAGAGAAAGGCCAAAAAGAAAAAAAAAAGGCAAAAAAAAGAGAAAATAAATAAAAAATGCAATGTTACTATCTCTTTTTCCACACTTGTGCTTCAAAATAGCACCTTGTTCTTCATGTAGTGAGTCTCATATATTGTGCTTCAAAGTAGCACATGCTTTTCCTATAGTGAGTCTCATAAGTTGTCTTTTTCATTTTAGTGGGAATTTTTCATTATAGAACTTGGCTTGTATATTCCTATGATGGGCTTCCTCAAATGCCCTAGGTCTTCATGAGCAAGCAAGTTGGATGCACACCCACTAGTTTTCTTTTGTTGAGCATTCATATATAGCTCTAGTGCATCCGTTGCATGGCAATCCCTACTCCTCATGTTGACATCAATTGATGGTCATCTCCAATGCCGTTGATTATCCTCGTCAATGTGAGACTTTCTCTTTTTTGTCTTCTCCACACAAACCCCATCATCATATTCTATTCCACCCATAGTGCTATATCAATGGCTCACGCTCATGTATTGTGTGAAGGTTGAAAAAGTTTGAGATTATTTAAGTATGAAACAATTGCTTGGCTTGTCATTGATGACCCACAAGTATATGGGATCTACCGTAGTCCTTTCGATAAGTAAGAGTGTCGAACCCAACGAGGAGCAGAAGGAAATAATAAGCGGTTTTCAGCAAGGTATTCTCTGCAAATCTTGAAATAAGTGGTAACAGATAGTTTTGTGATAAGATAAATTGTAACGAGCAACAAGTAAAAAAAGTAAATAAGGTGCAGCAAGGTGGCCCAATCCTTTATGTAGCAAAGGACAAGCCTGGACAAACTCTTATATAGAGAAAAACGCTGCCGAGGACACATGGGAATTATCATCAAGCTAGTTTTCATCACGCTCATATGATTCACGTTCGTTACTTTGATAATGTGGTATGTGGGTGGACCGGTGCTTGGGTACTTCCATTTCTTGGACAAGCATCCCACTTATGATTAACCCCTATTGCAAGCATCCGCAACTACAAAAGAAGTATTAAGGTAAACCTAACCATAGCATGAAACATATGGATCCAAATCAGCCCCTTACGAAGCAACACATAAACTAGGGTTTAAGCCTTCATCACTCTAGCAACCCATCATCTACTTATTACTTCCCAATGCCTTCCTCTAGGCCCAAATAATGGTGAAGTGTTATGTAGTCGACGTTCACATAACACCACTAGAGGCTAGACAACATACATCTCATAAAAATATCGAACGAATACCAAATTCACATGACTACTAATAGCAAGACTTCTCCCTTGTCCTCAGGAACAAACGTAATTACTCACAAAGCATATTCATGTTCATAATCAGAGGGGTAATAAAGTGCATAAAGGATCTGAACATATGATCTTCCACCAATTAAACCAACTAGCATCAACTACAAGGAGTAATCAACACTACTAGCAAACTACTAGCACCAATCCCGGACTTGGAGACAAGAATTGGATACAAGAGAGGAACTAGGGTTTGGATATGAGATGGTGCAGGTGAAGATGTTGATGGAGATTGCCCTCTCCCGATGAGAGGAGCGTTGGTGATGACGATGGTGATGATTTCCCCTCCCGGGAGAAATTGTCCCCGGGAGAACGGCTCTTGCCAGAGCCCTAGATTGGTCCGCCTGCGTGGCGGAGTCTCGTCCGAAAAGGTTGCCTTCTATTTTTTTCTCATCGAAAGACTTCATATAGGAGAAGATGGGCGTCGAAAGCCACCGGGGGCCCACGAGGTAGGGGCGTGCCCGGGCCCCACCCTCGTGAGCGGTGTGGGCCCCAGCCTTCATCTTTAGCGACGATTTTTCTTTATTTATTTTAAGGTATTCCGTGGAGTTTCGGGACTTTTGAGTTCGTAGAATAGGCCTCCAATATTTGCTCCTTTTCCATTGCGAAATTCCATTTAGGCATTCTCCCTCTTCATGTAAACCTTGTAAAATAAGAGAGAATAGCCATAAGTATTGTGACATAATGTGAAATAACAGTCCATAATGCAATAAATATTGTCATAAAAGCATGATGTAAAATGGACGTGGTCGGTGTCAAAACCGGCGGATCTCGGGTAGGGGGTCCCGAACTGTGCGTCTAGGCAGATGGTAACAAGAGACAAGGGACACGATGTTTTTACCCAGGTTCGGGCCCTCTCGATGGAGGTAAAACCCTACTCCTGCTTGATTAATATGGATGATATGGGTAGTACAAGAGTAGATCTACCACGAGATCGTGAGAGGCTAAACCCTAGAAGCTAGCCTATGGTATGATTGTTGTTCGTCTCCCACGGACTAAAACCCTCCGGTTTATATAGACACCGGAGAGGGATAGGGTTACAGTAGTCGGTTACAATGGGAGGAGATCTACATATCCAGATTGCCAAGCTTGCCTTCCACGCCAAGGAAAGTCCCATCCGGACACGGGATGAAGTCTTCAATCTTGTATCTTCATAGTCCGTGAGTCCGCCAAAGGTTATAGTCCCACCATCCGGACACCCCCTAATCAGGACTCCTCGGTAGCCCCGAACCGGGCTTCAATGACAAATGAGTCCAAGCGGCGTGCATTGTCTTCGGCATTGTAAGGCGGGTTCTTCTCCAAATTCCGTGTACTGTTGAATAGTGTCTGCTCCTTGTGAATATTGCGCTCCTTGGCTTCCGCGCCCAATAATGGCCATCTTCCACGTGTCAAATGAATGCGAAAACCCAGGGTGTTTTACATTTACCCCCTAGCTGCACAAATGAGCTGTCTATTAAAGAGATGAGGATTTAGATCCGAATCACACCATCCTCCTTCATGAAGCATTCATCGGGCGCATCCGGCAGAGATCCATTCCATCATGGCCGGTCGATGCAGCTCCTCCTCTCGCCTCCCAGCCCTCGACCTTGAGATTGGGAGAGATGTCTCCGTCCCGCACAATGAGCTAGTGACGCCCAAGCCAAGGGTTTCTCCCCAGCCTACATGGTCCCAGTTCGAGCCGGGATTGCCACCTATAATGGAGGAGAGCAAGCGGAGAGCGTCCCCAATCGCTCCAAAGGAGAGCGGGTATGCCTCGTCCCTTATTTAATAAGAGGGCTCAGATTTCCAGTTCATCCGTTTCTCCGGGGGCTCCTGGAGTTCTATGGCCTCCAGTTACACAACCTTACGCCTGCCTCCATATTGCATATTGCAGGCTTCGTAGCCTTTTGCGAGCTGTTTTTGGGCATCGAGGCTCATTTCGCACTGTGGAAGGAGCTGTTCTGCCTCGTGCCCCGTTCTCTGGAGGGGCTGATATATCAAGTGGGCGGAGCCGAACTAGGGCGTATCGCGGGACGGATATTTATCCGGAACCCCAAAGAAGGCGTCCAAGAATGGCCTTCGTAATGGTTTTTATAGAAGATGTCCCCTATGGACCTGTTCGGATCGGCCTCCCCTGAGTTCCATAATGCTCCTTTGAAAAAGCGCCTGTCAAGGCGTCCACGGAGCCCTCGTAAGGAAAATGACAAGGATGTCCTTTACGATGAGCCGGATAAGGTTGTTAGCTCATTCTGGATGACCATGATCGAGGTCATGGCCACATGCATTATCTGGGGTGCAGCCGCTTCAGTATAGAGGCCACACCATGTGGGACTTCAACGGGGAGGATGACGCCACCCGGTGCGGCCGTAAGGGGCCGAAATCGGTTGCCGCTCTAATAAAGATCTTGTCCGCTTTGTACAAGGGAGAAGAGGAGGAATTTCTCCGCGTCAACCCACGGGGCGGATTTTCTATGTACAATCCTCCAAGCTAGGTAAGCGGACACTTCTTTTGCCCATCCATTCCATATTCCCGTGGTTAAGTATCTCATCTTGTGATTTCGGCCGCAGAATTGCGCCCGGGCCATAAAGGATATAAACAGCCTTCCTCCACAACCCGAGGATCCGGAACGGTCCTCGATCCGCCTCCCAAGAGGATCCGGACATATCCGTGGAGCTGATCGATGGGGTATTTTACCAACCGAGCATCGACAATGCCTTGGTGGCTATTACAGCCGATTATCCTGGACTGCTCCCCACCTCACAAGTAACCGAGACCGAAGTCCCGATACTTCGAAGATGACCTGTCCGTGCTTATTTTTGATCACCGTATAGCAATGGTGTTTCGCAGGGGAGGATCTCGAGGCGGAATGCCGAGCCTGCGGCAACTAGCCAACAAGGGACCGCGAGGGCGGGCAGGCTAAAGAGACACGCAGTCCGGGTCGAGGCACCGACGCAGCAGTAAGCCGCGCCGCCTTATTCCGAGGTATTATTCTTGCGATGCATACTAACACCAAGTGCTCTTTTTAGGAAAAAGAGGGCTCGCCGGACTATATCCGGAGAGGTTGCCAATCGCGCCTGCACCAGCCAGGCTCCAAAGCCCGGTCCAGAAGCAGAGGCGAACACGAGGCGTGCATCGGGCGCTCCTCTGACAGAGGATGCGGACAGACTGTTCGCCACCAATTCCGAGGTGGAGAGTGCCATGAATCACAGGCGCCACGACAGTTCTTCGCATAGCGCTTGTTTCTCCCAAGAGGCATTTGATGCCTTCAATCGGGAGATGCGTACCTCATGCCGCTCAAAATGGTCTTGCGAGCCACGGGCAAGATGTGAAAGACATACGGGTGAGAAAATTTGATGGTTATATATGTTAGTAGCCCACGAGACTTGAAACAGTTAGAATAACTGGATTTATATGCAGGATCTTCTGAGAAAAAGAATACCCAACTGTCCCAGGAGCTGGAAAAGTGCAAAGCCCAACTTGAGGCCGCACTAGCCGCGGCAGGGGAGGCCAAGGAGACCCCCTCTGGTAATGTATGCTTCGAAAGATAAGTATGTTGTGAAGTTCGGCATGTGTGCAAATCTGACAATAACATTGCAGATGGCGCCGGAGTAGATCCGGACAAGCAACAACTCTTGCGCTGGTTAAAGGCCGGCGAGAGAGTGCTTACGAAGGTGAGGCAGGAGAAGAATAATCTCCAAGATGCCAACACCCAGCTGGGCGAGGAACTAAAGGATGTTCGTGCCCAACCGCCGGACTCCGTTAAGGAGAATCGGCTGACTTCGACGCTGCATGTTTAGTAAGTGCTTGAGCGAACTTTGAAAAAGAGTTCGGCGAGGAAGTCGACTAACGAGTTATGTCTGTAGGTATGCTCACAAAGTTGTCCTCTGCGGAGGAAATGCCGGTTCTGGGTGACCTTCTTCGAAGTTTACAACCGCACGAACGAAGTTCGGCAGTGATGAAAGGCGTCGCCCAAGCCTTGTGGCTATCTGTCTCCATGCCCAAGGGCTTGGAGAGCTTGCACAGAGGCTTAAGGCAGCGCATGCGGCGCTCCGATTATGGAAGATATCGCCTGCCGTCAAGGCGCCCGAGGAGGCTGGGCCGTGGTGAAGATGCGGTACACGAAGGTGACCCAAACCACATGGCCGAGGTCGGACCTGTGGGGCCCGATGGGAAGGAGATCCTGTGAGCTTAGTGTACGGCCGTAGAGTTGGCATAAATATTCCCAAGAGGATCAGAACTAGACAGCCTGTTGGATGGTATTGAAGAGGAATATACCCAGTCAAATTGATTATGTAATTTAAGATGACATGTAAAAATGCCTTCTAGCCGGATTGTAGATCGTTTGTCATGGCGGACCTTTTCGCTTCAACCTCGGGACCTGATAGTCCAGAGTGTGTCCGAATACCCTCTCGGTTATGTAAGAACCGGGCATGCGTGGAGACCGGCGTAGGGGTCATTAGTGCTTGAATGCAGACAAGTGCCCAACTAGTTATGTTATATTACATGGTTAGTAAGAAACATCTTCCGGGGAGAATAGTTCCGTTAGGGTTCCTTTCTCTGGGAGGCATGCCCTAAAGTGCATGTCCGGACTGAAAAAAGCGTAAAAGCATCAGGCGGATAAATAAACAAGTGAGAAATCATCTTTAGTTCACGGTCGAATATTCCCTTAAGAACGCTAGCTTTGGCTTCACCGGTCGAGGTACACATCCGGCTGACCGGCAGTAATAATCGCAGAGGTGCTCCCTTTACCGCCTAAATGAACAATCGGGAACGAGGGGTAAGCACAGGAGCCAGCAACCCAGCTTGGCCAAAACTTAAGTCATATCGATGCATATAATGGTGAATAAAAGGTACATGCGGAAGTGTGACACATGTGTTGGGCATGAAGCCCATATAAATAAGCTTCTGTTAAAGAAGCCCCCAGGTATAATGAGCGCGGATAGCGCGTCAATTGTGTGCGAACAAGGCGCGAACGAGCCCTTAAAGGCTGTAAGAGAAAAGGAGGGAGAAGGAGAGAAATAAAAGACAGCTAATGTGTAAAAAATAGATAGAGGAAGGAGACGAACACAGAGTCCGGCGCTAGGCGTAGAATCTTCGGAGACGGGCTGCGTTCCATGGGTTCGGCTCGAGTCGGTTATCCGATGCATCTCGCAGATGGTACGCTCCACCAGTCAGGACTTGGTCAATAATAAAGGGACCTTCCCATTTGGGCTTGAGTTTGTCCTTTTTCTTGTCCGGCAGGCGTAGAACTAACTCGCCAACATTGTAAGTTTTGGCCCGTACTTCTCTGCTTTGGTATCGTCGAGCCTGCTGTTGATAAAATGCGGAACGGGCTTTTGCCACGTCACGCTCCTCCTCCAAGGCGTCCAAACTGTCCTGCCGATCGAGTTCGGCTTCTCTTTCTTCGTACATGCGCACGCGAGGTGAGTCATGAATTATGTCACAGGCGGAACCGCCTCTGCGCCAGTATACCATAAAGAATGGTGTGTATCCGGTGGTGCGATTCGGCGTGGTCCGCAGCCCCAGTCTGAGTCGAGCTCCTCTACCCAAAGGCGTGTTAGATTCCTTGAGGGACCGCACTAATCTGGGTTTGATGCAGCTCATGATTAGACCATTTGCTCGCTCGACTTGACCGTTAGTTTGTGGGTGATAGACCGAAGCATAGTCGAGCTTGACGCCCATGTTTTTGCACCAGAGTTTGACCTCGCCGGCCGTAAAGTTCGTGCCGTTACCAGCGATGATGCTGTGGGGGATGCCGTAACGGTGTACGACCCCTAATATGAAGTCAATCACCGGTCCGGATTCGGCCGTCTTAACAGGCTTGGCCTCTATCCATTTGGTGAATTTATCCACCATGACCAGTAGGTATTTTTGCTTGTGGGTTCCTCCTTTAAGGGGTCCAACCATGTCAAGCCCCTGCATGAAGGGCGGTGATGGGTATAGTTTGGAGGGCGGTGGGTGGCATATGTCTTTGGTTAGCAAAGAGCTGGCAACCGGCGCATCATTGGACTAAGTCCTGAGCATCTGCCCGGGCCGTCGGCAAATAAAATCCTGTACGGAAGGCCTTGCTTACAAGGGCCCGGGCTGCGGCGTGGTGCCCGCCGAGTCCGGCATGAATTTCAGCCAGAAGATTCCGCACTTCCTCTTCGGAGATACACCTTTGAAGGACTCCGGTGGTGCTTTTCTTATAAAGCTCTCCCTCATGGACTTTATAGGCTTTAGATCGCCGCACTATGCAGCGTGCCTCGTTTTGGTCCTCGGGAAGTTCCTGCCTGTTTAGGTAGGCTAGGAATGGTTCTGTCCATGGGGCGATGACTGCCATTATTACGTGGGCTGAAGATGTGACTTCGTTGGCAGAGCCTCCTATTGTGTTAGAATGTTCGGTGTCGGGCACTGCGGTTGGGTCCAGGCTATTATTTCCGGATTCCCCTTCCCATAATACGGATGGCTTGAACAGCCTCTCCAAGAAGATGTTGTGGGGACGGCATCGCGCTTTGTGCCAATGCGTGCCAAGATGTCTTTGCTGATTGTTTTCCGGAGCTATATGGTGAAATTCGAGCCCCTCGAACCGAGCTGACATTTTTTGGACGGCGTTGCGATAAGCTGCCATTTTCGGATCCTTGGCATCAAAGTCTCCATTTATTTGGGATATCGCAAGGTTCGAATCCCCCCGCACCTCTAGGCGTTGAATGCCCATGGAGACTGCCATCCGGAGACCATGTAGAAGGGCCTCATATTGATTTGCGTTGTTGGAGTCCAGTATACATTATCTCGAGTACGTATTGAACTCAGATCTCTCTTGTTGGGGACGCTGTAACGACGCCAGCCCCGGCATCAGCCCAACATTTTGGAGCCGTTGGAGTGCATGATCCAGCTTGGAATATGTGTCGTACTCTTTAGGGAGTTCGGCCAGTCCATTCGGCGACGAAGTCGGCCAAAACTTGCGACTTAATAGCTCGCCGTGGCTTATAGGTTATGTCGAACGGGAGGAGCTCAATGGCCCATTTGGCAATCCGGCCCGTCACGTCGCGGTTGTTTATAATATTGTTAAGAGGTACTTCAGAGGCTACTGTTATCGAACACTCTTGAAAGTAGTGTCGCAGCTTCCGAGATGCCATAAATACAGCGTACGCTATCTTTTGATAATGCGGGTACCGCGACTTGCATGGAGTGAGGACAGTGGACACGTAGTAAACTGGCTTTTGAAGGGGGAATTTGTGTCCGTCCGTTTCTCGTTCGACGGCTTACAACTTGATAAGTTGCCACAATGTATAATAGCATTGGTTCGCCGATGTTAGGCGCGGCCAGGACCGGGTTTGTTGCCAATATGGCTTTTATTTCTTCGAGTCCGGCCGTGGCGGCATCCGTCAACTCGAAGTGTTCGGTGCACCGGAGGCTGTTATTGCTACTTGGTAGATTTCGGCAAGGCTGCGGAGTGTTCGTTTCCGCATATTATTTGATGCGAAAGTCTCAAGACTATTATCTGTGTCTTTGGTATCCTTGGGCTGGTGCTCTGTGAATTACGGAGTTAGAAGCTCTTCGCCACTTCTCGCCACCGCCGGAGTATCCAACATGCTCTAAGGCTATGAGTTGGTGGCGCCCTCAAGATTACTATGAATTTTACAGGGTCCATTGAGCCATCCCTCCAAAGATGGTTCCATGCCCTATAGAGGGTTTTTGCTTTTGGTGTTTAACCCAGTGCTGGCGATAATGCACCTTTTATTTGAATTGGGGTTGTATTCAGGGCGGATTGTCCCAAAATTTTATTTCGGTTTTCCAGTGCTGTCCATCGCCAAGACTTTTCGTACTATGGACGCCAAGTCGAAAGCGTGTAATTTCCACGGCGACTTATGGCGTTGAGGATTCCGTTGTCCATGCAATTATTGCGTAAGAATGAAATTGCATCCTCCTCGCGGCGATCCTTTATCCCGTTCATGACCAGGAGGAATCGCCCGATAATGGTGTATCGTTTCTGCGGGCTCTTGCCGATTTGGGATAGATCGCTTATGTTTGGGTGGTAAGGTGGGGAATTAAATCCGGAACCTCGCCCAATGTGAGACTTCAGGGCCAAGGAGTTTCGAACTCGGAAGCTTGGGTTCTTGGATGTTGTCTAATGAATCTAGCCCGCTGCGACTTTAGGTTCAGGGGCTTGAGTGGCGTCCTCCCTACGCCGGGTATCCGGCTTGGAGGATCGGGAATCCGGACATAACTAGTCCTTAAGATAGATGAAGGCTTGCCGCATTGTTCCTCCACCATCGCAACATGATGGGTGACACAGGAGAGTTAATCTCTCGGATCGGGTTTAGGCCCAATCGATCGTAGTCCGTCATGGCGACTCGGGGTGGTGATGCGATCCAAGAGCTCGTTTAAGGAAGAGAGCTCCATCGGATCTAACCTTTCGGCGAAGTTCCGAGTTGACGTGAAGATTGCTTTCGATGACCCGAGAAGTCATCGTCGGCGCTGACGAACAGCGGTCATAAGAAAACCGCCTAGCCGGAGAGTTTGGCCGATAGCCAAAGCTCCTTTAGCAACAAGTGCCGTCTTTAAAGATGGGATGAGGCATCCTTCCCGATGGCGGCACAGCGGAACTCTCAATGAAAGCACCAATGTCGGTGTCAAACCGCGGATCTCGGTAGGGGGTCCCGAATCGTGTGTCTAAGCGGATGGTAACGAGGAGACAAGGGACACGATGTTTTACCCAGGTTCGGGCCCTCTCGATGGAGGTAAAACCCTACTCCTGCTTGATTAATATTGATGATATGGGTAGTACAAGAGTAGATCTACCACGAGATCGTAGAGGCTAAACCCTAGAAGCTAGCCTATGGTATGATTGTTGTTCGTCCCCACGGACTAAAACCGTCCGGTTTATATAGACACGGAGAGGGCTAGGGTTACGTAGTCGGTAACAATGGGAGGAGATCTACATATACAGATCGCCAAGCTTGCCTTCCACGCCAAGGGAAGTCCCATCCGGACACGGGACGAAGTCTTCAATCTTGTATCTTCATAGTCCAGAGTCCGCCAAAGGTTATAGTCCGCCATCCGGACACCCCCTAATCCGGGACTCCCTCAGAGGTATCAGTCATCGGGGGTATAGAAGTTGGGAACATCTTTGTGTGACGAAAATGAAGCATAGCTTAACTATATGACTTTGTAGGGATGAACTTTCTTTTGCCATGCTATTTTGAGAAGACATGATTACTTTGATTAGTATGCTTGAAGTATTACTATTTCTTTTATCAATATGAACTTTTATTTTGTATTCATTCGGATCTGAATATTCATATCACAATTAAGAAGATTTACATTGAAATTATGCCAAAGTATCAGTCCGCATCAAAATTCTCTTTTATCATTTACCTACTCGTAATGAAAGCAGGAATTAAGCTTGGGGATGCCTCGACACGTCTCCAACGTATCTATAATTTTGATTGCTCCATGCTACTTTATCTACTGTTTTGGACTATATTGGGCTTTATTTTCCACTTTTATATTATTTTTTGGGACTAACCTATTAACCGGAGGCCCAGCCCAGAATTGCTGTTTTTTTGCCTATTTCAGTGTTTGGAAGAAATGGAATATCAAACGGAGTCCGAACGGAATAAAACCTCCGGGAACGTGATTTTCTCACCGAACGTGATCTAGGAGACTTGGACCATGCTCCAAGGAACAAAAGAGGAGGTCACGAGGGTGGGGGCGCCCCCCTGGGCGCGCCCCCTACCTCGTGGGCCCCTTTGTTACCGACGCATTCTTCCTCCTATATATACCTCACGCACTTCAAACGATCGTAACAGGAGCCAAAACCTAATTCCACCGGCCGCAACTTTTTGTATCCACGAGATCCCATCTTGGGGCCTGTTCGAGCTCACGGAGAGAGGCCGTCATCACGGAGGGCTTCTACATCATCATAGCCCCTCCAATGAAGTGTGAGTAGTTCACCTCAGACCTTCGGGTCCATAGTTAGTAGCTAGATGGCTTCTTCTCTCTCTTTGGATCTCAATACAATGTTCTCCCCCTCTCTTGTGGAGATCTATTTGATGTAATCTTCTTTTTGCGGTGTGTTTGTTGAGATCGATGAATTGTGGGTTTATGATCCAACTTATCTATGAATAATATTTGAATCTTCTCTGAATTCTTTTATGTATGATTGAGTTATCTTTGCAAGTCTCTTGAATTATCCGTTTGGTTTGGCCAACTAGATTGGTAGTTCTTGCAATGGGAGAAGTGCTTAGCTTTGGGTTCGATCTTGCGGTGTCGTTACCCAGTGATGGAAAGGATGTAAAACAAGGCACGTATTGTATTGTTGCCATCCAGGATAACAAGATGGGGTTTTTATCATATTGCATGAATTCATCCCTCTACATCATGTCATCTTGCTTAAGGCGTTACTCTGTTTTAACTTAATACTCTAGATGCATGCTGGATAGCGGTCGATGAGTGGAGTAATGGTAGTAGATGCAGAATCATTTCGGTCTACTTGTCTCGGACGTGATGCCTATATACATGATCATACCTAGATATCCTCATAACTATGCTTAGTTCTATCAATTGCTCAACAGTAATTTGTTCACCCACCGTAGAATACTTATGCTCTTGAGAGAAGCCACTAGTGAAACCTATGGCCCCCGGGTCTATTCTCATCATATCAATCTCCATCACTTTTATACTTGTTTTGCTTTTACTTTGCCTTTTACTTTTCACTTTGCATCTCTATATCAAAAATACCAAAAATATTATTTATCATCTCTATCAGATCTCACCCTCGTAAGTGACCGTGAAGGGATTGACAACCCCTAATCGCGTTGGTTGCGAGTAGTTATCATTTTGTGCAGGTACGAGGGACTTGAGAGTGGCCTCCTCTTTGGATTGATACCTTGGTTCTCAAAAACTGAGGGAAATACTTATGCTACTTTGCTGCATCATCCTCTCCTCTTCGGGGAAATCCAACGCAGTGCTCAAGAGGTAGCAGTATCCATAAAATATTTAACACAATCAAACTTAGGTGTCATACCTGACTCCTTACCTTCGTCGAGATCCCAATATTCAGAGTTGCGTTTGATTCTTTCCAATAAATCCCATCTGAATTCAATAGTCTTCATCATAAAAGAACCAAGATAAGAAGTATCGAGCATCGAGCGATTGTTGAGAGAAAGCCGAGCATAATTTTTTGAATAATAGTTTCGTTGAGAGCTCATGATTGGGGCATGAATATAACATTGACTTAAGCCTCCCCAAGCTTGAGCGATGCTTTCTCCTTCATGAGGCCAAAAACTATATATATAATTACAATCACGATGAACAAGATGCATAGGATAAAACTTCTGATGAAATTCCAATTTCAATCGGTTGTAGTTCCATGATCCCATATCATCACATAGCCTAAACGATGTCAATGCCTTTCCCTTCAAAGATAAGGGAAGACCTTCTTCTTGATAACATCCTCGGGCATACCTGCAAGCTTAAATAATCCACAAACTTCATCCACATAGATTAGGTGCAAATTGGGATGCAATGTTCCATCTCTGTAAAAGGATTAGCTAGCAGTTTCTCTATCATACCCGAAGGAATTTCAAAGTAAACATTTTCAGTAGATTCAGTAGGTTGAGGAGAAACTCTTTGCTCTACTGTTTGGGGTGAAGATACCCCGAACAAACACCTCAAAGGATTACTTTCCATAGTAACAAGTGACAGTAAACTTCAGCACACTATATAAATTTTCCCTTACCAAGTTCCACTTACCAAAGGCGCTTCACTCCCCGGCAACGGCGCCAGAAAAGAGTCTTGATGACCCACAAGTGTAGGGGATCTATCGTAGTCCTTTAGATAAGAAAGAGTGTCGAACCCAATGAGGAGCGAAGGAAATGACAAGCGGTTTCGAGAAGGTATTCTCTGCAAGCACTTTGAAATTATCGGTAATGAGATAGTTTTGTGATAAGGTAATTCGTAACGGGTAACAAGTAAAAAAAGTAAATAAGGTGCAGCAAGGTGGCCCAATCCTTTATGTAGCAAAGGACAAGCCTGGACAAACTCTTATATAGAGAAAAACGCTGCCGAGGACACATGGGAATTATCATCAAGCTAGTTTTCATCACGCTCATATGATTCACGTTCGTTACTTTGATAATGTGGTATGTGGGTGGACCGGTGCTTGGGTACTTCCATTTCTTGGACAAGCATCCCACTTATGATTAACCCCTATTGCAAGCATCCGCAACTACAAAATAAGTATTAAGGTAAACCTAACCATAGCATGAAACATATGGATCCAAATCAGCCCCTTACGAAGCAACGCATAAACTAGGGTTTAAGTTTCTTGCACTCTAGCAACCCATAATCTACTTATTACTTCCCAATGCCTTCCTCTAGGCCCAAACAATGGTGAAGTGTCATGTAGTCGAGGTTCACATAACACCATTAGAGGAAAGACAACATACATCTCATCAAATATCGAACGAATACCAAATTCACATGACTACTTATAGCAAGACTTCTCCCATGTCCTAGGAACAAATGTAACTACTCACAAATCATATTCATGTTCATAATCAGAGGGGTATTAATATGCATAAAGGATCTGAACTTATGATCTTCCACCAAATAAACCAACTAGCATCAACTATAAGGAGTAATCAACACTACTAGCAACCCACATGTACCAATCTGAAGTTTTGGTACAAAGATTGGATACAAGAGATGAACTAGTGTTTGAGAGGAGATGGTGCTGGTGAAGATGTTGATGGAGATTAACCCCCTCCTGATGAGAGGATCAATGGTGATGACGATGTTGACGATTTCCCCCTCCCAGAGGGATGTTTCCCCGGCAGAACAGCTCCGCCGGAGCCCTAGATTGGTTCCGCCAAGGTTCCGCCTCGTGGCGGCGGTGTCCCGTCCCGAAAGCTTGCTTGTGATTTTTTCCAGGGTAAAAGACTTCATAAAGTAGAAGATGGGCGGAGGCCTGCCAGGGGCCCCACAAGGCAGTGGGCGCGCCCAGCGGGGTAGGGCGCGCCCCCACCCTCGTGGACGGTGGGTAGCCCCCTCTGGTATTTTCTTCACTCAGTAGTTTTTTATTAATTCCAAAAATAACTTTGAAAGGGATCGAGAAGAGGTGTCTAGAGGGGGGTGATTAGACACTAAGTACCAAAAGTTGCAGTTTTTAACTTCTTTAGGTTGGAGTGGAGTTTAGGCACAATTTTAATAAATACAATACATAACAAGCAAGCATGCAAAGAGTATATGAGCAGCGGAAAGTAAAGCATGCAACTTGCAAGAATGTAAAGGGAAGGATTGGAGGATTCAAAGCGCAATTGGAGACACAGATGTTTTTGTCGTGGTTACGATAGGTGGTGCTATTGTACATCCACGTTGATGGAGACTTCAACCCACGAAGGGTAATAGCTTGTGAGTCCACGGAGGGCTCCACCCAAGAAGGGTCCACGAAGAAGCAACCTTGTCTATCCCACCATGGTCGCCGCCCACGAAGGACTTGCCTCACTAGCGGTAGATCTTCACCAAGTAAGGCGATCTCCTTGCCCTTAAAACTCCTTGGTTCAACTCCACAATCTTGTCGGAGGCTCCCAAGTGACACCTAGCCAATCTAGGAGACACCACTCTCCAAGAAGTAACAAATGGTGTGTTGATGATGAACTCCTTGCTCTTGTGCTTCAAATGATAGTCTCCCCAACACTCAACTCTCTCTCACAGGATTTGGATTTGGTGGAAAGAAGATTTGAGTGGAAAGCAACTTGGGAAGGCTAGAGATCAAGATTCATATGGTAGGAATGGAATATCTTGGCCTCAACACATGAGTAGGTGGTTCTCTCTCAGAAATGGTAAGTTGGAAGTGTAGGTTTGTTCTGATGGCTCTCTCCACGAATGAAGAGGAGGTGGAGGGGTATATATAGCCTCCACACAAAATCTAACCATTACACACAATTTACCAATCTCGGTGGGACCGGATCAACAAACTCGATGCAATCCGATTCAAGAAACCTAGTGACCGTTAGGATTTTGATTGGGACCGACATGCAACTCGGTGGGACCGATATGGTTAGGGTTAGGGCATAACGTAATCTCGGTGAGACCGATTACACAAACTCGGTGAGTCCGATTTTGGTAATAAGCTAACGGAGAGTTGGTCAGTAAACTCGGTGAGACCGATTACACAAACTTCGGTGGGACCGATTTTGGTAATAAGCTAACGAAAGTTTGCATTGTAATCTCGGTAGTACCGATTGCTCAAACTCGGTGAGACCGATTTTGGTAATGGACATACACAGAGAGATTACAATTCCATCTCGGTGAGACCGAGATCCCTATCGGTGAGACCGATTTGCCTAGGGTTTGTGGCAGTGGCTAAGACATCTGAACTCGGTGGCGCCAGATAGAAAGAATCGGTGGGGCCGAGTTAGACTTTTGGTTTAGGTCATATGTGGATGTGAGAAAGTAGTTGAGGGTTTTGGAGCATATCACTAAGCACTTTGAGCAAGCAAGCCATTAAGCAACACCTCATCCCCTCTTGATAGTATTGGCTTTTCCTATAAACTCAATGTGATCTTGGATCACTAAAATAGAAAGTGTAGAGTCTTGAGCTTGAAGCTTGAGCCAATCCTTTGTCCTTAGCATCTTGAAGGGGTTCCACATCCTCTAGTCCATGCCACTCCATTGTTGAACTTGTCGAAACATACTAGATAAAAGTGTTAGTCCAACAAGAGATATGTTGACATTAATTACCAAAACCACCCAGGAGCACTTGTGCTTTCAATCTCCCCTTTTGGTAATTGATGGCAATATACATCAAAGCTTTAGATAAAGATATAGAGAATAGCAAGTAAAGCTTTGGAAAGACAAGTAACATGCATAGGCTCCCCCTACATGTAAGCAATCATGTGAATATGTAATATAGAAGCATGTGAGAGCATAACCATGACAGAGTAAGCAATGAGGTACATGTATCTTGGCTATATGCATCAGAGCAAATGATGTGAATTTGGGAAATGTACCTTCATGCTCATGAGTCCTTCTTGCAAACGGTATGTACATCAGCAAGAATTCCTCATACACATGACTGTGATGCATATACTTACCTTGTGGTATTGAGTTGGCTTAGGATGAAATGAACCTGTGAAAATAGGGTTAGATAACACAGATACACCTACTAGCCAGAGCGAACAAAAGAGGCCACAAGAGTACCAAGACTAGGATGACATGTAGAGAGTGAGTACTAAGTACCACATTGAATATGGACATGTCCCCAAAGGAAAAAATGTGCAATGAATTTAAAGAATTTCTTTCCCTTAGATGTCTTGCTCCCCTTGAATCTAGCATGGGACACTAGGAGAAGATAGGGAACAGAAAATCAGAGCAAAATGCAAAATCAGAGCTCAAGGAAACAAATGAACAGAGCTAATGCAAATAAGCACATATGAACATGTCTTTCTTTCCCCTCAAGAAGACATGTGGCATCTCTCCTCTTGAACATCAAGCATCTGGGATCCTTGAGAGTTACTCTCTGCTTGAGTATTCTCGCCCCCTGGATTTCTCTCACCCCCCCCTTGGTTGTGTTACTCTCTCTCCCTTTGGAAGTAATAAGTTTTGATGGGATCTCTCTAAGTGATAAGCTTTGATGTGATCTCTCCCCCCCCTTTGACATCAATTTCCAAGAAGGGTCTTCTGGAATTTGTTGTGAATGGGTTTGGTCCTTGAGTCACAAAGACAAAGCAGCGATAAAATGTGATGCTCAGAGAGCACAAGATTCATGGAGTGGAGCTGGATCAAAAGTAAATCAGAAACAAGTGGCAGAATGTTTTTCCTATAGTGAAATCGGTGGCACCGAGTGGTTTGCTTTGGTTGCACCGAAAAGATTCGGTTGGACCGAAGACAGAAAACTGGTGAGACCGAGTTCATCGCAGAGAAAAACTTTGTCACCTCAGCTCACTAGACAAGTAAAATCTCACAAGGATTTGCAAGGAATTGGATGCAGGGAATGCAGAACAAATAGAAAAGAAAGAAAAGAAAAGAAATCTAGATGAAGTTTTTTTTGAAAGGGAAACAAATATGCATGAGACAAATGCAAAAGGAAATACAAGAGAACTTCATCTAGAATTGGGCGGTGACAAAGTCACCTATGTTAGAGTATATTGACTTAGGAGTCAAGTGAGATCACTTGATCATATGTCATACTCATCGTTTAAGCTCAACATGGGGTTACCATTTTTCGTTTAAGCATCACTTGATGTATTCACATCTTGTCGAGTTGCTTTGACTCATGCCTTGGAGTAAAGCTTCTCTAAGATGGAATAACATACCTTGGGTGGTGGTGTTGATCGTCATCATGTAGTTGAACTTGTCTGGGTTGCTCAAGGTTGATGTAGCTCATCAAGAGTTGGGAGCACCACTTGGAATTTTAGTTCATCTACCTACATGTGTTAGTTCTTGCAAGGAAGAGCACTTGTGTATCCAAAATGACAATCATGAAACTCAACATAGAATTTGTCAAAGGATATGTTTGAATGGTTTCGTGCTTCCTTGTCTTCAACCACCATTGTGTAGAGACTTGGTGATGTAGAGATTGCTCAAGATGTGAGTGAGTTGCAATCTCATAGACTTAGATTCATCCAAGAACCTACAAGGGTTAGATAACATGCAAGATGCAAATATATCCGGGACATAAGATAATCATCATAAGAGAAATATCAAGGATTAGTCATAAGCTCAAGTCTTGCATGTATCCAATGGAGTTCCTACTCCAAGTTTGAAGCATCAATGATGTTCAATTCTCCTCTTAACCTGCAAAACACTTTCTCATCAAGTGGTTTAGTGAATATATCCGCTAATTGCTTGTCGATGCGAACATGCTTAAGATTAATGTCACCCTTAGCAACGTGATCTCGAATGAAATGATGACGAACTTCAATATGCTTAGTTCGAGAGTGTTGCGGGATTGTGAGCAATCTTGATAGCACTTTCATTGTCACAAAGTAATGGAACATGTTTCACATATATCCCATAATCTTTAAGAGTTTGGGTCATCCAAAGTAATTAAGCACAACATGAACCAGTGGCAATGTATTCCGCTTCGGCGGTGGATAAGGATATCGAGTTTTGTTTCTTGGAAGACCAAGACACAAGAGATCTACCAAGAAATTGACAAGTACCCGAAGTGGACTTTCTATCAACCTTTTCACTGGCATAGTCCGAGTCGGAGTAGCCAACAAGATCGAAAGAGGCCCTCTTAGGATACCAAATGCCAAAGTTTGGTGTATGGATTAAGTATCTCACTATCCTTTTCACGGCCTTAAGGTGACATTCTTTAGGAGCAGCTTGATATCATGCACACATGCACACACTTAGCATGATATCGGGACGTGAAGCACATAGATATAACAATGAACCAATCATAGAGCGATAAACCTTTTGATCGACCGATTCACCATCTTTGGTCAAATCAAGATGTCCACTAGTAGGCATGGCTGTAGTCATACCTTTGCATTCTTGCATACTGAACTTCTTGAATAAGTCCTTGGTGTACTTTGTTTGAGAGAAAAAGGTACCTTCCTTAGTTTGCTTGATTTGCAAACCAAGAAAGAATTTGAGTTCACTCGTCATAGACATCTCAAACTTCTCCGACATTAGCTTTCCAAACTTTTCACTAAAATGAGGGTTAGTAGAACAAAATATAATATCATCAACATAGATTTGGCACACAAATAGTTCTCCATTGACCCTTTTAGTAAAAAGAGTAGAATCTATTTTTCCAATTTCAAAGCCTTTTTCAATAAGGAACTTGGTTAAGCATTTATACCACGCTCTAGGAGCTTGTTTAAGACCATAAAGGGCTTTGTGAAGTTTGTAAACATGATTTGGTTTCTTAGGATTGACAAAGCCGGAGGTTGCTTAACATAAACTTCCTCCTCTATTTCACCATTTAGAAAAGCACTTTTAATGTCCATTTGGTACAAGGTGATATCATGGTGATTAGCATAGGCAAGTAAGATGCTTGAATGGACTCAAGTCTAGCAGGAGCATAAGTCTCACCATAGTCCATACCTTCGACTTGTGTGTAGCCTTGGGCGACAGGGCGTGCTTTGTTGCGAACTACTTGTCCATCTTCATCTTGCTTGTTGCGAAACACCCATTTGGTACCGATGATGTTGTGGTTGTCGTCGGGCTTCTAAACCAATGTCCAAACTTGATTCCTCTCAAAGTTGTGTAGCTCTTCATGCATGGCATTGGTCCAATCTGGATCTTCCAATGCTTCTTCAACCTTCATAGGTTCAATGCTAGAGATGAATGAATAGTTTTCACGAAAGTTAGCTAAACGAGTTTTAGAGCGAGTGATTCTCCCGGTTTGGATATCGTTGTAGATTTGCTCGACGGGATGGTCTTAGCAATTCTTTCTCGAACTCGTGAAAGCTTTTGCTTGGTTCTTGGTTGAATATCTTCTTCATCTTATTCTTCTTCTTGGCCTTCTTCATTGTTGGCGTTGTCGTTCTCTTGTTGTGGTGGAGAAGGAGGTTGTTGACGTTCATCTTGATGCACTTCCTTGTTTTCTTCATCTTGGTGTGTCCCACTTGTGGATGCTTCCGTATCATCTCTTGGTTCACGTTGTCATGAAGTAGAAGCTTCCACTTGGACGGACGAGGTACTCTCCTTCATCTCCGTTGGACGAATCTTGCCAATAGACAAGTCTTGAATTGCTTCCGAGGGGTCTTTGTCTCCTACATCAATTGGCAATTGCTCTACTTGCGAGCCGTTAGATTCATCAAACTTCACATCTACCGCTTTCTTCAACCTTTCGGGTGAAATTGTTGTAGACACGGTATGTGTGAAGTTTGATCCATAAACAAGTAGGAAACCTTCATGAGACTTAGGAGCAAATTTAGAGCAGCGATGCTTATCAAGAATGTAGCACTTTGAGCGAATACTCGAAAGTATCCAACTTGGGGTTTGTTACCGGTGAGAAGCTTCGTATGCTTAGTCTTCTTAGAGTAGCTTGTGAAGATACAAGCGATTTGTTGCATGACAAGTTGTCTCAACCGCTTCCGCCCAAAAGTGCTTGACGTCTTGTACTCATCAAGCATCGTTCTCGCCATTTCGATGAGCTGTCTGGTTCTTCCTCTCAACAACTCCATTTTGTTGAGGTGTGTATGCGTAAGAGAACTCGTGTGAAATCCATTCTTCGTTATGAAAGGTGTCCACATTTGCGTTCTTGAACTCCGTTCCGTTGTCGCTGCGAACCTTCTTGATCTTCACTTCAAATTGATTTTGGGCCTTCCTAGCGAAGTTTTTGAAGATCTTTTGGACCTGCAATTTGTCATCAAGAAAGAACACCCACGTAAATCTTGAAAAATCATCAACTATAACTAGACCAAAAGAATTTCCACCGAGACTCTTGTAAGCATTGGGACCAAAAAGATCCATGTGAAGTAGCTCGAGTGGCCTCCTTGTGGTCATGATGTTCTTCACGGATGCCTTCCTCCAACCTCGTTTACTGTCTGACAAAGCGCAAAGTCTATCCTTATCAAATATGACATCCTTAACTCCAAGGATATGATTTCCTTTAATAAGCTTGTCAAGGTTTCGCATGCCAACATGACCTAATCGTCTATGCCATAACCAACCTTTAGAGGATTTAGCAATAAAGCAAGTTCTAGGTTGAGCCATTTAGTGAAATCAACAATGTATAGATCACCTCTCCTTTTGTAAAGTCCATTTTATGATTATCTCTATGAAACACTTGGCAATCTACTTCAGTAAATAGGACATTGAACCGAAATCAACAAGTCTAGATACTGAAAGTAAGTTGTATCCAAGAGATTCAACGAGCATGACATTTTTTATGGAGCTATCATGTGATATGGCCACCTTACCGAGGCCAACCACCTTACCCTTTGAGTTGTCACCGAAAGAGACATACTTTCGAGGACCATCGTTTTCAGCAAGCTCACGAAACATGTCTTTATCTCCGGTCATGTGATCGGTACATCCACTATCAAGAACCCATTCCTTTCCTCCTGCCATATATCCCCGAAGATTTGCCATAAGACCAAAGTGTCTCATTGCATCATCAAGATCAAAGTCACTATCATCATCCTCATCATAGTATCCATGTTCAACATCATCATGTGGTGGATCAAATCCTAGAGAGGGTGATTCGTTAGAGTGAGTTTGACAATGATCTTGCTTATGAATTTTTATAGCTTAGGAAATAATATCACTAATAATTCCAACATCTCCTTCGCACGCATAAGGTTTGTAAGCTCAAACAAACAATCACCAAACATAGGATCACTAGAATTCATCTTACTCAAGGCAATAGACTTATGGAGAATTTCATCTAAATTTTTCAAGGAATAATCTGGAAATCGTTCCTCAAGAAATTTCCATATGGTATAGGCACAATCAAGAGTAGGCAAACTAGCAATCAAATTTTTGGGCAATCCTCTTATGATAAGATTGATGGTTCTAAGATTGCAAATCATGTCAAGATCCTCTTGAATTGTGGGATGCAAGGGATCAATATGAGGTGCACAAGGACTAGCAATGTACTTGTTTAAATGATATTGACTAAAAATCACAAGCATCTCATTTTTCCACTCATGAAAATATTCTCCATCAAGAATAGGCACTCTATGTCTAAGACTCCCAATAGTAGACTCATCCATCTTCCTCCAATGGTGTTTAAACCAAAGCAATGGAGACCAAAGCTCTGATACCAATTGAAAGGGATCGAGAAGAGGTGTCTAGAGGGGGTGATTAGACACTAAGTACCAAAAGTTGCAGTTTTTAACTTCTTTAGGTTGGAGTGGAGTTTAGGCACAATTTTAACAGTTACAATACATAACAAGCAAGCATGCAAAGAGTATATGAGCAATGGAAAGTAAAGCATGCAACTTGCAAGAATGTAAAGGGAAGGGATTGGAGGATTCAAACGCAATTGGAGACACGGATGTTTTTGTCGTGGTTCCGATAGGTGGTGTTATCATACATCCACGTTGATGGAGACTTCAACCCACGAAGGGTAACGACTGCCTTGAGTCCACAGAGGGCTCCACCCAAGAAGGGTCCACGAAGAAGCAACCTTGTCTATCCCACCATGGCCATGGTCCCACGAAGGACTTGCCTCACTAGCGGTAGATCTTCACGAAGTAGGCGATCTCCTTGCCCTTACTGCAAACTCCTTGGTTCAACTCCACAATCTTGTCGGAGGATCCCAAGTGACACCTAGCCAATCTAGGAGACACCACTCTCCAAGAAGTAACAAATGGTGTGTTGATGATGAACTCCTTGCTCTTGTGCTTCAAATGATAGTCTCCCCAACACTCAACTCTCTCTCACAGGATTTGGATTTGGTGGAAAGAAGATTTGGGTGGAAAGCAACTTGGGGAAGGCTAGAGATCAAGATTCATATGGTAGGAATGGAATATCTTGGCCTCAACACATGAGTAGGTGGTTCTCTCTCAGAAATGGTAAGTTGGAAGTGTAGGTTTGTTCTGATGGCTCTCTCCATGAATGAACAGGAGGTGGAGGGGTATATATAGCCTCCACACAAAATCTAACCGTTACGCACAATTTACCAATCTCAGTGGGACCGGATCAACAAACTCGGTCTGACCGATTCAGTAAACCTAGTGACCGTTAGGATTTTCGGTGGGACCGATATGGTTAGGGTTAGGGCATAACGTAATCTTGGTGAGACCGATTACACAAACTCGGTGAGACCGATTTTGGTAATAAGCTAACCAGAGAGTTGGTCAGGCAAACTCGGTGAGACCGATTACACAAACTCGGTGGGACCGATTTTGGTAATAAGCTAACGAGAAAGTTTGCATTGTAATCTCGGTACTGGAATTACTCAAACTTCGGTGAGACCGATTTTGGTAATGGACATACATGAGAGATTACAATCCCATCTCGGTGAGACCGAGATCCCTATCGGTGAGACCGATTTGCCTAGGGTTTGTGGCGATGGCTAAGACATCTCCCGAACTTCGGTGGCGCGGATAGAAAGAATCGGTGGGGCCGAGTTAGACTTTTGGTTTAGGTCATATGTGGATGTGAGAAAGTAGTTGAGGGTTTTGGAGCATATCACTAAGCACTTTGAGCAAGCAAGCCATTAACCAACACCTCATCCCCTCTTGATAGTATTGGCTTTTCCTATAGACTCAATGTGATCTTGGATCACTAAAATAGAAAGTGTAGAGTCTTGAGCTTGAAGCTTGAGCCAATCCTTTGTCCTTAGCATCTTGAAGGGTTCCACATCCTCTAGTCCATGCCACTCCATTGTTGAACTTGTCTGAAACATACTAGATAAAAGTGTTAGTCCAACAAGAGATATGTTGACATTAATTACCAAAACCACCCAGGGAGCACTTGTGCTTTCAAACTTCCGTGGAGTTTCAGGACTTTTGGAGTTGTGCAGAATAGGTCTCTAATATTTGCTCCTTTTCCAAATTTCGCATTCCAAATTTCAGGCATTCGCCCTCTTCATGTAAACCTTGTAAAATAAGATAGAATAGGCATAAGTATTGTGACATAACGTGTAATAACAGCCCATAATGCAATAAATATCGATATAAAAGCATGATGCAAAATGGACGTATCAATCATGACGATGCTTCGGTGATGGAGATCATGAGCACAAGATGATGATGGCCATATCATGTCACATATTTTGATTGCATGTGATGTTTATCTTTTATGCATCTTATTTTGCTTAGTATAGCGGTATCATTATAAGATGACCCCTTACTAAATTTCAAGGTATAAGTTCTCCCTAAGTATGCACCGTTGCTACAGTTTGTCATGCCGAGATACCACGTGATGATCGGGTGTGATAAGCTTTACGTTCACATACAACGGGTGCAAGCCAGTTTTACTGCATAAAAATACTCGGGTTAAACTTGGACGAGCCTAGCATATGCAGATATGGCCTCGGAACCTTGGAAACCGAAAGGTCGAGCGTGAATCATATAGTAGATATGATCAACATAGTGATGTTCACTATTGAAAATTACTCCATCTCACTGATGATGGGACATGGTTTAGTTGATTTGGATCACGTGATCATTTAGATGACTAGAGGGATGTCTATCTAAGAGGGAGTTCTTAAGTAATATGATTATTTGAACTTTAATTTATCATGAACTTAATCCTGATAGTATTTTGCAAATTATGTTGTAGATCAATAGCTCGCGTTATAGCTTCCCTATGTTTTTTATATGTTCCTAGAGAAAACTAAGTTGAAAGATGATAGTAGCAATGATGCGGACTGGGTCCGTGATCTGAGGTTTATCCTCATTGCTGCACAGAAGAATTATGTCCTTAATGCACCGCTAGGTGACAAACCTATTGTAGGAGCAGATGCAGACGTTATGAACATTTGGCTAGCTCAATATGATGACTACTTGATAGTTTAGTGCACCATGGTTTACGACTTAGAACCGGGACTTCAAAACCATTTTGAAACATCACGGAGCATATGAGATGTTCCAAGAGCTGAAATTGGTATTTCAGACTCATGCCCGTGTCAAGAGGTGTGAGACCTCTGACAAGTACTTCACCTAAAAGATGGAGGAGAATTGCTCAACTAGTGAGCATGTGCTCGTAATGTCCGAAATTACTACAATCACTTGAATCAAATGGGAGTTAATCTTCCAGATAAGATAGTGATTGTGAAGTTCTCTAGTCACCATCACCAAGTTCACGGAACTTCGTGATGAACTATACCGCAAGGGATGACGAAAACGATTCCCGAGCTCTTCATGATGCTGAAATCGACGAAGGTAGAAATCAAAAAAAAGTATCAAGTGTTGATGATTGACAAGACCACTAGTTTCAAGAAAAGGGCAAAGGGAAAGAAAGGGAACTTCAAATAGAATGGTAAGCAAGTTTTCACTCCCGTGAAGAAGCCCAAAGCTAGACCTAAGCCTGAAATTGAGTGCTTCCACTGCAAAGGAAATGGTCACTGGAAGCGGAGGAACTACCCCAAATATTTGGCGGATAAGAAGGATGGCAAAGTGAACAAAGGTATATTTGATATACATGTTATTGATGTGTACCTTGCTAGTGCTCGTAGTAACCCCTGGGTATTTGATACTTGTTCGGTTGCTAATATTAGTAACTCGAAACAGGAGTTGCAGAATAAATAGAGACTAGTTGAGGATGAAGTGACGATGTGTGATGGAAGTGGTTCCAAGATTGATATGATCATCATCGCACATACTTTCGGGATTAGTATTGAACTTAAATAAATGATATTTGGTGTTTGCATTGAGCATGAATATGATTAGATCATGTTTATTGCAATACGGTTATTCATACAAGACAGAGAATAATTGGTATTCTATTTACATGAATAAAACCTTCCATGGTCATACACCCAATGTTGATGGTTTATCGAATCTCGATCGTAGTGATACACATATTCATAATATTGATGCCAAAAGATGCAAAGTTGATAATGATAGCGCAAAATACTTGTGGCGCTGCCGTTTGGGTCATATCGGGGTAAAACGCATGAAGAAACTCCATAAAGATGGACTTTTGGAATCACTTGATTATGAATCAGTTGATACTTGCGAACCGTGCCTCATGGGCAAGGTGACTAAAACTCCGTTCTCCGGAAAAATGGAATGAGCTACTGACCTATTGGAAATAATACATACTGATGTGTGCGGTCCAATGAGTGTTGATTCTCGTGGCGGGTATCATTATTTTCTGACCTTCACAAATGATTTAAGCAGATATGGGTATATCTAATTAATGAAACACAAGTCTGAAACATTTGAAAAGTTCAAAGAATTTAAGAGTGAAGTGGAGAATCATCGTAACAAGAAAATAAAGTTTCTACAATGTGATCATGGAGGAGAATATTTGAATTACGAGTTTGGCGTTCATGTAAAACAATGTGGAATAGTTTCACAGCTCATGCCACCTGGAACACCACAGCATAATGGTGTGTCCGAACGTCGTAACCACACTTTATTGGATATAGTGCGATCTATGATGTCTCTTACCGATTTACCACTATCATTTTGGGGATATGCATTAAAGACAGCTGCACTCACATTAAAAGGGCACCATCAAAATCCGTTGAGACGATGCCTTATGAACTGTGGTTTGGCAAGAAACCAAAGTTGCCATTTCTTAAAGTTTGGGGCTGCGATGCTTATGTGAAAAAGCTTCAACCTGATAAGCTCAAACCCAAATCGGAGAAATGCGTCTTCATAGGATACCCAAAGGAAACTGTCGGGTACACCTTCTATCACAGATCCGAAGGCAAGATTTTCGTTGCTAAGAATGGATCCTTTCTAGAGAAGGAGTTTCTCTTGAAAAAAGTGAGTCGGAGGAAAGTAGAACTTGATGAGGTAATTGTACCTTCTCCCGAATTGGAAAGTAGTTCATCACAGAAATCAGTTCCAGTGATTCCTACACCAATTAGTGAGGAAGCTTATTATGTTGATCATGAAACTTCAGATCAATTTACTGCTGGAACCTCGTGGGTCTTCCGTAGTACGGTCCACACCGTAGTGGTACGGCAATCCTATTACGGAAGTCATGTTACTAGACCATGATGAACCTCACGAACTATGAGGAAGCGATGATGAGCCCAGATTCCGCGAAATGGCTTGAGGCCATGTAATATGAGATGGGATCCATGTATGAGAACAAAGTGTGGACTTTGGTGGATTTGCCCGATGATCGGCAAGCCATAGAAAATAAATGGATCTTCAAGAGGAAGACATACAATGGTAGTATTGTTACTATCTACAAAGCTCGACTTGTCGCAAAAGGTTTTCTACAAGTTCGAGGTGTTGACTACAATGAGATTTTCTCAACTGTAGCGATGCTTAAGTCCGTCCGAATCATGTTAGAAATTGCCATATTTTATGAAATCTGGCAATTGGATGTAAAAACTACATTCCTTAAATGGATATCTCTCGAGGAGAGTTGTATATGATGCAAACCGAAGGTTTTGTCAATCCTAAAGGTGCTAATAAATTGTGTGAACTCCAAAGAATCCATCGATTGGACTTGGTACAAGCATCTCAGAGTTGGAATATATGCTTTGATAGTGTGATCAAAGCATATGGTTTTAAACAGAACTTTTGAGAAGCTCAGATTTACAAGAAAGTGAGTGGGAGCGCTGTAGCATTTCTAATATTATATGTGGACGACATATCGTTGATTGGAAATGATATGTAATTTCACATAGCTTAAAAGGATACTTGAATAAAAGTTTTTCAATGAAAGACCTCGGTAAAGCTGCTTACATATTGGGCATCAAGATCTATAGAGATAGATCAAAATGCTTAATTGGACTTTCACAACGCACACACCTTAGTACTCTTTGGGTGTTAATCACATAGCGATGTGAACTAGATCATTGACTCTAGTAAACCCTTTGGGTGCTGATCACATGGCGATGTGAACTATGGGTGTTAATCACATACAGATGTGAACTATTGGTGTTAAATCACATGGCGATGTGAACTAGATTATTGACTCTAGTGCAAGTGGGAGTATGCCCTAGAGGCAATAATAAAGTTATTATTTATTTCCTTATTTCATGATAAATGTTTATAACTCATGCTAGAATTGTATTAACCGGAAACTTAGTACATGTGTGAATACATAGACAAAACATAGTGTCCCTAGTATGCCTCTACTTGATTAGCTCATTTATCAAAGATGGTTATGTTTCCTAACCATAGACATGTATTGTCATTTTATGAATGGAATCACATTATTAGGAGAATGATGTGATGGACATGACCCATTCGTTAGCTTAGCATTATGATTGTTACAGTTTCATTGCTACTGCTTTCTTCATGACTTATACATGTTCCTCAGACTATGAGATTATGCAACTCCCAAATACCAGAGGAACACCTTGTGTGCTATCAAATGTCTAGCGTAAATGGGTGATTATAAAGATGCTCTACAGGTGTCTCCGAAGGTGTTTGTTGGGTTGGCATAAATCAAGATTAGGATTTGCCACTCTGTGTTTGGGAGAGGTATCTCTGGGCCCTCTAGGTAATGCTCATCAGTCTAAGCCTTGCAAGCATTGTAACTAATGAGTTAGTTGCGGGATGAAGTATTAAGGAACGAGTAAAGAGACTTGCCGGTAACGAGATTGAACTAGGTATGATGATACCGACGATCGAATCTCGGGCAAGTAACATCACAAACGACACGAGGAACAACGTATGTTGTTATGCGGTTTGACCGATAAAGATCTTCGTAGAATATAAAGGAGCCAATATGAGCATCCAGGTTCCGCTATTGGTTATTGACCGGAGATGTGTCTCGGTAATGTCTACATAGTTCTCGAACCTGTAGTGTCCGCACGCTTAACGTTCGATGACGATTTGTATTATGAGTTATGTGATTTGATGACTGAAGTTTGTTCAGAGTCCCGGATGAGATCACGAACATGACAAGGAGTCTCTAAATGGTCGAAACATAAAGATTGATATATTGGACGGCTATATTCGGACACCGGAAGTGTTCCAGAGATGTTTCGGATAGAACCAGAGTGCCTGAGGGTTACCAGAACCCCTCGGGGGAACTAATGGGCCACATGGGGCTTGGTGGTGAGAGAGAGGGGCGGCGGGGGCAGGCGCGTGCCCCTCCCCTTGGGTCCATTGGACTAGGAGGGGGCGCCTCTTCCTTCTCCCTCTCCTCTCCTTCCTTCCCCTCTCCTCTTGGTGGAATCCTACTAGGACTAGTAATCCTAGTAGAACTCTCCTTGTGGGGCGTGCCCTAGGAAGGCCAGCCGGTCTCCCCCTTGCTCCTTTATATACGGGGGCTGGGGGCACCCTAGAACACACAAGTTGATCTTTTAGCCGTGTGCGGTGCCCCCTCCACAGTTACACACCTCGGTCATATCGTTGTAGTGCTTAGGCGAAGCCCTGCGCCAGTAACTTCATCATCACCGTCGCCACGCCCGTCAGGTCATTGTGAAACTATCCCTCGGCCTCAACTAGATGAAGAGTACGAGGGACGTCATCGAGCTGAACATGTGCTAAACGCGGAGGTGCCGTATGTTTGGTACTTGGATCGGTTGGATCACGAAGACGTTCGACTACATCAACCGCGTTAACCAACACTTCCGCTTTCGGTCTACGAGGGTACGTGGACACACTCTCCCCTCTCGTTGTTATGCATCACCTAGATAGATCTTGCGTGATCGTAGGAATTTTTTTGAAATTACCGCGTTCCCCAACAATTACATTCATGTTCACACACTCATTCTAGTTGTCGGTGTTCATACTTTTTCATTGTACTATCCATGCTAGTTTATTTTGTTTTCTTGCTTTCTTCTTGTGTGTTTGAAAAACTTTGAGAAAAATCAAAAAAAGTTAGATGTAGCTTTTAGCTAGTTTACTTTCCATGCTTGTAGTAGTAATTAAAATAAAACCCAAAAAGATTTCCCGTTCTTCTTTTGCTTGTTGGGAGCTTTCCCGTGTAATTAGTTTTATTTTTCTTTGAATTTCTTTTCTTTGGGGGTCGAGAGGAGAAGACCACGATGAAAATGATGAATGGATCCCATTATTGTTGATCTAACCAAGAGCCCATATTACCTTGTCTTCTCCTTTGAATTAAATGTTTGCAGATTCCAGCTTAGTCCAATGCACGCGCACTATTATTATTATCCACACCGTTCGGTCATGCAAGTGAAAGGCAATAATGACGATATATGATGAAATGATTGAGATGAGAGAAGCTGGTGTGAACTCGACCTATCTTGTTTTTGTAAATATGATTAGTTCATCATTCGTGGTTTAGCCAATTATGAATGAAACATGTTTGCAATGACAATTACAGATTATAGTTATTCATGTCATGCTTAATTTGCTAAGAGTTTATAATGGTCTATCTTGCGTGCCAATATGATATTAAAATGGTTGTGATGTGGTATGATAGGGTGGTATCCTCCTTTGAATGATTCGAGTGGCTTGACTTGGCACATGTGCAATCATGTAGTTGAAACAAAATCAACATAGCCTCTACGATATTTATGTTCATGGTGATTTATATCCTACACATGCTTTCACTCATTGTTGGTTAATCTTAATGCATGTTCAAGACTGTTGTCGCTCTCTCTAGTTGCTAAACACGAGAAAGGACATGCGGTGCCCCCATGTGTGGTTTTGGTAATTGATGACATTCTCTATGGACTAATGGTTGCATTGAGTTATATTTGAAGGATTTGTCCATAGGCATTTATTGAAGTACATGTGTTGGTTTCAAGGAGTTTATGAGTTGACCAAGGTGGTATTAAGGAATTATCCAAAGATTGGTCATAGAGTTGGAAAGAGTCAAGGTTGATCAATACTAAGTCTGAGAGAGTGATTCAAGTTGATCATCACACAAAGCATAGAAGATACACCGAGTGGGATCAAGTGATCTCATGGTATGGTAAGCATTGTCCATTGTGCTTTGTGTACTAACCCATGGTCTACGTGAGAGTTATATATGGGGTTAGATGCGTGTTCATGGAACTGCGTCAAGAGGAAGATATCACTCAACCAATGGAGAGGATGACATCAAGTGGTGATCGTCATCAAGATTGCCGTGCGCAAGTTCAAGTGGAGCATCATGAAGAGATCAAGTGCTTGATGCTTACCGTCCATTGTGGTGTCAATGGACTTGTGAAGATGTGCTGAAGAGTGGCTCACCCATAGTGGAGTATGGGGGAGCAATCATCTAGTCTTCATCGACCCAACGCAATCAAGAAAGGTGGTCCAACTTGAGGGAGTCAAGATTGTCATCATCTAGCTCAAGTGGACTTCGTGCAAGGCAAAGGTTTCCCTTGATAGGTTTATATTTTACCGGTCTCATGGTGATAGTTTGGAGACCGGGTTATAGGATCGATAGTCGTACTATCAAGGGGGGCTCTCAAGTGAGTAGCGTGATCGTATCGTTTGTTGAGAGCTCAAACCATTGCATCCTTACATCATCTTTCTTGATTCTTATATTTATTTCTTTTGAGGTTTTAGAGCTTGTGGTTATCTTCATGACAAGCTCTAGTACATCGAATACGGATTTCATATGCTTCTTCTATCGCGTTTTCGGTGTTGGAGGTTTTACTGGTCTTTTTCAAGGAAGGGTTCTCACAGTTTTCTCTTGGGCTTTTTCTAATTTCCTTCTTATTGTTAGTTCTATCAAGATTATGTTAGCCTTTGTCGCTAGCTTTCCAACAAACTTGGTTTCGTTGAATTCAGAGTCCGTTTGCAGAAGTTGTGGCGCTTTGGTGTTACGAAAGGTCGCGTGCGGTACTACATGACGGACAGAGCGGATGTAATTTTTACTACGCTCAGAGTGGTACTACCGCGGCTACTATAGTGGTAGTACCGCTCCGGACCAAAAACTCCTCACAAGTCCAGCGGTGGTAGGCACGGATGTATTTTTTTAGTACCACTCGCAAGCAGTAGTACCGCTACCCTTTGAGGTAGTACCGCTACCCCTTGCGGTAGTACCGTGAGGTCGAGCGGTAGTACCACTCTCCTTACCTTGTTTCTCTAACGATGAAGCTTATACTTCCTCTAGTACTTGTGTTGATACTAACCATGTAGAGGAAATTAAAGAGCTCAGGGCTCAAGTCACTTCTTTGAAGGAAGACTTGGAAAAGTGTCACGAAGGGAAGTCCACACTCAACAATATCTTGAGTGTGCAAAAATCCCCCAATGACAAAGGTGGACTTGTATTCAACTCCAATAAGAAGAAGAAGTCCAAGAGAAACAAGAAGAAGGGCCAAGAACAAGTCAAGAATTCGGCCAAGATTATTTGCTTCAAGTGCAAAATTGAAGGGCATCATGTTAGATCTTGCCCATTGAAGAAGAAGCCCATTAATGACAAGCAACAAGGGAAGCGGCCACAAGTTCATTCTCATGCTCAACCTCAAGTTGAAGAAAGGCCTCTTCCCAAGAAGGCTCAAGCTAATGCTTCTCAAGTTGAGAAATCAAGTAAGAAGAAAGTGAAGAGTAGACGTTGCTACATATGTCGTGAAAAGGTCACGTCGCTTCTTCATGCACTAGTGGTAACTTATCCAACCCAATTATTATTGATGATATCTATTCTCTTGGGAAGGATAAGGTTGGCAATGTGTTTGCCAAGTTTTGTGGTACTCAAAGTGTTGTCAAGAAAAGAACCATTTGGGTAGCCAAGCCTATTGTGACTAACCTCTTAGGACCCAACTTGGTTGGGGACCACCAATCTCAAACTTGATCAATAGGTGTTATTGGAGGGCATTGGATACTTGGCTACATTATGAAGAATTAAGGGGACTTCATCATTCTTATTGTCTCAAGCCAAGTCAATTGGATTATCAAGTTTCTATCTTAAATCCAATGTGCCACCTAGCGGTAACTTGTACTTAGATTGTTTACATTGAAAGTTACTTGCCCCTTTGCATGTTTTTATTTTGGTCCTTGCATGTGTTTGTATATGTTGTGCTTCCAACTTGCTTATCTTGAGTGATCAAGTTTGTGCATGTTGGTTTGCACATCATGTACATGTGTGTCGTATGTTGAGCCTTTGTGAATCGTGTTTGTATCTTAGTTGGCTATTGTGAGAGATTAATGGAACATCCCATTTTGGGGGAGTGATGTGCTTTGTGCACTTCACAATCCTATAAATGTGTGTACATGAGGAATACCAACTAGTATTGATATTACAAGATTATCTAGTCACTATGTGGTATGTCTACTCATGAGAAATTCAAATTCTAAATTGTCCATTAATTATCTCTTGTTGGATCTTTATTTTGCCTCTTGTTTATCTTTAATTGGTATCACATTATGGGGAGTAATATGCTATGTGTATATTACTAGCCTAGAAAATGTATTACATTTGAGATATTGTCACCTAGAGTTGATATTGTAAATTATCTTGTTCCTAGGTGGCATGCTAGCTCTACAAGTTGCAAGTTGCTTATGGGTTTGGTGTGAAGATGATGTCGGATATCCTTGCTATCTACCACCGAGAATTATTTCCATTTACTTCTTGTCTTTTGACAATTTCTACCCTCTTGTGTGGTAGAATTTATTGATCATCTTTACAATGGATTTTGCTTTTATTTGCCTTTTCTCTTGCCAAGGAATGTATCAACTCCCTTTGTCTTCCATACCACTTGTGGATCTTTTTCATTTCTTGATATTGTCTAGTGTTTTCTAGATATAGTGAAAGTGGTGATCCCACCTTATGCATTTTGTATTCAAATGCAAATTCTCCATAATGCACTAGTCTTGGGGGAGCTATCCTATTTTCTATGAAACACTCATCTTGCGATCCTTACAAAGTGTGTGTTGGTGGAAGGAAAGCCGTTTTCTTTTTGTACTTTGTGCCATCATGAAACTTTGTAGAGAGCTTGGTTTGTTTGGAACCATCCTCTCTTTTGGGAGCTTGATATCTTTTATTTAGCGTGTTTCAATGGTTATCTCATTCCTTGATGTATCTTTAATGATATCTTCCAAGTGATGATTTCTCCATTTGGTATCCTTTTTCACTTGGCTTTTCTTTTTCATTTGGTATCGGTTCTTGAAAGTTTTGAGCATGCATATTTACTTCATGTATTTTCTTGGGCATGCTTTCTTTCTTTGATCCGATATATAAGGGAAACTCCACCAAGTCTCAAATTGGATGAGATGTGCATGAAATTCATTTTCATATCTATATGCACATATTTATGTGGAGTTTGTCCTATGTATTGGTGTTTCTAACTATTTGGTTCCAATGAGTTTGGGTACCGTTTAGTTTGTGTTGTTCTTCTAGGAACATTTGGGGATGCATTGGATGCTCGGCTCACTCACAAGGAAGGTGTTGTCACCATATGCTTATTGGAGTCAAGCTAGGATGATCAATGAACTACTATCTACCTTCAATTGGTATCTACTACATCCTTCCAATGGTATCTCGGTAACAAGTATCATCATCTACTTCATGCACATATTTCTTGCATGAACCTTGTGTAGGTTGTATCATGACATGTAATTCATTCTTTCTTGTGATACTTGGTTCCTTTCTCAAAGCATCCCAACAATGATCTCTTTTTCTAGTTGTGATGTCTTTGATGCTCGTGTGGTTGGAACTCATTTATATACAATAAGACCGTATCTAGCCATGTGCTATGCCTTCAAGCAAATATCTTATTGGTATCTTTATGACTTCCATGTGGATATCTTATTCCTTCCTTTTTTTAATTATTTTGTGTGTGCATCCTACTTTGTGGATTGATATCATCATGATCTTCATCTACCTAGAATCTTATACACTTGAGAGAAGTTACATCTGTAGTTGATATCCTTATTCTTTCACGTCCACCTTTCCTTGGTGGTTATATGAAAGGATTTATCTTTAGTGCGGATCTTATATCGTTGCATCTTGATGCACTCTGTTGTGGTGAAGATATTTTTTCTCTTGCTTATCTTTACGAGGCTTTGCCATCTTAATTGGTATCCCTCATCTTGATGAGGCCTTCATCTTCTATCTTTACCATGGGTTTATGCATAAGCTTTGTTGTTATCATTTAAGTGAGCTTGTGAACCCATTTGCTAGTTGGGTGTGTGTGGAGAGGACATGTCATGCACCGTGTATCTCATTTTTTCAAGACTATGTTGATGCTTAATGCTCATCCTTATTTTATTCTTCTCAAGTGCTTTGCCATGACTCACACTCATCATTTTGGTTGAGCCTATTCTCAGTTGCCTCTTTGACATGATTGCTCAACCATTTGTTTGTTGCAAGTGCTAGGCTTTGTTTCCTATATGCTCACTTGCACTTGTTGTAAGTTTCTATTGATTTTGGTGGAGCAATGATCCTATTTTGTGCACTTTGTATCCAAATACAAATATTCTTATGTGTGCACAAATCATGGGGAGCTTCTCTAGTTTCTTTAGAACACTCCTTTGCTCATATCATAATATCCTTTATTCATGTGGCTCGTAGGATCTTTGGTCTAGTTGGTTCAATTGATATCCTTTGATTGCTTGCTTCAATTGGTATCTTTTGATTGCTTGATTGCTTGTGTCTCTCTTTATTATGTCCTTGTGGCATATAATTCTTTAGCAATCTTTGTGCCTCAATATAGTTTGTGTTCCTCCAAGTACTTACCTTTGGATATGTGTATGGCATTCCACTATCTTGTTGAGAAATACACAATTTATGGAGGAACACTTTTTATATTGGCCTTCTAAGCTTTTCGCTCATTTTGGCAATCAATGCCAAAGGGGGAGAAGTTTCAAAGAGTTTTGTGGAGAAGGTTTTTACAGTCTTCTCCTTGCTTTGGTTTTGTTCCTAAGCATTTGCATCTCATTCTCCTGCATCATTGGTTGTTGCATTGCATGGTGATGCATAATTCCTTATATAAACTCTCTTGAAAGTGATCTTCATCAATTACCAAAATGGGGGAGATTGAAAGGACATGCGGTCCCCCATGTGTGGTTTTGGTAATTGATGACATTCTCTATGGACTAATGGTTGCATTGAGTTATATTTGAAGGATTTGTCCATAGGCATTTATTGAAGTACATGTGTTGGTTTCAAGGAGTTTATGAGTTTACCAAGGTGGTATTAAGGAATTATCCAAAGATTGGCCATAGAGTTGGAAAGAGTCAAGGTTGATCAATACTAAGTACAGAGAGTGATTCAAGTTGATCATCACACAAAGCATAGAAGATACACCAAGTGGGATCAAGTGATCTCATGGTATGGTAAGCATTGTCCATTGTGCTTTGTGTACTAACCCATGGTCTATGTGAGAGTTCTATGTGGGGTTAGGTACGTGTTCATGGGCTTGCGTCAAGAGGAAGATATCACTCAACCAATGGAGAGGATGACATCAAGTGGTGATAGTCATCAAGATTGCCGTGCGCAAGTTCAAGTGGATCATCGCCAAGAGATCAAGTGCTTGATGCTTGCTGTCCATTGTGGTGTCAATGGACTTGTGAAGATGTGCCGAAGAGTGGCTCACCCATAGTGGAGTATGGGGGAGCAATCATCTAGTCTTCATCGACCCAACGCAATCAAGAAAGGTGGTCCAACTTGAGGGAGTCAAGATCGTCATCATCTAGCTCAAGTGGACTTCGTGCAAGGCAAAGGTTTTCCCTTGATAGGTTTTATATTTTACCGGTCTCATGGTGATAGTTTGGAGACCGGGTTATAGGATCGATAGTCGTACTATCAAGGGGGGCTCTCAAGTGAGTAGCGTGATCGTATCGTTTGTCGAGAGCTCAAACCATTGCATCCTTGCATCATCTTTCTTGATTCTTATTTTTATTTTCTTTTGAGGTTTTAGAGCTTGTGGTTATCTTCGTGACAAGCTCTAGTACATCAAAAACGGATTTCATATGCTTCTTCTATCGTGTTTTCGGTGTTGGAAGTTTTACCGGTCTTTTTCGAGGAAGGGTTCTCACCGGTTTTCTCTTGGGCCTTTTCTAATTTCCTTCTTATTTTTAGTTCTATCAATATTGTGTTAGCCCTTGTCGCTAGCTTTCCAACAAACTTGGTTTCGTTGAATTCGAAGTCCGTTTGCAGAAGTTGTGGCAGTTTTGGTGTTCTAAAAAGGCTGCAGCGGTACTACCACGGACAGGAGAGGATGTAATTTTTTACTACCGCTCCAGAGCGGTACTATGGCGGCTACTATAGCGGTAGTACCGCTCCGGACCAAAAACTCGTCACAAGTCCAGCGGTGGTAGGCACGGATGTATTTTTTTTAGTACCATTACATAGCGATGGTACGGCTACCCTTTGAGGTAGTACCGCTACCCCTTGCGGTAGTATGCGTCGAGGTCGGCGGTAGTAATCTTAGCTCTGTCTTGGGCTGTGAGCATAATGGTTGGATTTTCCTCACCTTTAAAAGGGGTCTTCTTGGCCAATGAACTTTATCTCTTGAGCTCGTGTTCTTCCCCCATTGTTGACCTTCTTCGAGCTTGCTAACTCTCAATCCCTCTAATGATTTTTGCTAGTTCTTGAGGGAAAAGAGAGAGGAGATCTAGATCCATGTTTCGACCAATCACTTTCTCCTCTAAGTGAGGGGAACCCCTTGGATCTAGATCTTGGATTTCTTCGTGTTCTTCTTTCGTTCTTCCTCTCATTTTCCTCCCTAGCATTAGTTGCTTTGGTGGGATTTGGGATAGAAGGACTTGGGCACTCCGTGTGCCCTTGCCATTGCCTTTGGTGCATCGGTTTGAGTTCTCCATGGTGATACGTGGAAGTGAAGTTTGAGAAGCTTATTACTCTTGGGTTTTTAGGCACCCTAGAGCTTGTTCCTCTTGGGTGCCTTGGCGCCCTAGACGGTTGGTGTTGTTCGGAGCTCAATCATTGTGGTGCAAAGCTCCACGCAAGCGTCGGGGTCTCCAATTAGGTTGTGGAGATCGCCCCGAGCAATTTGATTCGTGCACCGTGACCACCCGAAGGGTTGCCAAAGTGTCTGAGTTCGGTGACCGCCCCCAAGGGTTGCCATTTATGCGGGTCGGTGACCGATCATTGTGGTGTCAAAACCGGTGGATCTCGGGTAGGGGGTCCCGAATCGTATGCGTCTAGGCGGATGGTAACAAGAGACAAGGGGCACGATGTTTTTACTGTGTTCGGGCCCTCTCGATGGAGGTAAAACCCTACTCCTGCTTGATTAATATTGATGATATGGGTAGTACAAGAGTAGATCTACCACGAGATCGGAGAGGCTAAACCCTAGAAGCTAGCCTATGGTATGATTGTTGTTAGATCCTCACGGACTAAAACCCTCCGGTTTATATAGACAGGAGAGGGCTAGGTTACTGAGAGAGTCGGTTACAATGGGAGGAGATCTACATATCCAGTGTCGCCAAGCTTGCCTTCCACGCCAAGGAAAGTCCCATCCGGACACGGGGCGAAGTCTTCAATCTTGTACCTTCATAGTCCAGAGTCCGGCCAAAGGTTATAGTCCAGCCATCCGGACACCCCTAATCCGGGACTCCTCGGTAGCCCCGAACCGAGGCTTCAATGACGTTGAGTCGGCGCGTGATTGTCTTCGGCATTGCAAAGGCGGGTTCTTCTCCAAATTCCGTGTACCTGTTGAATAGTGTCCGGCTCCTTGTGAATATTGCGCTCCTTGGCTTCGCCCAATAATGGCCATCTTCCACGTGTCAAACAAATCTGAAAAGCCGTGGTGTTTTACATTTACCCCCTAGCTGCTCAAATGAGCTGTCTATTAAAGAGGCGAGGATTTAGATCCGAATCACACCATCCTCCTCTGTGAGCATTCATCTGAGCGCGCCAGACAGTAGATCCATTCCATCATGGCGGTCGACGCAGCTCCCCCTCTCGCCCACCCCGCCCTCCGCCAGGAGAGTGGGAGAGATGCTCCGTCACGCACAAATGACTGGTGACGCCTCAAGCCAAGGGGTTCCTCCCCAGACTACATGGTCCCGGTTCGAGCCGGGCTTACCACCTATAATGGTGGAGAGCAAGCGGAGAGCGTCCTCAATCCCTCCAAAGGAGTGCGGGTATGCCTTGTCCCTTATTTGATAACAGGGCTCAGATTTCCAATTCTTCCGTTTCTCCGAGGGCTCCTGGAGTTCTATGGCCTCCAGTTGCACAACCTTACGCCTGCCTCCATATTGCATATTGCAGGCTTCGTAGCCCTTTGCGAGCTGTTTTTGGGCATCGAGGCTCATTTCGCACTGTGGAAGGAGCTGTTCTGCCTCGTGCCCCGTTCTCTGGAGGGGCTGATATATCAAGTGGGCAGAGCCGAACTAGGGCGTATCGCCGGGACCGGATATCTATCCGGAACCCCAAAGAAGGCGTCCGAAGACTGGCCTTCAGAATGGTTTTACATAGAAGACGTCCCCCTGCCGGATCCTATTCGGATCGGCCTCCCTGAGTTCGATAATGCTCCTCTGAAGAAGCGCCTAAGCTGGCGTCCACGGAGCCCTCAGAAGGAAAATGACAAGGACGTCCTTTACCTGATGAGCCGGATAAGATTGTTAGCTCATTCCGGACTGACCATGATTGAGGTCATGGACACATGTGTTACGCGAGGAGTGCAGCCGCTTCAGCATAGAGGCCACCCCATGTGGGATTTCAACGGGGAGGATGATGCCACCCTGCGGCCGTAAGGGGCGGGATCGATTGCCGCTCGGCGAAGATCTTATCCGCATTGTACAAGGGAGAAGAGGAGGAATTTCTCCGTCAATCCGCAGGCGGATTTTCTATGTACAATCCCCCAAACTGGGTAAGCGGACACTTCTTTTTGCTTATCCGTTCCATATTCCCGTGGTTAAGTATCTCATCTTGTGATTCCGACGCAGGAACTGCACCAGGCCGTAAAGGATATAAACAACCTTCCTCCACAACCCGAGGATCCGGAACGGTCCCTCGATCCGGCCTCCCAAGAGGATCCGGACATATCCGTGGAGCTGATCGATGGGGTATTTTACCAACTGAGCATCGACAATGCCTTGGTGGCTATTACAGCCGATTATCCCGGACTGCTCCCCGCCTCACAGGTAACCGTGACCGAAGTCTCTATACTTCAAAGATGATCCGTCCATGCTTATTTTTAATCACCGCATACCAATGGTGTTTCGCAGGGGAGGATCTCGAGGCGCAATGCTGAGCCTGCGGCGTCTAGCCAACAAGGGACCGCGAGGGTGGGCTAAAAAGACACGCAGTCCGGGTCGAGGCACCGGCGCAGTAGTAAGGCGCGCCGCCTTATTCCAAGGTATTATTCTTACGATGCATACTAACGCCCGTGCTCTTTTTAGGTAAAAGAGGGCTCGCCCGGACTATATCCCGGAGAGGTTGCCAATCACACTGCACCAGCCGGGCTCCAAAGCACAGTGGTCTGGAAGCAGAAGCGAACACGAGGCGCGTCCGACGCTCCTCCGGCTGAGAGGATGCGACAGGCTGCCCGCCACCAATTCCGAGGTGGAGAGTGCCATGAATCACAGCGCTGCCGACAGTTCTTCGCATAACGCTTGTTTCTCCCAAGAGGCATTGGATGCCTTCAACTCGGGAGATCGTGCCTCCGTGCCGCTCAAAATGGTCTAGCCAGAGCTACGAGCAAAGAGATGTGAAAAGACATACGGGTGAGAAAATTTGATGGTTATATATGTCAAGAGTCTCCGAGACTTGAAACAGTTAGAATAACTGATTTAAGGATCATTTGTTATCTGAGGATCTTACGTAAAAAGAATACCCAACTGTCCCGGGAGCTAGAAGAGTGCAAAGCCCAACTTAAGGCTGCACTAATCATGCGAGGGAGGCCAAGGAGATCCCCTCTGGTAATATATGCTTCGAAAGATAAGTATGTTGTGAAGTGCGGCATGTGTGCAAATCTGACAATAATATTGCAGATGGCGCCGGAGTAGATCCGGACAAGCAACAACTCTTGCGCCAGTTAAAAGCTGGCGAGAGCGCGCTTGCGAAGGTGAGGCAGGAGAAGTATAATCCCCAAGATGCCAACACCCAGCTAGGCGAGGAACTAAAGGATGTTCGTGCCCAAGCCGGACTCCGTTAAGGAGAATCGGTAGCTTCGACGCGGCATGTTTAGGGGTGAGTGCTTGAGCGAACTTTGAAAAAGAAGTTGGCGAGGAAGTCGACTAACAGTTATGTCTGTAGGTATGCTCATAGGTCATCCTGTGAGGAAATGCCCGGTTCTACGGGTGACCTTCTTCCGAGCTCTTACAACTGCACGAACGAAGTTCGGCAGTGATGAAAAGCGTCGCCTGTGCCTTGTGGCTATCTGTCTCCATGCACGAAGGCCTTGGAGAGCTTGTAGAGAGGCTTAAGGAGCGCGGCGGCGCTCCGATTATGGAAGATTTCGGCCTGCCATCAAAGGCGCCGAGGAGGCTTGGGCCATGGTGAAGACGCGGTACACGAAGGCTGACCCAAACCACATGGCGAGGTCGGACCTGTGGGGCCCGATGGGTAGGGAGATCCCTGTGGAGCTTAGTGTATGGCCGAGTAGAGTTGGCATTAATATTCCCAACAGGATCAGTAAACTAGACAAATTTGTTGGATGGTATTGAAGAGGAATATACCCAGTCAAATTGACTATGTAATTTGAGATGACATGTAAAAATGCCTTCTAGCCGGATTGTAGATCGTTTGTCATGGCGGACCTTTTAAGCTTCAACCTCGGGACTCGATAGTCCGGAGTGTGTCCGAATACCCTCTCGGTTATGTAAGAACCGGGCATGCGTGGAGACCAAAAGCGTAGGGGATCATTAGTGCTTGAGCATGGCATAAGTGCCCAACTAGTTATGTTATATTACATGGTTAGTAAGAAACATCTTCGTGGAGAATAGTTCCGTTAGGGGTTCCTTTCCACAGGAGGCATGCCCTAAATTGCATGTCCTGACCGCGAAAAAAAAGCGTAAAAGCATCTGGGGGCGGATAAATAAACAAGGGAGAAATCATCTTTAGTTCACCGACCGAATATTCCCTTAAGAACGCTACCTCTCGGCTTCACCCGATCGAGGTACACATCCGGTGACTCCGCCAAGAATAATCGCAGAGGTGCTCCCTTTACCGCCTAAGCCGAACAATCGGGAACGTGAGGTAAGCATGAGCCACCAACCCAGCTTGGCCAAAACTTAAGTCATATCGATGCATATAATGGTGAATAAAAGGTACATGCGGAAGTGTGACACATTTATTGGGCATGCAGCCCGTATAAATAAGCTTCTGTGAAAGAAGCCCCCAGGTATAATGAGCGCGGTTAGCGCATCAATTGTGTGCGAACAAGGCGCGAACGAGCCCTTAAAGACTGTAAGAGAAAAGGAGGGAGAAGGAGAGAAATAAAAGACAGCTAATGTGTAAAAAATAGGCGGAGGAAGGAGACGAACACACGAGTCCGCGCTAGGCGTAGAATCTTCGGAGACGGGTGCGTTCCATGGGTTCGGCTCGAGTCGGTTATCTGATGCATCTCGCAGACGGTACGCTCCACCAGTCAGGACTTGGTCAATAATAAAGGGACCGTCCCATTTGGGCTGGAGTTTGTCCTTTTTCTTGTCCGGCAGGCGTAGAACTAACTCGCCAACATTGTAAGTTTTGGCCCGTACTTCTCTGCTTTGGTATCTTCGAGCCTGCTGTTGATAGAATGCGGAACGGGCATTTGCCACGTCACGCTCCTCCTCCAAAGGCGTCCAAACTGTCCTGCCGATCGAAGTTCGGCTTCTCTTTCTTCGTACATGCGCACGCCGAGGTGAGTCATGAATTATGTTGCAGGCGTAACCGCCTCTGCGCGTATACCATAAAGAATGGTGTGTATCCGGTGGTGCGATTCAAGCGTGGTCCGCAGCCCCAGTGCACGGAGTCGAGCTCCTCTACCCAAGGTCGTGTTAGATTCCTTGAGCGATCGCACTAATCTGGGTTTGATGTCAGCTCATGATTAGACCATTTGCTCGCTCGACTTGATCGTTAGTTTGTGGGTGATAGATCAAGCATAGTCGAGCTTGATGCCCATGTTTTTGCACCGTAGTTTTACCTCATCGACCGTAAAGTTCGTGCTGTTATCGATGATGATGTTGTGGGAGCGCCCGTAGCGATTGTACGACCCCTGATATGAAGTCAATCACCGGTCCGGATTCGGCCGTCTTAACAGGCTTGGCCTCTATCCATTTGGTGAATTTTTGCTTGTGGGTTCCTCCTTTAAGGGGTCCAACCATGTCAAGCCCCCAGACCGCGAAGGGCTAGGTGATGGGTATAGTTTGGAGGGCGGTGGGTGGCATATGGCTTTGGTTAGCAAAGAGCTGGCAACCGACGATCGCGTTGGACTAAGTCCCGAGCATCTGCCCGGCCGTCGGCCCAATAAAATCCTGTCTGGAAGGCCTTGCTTACAAGGGCCGGGCTGCGGCGTGGTGCCCTTGAGTCCCGGCATGAATTTCAGCCAGAAGATTCCGCCCTTCCTGTTCGGAGATACACCTTTGAAGGACTCCGGTGGTGCTTTTCTTATAAAGCTCTCCCTCATGGACTTTATAGGCTTTAGATCACCGCACTATGCAGCATGCCTCGTTTTGGTCCTCGGGATGTTCCTGCCTGGTTAGGTAGGCTAGGAATGGTTACATCCATGGGGCAATGACTGCCATTATTACGTGGGTCAAGATGTTGCCGTTGGCGAGCCTCTTGTTGTGTCAAAATGTTCGGTGTCGGGCAGTGCGGTTGGTCCGGGCTGTTATTTCCGAATTCCCCTTCCCATAATATGGATGGCTTGAATAGCCTCTCCAAGAAGATGTTGGGGGGACGGCATCGCGCTTTGCGCCAATGCGTGCCAAGACATCTGCTGCCTGATTGTTTTCCCGAGCTATATGGTGAAATTTGAGCCCCTCGAACCGAGCTGACATTTTTAGGACGGCGTTGCGATAAGCTGCCATTTTCGGATCCTTGGCATCAAAGTCTCCATTTATTTGGGATATCGCGAGGTTCGAAACCCCGTGCACCTTTAGGCGTTGAATGGCCATGGAGACTGCCATCCGGAGACCATGTAGAAGGGCCTCATATTCGGCTGCATTGTTGGAGTCCGTTTACATTATCTGGAGTACGTATTGAACTGTATCTCCTGTTGGGGACGCCGAGCGATGCCAAAATTTCTGCATCAACCAACATTTTGGAGCCATCGAAGTGCATGATCTAGTTGGAGTATGTGCCGTACTCTTTAGGGAGTTCGGCTTTAGTCCATTCGGCAACGAAGTCGGCCAGAACTTGCGACTTAATAGCTCGCCGTGGTTTATAGGTTATGTCGAACGGGAGGAGCTCAATGGCCCATTTGGCAATCCGCCCGTCAGCGTCATGTTGTTTATAATATCGTTAAGAGGTACTTGAGGAGCTCTTGTTATCGAACACTCTTGAAAGTAGTGTCGCGGCTTCCGAGATGCCATAAATACCGCGTCGCGCTATCTTTTTGATAATGCGGGTATCGCGACTTGCATGGAGTGAGGATCGTGGACACGTAGTAAAGCTAAGCCACGAAGGGGAATTTGTGTCCGTCCGCTTCTTGTTCGACGACGAAACCTTGCGCTTACAACTTGATAAGTTGCCGCAATGTATAATAGCATTGGTTACGCCGATGTTAAGTAGCGGCGAGGCGGGTTTGTTGCCAATATGGCTTTTATTTCTTTGAGTCCGCCGTGGCGACATCCAATCCACTCAAAGTGTTCGGCGTCGGAGGAGGCGATAAAGGGTAATGCCTTTTCTCCCCAAGCGGGAGATAAAGCGGCTTAAACCGCCACGCATCCGATCAATTTTGTATTTGCTTGAGGTCCTTTGGGATATCCAATTGCGATGTAGCTCGGATCTTGGCGGGTTTGCTTCAATTCCTCTACCGGATACAATGAAGCCCAAGAGCTTTTCCTACCGCACGCCAAAACGCACTTTTTCGGTTAAGCTTGATGTCATATGTTCGGAGGTTGTCGAATGTGAGCCTCAAGTCGCCTACTAGAGTTTCGACATGCTTGGTTTTGACGACCACGTCATCTACGTATGCCTCCACTGTTTTGCCGATCTGGTTTTGCTAGACATATACGGATCATGCGTGATATGTTGCTTGCGGCGTTTTTGAGCCCGAAGGGCATTGTGTTGAAGCAGAATGGGCGTATGGGGTGATGAATGCTTTATTGCGGCTTGGTCTGGCTCTGCCATCTTAATTTGATGGTAGCCGGAGTATGCGTCGAGGAAACACAATGAATCGTGTCTTGTGGTAGCGTCGATAATTTGATCGATGCGGGGGAGGGGGAAGGGATCCTTTGGGCAAGCCTCGACGCATAGGCGCCAGGATTTGTCCTTCTTTGGTACCATCACCAGGTTTGCTAGCCAGTCCGGATGTTTTATATCTCGATGAATCGGCCTCCGATGGTTTGGCTAGCTCCTCTCCCATGGCTTGTCTCTTAGGTTGGAGAAACACGAAGGGCCTGCTTGGTAGCTTGAATCCTTTTAGGATGTTTAAGGGCATGCTTTCGGCCACCGGCGTGGGATTCCTGGCATGTCTGAAGGGTGCCGAACAAAAATGTCCCAATTTTACGTGAGAATTCTCGTGGTCTGGCGTCTACATCAGGGTTTAATTGTGCCCCGATGGAGGCCGTTTTTGTAGGGTCCATTGGATGGACTTGGAATTTGACTATTGTGTCTGCTGGTTTAAAAGAGGTGGACTTGGATCTTTATCGAGTATCACGTCGTCTCTGTTCACCGTGGAGCGCAGCGCGGTCAGTTCCTCGGCCGCTAGGGCTTTGGATAGTGCCTCAAGGGCGGTCTTGGCTGTCTTATTTTGGTAGTGCTATGTGCGGAGTCACTAGCAAGAGTGATGATTCCGTTGGGCCGGGCATTTTGAGCTTCATGTACCCAAAATGGGGTATAGCTTGAAAATTGTAAATGCCTCTCGCCCTAATAGAGCGTGGTATCACGCAGAAGCAGGGCCACTTGGAACGTGACCTCCTCGGACTCAGAATTATCCGTGCTGCGAACACCACATCTAGTGTGATTTTTCCTCAGACAACAAGGCTTCCCGATTCGGGGATTATTCCTCTAAAGGTTGTGTTGCTTCGCTCAATGCGGCTCGATCTATTTCCATTTTTCAAGAGTTTCCTCGTAAATGAGGTTCAATCCGCTGCCACTGTCCATGAGTACCTTGGTATAGGCGAAAAGTCGTCCACCTCTTGGATCGAGGACCAATGCACCGGTGCTCGGGCTGTTCGGAATTTAGGTTCATCACTGGCATTAAAGGTAATAGTCGTGTCACTCCATGGGTTTGTTATTGCTACTTGGTAGGTTTCGGCAAGGCTGAGGAGTGTTCGTTTCCGCATATTATTTGATGCGAAAGTCTCAACGACTGTTAATACCGTACTGGTATCCTTGGGCTGGTGCTCTGTGGATTCTCGAGTTAGAAGCTCTTCGCCACTTCATCCCACCGCCGGAGTATCCAACATGCTCTAAGGCTATGAGTTGGTGTGGCGCCTCTGTACTATGAATTTTACTGAGGTCCATTGAGCCATCCTCCAAGACGGTTCCATGCCCTATAGAGGGTTTTTGCTTTTTGGTGTTTAACCCAGGTGCCTGGCGATAATGCACCCTTTTATTTCGGACTGGGGTTGTATTCAGGGCCGGATTGTCCCAAATTTTATTTCGGTTTTCCAGGTGCTTTCCATCGCACAGTACTTTCGTACTATGGACGCCAAGTGAGCGAAGCGTGTAATTTCACGGCGACTTATGGCGTTGAGGATTCCGTTGTCCGTGCAATTATTGCAGAAGAATGAAATTGCATCCTCCTCGCGGCAAGTCCTTTATCCTGCTCATGACTAGGAGGAATCGCCAAGTAATGGTGTACTTTGTTTACTGCGGGCTCTTGCGAATTTGGGATAGATCGCTTATGTTTGGGTGGGCGGGTGGAATTAAATCCTAACCTCGCCCAATATGAGACTCGAGGGGCCAAGGAGTTTCGAACTTTCGGAAGCTTGGGTTCTTGGATGTTGTCCAATGAATCTAGCCCGTTGCTTGACTTTAGGTTCGGGGCTTGAGTGGCGTCCTCCCCTCATGGTATCCGGCTTGGAGGATCGGGAATCCGGACATAACTAGTCCTTAAGATAGATGAAGGCTTGCCGCATTGTTCCTCCACCACTGCAACGTGATGGGTGACACTGGGAGAGTTAATCTCTCTCGGATCGGGTTTAGGCCCAATCGATCGTAGATGCATGTAGCGACTCCCGATGCGTCGCGATCCAAGAGCTCGTTTAAGGAAGAGAGCTCCATCGGATCTAATCGCTTTCGGCGAAGTTCTGAGTTGACGTGAAGATTGCTTTCGATGACCCGAGAAGTCATCGTCGACACGGCGGCCGAACAAGCGGTCATAAGAAAACCGCCTAGCCGGAGAGTTTGGCCGATAGCCAAAGCTCCTTTAGCAACAAAGGTCCGTCTTTTAAAGACGGATGAGGCATCCTTCCGATGGCGTACGGCACAAAGCGGAACTCTCAATGAAAGCACCAATATACGTGTCAAAACCGGCGGATCTCGGGTAGGGGGTCCCGAATCGTGCGTCTAGGCAGATGGTAATAGGAGACAAGGGCACGATGTTTTTACCTGAGGTTCGGCCCTCTCAATGGAGGTAAAACCCTACTCCTGCTTGATTAATATCGATGATATGGGTAGTACAAGAGTAGATCTACCACGAGATCGTGAGAGGCTAAACCCTAGAAGCTAGCCTATGGTATGATTGTTGTTAGTCTCTCGGACTAAAACTCTCCGGTTTATATAGACACCGAGAGGGCTAGGGTTACACAGAGTCGGTTACAATGGGAGGAGATCTACATATCCGTATCGCCAAGCTTGCCTTCCACGCCAAGGAAAGTCCCATCCGGACATGGGACGAAGTCTTCAATCTTGTATCTTCATAGTCCAGGAGTCCGGCCAAAGGTTATAGTCCGGCCATCCGGACACCCCCTAATCCAGGACTCCCTCAAGGGTCCCTTAGTGGAATCACAGCATCTTGCATTGTGCGAGGGCGTGAGGAGATTACGGTGGCCCGAGGGGCTTCTTGGGGAGCATTGTGCCTCCACACCGCTCCAAACGGAGATTAGCATCTGCAAGGGTGTGAACTTCGGGATACATCGCCGTCTCTGCGTGCCTCGGTTATCTCTTACCCGAGCCTCACATTTATGCACTTTACTTTGTGATAGCCATATTGTTTCTTGTCATATATCTTGCTATCACTTAGTTTTTTATCTTGCTTAGCATAAGTTGTTGGTGCACATAGGTGAGCCTAGTTGTTGTAGGTTTGGTGCTTGACAAATTAACCGCTAGATTTATTCCGCATTTGTTCAAACCTAAACCGTAACTATTTTAAAGCACCTATTCACCCCCCTCTAGGCAACACCCACGATCTTTCAGCTTCCCAGTCTCTTTCTAGCCTTCACTTGTACTAAGCGGGAATACTGCTTGTGCATCCACTTCCATAAACCCCAAAGTTATTCCACATGAGTCCACCATACCTTCTTATATGCGTATTTACCGCTGTTCCAAGTAAATTTGTATCTGCCAAACTCTAAACCTTCGAATGAAATTCTGTTTTGTATGCTCGAATAGCTCATGTATCAACTAGGGCTGTCTATATCTTCCATGGTAGGTGGGTTATTCTCACAGTGAGTGGACTCCTCTCATCATTCACGAGAAAATGGCGGCAATCGGATGCCCAGTCCCATGCTCAAATCAAATCAAAATAATTGCAAACAAAACTCCCCGAGATTGTTTGTAGTTGAATGATACCGTTGTTTCGCACCATCCGTGGAATGTGCTTATTGGTGGTGGGGGAGTATAAACTTTACCATTCTGTTTGGGAACCGCCTATAATGTATGTAGCATGGAAGATATCGAGATCTCTTGGTTGTTATGTTGACAACGAAAGTATGCCGCTCAAAATATTATTTATCTCCGTTTCAAAACTCGAGCTCTGGCACCTCTGCAAACCCCTGCTTCCCTCTGCAAATGGCCTATCTATTTACTTTTATGTTGAGTCATCATCCTCTTATTAAAAAGCACTAGTTGAAGAGCACAGCTGTCATTTGCATGCATTGTTATTAATCTACATTGAGTATGACTATGACTGGATCTTTTTTGCCATGAATTACAATGTCTAGTCACTCCTTGATCCTCAGGGGTGCTCTGCATTTATGTTTTGCGGTCTCAGAAAGGGCTAGCGAGATACCATCTTGTTATATCATATTATGAATGTTTTGAGAAAGTGTTCTCATCCGAGATTTATTATTATTGCTCGCTAGTTAATTATGCCATTGATATGAGTAAACATGAGACCTAAATGTTATTGTGAATATGGATAGTTCATAATCTTTGCTGAAAACTTGAATGCTGGCTTTACATATTTGCAACAACAAGATCAAACAGAGTTTGTAAAAGTTTTTCTTTATCCCTTTCAGTTTGTCATATGAATTGCTTGAGGACAAGCAGAGGTTTAAACGTGGGGGAGTTGATACGTCTCCAACGTATCTATTTTTCCAAACACTTTTGCCCTTGTTTTGGACTCTAACTTGCATGATTTGAATGGAACTAACCCGGATTGACGCTGTTTTCAGCAGAATTGTCATGGTGTTATTTTTGTGCTAAATAAAAGTTCTCGGAATGTCCTGAAACTCCACGGAGTCATGTTTTGGAATTAATAAAAAATATTGGCAATCAATAGAAGGGGGCCCACACCCTATCCACGAGGGTGCAAGGCGCCCCCCCCCTAGGGCGCCCCCTGCCTCATGGGTCCCCTGGACCTCCACCAACCTCAACTCCAACTCTATATATTCACGTTCGGGGAGAAAAAACAGAGAGAAGGATTCATCGCGTTTTACGATACTGAGCTGCCACCAAGCCCAGTTCTTCCTCGGGAGTGCTGATATGGAGTCCGTTCGGGGCTCCGGAGAGGGGAATCCATCGCCATCGTCATCATCAACCATCCTCCGTCACCAATTTCATGATGCTCACCGCCGTGCGTGAGTAATCCTGTTGGGGATATTACTACTGGGCGTAAACCGGCCTATCTGGGCCGGGTTAACTTCATCAGTAGATCAACAGTGTAGAAGCCCAAGAGGCATGAGAACAAGGGCCCAAGGTCTATAGTCGGTTTAGCACCTGTAGCTATAAACCGGCCCGGTATGTAAACTTGTATCATAAGTTAGGAATAGAGAGAGACCAACCCGGATGTGTATGAACCGGAGATTGGGACTCTCTGAACCGACGGGCGTCACCCGTGTATATAAGGGGACGACCCGGGACGGTTCAAGGACAACAATTCGAGGCCTAGGAGAAGCTTATTCGCTCCCTAGTCATCGAAACCACATCAATCTCATCACAACTAGACATAGGCTTTTACCTTCATCGAAGGGGCCGAACTAGTATAACTCTTGTGTCTTTGCGTCCGCTTTTTAACCCCTTCAAGTTAAACCATAGCGATGGCTCCACGACTAAGTCCTTTCATGAGGACATCTGCCGTGACAAAACCACGACAGTTGGCGCCCACCGTGGGGCTCTCGCGCGATGGTTTGATGATCTTGGAGGGCAAGTTCGAAGGACTCGAAGGCTATGCCGTGGGCCGGATGACCAAGACTCATCGCGGCAAGCTCTACATCGACGACGCAGGATGGGGCCCCGAGGCCGGTTCAATCGAGTATGGATACGGGTCCCCTTTGGTGGCATCCACGTTTTCATCGGCAAGATCGGAGAACCGGGGCCTGAGCTGGACATCCGCACCGACCTCGTCGAGAACAGCTCAGCGTCTGAAATCTGCCCAAGCTAAACCGCCGTGAGGCGTGCCTTTGTGGGAGTTATCCACGGAGGAAGTTATAAGGGTGGATTAGAATCGTCTGCGAAAGCGATGCGTTTGCTCGGACGATTTAATCGTCAACCGGAGAGACTGAATCTACGTATCGGCTACAAGATGGCCGGATTGGGGGTTGTTCCGATGGTGACGATATTCGGACCCTCCGATCTACCCAACCGGGTTGGAATATTCATGGCTGGTACACAAGCGATTGCTTCATTCTTCAACGGCTGCGGCGGCGATGGCCGGTTCAACAATGGTGGACGGCCGGCGAGAGGCCCCATGCGCCCGCCACTCAAGTTTTATCGCACTGTTCGATGTCTTTGGCTGCGCTCATGGCGAGAAGCTAACCGGCGGATCGGGATGCTCACAATGCGGAGATTGCAAGAGTGAAGGAACAAATCGCCCGAGCCAAAGCGGATCTAGCAGCTGCCGACGCCAGGATAATGACGAGCAGGCGCTTTAGATGATGCGCAGCTTATAGGCTCATGTTGGATCGAGCGCGTCGCATGAAGTCATGAAGAGGAAACATAGATCCCGTTTGCCTTCAGGTTTGGAGGAAGAATCCTTTTTCAACACCCACGGGCGGGAACCAGTAATCCGCCCAAAGCAAACCGGACGAAGCACAGGATGGCTGCGCCGGTTCAACCTCGTTTGATAGATCTGCCTCGTCATAACGCCGCAGGTGTGCCTCAGCTGTGCAAACACCTCGGGCCACTACTCCAATCCGATGGATAACCTTGTTGCAGCGGTAATGGCGCGATTGGAAGCTATTGCGATTGAAGGTGATTCGCGCAGCGGTAGAGACGCGCGGGTTAAGGAACTCCTTAGAACAGCCTTAGTTCAACAGAAGCATACTCATACAGCGCGACGGATCCACTCTACCCCCGCCCAAGCCGGAGCTATAGCGAGTACGTGGATGAACCGGCGGTATCAAGATTGGCAATGAACGGCGTAGTGCGCCCGTGGCAACCACCCGGCGGTGGTGTTGATAATGCCCAGGAGGTAGTAGACCGGGCCCGAGCACGTAGGGAGGCCGAGTTAGCAGCACAGTACCAAGCATATCAGCCTACGCCGGTTCGTCCAACCGTGTCGATCGAGCCCGGGTTTTCCTCTAGTTCTTTGGGGGTACCTTGCCTCGCCCCGCTTTACATAGCAATGCTTGCCCAAAGACTTCAAAGGTCCGCGCAAGCTGCCGAATTACAACGCCGATTTAGCTCGAAGCATGGATAGAAAGCTATGAAATGGCCATGGAGATGTTGGATGTGGGCGAGGCGGCGTGTGCAAAGTACTTCACCATGATGCTCGAAGGCACGGCCCGTGCTTGGTTGAAGAGCTTACCACCCAATTCTATCGGTTCATGGGCCCAATCGCGAACCCGGTTTATCCGAATTTCAAAGATACATGTAAACAGCCCATGTCCGTAGTGGACTTGGCGGCTTGTGTCCAGGGGGAAGGAGTCAACAACCCATTGGGTGCGCCAGCGTTTGAAATTCAGACTCATCGAGATCGATCAACGCGGACTCTGCGATCATAACCACTGGAGGGTAATTGCCGGTTGCCCACGCCTTTAAAGTTGAAGTTGGGGCAAGAAGCGGTTTTGTAATGACATGGGCACTCTCATGGGCGCTTTAGTGAAGTATGCTGATTACGATAGTACCAAGGATCCCGAAGTGCCGATGGACGAGACAGGAAGGGAAAGAAGAACAAGAGCTCAAGGGCAAGAACATCATTCGGCAGTAATGGTGGAGGCAAGCGCAGTTTAAGCGAATGGTAACACGGACTTCTTAGCCAACACCAACGCGCGGGACAAGGGCCATGGCGCGAAGATAGGGTAAACGGCGAATCAAGCGGAGCGCCCTAATCCCAATCCGGACCGCTTGAACTATTTATTGAATCAGCCCTGTCCGAAGCATCGGACGACGGAGATGCCGACAAACCACCTCTGGAAGGATTGCTATATCATGCAGGAGTTCAAGAATTCCAACGCTTTCCGGTATGATCAAGGTTCTGGCGGCGGTTCAGGATCCGGGTCGGGTTTCGGTGGAGGAAATTCCGGTTCAAGATTTAATGGTATGTCAAGCGGACATGGTAATCAGAATAATCAGAATAACCAAGGAGGTTACAACCAGCAACAACAGCGATCGGGTTATCGAGCCACCCAAAGCAGCTTGAATAGTGGGCGATACCATGTCTTCACCACCGGCTTAGATAAGCGAGACCGGAAGCTTCAGAAGCGGGCAGTCAACATTGTTGAACCGGCCGTGCCTCACTACCTACGCTGGTCACAGCAGCCCATTGTATGGAGTAGAGATGATCATCCTCCTCGGGTGGACAATCCGGGCCAGCTAGCCTTGGTAGTGGCACCTCAGGTGGGAGGTTATAAGTTCACCAAAGTACTCACGGACGGAGGGAGCAGTATTAACATCCTGTACTATGAGACTTTCCGTCGTATGGGGTTAACAGATAAACATCTTAAACCGTCCAATACAGTGTTCCATGGGGTGGTGCCTGGCAAGTCAGCATATCCGGTTGGTAAGATAGCTCTGGAAGTGGCCTTCGAGATGAATATGATTCTAGATCGAAACATTGACGTTTGAAGTGGTAAAAATACAAAGCCCGTATCACGCCCTATTTGGGCGGCGGCTTATGCCAAATTCATGGCACGGGCCTTGTTATATTTATCTACAGCTCAAGATGTCGGGTTACAAGGGGACAATAACGGTTCATGGGAGCCGCATAAGATCGCTTTGGAATGTGAGGAAGGTGATGCAGCTTATGCGAGTCGGTTTGTGCCACCGAGGAAGTCAAGTATTATAAGGACAATTTTGATCCGACGGACATGACTCCGTTGAAGAAGCCAACCACAGAGCATGATCCGGCCCTGAAGTTCAAATCGGCAGCTGAGACTAAGCTTGTTGACTTCGTGCCTGGTGATTCATCCAAACAGTTTAGCATCAGTGCCAACCTGGATCCGAAATAGGAAAGCGCGCTCATCGAGTTCATCCGTGAGAGAATCGGGACATTTTGCACAGAAACCTTCTCGACATGCGAGGTGTACCGAGGGAACTCGCTGAGCACACTCTTAATATTGATCCCAAGTACAAACCGGTGAAGCAGTTTCTCTGCCGGTTTAACGAAGAAAGACGCAAGGCCATCGGAGAAGAGGTAGCCAGGCTCTTGGTGGCTGGTTTTATCGTTGAAGTCTTCCATACAGAGTGGCTTGCTAATCCGGTGCTTTGGTTCTTAAGAAGAACGGCACTTGGCGCGTAATGTGTGTATTACACAGATCTTAACAAGGCTTGTCCGTGAGATCCTTTCGCCCTCCCGCATTGACCAGATTATTGATGCCACGGCGGGTTGTGAGCGTTTGAGTTTTTGGATGCATATTCTGTATCATCGATCAAGATGGCGATTAAGGACCAGGAGAAAACAGCGTTTATCACCCCTTTGGAGCCTTCGCTATGTGTCTATGCCTTTTGGGCTCAAGAGCGCCTAAGCTACTTATCGGTATTTGTGTACGTAATTGCTGCGTAAACAGATTGGTCGTAATGTGCTCTCCTATGTAGTCGATATTGTGGTTAAGTCAATGGAGATGGATACAATGTTTGACGATTTGTAGTAATCCTTTGACAGCCTGCGGGTTTTCAAGATGATGCTCAACCCGGCCAAATGTGTTTTTGGTGTTCGGCGAGTGTTATTGGGTTTTCTCGTATCCAACGGGGAATCGAAGCTAATCCGGAGAAGATCACGGCTATTACTTCCTGGCTAAACCAAAGTGCATTAATGATGTCCGGCGTTTGGCAGGGCGGATTGCGCGTTGAGCGGTTTATCGGCCGCCTCGGAGAGAAGGCCATCCTTTGTACCGAGATCTTTGAAGAAAGGCGGTCAGTTTGTCTAGAGTCGGCTGGCGATGAAGCGTTGGAGGACTTAAAAGCGGCAATTGGCCAACCGCTGTACTCGCCGCTCCCATTGACAAGGAGCCGCTTCGCTATATGTTGCGCTAATGCCGGAAGCGGTTAGCGTGGCCATTGTGGTAGAGCGGAAGGAGGCGGGGAAGGAGCATCCGGTTCAACGTCCGGTTTATTATATCGCCGAAGTACTTATTGAATCTAAGCAAAGGTATCCGCATTGGCGAAGTTGGTGTATGGGGTTTTATGGCTGGCCGGAAGCTGAAAGCGATATTTCCAAGGGCACCCCATCACGGTGGTCGATTCTTCTCCCTTAGGCGATATCATACAAAACCGAAGCGATCACGGATTGCTAAATGGGCTATAGAGCTTGGGCATACGATCTGAAATCGTGCCTCGGTAGCGGTAAAATCTCAAGCGCTTGTAGATTTCATTAATGATTGGACAGAGTTGCAAAGCGCTGAAGAAAACCGGATCACACATATTGGACCATCCACTTTGATGGATCCGAGGCAATTGGAGGGCTCGGGGTTGGAGTCGCATTAACTTCCCCACGAGGTGACAAGTTTTATTACGTTCTTCGCTTAATGTTCCCTTGTACTAACAATGCAGCTGAGTATGAAGCCTTGCTCCATGGTCTCCGGATGGCTAAGGAGATGAATTTAAGCGGGTTAAGTGCTTGTGACTCGAGACCTAGTGGCGCAACAAGTGTCCGGCACTTGGGATTCCAAGGACCAGCTCATGGCTGCATATCGTCGTGAGGTGGATATCGTCATGCGGGTCATTTCAAGGGCTATCAGGTGGACCACGTGGACCGTCGGAAGAATGAAGCGGCGGATGCCTTAAGCCAGTTGGGCTCTCAACGTAAACCGGTCCCACCCAATGTGTTTCTGGACGTACTGTATAACCCATCAGTCAAGCTCCCTGGTGAAGCGGATTTGGCTATTCCTGATCCGGAAGCTCAATTGGTGGCGGCCCTTCACGTCATTCCGGATTGGACGCTCCCTTATCTTGCGTACATGAACCGGGGCGAGTTACCAGAAGATGAAACGTTGGCCCGGCAAATAGTCCGGCGGTCTAAGTCTATGACTATTATTAATGATGAATTGCATCATTGCAGCATATCCGGGGCGTTTCAACGCTGTGTGTCCCCTGAGGAAGGCTATGAAATATTGCGTGAGATCCACGAAGGAGATTGTGGTCACCACGCCGGTTCAAAATCCTTGGTGGCTAAAGCATTCCGCCACGGTTTTTATTTGTTGACTGCCCATGCTGATGCGGAAGATCTAGTCAGACGGTGTGATGGTTGCCAAAAGTTTTCCAGACGTGCTCATGTACCGCCCAAGAATTGAGGATGATTCTCGATTACTTGGCCGTTTGCGACTTTGGGGCTGGATATGGTTGGACCTTTCAAAAGGTCCAGGACAAAAGACCCACCTCTGGTGGCGGTTGACAAATTTACAAAGTGGGTGGAGGCGTAACCCGGTTAGCAAGTGTGACGCGGCTACGGCCGGTTCAGTTCATCAAAAAGGTGATTTTCCGGTTTGGCTTTCCACACAGTATCATCACAGATAATGGTACCAATTTGTCCAAAGGTGCCATGAAAGAGTTCTGCGAACGTGAGCACATCCGGCTAGATGTTTCTTCAGTAGCACACCCACAGTCCAATGGTCAAGCGGAAAGAGCTAATCAAGAGATCTTGAGAGGCATCAAGCCCCGGCTTATGGTCCCTTTGCAGAGGACGCCGGGTTGTTGGGTGGAAGAATTACCATCTGTATTATGGAGTATCAACACCTCGCCCTAACAGATCCACAGGATACACACTGTTCTTTATGGTCTATGGAGCGGAGGCGGTTCTCCCCGATGACATCCGTCATGACTCACCTCGTGTGGCGGCTTATGTTGAAGCGGACAACGAGGCAGCGCAGCGAGACACTTTGGATCGGTTGGATGAAGAGCGGGACATAGCAGCTGCTCGCTCGGCGATTTACTAAAGAATCTTCGTCGTTACCATAGTCGCTGGTCGGAACAGAACTTTTCAAGAAGGAGATTTGGTGCTTCGCTCATCCAAGACCGGTGATATGCACAAGTTATCCCCCACCTTGGGAGGGACCTTTCGTGGTCGACAGAATCTGCACAACTGGTCATACTATCGATCGATATTCGAGAGCATAAAGACTCACGCACGTCGGAGGAGGAGACCAACAGGCCGTGGAACATAGCTCATCTTGACCTTATTATACACGAGCCATCGGCTCTACTTATGTACATAATATGACGGTGTGTATATTACGAATAAAGTAATAAACCGAGCCTCAGCTAAAGCGGGGTATACGTTACATTACATCATGCGTGGTTACATGGAGTTGTTACGTCTTAAAAGCGGCCTCCGGTTTACCCCTTGAGTTTGCTTTTCAAAAGCTTTGTGATATCACTTGGGGGCTTGGTCGTGTCCGAATCAATGCAACACCTTTTGATAGGCGAAAGCCACCAGATCACTTGGGGACATGGTCAAGTCTGAACCAGTCACGCCTCTTGATCGGCCTAAGGCCATAGAGTCACTTGGGGGCTTGGTTGAACCCGAACCATTGTCACGCCACTTGATCGGTAATGTCATGGTTTCGATTGGGGACTGGCTGACTTGAATCATAGCTACACCTTGTAGGAGCTTGATCGTGTCCGACCATGGTAACACCATCTGATTGGCTCAGTAAAGCCCTCTTTTTTGCAAACGGTTTATCATTGCCTTTGCTTTCATGATTTTTTTTGTGTTTCTTAAACCGACAACATCTTTAAACCGGTTCAAACTATCATTTGACGAAATTCGGTTCTACTTTTAATCTGAGTTTGTTTTACGGTTTGGTTTGTTACATTAACATCCCATTATGGAGTAACAGAGGGCTCGTCATGACCCGGCACGGTTTACACTGTAAACCGGCATTATAAATATAGGAGCTGTTCTCTCCTTGACAGTAAGGGTTTATACAACCTCCGCTTCAAGATTGGTTAAACCAACTTTATGCCCAGCGATGGCAGGCGATATATATTGAAAATATCGATCATTCACGAAAAGGTATCAGTACCTATGCACGAAGGCATATTCAAAGCAAGATTATTGGCTATCCTATTACAAGGCAACATGGTGCCCAAATAAGATCACTGTTTTTTGCGGAAAATAATGAAGCAGCTATTTAAATCGGCTTCCGGTTCATGCTTTTTCGCCGCCCGGCTTTGATGGTTGTGGGTAGATCTGTGCCGCCCGGCTTCTTCATCTCTGCCGCCGTGGAAGTCAACAGATAGTCGATCGATTCCCATTAAAACTTGAAAGGCAGCTTCTTCATGGACCAGGCAGATGGTTCAATATCGAGAGCATAGGTGTGCTTACGGTTTGGGGGATCGGGTTCTCGCTTCAGAGCAGTGCAGCCACTCGCTTGTTACGATCGTCATATTGAGCTTGATAATGTGACAGATTTGCCTCTTCAACTAGTTGGCAAGCGGGCGCACCGCCCGGTTTATATCGCCTCGAGATCATTCTCGTTGAACTCTGAACCGTCCTCCTTCGTGTAGGATAGCCACAGGCTGCCTCCACAGGATCGAAATCGCACCCATGCTTTGGCGGATTAAAGCGTTAATGGCGCCGGTTCGAGCAGCAGATTTTTTCAGCTCTTCAATCCGGGCGGGGAGCATGGACAGCCTTTTAAGAGTGTCTTGGATCAAGGAGGGTGCCGGATTGTTGTGTGATGCAGCGGAGATGATTCGCTGCGCCCCGGTGTACAATTGCTCTACGAGGGTATAGACAGCTTTCAATTTCATCCGCACATCTGATCCCAAATGACCAATACGTGTGCCTATGACAATACAAGAGCAATCACAAACCGGATTTATCATAATACAGCCCAAGTTATTACGAAGTCGAGCCAAAGCTTACCAAAGATAGCCATGATCATGGCGTGTACTTGTCTCTTCACGCTGGTCGGCTCCTCCACCACGGTTTAAGGCAGCTTGACATTTTCAGCCCTTTTTGTTAAAGCGGCCTTCTTAGTATCCCAGCCGGCCCGCTCAGACTTGAACCATTCCTTGAGCTGCTCCATTGTGGTTAAGGCGGTTTTCAGTTCATCCTTGGCTTTGGAAGTTTCTGCTTGCTGGGTCTTCAGATTTTCTTGCAGATCATTGATTTGTACTCCTTGTTGACATATTTCGCTCTGCAATAACACAAGAGCAAATTCTAAGTCCCGAGTGCATAACCGGTTATACACTTGGCACTTGGGGGCTAATGCATATTTGATCATCATCTACCAATGGAATCACAAAGTCCCAAGCTTAATACAAGCATTCAACTTGGCACTTGAGGGCTAGTGGCTAGTTGATCGAACATGTTCTAATGCTTGGTGCTATGGATTATAGTCCCGGTTTAACTATATTACAGTTAAACCCGGCCCTTGAAGACTAGGAGAGCTAACAACAATTGAAACATTCTAGTAGAAAGAAACGTGGAGGTTACCTCAAATTTTCCTTCATCTTTTTCTCGAGGCCAGCTTCTTAATCACGGCTAGTAAACAGCCGGTTCAAATAACCAGCATGAAGGTCTTGGGGGCTCAGAGCGGCATAAGTTGCCAGATCAACATCCCACTTGCCCTTGCTCATGGTGGCGGATTCTTCCTTGGCAGAATGCTTGGCTAAAGCGACCGGGTTACCCGGTTCACTGTGGCCAAAACCAGTGATTACAACATCATCGTCCTTGCTAACGCCGGTTTGACCAGGAATGGTCGTTTTATTGGCAGGACGGATTGGACTGGTGGGTTTCTTAATCCGGGTCGGGCCTCCGGGCTGATCAGCAAGACGGAAGGAATCAATAGGCCTATCCTCAGCAACAAGAATGTCATCATGCAATGGTGGGTCGTTGGGCGTATCTTCACAAATAGCCGCTTCAGGATTCGGGGTGCTTTCCGGTTCAGGGGCAGTCTCTTCGTCAACCGTCTTATCCAGACGAGCCTTTTTGCTTGGCCTCGGTTTAGCCCTGGAAAAGCACAAGAACAGTCAAATACAGCGTATGTTATGAAAGGATGCACTGGAAATAATATAAAGTGTATGACTTACCCAAGCACCGTTTTAAGCGGTGGCAGCTGAGTGGCTGATGATTACGCCAGATGAAGAGTGGGAAGTGACACGATAATCGGAGTCGAGATGGATTAAGGGGTTGACGAACACAGCCCGCTTTAGGATAAGCATCGACAATCAAATTAGAGACCTCTGAGCAGACGTTTTGAACCGGGCATTTGGTAAACCGTGGAGGTAACTACTGGCGGCTGTCTTAGAGTTGTGCGGCGAGCTTCATGTTCTTTGAGTCTTCATAAGAAATTTGGGATCCAAGTAAGCAAGGGATGAGAAAACTTAATTTTCCGGTTTGCCTGACGGATTTTTAATGAAGGCGAAGGACTTGAATCGAGGAGAGAATAATTACCTCTACATCATCAAAGAATACCGCTTCAGCTTCATCCCGACAAATATCATTGTTAATTAGGCATATGAAAAGTAAGCCAAGTGAATCAAGTTCTACCTCAAGGTCCGGATTACTCACGGCATCATCCGCGGCGGATCAAGATGCAAAGTGGTTCTTCTTTATAAGCGATTCTCTTGACAGCTTTGGTCTTTTGCCGGGTTGGTTTCTCCGGTTTGTCGGGTTTCTCCGTTTCTCTTGTGGAAGTTTCTTGCTCCAGAATGGGTTATCACCCTGTTTAAGCAGCAGTTGAGGTTAAAAGTCATACCCAAAACAACAGAAATATATACAGCAAATAATAGTCAGAAGTCTTACAGAGGTTGGCTTGTTGGTAGCATGTAGCGGGAAGCGGACGGTTCGAACGCGAGAGATGTTCGGTTCATTCAGCATTTTCTTCGCTTGGTTGACCTCATCATCGGTGAGCTGAATATTAATGTGTCTCGAGGGATCATTGACCTTTGCCGAATACTCGCACATTAAACCGGAGAGCGCCGGGAAAGAGGCGGTATGCTCCATGATGTCCAGCAGCGTCGAAGATCAATCCCGGTAAGACCATTGGCCATGAAGGCTACGAGCTTAGAGAGTTGAGGAGCATATTTACTTCTTATCTTGGCAGTTAACCTTTATGGAAGGGATGTGCATTCTTGAGTCGCCGGGACAAAAACCGAGGCAAAGGATTCTCATTAGCGGTGAGGTGTCTCGGCAATAAAACCATGTTTGATTCCATTCCTTGGGGTGGTCTGTGCAGTTTGACATGAGGATAAGTGACTTCCTTCCTCTTTTGAATCGCCATGCCTCCTAATTACGTGTTGGGCCCGTCGGTGAATTACATGCGGCGGTTTAGATGAAAGCAGTCTCTAAACAATTCGACCGTGGGTTCTTCTTGAAAGTATGCTTCACAAAGCACTTGGAAGTGGCAAATATTGGTAGCAATTGGGGCCTATATCTTGCTTGGACGGAGTTGAAAATTGGCTAGCACATCCGGTAAAATTTTGAACCGGGCGGGTTAAAGCCCTGCTAAGTGATCTGCGAATACTACAATTTCCCCCTCCCGAGGTGTGGGTGGATATTCGTTGCCGTGAACCCTCAATGGACATCATTTTTGTCGCTTAAAGCGCCAACAAGACAAGGTTGTTTAACTGAGTTTGGTGACCGGGAAGGCGCCATTTGCATTCGTACACTTGCTTGGCCATCTAAAAAGAAAAGATATCCGGTTCAAGGAATATGTTGGGGCAAAAGAGAACCGGTGTACCGTCTTTGAATCGGAGACAAATACATCTAAACCGGAGTTCTCTGAGCGGCAGAATCTGGTTAAGGAATTTTGGCGGTTCAACAAGGGGACTAATGGTGTATACCGGTTTGATTAATTTTTCTATGACAAGTTAAACCGCCTGGTCTAAACATTGAAAGCATCTAAAGGTTGCAAATGGTTAAGTATGCGAAACAGGTTTCATAAGACTTCTTTACAATGAAGGATCTGGAGCCGGATCGGAAAAAGAAGGAATAAAATGCAGAACAGTTTTCATGCCATGAACCGAAGATGATATGTAAGATCTATAGGTATAGGCACAAGGCTACAGGCGGATACTAAAAGCTACCGCTAATCGGAGCGAGCTGTCACAAAGAACTAGCCAGGAGTCCGGCAGGAACATGAGCAGTTCATGGAGCACGGCAAGAAAGCAGGAAACCCTAGAGCGGATCTAGGTCAAGGGGAGCTAAAAGCTTACTCCGAGTCGAGGAGATCTGAGAGGAGGTGCGGCGTCTCTACATGCGTTCGTGATGCAGCTGACCCGAGACGAGGCAGTAGATCGACGGCGGCAGCGGAGCTCGAGGCGTGACGCGAGGAAGACTAAGAGAAAGAGGACGAAGGGAAGAAAGGAATGACCTTTCGGTCCTATTTATAAGGCGAGACACCATGTCGGTAGCGGGAATCAAGGACCGGATGCAGGGAAGCCAGGCTGTCGCCTCGAGTATTGCGGATCTTTTAAATAAAGAAGACATCATAAATGTTGTATTTAATGAAGACGTCATGCCGGTTCTGACAATTTGGAGAAAGCGGCGTCACGGCGGTTCAACAATTTCAAGGAAGTATTTGCAGATGAAGATTTTATTAAGGATTGACATGAACCTGTTCAAATCAATGCAGGGCCTAATGTTGGGATATTACTCTTTGGGCGTAAACCGCCTACTCTGGGCCGGGTTAACTTCATCGATGAGATCAATGATGTAGAAGCCCAAGAGGCATGAGAATAAGGGCCCAAGGCATAGTCGGTTTAGCACTGTAGCTATAAACCGGCCCGGTATGTAAACTTGTATCATAAGTTAGGAATAGAGAGAGACCAACCCGGATGTGTATGAACTGGAGATTGGGACTCTCTCAACGAACTGGCAGGCGTCACCCGTGTATATAAGGGGCGACACGGGGCAGTTCAAGGACAACAATTCGAGGCCTAGGAGAAGCTTATTAGCTCCTAGTCATCGAAACCACATCAATCCCATCACAACTAGGCGTGAGGCTTTTACCTTCATCGAAGGGGCCGAACTAGTATAACTCTTGTGTCTTTGCGTCCGCTTTAACCCCTTCAAGTTAAACCGTAGCGATGGCTCCACGACTAAGTCCTTTCATGAGGACATCTGCCGTGACAAAACCACGACAAATCCCATTGTAGGCTTGCTGGACGGTGATGGGTTGGATGAGATTTACCATGTAATCGAGGTAGTTTTGTTAGGGTTTGATCCCTAGTGTCCATTATGTTCTAAGATTGATGTTTCTATGACTTTGCCATGCTTAATGCTTGTCACTAGGGCCCGAGTGCCATGATTTCAGATCTGAACCTATTATGTTTTCATGAATATATGTGAGTTCTTGATCCTATCTTGCAAGTTATAGTCACCTACTACGTGTTATGATCCGGCAAACCCCGGAGTGACAATAGTCGGACACTTCCCGGTGATGACCGTAGTTTGAGGAGTTCATGTATTCACTGAGTGTTAACGCTTTGGTCCGGTACTCTATTAAAAGGAGGCCTTATTATCCCTTAGTTTCCAATAGGACCCCGCTGCCACGGGAGGGTAGGACAAAAGATGTCATGCAAGTTATTTTCCATAAGAACGTATGACTATATTCGGATTACATGCCTACATTACATTGATGAACTGGAGCTAGTTCTGTGTCACCCTATGTTATAACTGTTGCATGATGAATGACATCAGACATAATTATCCATCATTGATCCATTGCCTACGAGCTCGTTTCATATTGATCTTTGCTAAGTTACTTTACCGTTGCCACTGTTATGATTGCTACAAAACTGCTACTGTTACTTTTGTCATTGTTTTAGTTACTTCCATACTACTTTGCTACTAAATACTTTGCTGTAGATATTAAGTCTTTTAGGTGTGGTTGAATTGACAACTCAGCTGCTAATACTTGAGAATATTCCTTGGCTCCCCTTGTGTCGAATAAATAAATTTGGGTTGAATACTCTACCCTCGAAAACTGTTGTGATCCCCTATACTTGTGGGTTACCGCAAATCTATAAATTTGGGTTGAATACTCTACCCTCGAAAACTGTTACAATCCCCTATACTTGTGGGTTGTCAACGGGCACTCTACTGGTCTTTAAAAATGGCTAAAATGGCTCATTTTGGGATTTTCAACCGGGCTTAGGGAGGAAAACTGAGGACTAAGCCCAACCAAATATCAGATTATTGGTTTGGGTTGTCTATTTTGAGGTTCATCCTATAATTTCTTTTTTGACAACATGAAAGATTGAGAGTATGTTTGCTTTGCATGATTAGTATTTTTAAGCTTGATTGCATGATTAGTACGATATATGACTGTGCAGAAACAAAAACAATGAGTGGAAAACACACGGTAGTTGGAAAATTACATGATTCTTTTATAGAATATATAGAGAGAAAAATACTGCCCATGTTCTCCGCCAAGGAACAGTTACCTCACGTCCACGAAGGGAGGGGCAGTTCGCGTGCGCCCGCGATTCGGACGGTTTCCTCCCCCTTCATCGATCGTTCCGAGGGCGTAAGGGTGGGTGAACCCTGGATCTTTTCTATGTTGTTTATGACGTGTGGGGTTATGTGCTCTAGTCGGCGCTTTGGAGGCGGAAGTGCTACCGATGGGGAATAATGTCACTACTACTCCTTCCCCTCTCTAGCATGGTCTTCTGCTTTGTTAGGGAGTAGGCGGCGTTTGGTCCCCGCAGATCTGTAGGTCCAACGTGACTTTGTGCCCTCTGCTTGCGGCCGGCAGAAGCGTCGGCAATATTTGCTTGTTGCAGGGATGTTGTCCTTCAACCCTTTTGGCATTTGCACCGCTGTCTCCTCCAGCAGTGGCATGGGGTTGATCGTTGTTGGGCTTGGCGGCTGCTTGTTCAGGAAGTGCGCCGGCGGAACTGGCATAGGAGTTTATGGATCTTTGATTTCGGATGCGGCATCGGTGATCTCTTCTCTAGGGCTATGGTCTGGATGGATTGGTGCTTCGATGACTTCCCATCTGCGACAACAACTAAGGTTAGCCCCTCGTGAGGAGGGGCTATATTTCTGACAGCGCCATCAACACGTCTGGGTGGAAGACAGTGGTCTGCTCCTGGAGGACTTTATTGTATTATCTGTCTTTGTTAAGGGGTGCTTTGTAATGCCTATTCCTGGTTAATAGATCCAATGGCTTTTTCGCAAAAAAAACTGCTAAACACTGCCAAATCCAAAAGAAACCACATGAAAAATGTAAAATAGGATGCCATTATGCCTCCAAAGACTCTAGTCTCATGTTTCTTTTGCTGAACATGAAAACATGTTCTCATGGATTGTGAAGTTTCCTCCTCCAAATTTAGTTTGCTCTATTCTTTTGAGCCCCTCCCCTCTCCCAAAAAACTACTTCTATGTTTTTTCCAGCAAAAATAGACAAACCATAAAAAAGGCAACTTGTGATTTGTACACATTAGCTTTGGTAATGCATCCCAGCATCACTCAATAGCGGGGAATTGACACGGATCATGTTGTATCTCTACCCCATTTTGCATTGTGTTTAATCTGTTTGCCTATTGAACGGACCCAAGCTATATTTTTTTGTTGTGTTTTCCCTTTTCACTTATGTCACCGAGATTTTTCTCGTTATAAATAGTCATGAAGTGATTGATATAGCTCTAAAGGTGGCAAAATGGTCCGTTATGACAACCTAATGGATGTTAGTTCTTCTTCTTCTTAGAGTGTACAATGGCCTAGTGAAGGGTAATGCCCTGCGGGACATAAATGAATCTTGTTCTACTCCACGACGACGTTGGGATGGGCGGAGGCCAAGGCTAAGGGGTACACCCAACTCACATATGGCCTTGCCTTTGTCGCCAAACGCCCTTGACTTTGTTGTTGATTTATTTCTTAGACAAAAGGGTCAAATGACAAAACTACAAAACAAACCATCGACACTAAAATCCTGCCACACTTTGAAAGTCCACGTGATGTCCTTCCTACCCAAACACTTTGTTTTCTTCCTTTTTACTGGGCTAAAGAGGTATTTTGTCGACGTATATGCTAGATGAACAAATAGTGGTCTTAAGAGTGACAATATGACCAAAACGCAATATACCTATTTCAAAAGGGAAAAAGAGTTGGCTGGTCACCCTCATCCTCATTTTAACTAGTTTCTTCTTATTTTTATGATAATTTCATTGCAATAGAATATAAACTAATTTTAAAATATATGTTGTATCAAACGTAAATTCATCGTAATGATAAACACAACCAATGTCTCACCAATGATGTTGTGCGAAAATGTTGGCTCTATGATGGTACATCCTCCGTTTTTATTTACTCCGCATATTAGATTTGACTAGTAAAACTTCATAAAGTTTGACCAAGTTTATCAAAAAATTACGATCAATTACAATAACAAATCTATATAATGTGAAAGTACATTCAATAATGAATCTAATGGTATTGATTTGTTGTTGTATATGTTAATATTTTTGTCTATAAACTTTGTCAAAGTTTATAAAGTTTGACTTTGGCCAAAGCTAATATGCAGAGTATTGTCGAAAAAAGAGAAGCACTATACCATCCATCAACTAGTGAAACAAAGGAGCAAGGTACTATAACATTTGTCAGTCAAAGCCCAACAACGTTGTTCTCGTTCCAAAACCCTCTAAACCCTAATCCTTCTGCTATCCAAGACCCTCCTATCCTTTTCAACCTTGGATAAGCAAAAATATTGCCAAGTCCCATGCAATATTTTTGAATTATGGTTTATTCCTTTTCTTGCTTTTCTGAGGAATAAAATCCAAAGGCATAGCTAGACATCTCCTAAATTCATGTGAATTGGTGGAGTTGATAATTATGCCTAATCCAAGCTCTGGCAATTATATTGGCCATAATTAAATAAGGAAAATTGCCTTTTCCTATTTAATACCAATATTGCAGTTTTGCCATTTTTTAAAGGAACTACTATTTTTATAGCAGAGAAAATTCCCACCTAAATTGTGGAGCTTGTCCTTGCTATATAATCACTAGTTCCATCTTTATGTCATGTTCCACAGATCAAAAATTGGGCACCCGATCCAATGCAAGTTTCTGCCTTCTCTGAAATTTTGCAAAGGAAGTGCCTTATTACTAATTCCTTTTGAGCTGCAAATTGGTAGGGTGGTTAACCTTGACAAATCACCCAAGGATACCAAAGACGAGCTCAATCCATCCATCCTAGCTCCCTATGCAGTTTTTCAAAGTTTTTGACCAGATTATCACTTTGTGAAGGAAGTACCTTCATAGAGTTTCCAAATGGGATGAAAATTTTCCATTCTATCAAGTATCCCAAATAATTAGCCTTCACCCAAATTTAGCTCATTTCGTTGAGCTATGTGAGCCCAGGAGCAATTCTTGCTTTTTGTCCAACTTTTCAGTTTGTGAAGCAAGTATATTTTATCTTGCTCCATTATGGCCGAAAATAATTCCAAGCCTTCTCCTATCCATCTAACTCACCTAACCAAGAGTTAGGCTAATTTCAGTTAGCCAATAGTTTCCTAGAATTTTCCCAAGTTTCTGGTCAAAAGTGATGCTTGTAAAGCAAGTACCAATTTGGCAAGTCCATTTGGTGTGATCTTTTTACAGCATCTACTTATGACCAAATCGTGAATATTTGCCAAGTGGGAGCCCAATCCAACACACCTAGTGAGTGTTCCTTCCTATTTTGTTTTCTGGACATATTTATGTAGTTGCACTGCAACTATATTAAATAATTGTCCTAATGGCCTCATAACCCCCAGGACCGTAGTCCTTGTTACCCTGAGCCTCCCAGACATCCATTTTACCTTTTACCCTCTCTGGTTTACTCTCTAGAGTGTGGCCAAGTTTAAGTTTGCAACAACAAACTTGTGGAGCTTGGTTTACTCAGCTCAATTAGTCACTTCCCGTTTCTTTACCGTAGTAACACTCTCTCTTCGAAGGCTACGCGGTAGACATGAGCTGGCACCAGTAAAAACTCCAGAGCGCGCCATGTCCGTGGTGATCACGAGGGAAGCCAGCCAAAACGGTGGTCTAGCTACTATTCTGGTCGGCAGCGCTGCTCCGACCGTCTCTGGCCTCGCCATTAATGACCTACAGCTCTCCCTCGACGTTGTCTTCCCCCGGACCTCTGGCCCCCTTCGTTTTCTTCTCCGGCGAGCCGTGCCAACGACCAAAAAGTGCTCTACTGTGGCCATCATCTTCTTCCTCGCTTCTGTCTTCTTCTCCCTCTCGTCCGCGAGCGTTGCTCATCTCTGTGAGCCTCTGCGCCGCGTTCGCTTCCTCCTCATCGGCTTCCCGTGCCCCGTGACAGGCTTGGCAGAGCCTCGGCCGAGCCAGCTCGGCGAGCTTCGGCTCGGGTGCCTTTGCCCCGGCTATATATAGCCCACCCAAGGCCGTTTGGAGATCACCAGCAGCCCCTCCGCCTCTCCCCAAGCCTCCCCAAGCCACTCACCCCTCCCCGGAGTCGCTCCTCGACCCCCACCGCCACCGTGGCCGCTGCCTCGGATCTTGCTCGATTCCGGCGATGCCACGCCCCTCCCTCCATTCCACCTCCACCACTGCATCCCTCAGCTCCGGCGAACCTCCCTGTTGCCTCGCCCGACCGTTTCCCCCACCGGAGCCCCTAGTTCATCGCCGGTCAAGCCCCTCTCACTTGTGGTAGGGTGGCTCCCTCTCGGTGCTTTCAAATCACCGGCTCACGGAGACCACCACGGATGCTCCTCTCGCTCTGAACACGTGAGTGGGTTGGCCATCGTCTGCGGTGGCGAAGCCGCATCGGCTTGGTCAGGCAGCCCCTCCCTCGGCCGTCAGCAGCAGCGTCGGGGAGAAAAAGGAGATGGCGAGCGAGGCGTTGACACAGCTAGGTGGGCCCCGCGCCTTGCCCTCGACCCACGGCAGCGACCACAGCGCTGACCCGCCTCTGCCGCGTTGGCCGGTCCTTGCCAGCGTCGATAAGTGGCGGCGCCTCGCCGCGAAGCCGTTTTCCCCGACCGAAAACGTATTTCAGAAAAGACGCGTTTTGTTTAAACTGCCAGGGACCTGTTTGTAGAAATATTTTTATAGACTAGTCCCTGAGCTTTAAACGTCCGTATCTTTTCAACCGTAGCTCCAAATCAGGTTATTCCAAAGCCCACGTCTTCGTTTCGTCGAGACCGTTCTGATGGAATCATTTTCACCATGTTTGCACATTCTGAAAATGACCATTTTCCCCTTGTTAAGTAAATAGCCCCTCAGAGAGAACTGTTTAAAGAAATCTTTCCGCGATCGTTTCACACTTCTTCCCGAGTATTTGTCGACCCCCAGGCAAGCCAACCTCTTATCATGAGCCCCGAACTTGCATGCTGACTTTGCTTGCACCTTGTGTGTGTGTGTAGTTGCAGTTGTTTCTTATCATTTTTGTTTGCTGTCATTTCGTTATGCTTATCATGCATGCTTGTGTATTCATGATATCTTTTGCCATGCTAATTAAAATGTTGTTATTGATAATGCCATGTCACTACTCTACTTTATTTGCATGTCATCATTATAAAATGTTATGATGATTGTAATACACTGTTGATATGCTAGTACTTGGTATTGTCATGTTCTTTGTGCTATGGTTGTTCACTTGAGAAGTTCGATATTTTGTTAAAGCATTTGTATGATGTATGCTCATTGTTGTATTCATGTTCATGATTATGGAGAAGGAAATAAACTAACTTAATAATAAGAAAGCTCCTCCGTCGTCAATGGGATCGAGTCATAGTGCCACCAAATCGAACTTTTTCAGTGCAACCACATTTTGCCTTTATGGGAAGGCCTTAATGCGATCTATTGTCGTGTCTCTCGCCAGTGCCTCCAACGAGGGAAGGTTATGGGCGCGCGCTACCCTGATCAGGTAGGCGGACATAAGCCTTGTGTGCCCGGGTTTGATTTTGAGCTCGGGTCCCAGTTTGGGACCGTTATTGTTTGGCCACGACGGTGACCGTTGGTGTCTTTGGTAGACACGGGGCCTCCCAAGACTAGCCCAATGGGGAGTGAGTCGGAGTGGCCGGGAGAGTGTCATGGCAGTAGGTCAGTTTCGTCAGAATGCCGTTGGTCCACACGAATGGGATGACGAGGCCATGGGTTCCGTGGTGTGGGTATAGTGCGCAACCTCTGCAGAGTGTTTATTAAGTCTATCGATAGCAACACAGTTCGTAGTAGGTCACACTATCAGATCTTGGTCGAAATGGAGGATAAACCTAAAATAATTAAGCTGATTAATGTGGTCACAAGAATGCGGTGACTTGGACTATGGGATAGTCGTAAGAAGTCACGGTGATGTGTTGATATGATCACGAGACGAGGTCTCGGTGACCATTTGAGATCAAGTGTTGGTCATGGTTGTGATCGCCGGAAAGATCACCATTTGGTTACAAGGTAACCCGTTGAACCAAGTATGGTTCCATGTGTGACTCGTCAGGATCACCGTTCGGTTGCGAGGCAACACGTTGGTAAGAGAGTCCGAGGGACTCGGTGCGCAAGTGTGGTTGCATTGCCTGAGTAGTAAGTTGTTATTTGCATTTAAAGAACCATGGTAGAACATGAGATGATTGCATGAAGTTAGCATGTTATGTCTGCATTGGATATGATTGGTAGTTTATTTTCAACATAGTTTCATGATGCCATGCCATGTTTTGCCGTTACCATGATAGAAGTGAGTTTGACATGTCTTGTTATCCCCATAGATGCCATGATGTTGATGCTTAGTTTGATTTATGATTCAAGTTAATATCATGCCCTGCTTAGAAGTTTTGTTGAGATAGGTTGTTGCAGATGTTTGGTTCTTGCTTGGTCATCTGTTCGTTTGGATGCTATGTATTTGGTTGTCTTGCAAGTACATTCAATGTACTGACCTGACGTGTCATGCCAGTTTTGTAGGTCGTGCTCAAATTCTTCGCTTGTTCCGTCGTGCTAGGCCGTAATCTTGCCAGTCCTATGAGTTGTGGAGCCCAGCCAGAGTGAAATGCTACCAAGACTTCCGCCGCCATTTAAATAGACTTCCGTTGTCATGTAAATAGCCTTAGGGCTATGCCAGAAGATTGTATTCATCAATGATGTAATCATATACATATGTATTTGATGAATATTCTTGTACACAGAATCTTTGTATCATGGACCTGTCGTGCGTCAGGTGTTATCCTGGGCTGACGTGCGAAGGCCCCCTGCTCCATGCGGATCAGGGTGCCACAAGACATGGTATCAGAGCAGCGAGGCTGGCATAGATTATCCTAGCATTAGATCACTGCTACCATCAACCCGTAATGACCCTAAGGGATTTGACCCATCCCTGGCATACGGCATGGCCACTATTAATCAACATGTGGTGCAGTCGGGACCGACACGTCCTCACCCCGCTGTCCCCGCCTAGTTATGCGTGGAACGTGTAGCAATCCTATCCTTTCTGGTCAGCCGCACCGTTTACCCTTCGCCATTAAGGGAAAGAGGCCACACCATGCGTGCCTGTCCCCTGTAGCTGCCTATAAATGCCCTTTCCGCTAGCCGTATCGCTCGCCCCTCAGTCGGCCATGTCCCTGCAGAGAAGCTTAGCTAGTAGCTCCCCAGCCATGACTAGCAGCTTCAAAACTTCCAAGTATTACACCCGCACCTATGCCATCAACCACCTTGGCTTTCCACCCCTTCTTGTCGAGATGCTCACCAAAGCCTTTGGCTATAAGGCTAGCCCCAATTACCTGGTGTTCCAATCGACACCCGTCCCTCACCTTCATCGCTTTGATGCAAGAGTGCACATCAGCCTAGGTCCTGCAGTAGATGGCCAGCCTTTGGATTTACAGGGTAGAGCCATGCCTACCTCTGATTTAGCCATTCAAGCCGCTGCTATGGAGGCTATCCTACACCTCCGAACCAAGTTCCCGCATGTCTCAACAAGGCGGGAGTTCTGCTTTTTCCCCAGTGTGGCAAAAGCAGTAATGCAGCCTTCTCCCGTTAGCCAAGGAGATGATCCCGCAATCGCTCGCGTGGTGCAATATATCACTGCCCAGGGGATGATGATTTCAAAGATGCTTGCCGAGTTTAGAACCATGGACAATGATGTGGTACGAGTCGTCGAGGAAGCTTACCGTGAGGCTCGTAAATTCGCATCTCAAGCCGTTTGTCCAATGCCATCTGAACCAGTGCTATCCTCTCAGCCTGTGTTGTGGCCTAAGCCCAACATCATCACCCTCGATAAGGCTCTTCTCCGGATCCACCAGCAGCATTTTCTTGGATCAATTTCAGCCACACCTCCAGCAGTAGAGCCCCAACCCATAGAAGTGTCGGACGATGAAGATGGAGATTGGCTCAGTCTTCGTCCTCCGGGAGAGCCCCAGCCAGGCCAGTCTTCTGCATGACCTCAGTCACGCAGTCAGTGGGTTCTGCTAGTAGGTTGGTCTGTCGGTTCATCCCCAAGATGAGGATAGAACCATGTATCCCAGAGTGAGTAGTTCCGTTTAGCGCGTAGCATGTTCGTGCTTGTTGTATGTTGGTACTGTTCTAATCAGTATGATGTGTTATTTGTTTTCGTGCTTTTGTTTTTGTGTTTGTTTTTGTTTGTCTCTCTATCAAACAGAAATGTTTGACAGGGTTGGCAATGTGTGCTAACAAGATTTTAATCAGTAGAACACATACCCTAAAAATAAAATTGACTCGTCCCGAGTCTTTAATAAAATGCGCGTTGGTGTAGGTATATGTACACCAGGAGTACATATACCCACTAGCATTAAATCATCTTAGCATGATTTGTCTGGTGTGTTTTTCCGTTGCATGTTTATTGCATCTGTCTGTTTGTTTAGATTTTACTGCATACTGCACGCATACCCGGTTCACCCACGAGTACATTTGAGCAGTACTCGGGGGAATGCAAAGTCACATATCCCTCTCTATCTGTGCATACCGCGTGTGCCAGATTTTCCAAACCCAGAACCTCGAAGAGGCCATTTTCATCTGGCCATTTCTCGTCACGATTCTTTTTTGAACCCAATTGTGTTTAGGAGAAACACTGCCAGCTTTATTTCTCACGATCCATTACAACTCCCCGATACAGATTTCAACTCTGATTCTACCTCGACACCTACATTTCGTGGAGCAATCCGCGAAATCTTTCCCGTGCCCTAGTTTGATTCCTGAGCTGGCATAGCCACCTCACCTGCATCTAGACCCCTTCTCCACCACCTTCACTGCCTTGCGTGACGCCGCAAGCCGCCACCACCGCTCCACCGCAGCATGCGATTACTCCGCCGGAGCGAATTAACGGAGAATCAAGCGTGGCGGAGGACCACCCGTGCACCGTCTTCTTCCGCACCTCGAGCCCCCACACCCGGTCGCGCGTTGCCTCGGGCCCGCTCGTTCCTGATGAGAATCAGCAGGAGGATCGATGAGTCGATCAGCGTGCCCAGCAGTGCCACGAGGAACAACCGTAACGCCACCAAGAACACCTCCTCGCCGAAGGAGCTCGGCTCGATCTCGCCCAAACCGAAGAGGTAGTAGAGTGACATTGTGTTTGTGTGTTGGAAGCAAGCCGCGCTGCCGTTTTTATAGCCCAACCTCGGTGTACGGTGAGCGGAGTCGAGGAAAATCGCTCGTCGCCCAATCACCGGCGTCCAGGAGGCGAATCCGCGAGCAGTGCCAACAAGGTGCTGGCCCGCGATGTGAGTGCTCGCTGCACCGGCGCCGTGCACGTCGCGCACTACGACACTAGGGTCCTCATCGCCCTAGGAGCTAGAAGCGCGCTGCGCCAAGCCGCACGTGAAGCAGCGGCGTAGGAGAAGCAGCTAGCCGGAGGTAGAAGAAGGAGGCTACCAGTGGGCCCTGGACCCACGTGTCAGTAGGTGAGTCCAGTGTTCACTGGGTGCATCTAGCAATTTTTAGAGAGTTTGATCTTGAGTGCCCCTAGCCGTGGATATAACCATGTTTGCCCATATCTCTTCCTGGGTGTACCAATTATCGGTGCCCCCAACTCGTTCGAGTTTGACCAAAGGGTTAAATTTAACCTAGAGATTTTTCCCCGCAGTGGTTATCTTTTCTTTGTGCTATAACCCTAGGAATCTCGAGGACGAGATTCTTTTGAAGGGGGGAAGGTTTGTAACAGCCCCAAAATTGGGTTATCAATTTTTGTGCAGTTATTCCTTCCTGGCACTCATTTTCAAAATCTTTCTCCTGAGTTTGTTGGATGACCCTGAGAATTCTTGCCATTTCCAACCTTTCAAAACTTGCTCATGTCTTTTTCAGTGGGCAAGATCTCATTTGCATCATCTCAAACCCTCTCAAACCCTAATTCCAAATTTTTGGGATTTGAATATGCCCTTTGTGATTTCAAAGGAGCTATCATTTTCCTTGATCTGTTGATCATCCCATCTGTTCTTAGAGACCCTCCTATCCTTTTCAACCTTGGATATGCAAAAATATTTCAAAGTCCTATGCAATATTTTTGAATTATGGTTTATTCCTTTTCTTGCCTTTCTGAGGAATAAAACCCAAAGGCATAGCTAGACATCTCCTAAATTCATGTGAATTGGTGGAGTTGATAATTATGCCTAATCCAAGCTCTGGCAATTATATTGGCCATAATTAAATAAGGAAAAATGCCTTTTCCTATTTAATACCAATATTGCATTTTTGCCATTTTCTAAAGGAACTACTATTTTTATAGCAGAGAAAATTCCCACCTAAATTGTGGAGCTTGTCCTTGCTATATAATCACTAGTTCCATCTTTATGTCATGTTCCACAGATAAAAAATTGGGCACACGATCCAATGCAAGTTTCTGCCTTCTCTAAAATTTTGGAAAGGAAGTGCCTTATTACTAATTCCTTTTGAGCTGCAAATTGGTAGGGTGGTTAACCTTGACAAATCACCCTAGGATACCAAAGACGAGCTCAATCCATCCATCCTAGCTCCCTATGCAATTTTTCAAAGTTTTTGACCAGATTATCACTTTGTGAAGGAAGTACCTTCATAGAGTTTCCAAATGGGATGAAAAATTTCCATTCTATCAAGTATCCCAAATAATTAGCCTTCACCCCAATTTAGCTCATTTCATTGAGCTATGTGAGCCCAGGAGCAATTCTTGCTTTTTGTCCAACTTTTCAGTTTGTGAAGCAAGTATATTTTATCTTGCTCCATTATGGCCGAAAATAATTCCAAGCCTTCTCCTATCCATCTAACTAACCTAACCAAGAGTTTGGATAATTTCAGTTAGCCAATACTTTCCTAGAATTTTCCCAAGTTTCTGGTCAAAAGTGATGCTTGTGAAGCAAATACCAATTTGGCAAGTCCATTTGGTGTGATATTTTTATAGAATCTACTTATGACCAAATCATGAATATTTGCCAAGTGGGAGCCCAATCCAACACTCCTAGTGAGTGTTTCTTCCTCTTTTGTTTTCTGGACATATTTTGGTAGTTGCACTACAACTATATTAAATAATTATCCTAATGGCCTCATAACCCCCAGTACCGTAGTCCTTGCTACCCTAAGCCTCCCAGACATCCATTTTACCTTTTACCCTCTCTGGTTTACTCTCTAGAGTGTGGCCAAGTTTGCAACAGCAAACTTGTGGAGCTTGGTTTACTCAGCTCAATTTTTCACTGCCCGTTTCTTTACCGTAGTAACACTCTCTCTTCGAAGGACTACGCGGTAGACATGAGCTGGCACCAGTAAAAACTCCAGAGCGCGCCATGTCTGTGGTGATCACGAGGGAAGCCAGCCAAAACGGGGGTCTAGCCATTGTTCTCGTCGGCACCGCTGCTCCGACCGTCTCTGGCCTCGCCATTAATGTCCTACAGCTCTCCCTCGACGTCGTCTTCCCCCTGGACCTCTGGCCCCCTTTGTTTTCTTCCCCGGCGAGCCGTGCCAACGACCAAACAAAGGCGCCATCGTGGCCATCTTCTTCTTCACTGCTTCGCCTTCTTCTCCCACTCGTCTGCATGAAGCGTTGCTCGCCTCCGTGAGCCTCGCACGCTGGCCCACTTCCTCCTCGTCGGCTTCCTGTGCCCCTCGTGACCGCTGCAGCCGGCAGAGCCTCGGCCGGACGCGCTTGGCGGAGCTTGGCTCGGGTAAACTAAGCCATTTGGAGATCACCAGCAGCCCCTCCGCCTCTCCCCAAGCCTCCCCAAGCCACTCACCCCTCCCCGGAGTCGCTCCTCGACCCCCACCGCCGCCGTGGCTGCCGCCTCGGATCTTGCTCGATTCCGGTGATGCCACGCCCCTCCCTCCATTCCACCTCCACCACTGCATTCCTCAAGCTCTGGCGAACCTCCCTGTTGCCTCGCCCGACCGTTTCCCCCACCGGAGCCCCTAGTTCACCGGAGGCCGAAGCCCCTCTCCGTCGCGGGCCATGTGGCTCCCTCTCCTGTGCTCGTCGCCGGCAACGGAGACCACCGCGGGATGCTCCTCTCGCTCCTGAACACGTGGGTGGGTCGGCCGTCGTCTGCGGTGGTCGGAGCCACCGGCAATCACCGTTGGGGCAGTCCCCTGCCTCGGCCGGTCGCGCGCGTTTCGGAGAATAAGGAGATGGCTAGGCAGAGGCGTTGACACTGCCAAAGGCGCCCCACGCCTTGCCTCGACCCCACCTCGGGCGACCACGGCGCCTGCCCCGCCTCTGCCGCGTTGACCAGTTCTTGCCAGCGTGGATAAGTGGCGGCGCCTCGCCGTGAAGCCGTTTTCCCCAACCGAAAACGTATTTCAGAAAAGACGCGTTCTGTTTAAACTTCAAGGGACCTGTTTGTAGAAACATTTTTACAGACTAGTCCCTGAGGTTTAAACGTTCATATCTTTTCAACTGTAGCTCCAAATCAGGTGATTCGGTCTTTGTTTCGTCAAGCCCGTTCTGATGGAATCATTTTCACCATGTTTGCACATTCTAAAAATGACCATTTTGCCCTTGTTCGTAAACAGCCCCCTCCGAGAGAGAACTGTTTCCGGCAAATCTTTCCGTGATCGTTTCACACTTCTTCCCGGAGTATTTGTCGACCCCCAGGCAAGCCAATCTCTTATCACGAGGCCCAAACTTGCATGTTGACTTTGCTTGCACTTGTGTGTGTAGTTGCAGTTGTTTCTTATCATTTTCGTTTGCAGTCATTTCGTTATGCTTATCATGCATGCTTGTGTAACATGATATCTTTTGCCATGCTAATTAAAATGTTGTTATTGATAATGCCATGTCACTACTCTACTTTATTTTCATGTCATCGTAATAAAATGTTATGATGATTGTAATACACCGTTGATATGATAGTACTTGGTATTGTCATGTTCTTTGTGCTATGGTTGTTCACTTGAGAAGTTGGATATTTTGTTAAAGCATTTGTATGATGTATGCTCATTGTTGTATTCATGTTCATGATGATGTAGAAGGAAATAAACTGACTTAATAATAACAAACCTCCGCCATCGTCGATGGGATCGAGTCATAGTGCCACCAAATCGAACTTTTTCAGTGCAGCCACATTTTGCCTTTATGGGAAGGCCTTAATGCGATATATTGTCGTGTCTCTCGCCGGTGCCTCCAACGAGGGAAGGTTATGGGCGCGCGCTACCCTGATCAGGTAGGCGGACATAAGCCTTGTGTGCCTGGGTTTGATTTTGAGCTCGGGTCCCAGTTTGGGACCGTTATTGTTTGGCTACGACGGTGGCTGTTGGTGTCTTTGGTAGACACGGGGCCACCCAGGACTAGCCTAGTGGGGAGTGAGTCAGAGTGGCCGGGAGAGTGTCATGGCAGTAGGTCGGTTTCGTCAGAATGCCGTTGGTCCACCCGAATTGGATGACGAGGCCATGGGTTTCGTGGTGTGGGTACAGTGCGCTACCTCTGCAGAGTGTTTATTAAGTCTATCGATAGCAACACAGTTTGTAGTAGGTCACACTATCAGGTCTTGGTCGAAATGGAGGATAAACCTGAAATAATTAAGCTAATTAATGTGGTAACAAGAATGTGGTGACTTGGACTATGGGATAGTCGTGAGAAGTCACGGTGATGTGTTGATATGATCACGAGACGAGGTCTCGGTGACCGTTTGTGACCAAGTGTTGGTCATGGTTGTGATCGCCGGAAAGATCACCGTTTGGTTACAAGGTAACCCGTTGAACCGAGTATGGTTCCGTTTGTGACTTGTCAGGATCACCGTTCGGTTGCGAGGCAATACGTTGGTAAGAGAGTCCGAGGGACTCGGTGCGCAAGTTTGGTTGCATTGCCTGAGTAGTAAGTTGTTATTTGCATTTAAAGAACCATGGTAGAACATGAGATGATTGCATGAAGTTAGCATGTTATGTCTGCATTGGATATGATTGGTAGTTTATTTTCAACATAGTTTCATGATGCCATGCCATGTTTTGCCGTTACCATGATAGAAGTGAGTTTGACATGTCTTGTTATCGCCATAGATGCCATGATGTTGATGCTTAGTTTGATTTATGATTCAAGTTAATATCATGCCCTGCTTAGAAGTTTTGTTGAGATAGGTTGTTGCGTATGTTTGGTTCTTGCTTGGTCATCTGCTCGCTTTGGATGCTATGTATTTGGTTGTCTTGCAAGTACATTCAATGTGTAATCGACCGACGTGTCATGCCAGTTTTGTAGGTCGTGCTCAAATTCTTCGCTTGTTCCGTCGTGCTAGGCCGTAATCTTGCCAGTCCTATGAGTTGTGGAGCCCAGCCAGAGTGAAATGCTACCAAGACTTCCGCCGCCATTTAAATAGACTTCCGTTGTCATGTAAATAGCCTTAGGGCTATGCCAGAAGATTGTATTCATCAATGATGTAATCATATACATATGTATTTGATGAATATTCTTGTACCGAATGTCGTATCATGGACTCGTCAGGCGTCAGTGTTATCCAGGCTGACGTCAAGGCCCCCCTGCTCCATGCGGATCGGGGTGCCACACGTGATCTCATCCGGAACTCGGAACAAACTTCGGTCATCAAAAACACAAACTCATAATACATATCGTCATCGAACGTTAAGCATGTGGACCCTACGGGTTCGAGAACTATGTAGACATGACCGAGACACATCTCCGGTCAATAACCAATAGCGGAACCGGTATGTTACTTACCCGAGATTCGAGTATCGGTATCATCATACCTAGTTCAATCTCGTTACCGGCAAGTCTCTTTACTCGTTCCGTAATACTTCATCCCGCAACTAACTCATTAGTCACATTGCTTGCAAGGCTTATAGTGATGAGCATTACCGAGAGGGCCCGGAGATACCTCTCCGAAACAAGGAGTGACAAATCCTAATCTTGATCTATGCCAACCCAACAAACACCTTCAGAGACACCTGTAGAGCATCTTTATAATCACCCATTTACATTGTGATGTTTGATAGCACACAAAGCGTTCCTCCAGTATTCGGGAGTTGTATAATCTCATAGTCTGAGAAACATGTATAAGTCATGAAGAAAGCAGTAGCAATGAAACTATAACAATCATAATGCTAATTAAGATAACGGATGGGTCATGTCCATCGCATCATTCTCCTAATGATGTGATCCATTCATCAAATGACAACTCATGTCTATGGTCAGGAAATATAACCATCTTTGATTAACGAGCTAGTCAAGTAGAGGTATACTAGGGACGATATGTTTTGTCTATGTATTCACACATGTACTAGGTTTCCGGTTAATACAATTCTAGCATGAATAATAAACATTTATCATGAAATAAGGAAATAAATAATAACTTTATTATTGCCTCTAGGGCATATTTCCTTCAGTCTCCCACTTGCACTAGAGTCAATAATCTAGATTACATAGTAATGATTCTAACACCCATGGAGCTTTGGTGTTGATCATGTTTTGCTCGTGGAAGAGCCTTAGTCAAGGGTCTGCAACATTCAGATCTGTATGTATCTTGCAAATCTCTATGTCCTCCTCAGACACTTGATGACGGATGGAATTGAAGCGTCTCTTGATGTGATTGGTTCTCTTGTGAAATCTGGATTCCTTTGCCAAAGTAATTGCACCAGTATTGTCACAAAAGATTTTCATTGGACCCGATGCACTAGGTATGACACCTAGATCGGATATGAACTCCTTCATCCAAACTCTTTTATTTGCTACTTCCGGAGCAGCAATGTACTCCGCTTCACACGTAGATCCCGCCACGACGCTCTTCTTGGAACTGCACCAACTAACAGCTCCTCCATTCAATAAAAATACGTATCCGGTTTGCGCCTTAGAGTCGTCCGGATCAGTGTCAAAGCTGGCATCGACGTAACCGTTTACGACGAGCTCTTTGTCACCTCCATAAACGAGAAGCATATCCTTAGTCCTTTTCAGGTATTTCATGATGTTCTTGACCGTTATCCAGTGCTCCACTCCGGGATTACTTTGGTACCTGATGTCTACTACGCAACCTTCTTCTTGTATACATTGTTGGGCCTCCAAGTGCAGAGGTTTGTAGGACAGTAGCAAATTTCCCTCAAGTGGATGACCTAAGGTTTATCAATCCGTGGGAGGCGTAGGATGAAGATGGTCTGTCTCAAACAACCGTGCAACCAAATAACAAAGAGTCTCTTGTGTCCCCAACACACCTGTCGTGGTTTTGTCATGGCAGATGTCCTCATGAAAGGACTTAGTCATGGAGCCATCACTACGGGTTAGCTTGAAGGGGTTAAAAGCGGACACAAGGACGCAAGAGAGTTTATACTACTTCGGCCCCTTCGATGAAGGTAAAAGCCTACGTCTAGTTGTGATGGAATTGATGGGGGTTTCGATGACTAGGGAGCAAACAAGCTTCGCCTAAGTCTCGAGTTGTTGTCTGTTGTCCCTAAACGCGGTCGTCCCCTTATATACATGGGTGACGCCTTCGGTTTCAGAGTCCCGGACCGGCTCATAGACGTGTCCGGTTCGGTCTCTAGTATTTCTAACTTACAACACAAGTTACATACTAATGTCGGTTCACGGCTACAAGCCTTAAACCGGTTCTGGGACTTGGGCCCTTGTAGAATATCCTCACAGGCTTCAAGCATACTTGACTACTGATGAAGTTAACCCGGCCTCTCCTGGCCGGTTTACGCCCAGTAGTAATATCCCCAACATTAGGCCCCAGATTGATTTGAACAGGTTCATGTCAATCCTTAGTAAAAAACTTCGTTCTTCAACATCTTCTTGGTTGAACCTCCGTGACGTCATCTTCTCAGATTGTGGTGAGCCGGCATGACGTCATCTGTCATAAAGAACTATACATAACATCTTTTCATTAATGAGTCTGCAACAATCGAGGCGACAGCCCGCTTTCCAAACTTATGCCCCTTGATTTTCGCTACCGACGCACATATCCTTTGCCTTTATAAATAGACCGAAGGGTCATTTATTTTTTCCTTCATGCCCTCTCGCTTTCGTCTTCCTCACGCCGCCTTGACTTGAGCTCCGCCGCGCCCGTCAACTTCTGCACCAACCTTGGCCGCTGCATCACCTCGAACGCATTCGTGAGCATCGCGGCGACCTTCCGCTTCTTCCTTAGCCCCGGTAAGTCTTCTATCCTTTCACCATAGATCTGTTCTAGGGTTTCCATGTTCTTCGGTGCTCATCGCTTGCTTCTTGCTCATATGATAACTTTTAGTTAAGTCTGCGAATCCCTGTTCTGCGTAGCAGTAGTTTTTTAGCATCCGCTGTCACCTGCACATCTCAAGGTCATAGATCTCCCTGCGTCCTTGCTCATTGGTTCGATACCGCTCTATTTTGGACATTGAATATTTATTTCTTTTCTGAATATGCTCTAGATCCCAAACCGTGACAAGCTTTTGTGAAACCTGTTTTCGCACATCCACTCTTGATTCATCAATGTTTCAGACCAGGCGGTTTAACTTTGTAGAGAAATTGACAATTCGGCATATACCATTAGTCCCCTCGTTGAACCGCCAAGGTTTTTCGGTTATGTATCACCACCTTGCAGAACTCCGGTTTAAAAGCAACTTCTTCCGGTTTAACAATGAATGTATCAATATATAGCCTTTCCAACCTATTCTTGAACCGGTATCACTGCTTTACAGATTGCATCATGGCCAAGCAAGTGTACGAGTGTAATCGGGTCCCTTCTCGAGTGGATCAAACTCAATGGATAACTTAGTCCGCCTTTGGCGCTTTTAGGCAAAAAGATGTCATTCATCGAGGGTCCTCGCCCGGAGAGTTCTCCGTAACCCAAGGATGGAGAAGTTGTTATTTTGCTGATCATTTAGCCCGGGCCTCTGATCCACCCGGTTCAAAGTTTTATCGGGACGTCTTGGCCAACTTCCAACTGCGTCCACAAGACATTGGCCCCAACTCCATAACCAATATCTGTCACTTTCAAGTGCTCTGTGAGGTGTATTTTCAAGAGGAGCCCATGGTTGAATTGTTCAGAGATTGCTTCCATCTAAACCGCCAAGACCGAATTTTCTCGATGGTCCCAACAAAGGAGTTGGGTGGTGTGGCGATTCAGAAGCGGAAAGAGGTCACTTACCCTCACGCCAAACTGCACAGCCATCCCAAAGAATGGAATTCAACATGGTTTTACTGCAAAGATACCTCCCCTAAGGAAGAAAATCCTTTACCGGGTTACCGTCCGGAGCGGTTAAGCAACACACATACCCTCCCTCACATACTGACTGCTAAGGAGAGAAGCAAATATGCCCCTCAACTATCCAAGCTCCGGGCCTTCATGGCCAACGGGTTGACAGGAGTTGATCTTGCTTTCATTCTTTGGATATCTTGGAGTATACTGCCCCTAAGCCTGCGCTCCGGTTTGATGTGCAAATACACAGAAGATGTGAAAGATCCTCTACGGCATATTGAGATCCAACTGACAGACGATGAAGTTGCTGAGGCTGTTAAGAGGATGTTAAACGAACCGGAAGCTGCTTGCGCCCAAACCGGCCTGGCTCCCTTTTCTGCCATTAACAAACTGCCAGCCGTAAGACTCATATCTTATGCCTTTATAAATCTGACTATGTTTAAATACTCTTTGTTGATATTAAAATCCTTCAAACAGGGTGATGATCCATTTTGGAGCAGGAAGACTCCACAAGAGAAACCGCTGGCAATAACCCGGCCCAATACCAAAGTTGTGAAGAAACCAGCAAATAGAAAGAAAACCACTGCCTCCTCCGATCCACGAGCTGACAATGAGGTGGGTAATCCGGTTCTTGTGGTAGAACTTGACTCACTTGGTCTATTTTTTACATGCATTATTGATAATGATTATTGCCAGGATGATGCTGAAGCTAGTCATGCTGATGTTGTAGAAGTAATCGCTCTTTCTTCTGATTCAAACCCTTTACCTTCAGTAAAAATCCGTCGGGCAAACCGGAAAGTTAAATTTTCTCATCCTCTTGCTTACTTGGGTCGAAACTTTGTTATGAAGAAACAACAGCATGAAGCTCGTCACAAGAACCCGCAAGACAATGCCAGGTAGTCACTTCCACCGGTTTACCAAACAATCCGGTTGAAACGCCATTCGAGGTCTCTAACTGTTTCATCAATGCTTATCCTAAAGCGGGTTGCATTCGTCAACCTCTTAATCCATCTGACTCCGATTATCAGGTGACTTCTCATTCTTCCTCTGGCGAGTCAACATGCACCCAACTCCCACCTCTCAAGACAGTGCTTGGGTGAGCCATATTCCTGATAATACTGTTTGATATACCACTTGCAATATTCATTGGACTGATCCGTCTTTTTCCTTTCAGTACAAGCCTAGGCCAAGCAAGAAAGCTTCGCCGACAAAGCGGCAGAGGACGATGCTCCTGAACCGACCAATATACCTAACCCTGAAGAACACATCCATGATGATATGCTGAACGACCCACCACTGCAAGATCATGATGTTACCGTTGAAGAGGCACATGTTGACGCCACAGGCCCTTCAAATCAATCCACAAGTCCTGCTCAAACCGACAAGACAGCAAGTCCACCAAAGCATACGGATAAACCGGTGACCCCAGTGCGAACCGGCGAAGCCAAGGATGACGATGTCGTTATTACTGGCTTTGGTCATTCCGAGCGAATAATCCTGTTGCTTTGTCCAAGCACACTGCAAAGGATGAATTTATTGCGTTTGGCAAAGGCAAGTGGAATACCGATTTGGCAACTTATGCCACTTTGAATCCCCAAGATCTTCATTCCGGTTATCTGAACCAGTTATATACCAGCCGTGATTATGAAGCCGGTCTGGTAAATATGATGAAAGACAAATATGAGGTAAACTCCATCTGATTCTCTGCTTGTATACTTCAATCTGTCAACGCTGATAGCCCCCAAGTGACGGTTTTAAGATGTGAACTTAAACCGGGACTTCTCAATATAATCCCGAGTTGTACTTTTGGAAAAGTAGCCCCCAAGGGCCGGTTCGACAATGTAGTTAAACCGACTTTTATATTATAAGAAATCCAGTATCCCTTAAGGACAAAGCAAATAGGCATTAGCCCCCAAGTGCCAAACTGAATACTTGTATTGAGCTTGGGACTTTATATTGATATTGTAGGATGAAAAGCAAATATGCATTAGCCCCCAAGTACCAAGGGCATAACTTGTTATGGGGTTGGTACTTCAACTCTGCTCCTTAATCTTTATCCAATGATTATCTGTATGTAGGCTGATCTGAGCAAGAAAGAAAATCAAATCACTGATCTTCAAGAAAACCTGAAATCCCAACAAGCTGAAACCTCCGAAGCAAAGGATGAATTAACCAGCACTTTAAGCATCATGGAAAAGCTTAAAGAGGGTTTCAACAAGGAGCGGGCGGATTGGGCCCTTTGAAAAGGCCGCTTTAACTCAACAGGCGAGAAAATCTTTGAAGCTGCCCTCAAACCGTGGTGGATGAACTGACCCGATTAATAAGCGGCAAGTGCATGCCATGACCGCTTGTCTTCGTAAGCCTTTTTATTTCGACATAATGAAACTTTCTCATGTAATTGCGGTTTATTAACCCTTTGAATGATATAGGGACACATATTGGCCACTTGGGATCGAGATGTGCGGAAGAAATTGAAAGCCTCTTATACATTGATAGAGCAACTCTATATCGGTGCGCATGGATCATCAAGACCGCTTCTCATAACAACCCGGCACCAACCTTGATCCAGACACCCTTAAAAGGTTATCAATGCTTCCTGCCCGGTTTGAAGAATTAAAGAAATCTGCTGCTAGAACCGGTGCCATAAACGCATTTAATCCGGGCCAAAGCGTGGGTGCCGGATTTTGATCCTCTGAAGCGGCCCAAGGCTTCCCAAGCTTGAAGGAAGGCGGGACATAATTCAGCGAAGAGGATCTTCGAGCTATAAACCGAAGTGCGCCCTTTGGCTTGTCACCGGGTTGAAGAGGCAAATCTGTCTCACTATCAAGCCCACTATGATGGAGAAAACAAACGAGTGTCCGCACCGATTTACGAGCGGAAAACCTTATACCTCCAATTGTAAGCATACTTACGCTCCTGATATTGAACCGTCGTTCTTTGATCAATGATGAAGCTGTATTCCAAGCATTAATGGGAATCGATCGACAACTGTTGATTTCAGCTCTTTGGGTAGGGAATCGGCTGAAGCGGCGAGGATGACCCGCAACCATCGTGCCAAGCCGGGCGACCAAGCATGAACCGGAGGCCGCTTACCTTACTGCTTCCTTATGTTATGTAGAAAAACAATTATCTTATCTGGGCACCGTGTTGCCTTGTAATAGACTAGCTGCCACACTTTGTGTTGATATGCCTTCGTGCATATTTATTGCAACTTATGCTTCTGTTGAATCGCCAATGCTAAACTGTTATTTGTAGCAAAAAATCTTAAAACGCCATTGTGGTTGTATAACCAGGCAGGTCATCATATCTATGTATGTGAAATCAAAGATAATACCTTAGATTAAACACATGATAAAATATGGGAATGTATGATACCTGCCATCGTTGGGCATGAAGTTGGCTGTGCCAATCTTGAAGCGAAGTTGTAAGAAACCCGCTCTGCTGGAGGAGAGAACAGCTCCTGCGTATATAGGGGCGGTTTATCAGGTAAACCGTTCCGGGTTATGATGAACACCGGTGTTACTCCATGATAGGATGTTTATCAAAAATCAAACCGGGCAAAAGTATCTCCGGATGAAAAACAAACTGTGTCCCGCCAACCGATACGAATCGGTTTAATAATTGTCGGTTTAAGAACACAACAAGAGAAATATGCAAAAAGACAAACAAATTTCAAGCAAAGGCAAAGACAAAATCTTTTGCGAAAAGAGGCTGTTTGAGCCGATCAAGTGGCATTACCATGGTCGGACACGACCAAGCCCCCAATAGGCATAGATATGGTTCATGTCAGCCAGGTCCCCAAATGATGCAGTGGCATTACGCCGATCAAGAGGCGTAGCGATGGTTCGGGTTCGACCAAAGCCCCCAAGTGATTCTGTGGCCTTAGGCCGATCAAGAGGCGTGACTGGTTCAGACGTGACCAAGTCCCCAAATGATGCAGTGGCATTACGCCGATCAAGAGGCGTAGCGATGGTTCGGGTTCGACCAAAGCCCCCAAGTGATTCTGTGGCCTTAGGCCGATCAAGAGGCGGATCGGTTCAGACGTGACCAAGTCCCCAAGTGATCTCGTGGCTTTCGCCTATCAAAAGGTGTTGCATTGGTTCAGACACGACCAAGCCCCAAGTGACATGATATAAAGCTTTGTGAAAAAGCTAACTCAAGGGGTAAACCGGAGACCGCTTTAAGATAAAAACTCCGTGTAACCACTCATGATGTAAAAATAACAGAGACCCCGCTTTAGCTAAGGCTCCGGTTTATTGTATTGATCATAATATACACATTGTCATAATATGTACATAAGTAGAGCCTATGGCTCAAGTATAGTAGGGCCAAAGATGAGCTATGTTCCACGGCCTGTTGGTCTCCTCCTCTGATGTATGTGAGTCTTTATGCTCTCGAATATCAATCAGATAGTACGACCCATTGTGCAGATTCTTACTGACCACGAAAGGTCCCTCCCAAGGTGGGGATAGCTTGTGCATATCAGTCTGGTCTTGGATGAGCTTGAGCACCAAATCTCCTTCTTGAAAAGTTCTGGTTCTAACTCAGCGACTGTGATAGCGACGAAGATCCTGCTGGTAGATCGCCGAACGGGCAGCTGCGATGTCACGCTCCTCATCCAACAGGTCCAAAGCATCTTGCCGTGCTACCTCGTTATACGCTTCAACATAAGCTGCTACGAGGTGAATCATGACGGATATCATCGGGGAGAACCGCCTCGCTCCGTAGACCATGAAGAACGGTGTGTATCCTGTCGATCTGTTGGGTGTAGTGTTGATGCTCCATAACACGGATGGTAACTCCTCAACCCAACAACCCGGCGTCCGCCGCAAAGGAACCATAAGCCGGGTTTAATGCCTCGTAAGATCTCCTTGTTAGCTCTCTCTGCAGCCATTGGGTGTGGGTGAGCCACCGAAACGTCAAGCGGATGTGCTCACGTTCACGTAACTCCTTCATAGCACCCTTAGACAGATTGGTACCATTATCGATGGATGATCCGTGGAAAGCCAAACCGAAAATCACCTTTTAATGAATTGAACCGTCGTGGCTGCATCACACTTGGCCGACGCCCGCTTCCACCCAGTTTGTAAATTTGTCAACCGCCACCAAGAGGTGGGTCTTTTTGTCCTTGGACCGTTTAAAAGGCCCAACCATATCCAGCCCCCAAGTCGCAAATGGCCAAGTAATTGGAATCATCCTCAATTCTTGAGCCGGCACATGAGCGCGTCTTGAGAACTTCTGACAGCCATCACATCGCCTAACCAGGTCCTCCGTGATCAAGATGAGCAGTCAACCAATAGAAACCGTGACGAAACGCCTTAGCCACAAGAGATTTTGAACCGGCGTGGTGACCACAATCTCCTTCGTGGATTTCACGCAAGATCTCACAACCTTCCTCTGGCGACACACAACGTTGAAACGCTCCTGACACACTGCAATGATGCAACTCGCCATTGACAATAGTCATGGACTTGGATCGCCGATTATCTTCCGCCGCGTCTCATCCTCCGTAACTCGCCTACGGTTCATGTACACAAGATAAGGAACCGTCCAATCCGGAATGGCATGCAGAGCCGCCACCAACTAAGCCTCCGGATCAGGAATAGCCAAATCCTCTTCTCCAGGGAGCTTGACCGACGGGTTATGTAGGACATCCAATAAGACATTAGGTGGGACCGGTTTACGCTGAGAGCCCAGCCGGCTTAAAGCGTCCACCGCTTCGTTTTTCCGTCTGTCCACGTGATCCACCTGATATGCCTTAAAGTGGCCGGCAATAATATCCACCTCACGACGGTATGCTGCCATGAGCGGGTCCTTAGAGCCCCAAGTACCAGACACTTGTTGGGCCACCAGGTCCGAGTCACCGAAGCACTTAACTCGGCTGAGATTCATCTCCTTAGCCATCCGGAGACCATGGAGTAAAGCTTCAGACTCAAATGCATTGTTAGTACAAGGGAACATTAAGCGGAGAATGTAACAGAACTTATCACCTCGTGGGGAAGTTAACACGACTCCAGCCCCTGAGCCCTCCAATTGCCTGGACCCATCAAAATGAATAGTCCAATAGGTGTGATCCGGCTTTTCTTCAGGTGCTTGCAACTCCGTCCAATCATTGATGAAATCCACAAGTGCTTGAGATTTGATCGCCGTTCGAGGCACGTATTTCAAACCGTGCGGCCCAAGCTCTATAGCCCACTTGGCAATCCGCCGATTGCCTCCCCTGCTCAATTATGTCTCCCAAAGGAGCAGAGCCACCACGTGATGGGATGCCCTCGAAAGTATTGCTTAAGCTTCCGGCTTGCCATGAAAACTCCATACACCAGCTTCCGCCAATGCGGTACCTTTTCTTGGACTCAATAAGCACCTCGCTGATATAGTAAACCGGACGGAACCGGATATTCCTTGCCCGCCTCCTTGCGCTCCACCACGATAGCTACCGATCGCACGAGCATTAGCTGCCACATATAGTAGCAATGGTTCCTTGTCAATCGGAGCAAGAAGAACAAAGCGGATTGGCTAGCTGCCGCTTTAAATCCTCCAACGCTTTATCGCCGGTCGGACTCGAGACAAATGGATCTGCTTTCTTGACATCGATACAAAGGGATCGCCTTCTCACCGAGGCGGTGATAAACCGCTCAACGCGGCAATCCGCCTGCCATACCGGACATCATTGATACATTTCGACTTAGCCAGGGAGGTGATAGCTGTAATCTTCTCCGGATTAGCCTCAATTCCCCTGTCGGACACCAGAAAACCCAATAACTTGCCTGGCAGTACACCAAAAACACATTTGGCCGGATTAAGCATCATCTTGTATGTCTGTAGGTTATCAAAGGTTTCCTTCAGATCATCAACCAGAGTCTCCTTCTCCCTTGACTTAACCACAATATCATCCACATAGGCATGCACATTACGGCCGATCTGCTTATGAAGGCAATTCTATACACACCGTTGATAAGTTGCCTAGGCACTCTTGAGCCCAAAGGGCATAGATACATAGCAGAAGGCTCCAAAAGGAGTTATGAACGCCGTCTTCTCCTAGTCCTTAACTGCCATCTTGATCTGATGATAACCAGAATATGCATCCGAGAAAACTCAAGCGCTCACAACCCGCCGTACCATCAATAATCTGATCAATACGGGGGAGGGCAAAAGGATCTGCTGGACAAGCTTTGTTAAGGTCTGTGTAATCCACACACATGCGCCAGGTGCCATTTTTCTTAAGGACCAGCACTGGATTAGCCAGCCATTCAGGATGGAACACTTCAACAATAAAGCCAGCCGCTAAGAGCCTGGCCACTTCCTCTCCAATAGCCTTGCGCCTTTCTTCGTTGAACCAGCGGATAAACTCCTTCACCAGTTTATACTTAGGATCAACATTAAGAGTGTGCTCAGCGAGTTCCCTCGGTACACCTGGCATGTCAGAAGGCTTCCATGCAAAAATGTCCCGGTTCTCATGGATGAACTCGATGAGCGCGCTTTCCTATTTTGGATCCAAGTTGGTGCTGATACTAAACTGCTTGGATGAATCGCCAGGTACAAAGTCAACAAGCTTAGTCTCAGCTGCTGATTTGAACTTTAAAGCCGGATCATGCTCTGTGGTTGGTTTCTTCAACGGAGTCATGTCCGCCGGATCAACATTATCCTTGTAGTACTTCAACTCTTCCGTGGCACAAACCGACTCTGCATAGGCCGCATCACCTTCTTCACACTCCAAGGCAATCTTATGACTTCCATGAGCGGTTATGGTCCCCTTGTGACCCGGCATCTTGAGCTGCGAGATAAATATAACAGGTCGTGCCATAAACTTGGCATAACCCGGCCGCCCAAATAAAGCGTGGTATGGGCTCCGGATCTTAACCACCTCAAAAACCAATGTTTACGACACGGAATCATGATCATCTCCAAAGGCCACCTCCAGAGCTATCTTGCCAATGGGATATGTTGACTTACCAGGTACCACACCATGGAATACCATATTGGACGGTTTAAGATTCTTGTCTGTAAGCCCCAAACGACGGAAGGTCTCATAGTATAAGAAATTGATGCTGCTTCATCCATCTATGAGCACCTTGGTGAACTTGTAACCTCCCACCGAGGTGCCACCACCAACGCCACCGACCCAGTTGTCAACCCGGGAGGGTGATCCTCTACTGCTCCATATGATTGGCTGTTCGGACCAGCGTAAATAACGAGGCACGCCCGGTTCAATGTAATTCATGCTCTTGTGAAGCTTGGTCTCGTTTATCCAAGCTAGTGGTGAATACATGATATTGCCCACTATTCAACTGCTTTGGATTGCTCGATATCCCGATTCTGCTTCTTTGGTTGTAACCACCAGCTATTCTGATTGTTTTGATTGTTATGTCCACCTGACCTCCATTGAAGCCCGAACCGGCATTTCCTCCACCGTGACCCGGCCCATGGAATCCGAGATCCCGAGCCACCACCGATCCGTGATCATACCGGAAAGCATTAGAATTTTGAACTCCTGCATAATATAGCAATCCTTCCAAAGGTGGGTGGCGGTGCCTCCTTCGTCCCATGTTTTGGACAGGGCTGATTTAATAGATAGGTCAGCGGTCCGGTTGGGGTTTGGAGCTCCACCGCGATTCGGGCGGTTTACCCTTCCGTCATTGGCCCCCGTCCCCGCACTAGTATTAGCAACAAAATCTATGCTACCATCCGCTTTACGCTTGCCTCCGTTACCATGACCTGCCGAGTTATGTTGCTGCCCCTTGGAGTTGTTGTTCTTCTTTCCCTTCCCTGTCTTGTCATCATCAGACTCGGGATCCTTGGTACCATCAGAATCAGCATACTTCACTAACGCAGTCATGAGGGTCCCCATATCGTTACAATGGCACTTCATCCGCCCCAATTTCAACTTCAGAGGTTTAAACCGGCAGTTGCTTTCCAAGGTTATAACCGCGGAGTCGGCGTTGATACGATCTGAAGAGTGCAAAATTTCCGAAACTGGGCGTACCCAGTAGATGATTGACTCTCCTTCCTCCTGGACACAAGCCGCTAAGTCCACTATCGACATGGGCTGCTTACATGTATCCTTGAAATTCTGGATAAACCGGGCTCGCAACTGGGCCCATGAACTGATAGAATTGGCCGGTAAGCTCTTTAACCAAATACGGGTTGTCCCTTCAAGCATCATGGTGAAATACTTCGCACATGCCGCTTCATCTACGTCAAGCATCTCCATGGCCATCTCATAGCTCTCTACCCATGTTTCCGGAGACAAATCGGTCGTGTAATTTGGCACCTTGCGCGGGCCCTTAAAATCCTTGGGCAGGCGCACATTGCGTAAAGCGGGGACAAGACAAGGCACTCCCAAAGAACTAGAAGTAACTCCTAGCTCGATCGAGGTGGTTGGACGAACCAATGTAAGTCGACGAGCCTCATGTTGCGCCGCTAACTTCGGCATCCCTGCGTGCTCGGGCCCGGTCCACCACTTCCAGAGCATCACCTGCCGGGTTAATGCCACGGGGCGCTTCACGGTTCCGTGCATTACTGGATACGGCCGGTTCATCCATCCGTCTGTTGTAACTCCGGCTCGGGCGGGGGGTGGAATGAATTCGGTCACGGCTATATGAATATGCTTCCTGTTGAATCAAGGCCATTCGAAGAAGCTCCTTAACCCGGCGCGTCTCCACCACCTGCGGAGAATCACCTCAATTGGGATGGCCTCCAGTCGTGAAGCGGCGGCGACAAGATTATCCATTGGATTGGAATAATGACCTGGAGGTGTCTGGACAGGCTGAGGCACGACATTGTTCTGTCGAGGCGGCTCCATCAGGCGAGGCTGAATCACAAGATCCGGCCCAGTGCCTCCGCCGGTTTAGCCATGGCGGGTCACTAGTCCTCGCTCACGGGGTGTTAATGAGGTGTCTGGCGTCGAAAACCGTCGGCAGGCGAGACCGATGCTTCCTTTTCAGGACTTCATGCGATGCGTTTTGGTCCAGCATAAGCCTATAGGCCTGCGCATCCAAAGCGGCCCACTCTGCGGCCATCCTGTTGTTCTCGACTGCCAGGTCGGCCTTGGCTGAAAGTGATCTGTTCCCTCACCTTTGCAATTTCTGCGTTGTGGGCGTCCTGATCCGCCGGATTAGCCTCTGCCATAAGCACAGCCAACGCATCAAATAGATCAGATAAAACTTGAGCCGGCGGGCGCACAGAGCCTCCTGCCCCGGCCGCTACCGCCGCTGCTGATCCGGAGAACATTGCTGCTGCGGTCAAAGAGTGGACCGCCACACGTACCGCCATGAATATCCCAACCCGGTTGGGCGGATCGGAAGGGGTCGAAATCATCTCCATCGGAACAGCCCCCAATCCGACCGCCTTGTAGCCGATACGGTGACTTTCGGTTTCTCTGGTCGAGGACTCGTCGCCGGAATAAACGACGGTCTCGCTACCAGATGCCGATTCATCTTCATATTCTCCTCTGTGGATGACTCCCACGAAGGCACGCTTCACGGCCGGTTTAACCTGGGCAGATCTCGCACGCTGAGCCATTTCGTCGAGGTCGGTCACGGATGTCCTCGAGGCCCGGTTCACCGATCTTGCCAATGAAGACGTGTATGCCACCAAAGGGGACCCGGTACCCGTACTCAATCGAGCCGGCCTCGGGCCCCAAATTGAATTGTCGATGTAGAGCTTGCCACGACGACTCTTGGTCATCCGCCCATTGGCGTAACCCTTGAGTCCTTCAAGTTGCCCTCCAAGAACTTGAAACCATCGCATGATAGCCCCACGGTGGGCGCCAACTGTCGTGGGTTTTGTCACGGCAGATGTCCTCATGAAAGGACTTAGTCGTGGAGCCATCGCTACGGGTTAGCTTGAAGGGGTTAAGCAGACACAAGGACGCAAGAGAGTTTATACTAGTTCGGCCCCTTCAATGAAGGTAAAAGCCTACGTCTAGTTGTGATGGAATTGATGGGGGTTTCGATGACTAGGGAGCAAACAAGCTTCGCCTAAGTCTCGAGTTGTTGTCTGTTGTCCCTAAACCGCCGCCGGGTCGTCCCCTTATATACATGGGTGACGCCCGTCGGTTTCTGAAAGTCCCGGACCGGCTCATAGACGTGTCTGGTTCGGTCTCTAGTATTTCTAACTTACAACACAAGTTACATACTAATGCCGGTTCACGGCTACAAGCCTTAAACCGGTTCTGGGCCTTGGGCCCTTGTAGAATATCCTCACGGGCTTCAAGCATACTTCACTACTGATGAAGTTAACCCGGCCTCTCCTGGCCGGTTTACGCCTAGTAGTAATATCCCCAACAACACCCAATACAATGGCAAATTGTATAGGTGCACTAGTTCGGCAAAGAGATGGTGATACAAGTGCAATATGGATGGTAGATATAGGTTTTTGTAATCTGAAAATATAAAAACAGCAAGGTAACTAATGATAAAAGTAAGCAAAAACGGTATTGTAATGCTAGGAAACAAGGCCTAAGGTTCATACTTTCACTAGTGCAAGTTCTCTCAACAATAAAAACATAACTGGATCATATAACTATCCCTCAGCATGCAACAAAGAGTCACTCCAAAGTCACTAATAGCGGAGAATAAACAAAGAGATTATTGTAGGGTACGAAACCACCTCAAAGTTATCCTTTCTGATCGATCTATTCAAGAGTCCGTAGTAAAATAACACAAAGCTATTCTTTCCGTTCAATCTATCATAGAGTTCGTACTAGAATAACACCTTAAGACACAAATCAACCAAAACCCTAATGTCAACTAGATACTCCAATGTCACCTCAAGTATCCGTGGGCATGATTATACGATATGCATCACACAATCTCAGATTCATCTATTCAACCAACACAAAGTACTTCAAAGAGTGCCCCAAAGTTTCTACCGAAGAGTCAAGACAAAAACGTGTCCCAACCCCTATGCATAAGTCCACAAGGTCGCTGAACTCGCAAGTTGATCACCAAAACGTACATCAAGTAGATCACGTGAATATCCCATTGTCACCACAGATAAGCACATGCAAGACATAGATCAAGTGTTCTCAAATCCTTAAAGACTCAATCCGATAAGATAACTTCAAAGGGAAAACTCAATCCATTACAAGAGAGTAGAGGGGGAGAAACATCATAAGATCCAACTATAATAGCAAAGCTCGCGATACATCAAGATCGTGCCAAATCAAGAACACGAGAGAGAGAGAGAGATCAAATACATAGCTCTTGGTACATACCCTCGGCCCCGAGGGTGAACTACTCCTCCTCGTCATGGAGAGCGTCGGGATGATGAAGATGGCCACCGATGAGGATCCCCCCTCCGGCAGGTGCTTGAACAGGTCCCGATTGGTTTTGGTGGCTACAGAGGCTTGCGGCGATGTAGCGACTGACCTCAAACGGTCCGATCTACGTGCTCAGTGTCATCCCTGGATCAGTAATGCTGACACCACACAGTACTCGGAGGATTTATAACAGAGTAGCAATCACACACTTATTACAACCGAATGTCTCAAGAGAGAACTTAATAAAATAAATATGGCTTAAGGCCATCTAAATACGATAACAGCGGAAGTCTTGGAAGAATAAGCGAGTCCATCAACTCCAACGGCATCCTTTGAGTATAGAACCACGACCTAAGCACCTTACTCGTCGTTCGAAAAGTCTAACATGAAACGTTGCAGCCCGAAACGGGTCAAGACATGGAATATCTTTGGCAATGTAACACATAGAAAATAATAATGGAATAAGCTATACTACATGCATATTTGGCTGGTGGAAAGCTCTATGGTTACAGTTTTGCGTAAAGCCAATTTTTCCCCTCTTGCAAAGGAATATATTTAATTAACTATCATGGTGGTTGTTAAACATTGAGAATGGTTGACATGACATTCTCAATCCCAATTAAAAGTACTCATTAAAAACCCAATAATATTAATTTAGAGTAACATGTTGAGATTCACATGATATCCAAGTACTAGATACTCAAGATGTCCATAACCGGGGACACGGCTAATCATGATTAGTTTATACACTCTGCAGAGGTTTAGCACTTTTCCCCACATGACTCGATCTCCTCCGTTTGATTTCTCGCACTACATGGTGTTTGAGAAACGGATGACCGAGACATAGTCTTTCAGAAGTGCTAGCACCTTACGTATGGGTAGACCGTACCAACCTAGAACCCCTACATCTGCTAGCCTACCCGTAAGAGTTCACAAAACTTAGTCAACTATGCTAGAGCCCATAATAGCATGTGGCTGCACACAGAAGTTTCTAGCATGAATAATCTCATGATCCCTTTGGGCCTGGGTGGCGGTCCGAAGAAAAGCAGGCAAATCCTGGAAACTAGTACCTCAATCCACCCAGGATGTGTGTTTAAGTTGCCACCTTAAGTAAACCATTAATTAACAATCTCACATCATCATGGATACACTCACCCAATCCACGTCTACTAGCATAGCATGGCAATATAAGCAAACGCAGTAAGTAACTCCCAAGGGTTTGATAATAAAAGCAGTTAATAGGTAATACCTCAACTACTTCCCATTCCACAATTTAATTAGATCCTTATCAATGCAGGGTTTGAGGATTGATCTAATGCATAAAAACTGGGTATGAGATAAGATATGGTCATAGTGTTACTTTCCTTGCTGATGATCCGTGAAACCTAGAGACTTCGAGTAACAGTGACGCACTCCGGGTATTCTAACGCAGACAAACAAACAAGCATACAATAAGTACTCTTCTAATGCATAGGTAAAACTCAAATAAAAGATCTAACCAGATAGTTCAACTTAAGAACTCCGGTTTGCAAAAAGAACCAAATCAAACGAAGCAACGGAAGTCAAACGGCGAAAGAAAACAGCTTCGTTTTACTAATCTGGATCTAGGTCAAATTTTACAGTAGCAAAAACTTGTTTAAGTTGGTTATTCGGAAAGAGGGTTTCGAGGCGAAACTCCAGGCGCTTGAATCGCCTGATTCCGATAAACGAGCGAAAAGTTATACTAAAACGAAAATCGGATCGTAAATCGCGATCGGAAAAATCACGGATTAAATCCGAGAAAAAGAAAACGATGAACGGGTTAACGAGCGAGCGTTCGTTAACTAAACTAATCAGACGAACGCTCGTTAAAACGAACAAGCGAGCGAGCGTTCGTTAACTAACCGAACCAAAAAAACCGATCTAGAAAAAATAAACCGATTTAAAACCGTTCGGGTTTTTTCTAAAAACCAAAGGCACGGAAGTCGAGGCGCCGAACCTCGGCGGGATCCGTGATCGGCAAGGTGGCGGCGGGTCCCATGGGTCGTGGTCCGTGAGCGGCTTGTGTGGCGGCAGGTTAGACTTAGAGTGCAGGCTCGGGCTAGGGTTCCCCGGGTGGGCTGCTTATAAAGCCACCTCGTGCGGAGTCCGGCGGACACGGCAAATGGAGGTCGGTTCTTGCGTTTTTAAATAATTCCACGAGAAGAAAAATAAAAAGAAATACTAAACAGACTCCAAAAATCACGAAATAAATTTTCCCCACTTCTAAAATCAAAGGCGGACTAGGTGAACATTTATTTGGGGCCTAAATGCAATGTTGAAAAATACGCATTTTTCCTAAATTCAAATAAAAAGGTGAAAAACTCCGAAATAGAATCTTATTTGATTTTTTATTAAATCTTCATTATTTCTTTATTTTTGGGAAAGTCATTTTATTCCCTCTCTCATATTTTGATAGTAGAAATTATTGAAGATAAAATAAATAAAACCAAATGATCCTATTTTCAAAGTTTGAGAAAACTCAAATATGAAAATAACGAAATCCCCAACTCTCTCCGTGGGTCCTTGAGTTGCGTAGAATTTCTAGGATCGAGCCAACAAATGCACAAATATATGATATGCAATATGATCTATGTATAACATTCCAAATTGAAAATTTGGGATGTTACAAACCTACCCCTTAAGATGAATCTAGCCCTCGAGATTCGGGTTAACTAACAAATAAATGAGGGTGGGCCTTGAGCAGATCTTCCTCTCGCTCCCGGTGGCTTCTTCCTCGGTGTGGTGGCTCCTTGAACTTTGCGAGAACTTGATAACCTTCTTTGCGGGTGACTCATTGGCATATTCGAGAATCTTAACTGGTTTCTCCTCATAGGTCAAATCATCATTCAATCAATCGCTTCCGGTGCCTTTGTATCTCTTAGGGGTATATCAGCCATCTCTGCGTGACACTTCTTCAACTGAGAAACATGGAATACATCATGAACACCTGACAATCCCTCTGGTAATTCTAACTTGTAGGCGACTTCTCCCATGCACTCCAAAACCTTGTATGGTCCCACAAAGCGTGGCGCTTAACTTTCCTCTAACTCCAAAAGCGCTTAACTCCTCGAAGTGGGGATACTCGAAGATAAACTCATCTCCGACTTCGTATTACATCTCCTTGCGTTTTGAATCCGCATAGCTCTTCTGTCTTGGACTGGCTACCTTGAGCCTATCGCGAATTAACTTTACTTTCCGTTTAGACTCCTTAATCAAATCCGGTCCAAACAACTGGCGGTCTCCAACTTCATCCCACAACAACGGGGTTCTGCACCTCCTTCCATACAAGGCTTCGAAAGGGGCCATCTTCAAACTGGATTGATAACTGTTGTTGTAAGAGAACTCCGCATATGGCAAGTTATCGTCCCAGCTAGATCCATAATCCAAGGCACAAGCTCTAAGCATATCCTCCAAAATCTGATTGACTCTCTCGGTTTGTCCATCTGTCTGCGGATGGAAAGTTGTGCTAAACTCCAACCTGGTTCCCAAAGTTTCGTGCAACTGCTTCCAGAACTTTGAGGTGAATTGGGTTCCTCTATACGTCTGATACTCCTCGGAACTCCATGCAAGCATACAATCCTGGTCCTGTATATCTTAGCCAATTTGGCACTGCTGTAGGTAGTCATTACTGGAATGAAATGAGCTACCTTCGTCAAAGGATCGACTACGACCCAAATTGAGTCATGGCCTGAACGGGTCCTGGGTAATCCCGTGATAAAATCCATGCCTAGTTTATCTCACTTCCATTCGGGTATAGGCAATGGTTGTAACAATCCGGCTGGCTTCTGATGTTCTGCCTTCACCCTCTGACACACATCACAAACTGCTACATATTCTGCTATGTCCTTCTTCATTCCGGTCCACCAGAAAGTATTCTTCAAATCCAAATACATCTTGGTATTTCCTGGGTGAATCGAATATGGTGAATCATGTGCCTCTTGTAGAATCAGCTTCCTGATCTCCGGGTCATTGGGCACGTAAATACGGTCTTCAAACCATAGGGTATCGTGCTCATCCTCACGAAATCCCTTAGCTTTTCCTTCGCTCATTTTCTCCTTTATAGAGGCAATCTCTTTGTCAGTCTTCTGAGCTTCTCTGATTCTGTCCATCAAAGTTGATGAATCTCCAATCTTGCTACATAGCCTCTCGGAACTATTTCCAAACATAGTTCCACGAAGATCCTCGGCTAACTCCTTTGGTATTTCTCCTGTCATTAGTGTATTGACATGACTCTTGCGGCTCAACGCGTCTTGCTACAACGTTAGCCTTTCCGGGTGATAATGCAATCTCATATCGTAATCTTTAATAAGCTCCAACCATCTCCTCTGCACGAGATTTAACTCATACGTGTGAAGATGTACTTCAAACTCTTGTGATCCGTATACACCTCACAATGGTTCCCAATAAGAAAATGTCTCCAAGTTTTCAATGCATGCACTACGGCTGCTAACTCCAAATCATGAGTAGCATAATTTAAATCATGAGGCTTAAGGCGTCGTGAAGCATACTGAAACAACTCTTCCCTCCTGCATAAGCCTTTGCTCCAAGTCCTCGGCGTGAAGCGCCGCAATAATCTTCGTAATCCTTTGCACGATCTGGCGAATTAACCTTTGGTGAGGTAACCAAGCGTTTCTTCAACTCACGGAAGCTAGCCTCACACTCCTCGGTCCATATGAACTTGGTATCCTTCTTCAACAATTACATCATAGGCTTCGCAATCCTTGAGAAATTCTCAATGAATCTCCGGTAGTATCCTGCGAGTCCAAGGAAACTCGGATCTCCCCAACTGTAGTTGGCGCTTCCCAATTGGTCACGGTGGCAACTTTAGTGGGGTCCTTTGCTATACCTTCTCCGGATATAACATGTCCGAGAAATCCAACTTCCTTCAACCAAAACTCACACTTGCTGAACTTGGCATATAAGCGATGTTCTCTGAAGCTTCTCGAGTACCAATCGCAAATGTTCCTTATGTTCTTCTTCATTCTTCGACTAAACCAAAATATCATCAATGAACACCACGACAAACTTATCCAAAAACTCCATAAACACTTTGTTCATCATGTTCATGAAATAGGCAGGTGCGTTAGTGAGACCAAAGGACATAACGGTATACTCATACAGCCCGTACCTGGTGGTAAAAGCCGTTTTAGGTATATCCTGCTCTCGAATCTTCAACTGATGGTACCCTGATCGCAAATCGATCTTGGAAAACACCTTAGCTCCTTGCAATTGGTCAAACAAATCATTGATCATCGGTAGTGGGTACTTGTTCTTGATTGTTACTTCATTCAATCCACGATAATCAACAACCATTCTTAATGATCCATCCTTCTTCTCCACTAGAAGTACAGGCGATCCCCAAGGTGAAGAACTTGGGCGAATAAAGCCTTTATCCAGTAACTCCTTAATCTGCTTCTTGATTTCCTCCAAATCTTGAAATTTGGCATCCTATACGGTCTCTTGGATATTGGCCCGGTGCACAGCAAAAGCTCAATCAAAACTCAATATCTCTATCTGGTGGCATGCACAGCAACTCTTACGGAAATACATCGAAATCCCTTACCACTTTGGTACTTCCTCCCGCACAACTCCCGAAGGGAATTTACATGTGCTCTCCTCGGCTCATGCCGTGATACATACTTGATTCTCCTTCCTTCTGGTGTCGTAAGCAAAATTGTCTTACTGGCGCTATCAATGTTCCCTCCGTACTTTGATAACCAATCCATGCCAAATATCACATCCAATCCTTGCGATTCCAGAACTATTAGGTCCGAGGGAAAAACATAGTGTCCAATCCTTAATGGTAGTGGATCACACCATATACTAGCCATGTATTACGCTTTCCGGGTGAGGTTACTAGCATGGGTGACCTAAGGGCTTGGGTTGGTAATTTATACTTATCCACAAATCCCCTTGATATGTATGAATGTGATGCACCAAGTATCAAAAAGAACAAGCTGCGATAAATGTCTTAACCAAAAACTTACCTATTACGCATCTGGCTGAGCTTCAACCTCCTCCACGGTAACGTGGTTCACCTGTCCCCTGTTGAAAGGGTTCGGCTTCTTTCCTAAGCTCCCATTGCCGTTACCATTTTGAGCTTCTGGACATTCATTTGCATAATGCCCGGTCTTACGGCACTTAAAACAAGTGATATGGCTCAGGTCTACCTTGGTTGGTGTTGACGGGTTGGTGCGGTTTTGTCCATTGCTTCCTCCATTCCTGTTTCCATTCTTTGTGCCATTATGATTGTGCGAGTTACCTCCTCCATGAGTATGCTGAAATTGCCCTCTGTCTTGAGGGTAAAGCGTAGCTTCTGCTGAAGCTCAATTGTACTTCCCTGTCCATACTTCCTCTTACAATTGTCAATCTGCTTCACGCTTCCCTTCAATCATAAGAGCACGATCCACTAACTCTGGTAGTTATTGAAAGTGGCTACCATCAACTGCATGCTCAACTCATCATTCGGTCCTTCTAGGAACTTCTCTGCTTAGCTGCATCCGTAAGCAACGTCATCCGGGGCATAACGTGCTAACTTCATCAAATCATCCATATATCGCCAACCGTCCATCCTCCTTGGCGTGGGTTGCGGAACTCACGCTTCTTCATGGCCATAGCTCCTGCTGAAACATGGGCGATCTGGAAGCTTCTTGGCCTGATCCCATGTGGCAGTGTCTCTGAGGTAAGTGGCTGTAAAATTCTCCCACCATCTTTGCTGCGGGTCCTTCGAGCTGATGTCGGCAAACTTCACCTTTTCTCCATCCTGTACATCCTGCGTTGGTCAACTCCTCCCTATCTTACGGAGCCAATCATCTGCTACTATCGGCTCGGTGCTCTTTGGAAAACACCGCGTAGATTCAGCCTTAAGAAAGCGAGTCGGATGGTCAATAGGTGGTGGTGGTGGTGGGTTGTTGTTGTTGTTGTTGTTGTTGTTGTTGTTGCCTTGGTTACGTACCAATGTTTGAATCAAGGCATTCTTGCTTGAATCAACTGAGTGATCTCTGGTGGGAAAACAAATCCGGGTCGCGTCTCGGAGGCATCGAGGGTTTATAGAAAAGACGAGAGTTAAGAATAGAATGAGGTCTAGTGAGAAAAACACTACCCATATGCACATGAGACAAAAGCACACAATATCACTCCAATCAATTCAACAAAGATATACAATGGTCTAACTATCGTTACAAAGTGCTTGGACTAAAACTAATTTAAAATGGGGAAATACTACTACTATTATGGTGGTCAACTAGAAAAAACTGCTCGATGAAGATTCCATAATATCTGCTCCGGCTTCATCAACAAAGTCATCATCATTTGTCGTCGGGATCCGAGTCGATTGTCGTTGATGATGATATAATTATCCGGGCAAGTGGATTCGCCCCCTTCTCTTTTGGGTGCTGAACCTCCCATGAATACTCCAAGCTTCTCCTTTAGGTCACCGTTCTGTCTCACTAGAGCGACGATCTCTTCCATGTAGTCTTCACGTGTGGCCTTGAGTTCTTCTTCTAGCTCCTTGATCTTGGTCATAGCCTTCTGCAGATCCTCCATATCTGCGCAAGACATCCGATTCTCCACGGTGTCGGATGTGTTGGTTTAATTCCTGGATGTAAGCTGCGATTGATCTGTCCCTCCTGGTATTGATCATCTCCCATTGCTCATCTCGGCGCCCACAAATCTGGAAGATAGTATTCTTGAGATCATTGTGGTAAACTTCTCCAATTCGTCCCATGGCGATGTGAGCTGCCATGCTCTTCCCCAAGCTCCATGTTGGTGCATCAAAGGAAAATTCTATGGGCTCTGTGACTGGTGCAAATGTCCTTCCTGGAATGTAGACTTGAATCATCCAGCGCTCCTCTTCGGGTAAAGTGGCGTTCAAGGTCCCGGTGAAACTTGGTACTCCTATGTTCAAGTATCTAGTGACTTCCTTCAAGTGATATCCAAAAGGTGAGCCTTCATCCGGTTGTGTGAACTTGTTCCTTGCATCCGCCATCCTAAAGAAGAGAAAAGATGAGGAGTCAGAAATGAGAAGAAAGAGTAGTGATCTAGGGCTTTAGCTTTGTGGCCGTGTCCTACAGTCAGCGTGTGCTCTGATACCATCTCTGTAGCGACCACACCTCAAACAGTCCGATCTCTGTGCTCAGTGTCATCCCTGGATCAGTAATGCTGACACCACATAGTACTCGGAGGATTTATAACAGAGTAGCAATCACACACTTATTACAATCGAATGTCTCAAGAGAGTACTTAATAAAATAAATATGGCTTAAGGCCATCTAAATCTGATAACAATGGAAGGCTTGGAAGAATAAGCGAGTCCATCAACTCCAAGCGGCATCATCGAGTATAGAACCACGACCTAAGCACCTTACTAAATGCGTCTAAAAAGTACGCAACATGAAAGCGTTGCAGCCCGGAAAACGGGTCAAAGACATGGAATATGCTGGCAATGTAACACATAAAAAATAATAATGGAATAAGCTATACTACATGCATATTTGGCTGGTGGAAAGCTCTATGGTTACAGTTTTGCGTCAAGCCAATTTTTCCCTACTGCAAAGGAATATATTTAATTAACTATCATGGTGGTTGTTAAACATTGAGAATGGTTGACAGCATTCTCAATCCCAATTAAAAGTACTCATTAAAAACCCAATAATATTAATTTAGAGTAACATGTTGAGATTCACATGATATCCAAGTACTAGATACTCAAGATGTCCATAACCGGGGACACGGCTAATCATGATTTGTTTATACACTCTGCAGAGGTTTGCGCACTTTTCTCCACATGACTCGATCTCCTCCGCTTGATTTCTCGCACTACATGGTGTTTGAGAAGCGGATGACCGAGACATAGTCTTCGAAGCGCTAGCACCTTACGTATGGGTAGACCGTACCAACATACAACCCCTACATCTGCTAGCCTACCCGTAAGAGTTAGCACAACTTAGTCAACTATGCTAGAGCCCATAATAGCATGTGGCTGCACACGGAAGTTTCTAGCATGAATAATCTCATGATCCCTTTGGGCTGGGTGGCGGTCCCAAGAAAAGCAGGCAAATCCACGGAAACCAGTACCTCAATTCACCCGGATGTGTGTTTAAGTTGCCACCTTAAGTAAACCATTAATTAACAATCTCACATCTGTCATGGATACACTCACCCAATCCACGTCTACTAGCATAGCATGGCAATATAAGCAAACGAAGTAACTCCCAAGGGTTTGATAATAAAAGCAGGTAATAGGTACTACCTCAACTACTTCCCATCCCACAATTTAATTAGATCCTAATCAATGCAGGGTTTGAGGATTGATCTAATGCATAAAAAGCTGGGTATGAGAAAAGATATGATCAAAGTGTTACTTGCCTTAGCGATGATCCATGAAACCTAGAGACTCGAGTAACGGTAGCACTCAAGGGTATTCTAACGCAGACAAACAAACAAGCATACAATAAGTACTCTTCTAATGCATAGGTAAAACTCAAATAAAAGATCTAACCAGATAGTTCAACTTAAGAACTCCGGTTTGCAAAAAGAACCAAATCAAACGAAGCAACAGAAGTCAAACGGCGAAAGAAAGCAGCTTCGTTTTACTAATCTGGATCTAGGTCAAGTTTTACAGTATCAAAAACTTGTTTAAGTTGGTTATTCGGAAAGAGGGTTTCGAGACGAAACTCTAGGCGCTTGAATCGCCTGATTCCTATAAACGATTTAAAAGTTATACTAAAACGAAAATCGGATCAGAAATCGCGATCAGAAAAATCGCGGATTAAATCCGAGAAAAAGAAAAACGACGAATGGGTTAACGAACGAACGTTCGTTAACTAAACTAATCTGACGAACGCGCTTGTTAAAACGAACGAACGTTCGTTAACTAACCGAACCGGAAAAAAAACCGATCTAGAAAAAAATAAACCGACAAAACCGTTACGGTTTTTTTTAAGAAAACCGAAAACGCAAGTCGAGTAGCGCGAACCTCGGCGGCGGGATCCGTGAGTCGGCGGCTGTGGCGGGCGGTCCGTGGCGTGCGGCGTGCCAGTCCGGCCAGACGGAGGGGTGGCGGAGCGTATGGGCGGCTCGGGCTAGTTCCCCCCGGGCTTATAAAGCCACCTCGGGCGGAGTCCCCGGACAAGGCCCATAGGTCGGTTATGCGTTTTTAATAATTCCATGAGAAGAAAAATAAAAGAAATACTAAACGGACTCAAAATCCCGAAATAAAATTTCCACAGCTTCTAAGATCAAGCGGACTAGGTGAACGTTTATTTGGGGCCTAAATGCAATTTTGAAAAACGTGCATTTTTCCTAAATTCAAGTAAAAAGGCGAAAAACTCCGAAATAAAATCTTATTTGATTTTTTATTAAATCTTCATTATTTCTTTATTTTTGGGAAAGTCATTTTATTCCCTCTGTCATATTTAGATAGTAGAAATAATTGAAGATAAAATAAATAAAACCAAATGATCCTATTTTCAAAATTTGAGAAAACTCAAATATGAAAATAACGAAATCCCCAACTCTCTCCGTGGGTCCTTTAGTTAGTAGAATTTCTAGGATCGAGCCAACAAATGCACAAAAATATGATATGCAATATGATCTATGTATAACATTCCAAATTGAAAATTTGGGATGTTACAGGCGGTGGAACTCCCGATCTATTGTGCTCCTGGATGTTTTTGGGGTATACGGGTATATATAGGAGGAAGAAGTAGGTCGGTGGAGCTGCAAGGGGCCCACGAGGGTGCGGGGTGCGCCCAGGGGGGCAGGCGCGCCTCCCTGCCTCGTGGCCTCCTCGCATCTTTCTTGACGTCCACTCCAAGTCTCCTGGAATCACGTTTGTTCCAAAAATCACTCTCCCGAAGGTTTCATTCTGTCTGGATTCTGTTTGATATTCCTTTTTTCTGCGAAACACTGAAATAGGCAAAAAAACAACAATTTGCACTGGGCCTCCGGTTAATAGGTTAGTCCCAAAAATCATATAAAATAGCATATAAATGCATATAAAACATCCTAGATGGATAATATAATAGCATGGAACAATAAAAAATTATAGATACGTTGGAGACGTATCAGTACCTCCCTGCTATGCTTATAGCAAGGCATACATCAGGTCTGGTAGACAGCATTGCATACATGATAGAACCTATGGCTGAAGCATAGGGAATGACTTCCATTTTCTCTCTATCCTCTTCAGTGGTCGGGCTTTGAGTCTGACTCAACTTCACACCTTGTAACACAGGCAAGAACCCTTTCTTTGACCGATCCACTTTGAACTTCTTCAAAACTTTATCAAGGTATGCGCTTTGTGAAAGTCCAATTAAGCGTCTTGATCTATCTCTATAGATCTTGATGCCCAATATGTAAGCAGCTTCTTCGAGGTCTTTCATTGAAAAACTCTTATTCAAGTATCCCTTTATGCTATCCAGAAATTTTATATCATTTACAGTCAACGATATGTCATCTACATATAATATTAGAAATGCTACAGAGCTCCCACTCACTTTGTTGTAAATACATGCTTCTCCAAAAGTCTGTATAAAACCATATGCTTTGATCACACTATCAAAACGTTTATTCCAACTCCGAGAGGCTTGCACCAGTCCATAAATGGATTGCTGGAGCTTTTACACTTTGTTAGCACCCTTTGGATCGACAAAACCTTCTGGTTGCATCATATACAACTCTTCTTCCAAAAATCCATTCAGGAATGCAGTTTTGACATCCATCTGCCAAATTTCATAATCATAAAATGCGGCAATTTCTAACATGATTCAGAAAGACTTAAGCATCGCTACAGGTGAGAAAGTCTCATCGTAGTCAACTCCTTGAACTTGTTGAAAACCTTTTGCAAAAAGTCGAGCTTTGTAGACAGTAACATTACCGTCAGCGTCGGTCTTCTTCTTGAAGATCCATTTATTTTTTATGGCTTTCCGATCATCGGGCAAGTCCACCAAAGTCCACACTTTGTTCTCATACATGGATCTCATCTCAGATTTCATGGCCTCAAGCCATTTCACGGAATCTAGGCTCATCATTGCTTCCTCATAGTTCGTAGGTTCACCATGGTCTAGTAACATGACTTCCAGAACAGGATTACCATACCACTCTGGTGCGGATATCACTCTGGAAGACCTACGAGGTTCGGTAGTAACTTGATCTGAAGTTTCATGATCATCATCATTAGCTTCCTCACTAATTGGTGTAGGAATCACTAGAACTGATTTCTGTGATGAACTACTTTCCAATAAGGGAGAAGGTATAATTACCTCATCAAGTTCTACTTTCCTCCCACTCACTTCCTTCGAGAGAAACTCCTTCTCTAGAAAGGATCCATTTTTAGCAACAAAGATTTTGCCTTCGGATCTGTGATAGAAGGTGTACCCAGCAGTTTCCTTTGGGTATCCTATGAAGACGCACTTCTCCGATTTGGGTTCGAGCTTATCAGGTTGAAGCTTTTTCACATAAGCATCACAGCCCCAAACTTTAAGAAAAGACAACTTTGGTTTCTTGCCAAACCACAGTTCATAAGGCGTCGTCTCAACGGATTCTGATGGTGCCCTATTTAAAGTGAATGCAGCCGTCTCTAAAGCATAACCCCAAAATGATAGCGGTAAATCAGTAAGAGACATCATAGACCGCACCATATCCAATAAAGTATGGTTACGACGTTCGGACACACCATTTCACTGTGGTGTTCCAGGTGGCGTTAGTTGTGAAACTATCCCATGTTGTTTCAAATGAAGACCAAACTCGTAACTCAAATATTCTCCTCCACGATCAGATCGTAGAAACTTTATTTTCTTGTTACGATGATTTTCCACTTCACTCCGAAATTCTTTGAACTTTTTCAAATGTTTCAGACTTATGCTTAATTAAGTAGATATAACCATATCTGCTCAAATCATCTGTGAAGGTAATAAAATAACGATACCCGCCACGAGCCTCAACACTCATTGGACCACATACATCTGTACATCTAATTTCCAATAAGTCAGTAGCTCGTTCCATTGTTCCGGAGAACGGAGTTTTAGTCATCTTGCCCATGAGGCACGGTTCGCAAGCACCAAGTGATTCATAATCAAAGGGATTCCAAAGTCCATCAAGCATGGAGTTTCTTCATGCGCTTTACAATCGATATGACCAAGCGGCGATTACCACAAATAAGTTGCACTATCATTATCAACTTTGCATCTTTTGGCTTCAATATTATGAACATGTGTATCATCACGATCGAGATTCAACAAAATAGACCACTCGGCAAGGGTGCATGACCATAAAAGATATTACTCACATAAATAGAACAACCATTATTCTCTGAGTTAAATGAATAACCGTCTCGCATCAAACAAGATCCAGATATAATGTTCATGCTCAACGCTGGCACCAAATAACAATTATTCAGGTCTAAAACTAATCTCGAAGGTAGATGTAGAGGTAGCGTGCCGACGGCGATCACATCGACCTTGGAACCATTTCCCACCTCGTCCTTAGCCAATCTTCATTTAATCTGTAGCCCCTATTTCGAGTTGCAGATATGAGCAACAGAACCAGTATCAAAATACCCACGCGCTACTACGAGCATTAGTAAGGTACACATCAATAACATGTATATCAAATATACCTTTCACTTTGCCATCCTTCTTATCCGCCAAATACTTGGGGCAGTTCCGCTTCAAAGGACCCGATCTTGCAATAGAAGCACTCAGTTTTAGGCTTAGGTCCAGACTTGGGTTTCTTCTCTTGAGCAGCAACTTTCTTGTCGTTCTTCTTGAAGTTCCCCTTCTTCCCTTTGCCCTTTTTATTGAAACTAGTGGTCTTGTTGACCATCAACACTTGATGCTCCTTCTTGATTTCTACCTCTGTAGCCTTTAGCATTGCGAAGAGCTCGGGAATAGTCTTGTTCATCCCTTGCATATTATAGTTCATCACAAAGCCTTTATAGCTAGGTGGCAGTGATTCAAGAACTCTGTCAATGACACTATCATCAGGAAGATTAACTCCCAGCTGAGTCAAGTGGTTATGGTACCTAGACATTCTGAGTATGTGTTCACTGAGAGAACTATTCTCCTCCATTTTGTAGTTGTAGAACTTGTTGGAGACTTCATATCTCTCAACTCGGGCATTTGCTTGAAATATTAACTTCAACTCTTGGAACATCTCATATGCTCCATGGCATTCAAAACGTCTTTGAAGTCCCGATTCTAAGTCGTAAAGCATGGCACAAAGAACTATCGAGTAGTCATTAGCTTTGCTCTGCCAGACGTTCTTAACATCATCAGTAGCATCTGCAGCTGGCCTGGCACCCAACGGTGCTTCCAGGACGTAATTCTTCTGTGCAGCAATGAGGATAATCCTCAAGTTACGGACCCAGTCCGTGTAGTTGCTGCCATCATCTTTCAACTTAGCTTTCTCTAGGAACGCATTAAAATTCAAAGGAACGGTAGCACGGGCCATTAATCTATAATAACATAGACATGCAAAATAACTATCAGGACTAAGTTCATGATAAATTAAAGTTCAATTAATCATATTACTTAAGAACTCCCACTTAGATAGACATCCCTCTAGTCATCTAAATGATCATGTGATCCATATCAACTAAACCATGTCCGATCATCACGTGAGATGGAGTAGTTTTCAATGGTGAACATCACTATGTTGATCATATCTACTATATGATTCACGTTCGACCATTCGATCTCAATGTTCTGAGGCCATATCTGCATATGCTAGGCTCGTCAAGTTTAACTTCTAGTATTCTGCGCGTGCAAAACTGGCTTGCACCGGTTGTATGTGAACGTAGAGCTTGTCACACCCAATCATCACGTGGTGTCTCGGCACGACGAACTGTAGCAATGGTGCATACTCAGGGAGAACACTTATACCTTGAAAATTAGTAAGGAATCATCTTATAATGCTACCGCCGTACTAAGCAAAATAAGATGCATAAAAGATAATCATCACATGCAATCAAAAATATGTGACATTATATGGCCATCATCATCTTGAGCTCATGATCTCCATCACCGAAGCATTGTCATGATCTCCATCATCACCGGCGTGACACCTTGATCTCCATCGCAGCATCGTTGTTGTCTCGCCAACTATTGTTACTACGACTATCTCTACCGCTTAGTGATAAAGTAAAACAATTACATAGCGATTGCATCGCATACAATAAAGCGACAACCATATGGCTCCTGCCAGTTGCCGATAACTTTGTTACAAAACATGATCATCTCATACAACAATTTATATCACGCCATGCCTTGACCATATCACATCACGTTAAGCCACCGCAAAAACAAGTTAGACGTCCTCTACTTTGTTGTTGCAAGTTTTACGTGGCTGCTATAGGCTTCTAGCAAGAACCGTTCTTACCAACGCATCGAAACCACAACGATTTTTTGTCAAGTGTGTTGTTTTAACCTTCAACAAGGACCGGCCGTAGTCAAACTCGATTCAACTAAAGTTGGAGAAACAGACGCCCACCAGCCACCTTTGTGCAAAAGCACATCGGTAGAACCAGTCTCATGAACGCGGTCATGTAATGCCGGTCCGGGCCGCTTCATCCAACAATACCGCCGAATCAAAGTAAGACGTTGGTGGTAAGCAATATGACTATTATCGCCCAGAACTCTTTGTGTTACTCGTGCATATAACATCTACGCATAGACCTGGCTCGGATGCCACTGTTGGGGAACGAGGTAATTTCAAAAAAATTCCTACGATCACGCAAGACCTATCTAGGTGAAGCATAGCAACGAGAGGGGCGAGTGTTTCCACGTACCCTCGTAGACCGAAAGCGGAAGCGTTTCAATAACGCGGTTGATGTAGTCGAACGTCTTCGCGCGATCCAACCGATCATAGTACCGAACGTACGACACCTCCGCGTTCAGCACACGTTCAGCTCGATAACGTCCCTTGTGCTCTTGATCTAGTTGAGGACGAGGTTGAGTTCCGTCAGCACGACGGCGTGGCGACGGTGATGATGATGTTACCGATGCAGGGCTTCGCCTAAGCACTACGATGGTATGACGAGGTGTGTAACTATGGAGGGGGGCACCGCACACGGTTGGGAGAGAAACTTGTGTCCTCTAGGGTGCCCCCTGTTGGAAATATGCCCTAGAGGCAATAATAAATTAGTTATTATTATATTTCCCTGTTCATGATAATCGTTTATTATCCATGCTATAATTGTATTGATAGGAAACTCAGATACATGTGTGGGTACATAGACAACACCATGTCCCTAGTAAGCCTCTAGTTGACTAGCTCGTTGATCAATAGATGGTTACAGCTTCACGACCATGGACATTGGATGTCGTTGATAACGGGATCACATCATTAGCAGAATGATGTGATGGACAAGACCCAATCCTAAGCCTAGCACAAAGATCGTAGTTCGTATGCTAAAAGCTTTTCTAATGTCAAGTATCATTTCCTTAGACCATGAGATTGTGGAACTCCGGATACCGTAGGAATGCTTTGGGTGTACCAAATGTCACAACGTAATCGGGTGGCTATAAAGGTGCACTACGGTATATCCGAAAGTGTCTGCATTGGGTTGGCACGAATCGAGATCGATTTGTCACTCCGTAAACAGAGAGGTATCTCTGGGCCCACTCGGTAGGACATCATCATAATGTGCACAATGTGACCAAGGGTTGATCACGGGATGATGTGTTACGGAACGAGTAAAGAGACTTGCCGTAACGAGATTGAACAAGGTATCGGGATACCGACGATCGAATCTCGGGCAAGTACAATACCGCTAGACAAAGGGAATTGAATACGGGATTGATTGAATCCTCGACATCGTGGTTCATCCGATGAGATCATCGTGGAACATGTGGGAGCCAACATGGGTATCCAGATCCCGCTGTTGGTTATTGACCGGAGAACGTCTCGGTCATGTCTGCATGGTTCCCGAACCCGTAGGGTCTACACACTTAAGGTTCGATGGCGCTAGGGTTATAAAGGAAGTTTGTATGTGGTTACCGAATGTTGTTTGGAGTCCCGGATGAGATCCTGGACGTCACGAGGAGTTCCGGAATGGTCTGGAGGTAAAGATTTATATATGGAAAGTTGTTGTTCGGGTTCCGGAAAAGTTCGGGTTTTTTCGGTATTGTACCGGGAAGCTTCCAGAAGGTTCCGGAGGGGTCCGGAGGTCCGGAAATTGTTCCACCACGTCCAATACAGTAGCATGTGCTGTAGGGGGGCGCCCTAGCCTTAATGGGCCAGTGGCACCAGCCCCCCCAAGGCCCATGCGCATGGGAAGGGGAAAACCCTAAAGGGGGAGGCCTCCACTTGACTTGGGAGGCACTCCTCCCCTTGGCCGCCCCTAGATGGGATCTAGGGCTGGCCGCACCCTGGGGTGGAAACCCTAAAGGGCGCAGCCCCTTCCCCTATATATACTTGATGTTTTGGGGCTGCCATACACATGAGAACTTCTCCCTCTATTGGTGCAGCCCGCCTCCTCCTCCTCCTCTCCCGTGGTGCTTGGCGGCCTGTTTGGATTGCCACGCTCCTCCACCACCACCACGCCGTTGTGCTGCTGCTGGATGGAGTCTTCCTCAACCTCTCCCTCTCTCCTTGCTGGATCAAGGCGTGGGAGACGCCACCGGGCTGTACGTGTGTTGAACGCGGAGGTGCCGTCCGTTCGGCACTAGGATCTCCGGTGATTTGGATCACGACGAGTACGACTCCTTCAACCCCGTTCTCGTGAACGCTTCCGCTTAGCGATCTACAAGGGTATGTAGATGCACTCTCCTTCCCTCGTTGCTAGTTTCTCCATAGATAGATCTTGGTGACACGTAGGAAAATTTTGAATTTCTGCCACGTTCCCCAACAAAGTGGCATCATGAGCTAGGTCTATTGAGTAGATTCTTTGCACGAGTAGAACACAAAGTAGTTGTGGGCGTTGATGATGTTCAATATGCTTACCGTTACTAGTCCAATCTTGTTTCGACGGTATTATGGGATGAAGCGGCCCGGACCGACCTTACACGTACACTTACGTGAGGCGGGTTCCACCGATCGACATGCACTTGGTGCATAAGGTGGCTAGCGGGTGCCGCCTCTCCCACTTTAGTCGGAACGGATTCGATGAAAAGGGTCCTTATGAAGGGTAAATAGCAATTGGCATATCACGTTGTGGTTTTGCGTAGGTAAGAAAGCGTTCTTGCTAGAAACCCACAAAGAGCTATCACGTAAAAGATTCAAACTACTATTAGAGGACGTCTAACTTGTTTTTGCAGGGTATGCTATATGATGTGATTTGTTCAAGATGAATGTGATGAATGATATGTGATGTATGAGATTGATCATGTTCTTGTAATAGGAATCACGACTTGCATGTCGAAGAGTATGACAACCGGCAGGAGCCATAGGAGTTGTCTTTATTTATTGTATGACCTGCGTGTCATTAAAAAACGCCATGTAATTACTTTACTTTATTGCTAACCGGTAGCCATAGTAGTAGAAGTAATAGTTGGCGAGACAACTTCATGAAGACACGATGATGGAGATCATGATGATGGAGATCATGGTGTCATGCCGGTGACGATGATGATCATGGAGCCCGAAGATGGAGATCCATGGAGCTATATGATATTGGCCATATCATGTCACTACTATATAATTGCATGTGATGTTTATTATGTTTATGCATCTTGTTTACTTAGAACGACGGTAGTAAATAAGATGATCCCTTACAACAATTTCAAGAAGTGTTCTCCCTAAGCGTGCACCGCTGCTAAAGTTCGTCACTTCTAAGCACCACGTGATGATCGGGTGTGATGGATTCTTACGTTCACATACAACGGGTGTAAGACAGATTTACACAGCGAAACACTTAGGGTTAACTTGACGAGCCTAGCATGCATGCAGACATGGCCTCGGAACACGAGACCGAAGGTCGAGCATGAGTCGTATAGTAGATACGATCAACATGAAGATGTTCACCGATGATGACTAGTCCGTCTCACGTGATGATCGGACCACGGCCTAGTTGACTCGGATCATGTAATCACTTAGATGACCGGAGGGATGTCTATCTGAGTGGGAGTTAGTAAGATGAACTTAATTATCCTGAACATAGTCAAAAGACCTTTTGCAAATTATGTCGTAAGCTCGCGCTTTATTTCCATTGTTTAGATATGTTCCTAGAGAAAATATAGTTGAAAGTTGACAAGAGCAATTATGCGGTCGAGAAAGCTTATGTCCTTAATGCACCGCTCAGGTGTCTTTGGACCCCGAGCGTGGTCTCGTGGATGTTGCGAACATCCTGACACACGCTTTGATAACTACGTGATAGTTCGGTTAAGCGGTTTAGAGTTGAGGCACCAAAGACGTTTTTGAAACGTCATGGAACATATGAGATGTTTCGAGGGCTGAAATTGGGATTTCGTGCTCGTGCCCATGTCAAGAGGTATAAGACCTCCGGCGATTTTCTTAGCCTGCAAACTAAGGGAGAAAAGCTCAATCATTGAGCTTGTGCTCGGATTGTCTGAGTGCAACAATCACTTGAATCGAGTGGGACTTGATCTTCCGGATGAGATAGTGATGTTTCTCCAAAGTCATTGCCACCAAGCTGCTAGAGCTTCGTGATGAACTATAACATGTCGTGGGTAGATATGATGATCCTTGAGGTATTCACGATGTTTGACACCGCGAAAGTAGAAATCAAGAAGGAGCATCAATTGTTGATGGTTGGTGAAACCACTAGTTTCAAGAAGGGCAAGGGCAAGAAGGGACACTTCATGAAACGGCAAATCGATTGTCGCTCCAAAGAAGAAACCCAAGGTTGAACCCAAACCCGAGACTAAGTGCTTCTGTAATAAGGGGAACAGCCACTGGAGCAGAATTACCCTAGATACCGGTTCGGTTGCTAAGTGTTAGTAACTCGAAATAAAAGGCTACGGAATAAACGGAGACTAGCTAAAGGAGAGCTGACGATATGTGTGATCAAACATCGCACGCTCCCTCTACCATCAAGATTAGTATTAAACCAGAATAATTATCATTTGGTGTTTGCGTTGAGCATAGACATGATTGGATTATGTCTATCGCAATACGATTATTCATTTAAGGAGAATAATGGTTACTCTATTTATTTGAATAATACCTTCGATGGTCTTGCACCTAAATAAATGGTTTATTGAATCTCGATCGTAGTGATACACATTTTCATGCCAAAAGTATAAGATAGTAATGATAGTACCACTTACTTGTGGCAATCGCCATGTAAGTCATATTGGTGTAAAAGCGCATGAAGAAGCTCCATGTTGATGGATCTTTGGACTCACTCGTTTTGAAAAATTTGAGACATGCGAACCATGTCTATTGGTGTGTACGCATGAAGAAACTCCATGCAGATGGATCGTTTGGACTCACTTGATTTTGAATCACTTGAGATATGCAAAACATACCACATGGGCAAGATGACCGAAAAGCCTCGGTTTCAAGAAGATGGAACAAGATAGCAACTTGTTGGAAGTAACACATTTTGATATGTGCAGTCCAATGAGTGCTTTGAGGCATGCAAAGTGAATATCGTTATGTTCTTACTTCACGAGATGATTCGAGTAGATGTTGAGTATATTTACTTGATGAAACACAAGTCTGAATTATTGAATGGTTCAAGTAATTTCAGAGTGAAGTTTAAGATCTTCGTGACAAGAGGATAGAATGTCTATGATATGATCATAGAGATGAATATCTGAAGATTCTAATTTTGGCACACAATTAAGACATTGTGCAAATTGTTTCACAATTAATACCGCTTTGGAACACCATAGTGTGATGGTGTGTCCGAACATCATAGTTGCACTCTATTGGATATGGTGCGTACCATGATATCTCTTATCGAATTACCACTATCGTTCATGGGTTAGGCATTAGAGACAACCGCACTCACTTTAATGGGGCACCACGTAATTCGCTTGAGACGACACCGTTTGGAGAAACCTAAGTTGTCGCTTTCTTAAAAGTTTGGGGCTGCGACGCTTATGTGGAAAAGTTTCAGTTGATAAGCTCGAACCCAAAGAGGACAAAATGCATCTTCATAGGACACCCAAAACAGTTGGGTATACCTCCTAATTCAGATCCCAAGCAATAGGGATTGTTTCTTGAATCGGGACCTTTCTCGAGGAAAAGTTTGTCTCAAAAGTTGAGTGGGAGGATGGTGGAGACTTGATGAGGTTATTGAACCATCACTTCAACTAGTGTGTAGCGAGGGGCACGTGAAGTTGTTCCCGTGGCACCTACACCAATTGAAGTAGAAGCTTATGATAGTGATCATGAAGTTTTCGGATCAAGTCAGCGGCATTACCTCGTAGGGTGACAAGGATGCGTACTACTTGAGTGGTAAGCAATCCTGTCTTGAAGGTCATGTTGCTAGACAACAATGAACCCACGAGCTATGGAGAAGCAATGGTGGGCCCAAATTCGACAAATGGTTAGAAGCCATGAAATCCGAGATAGGATCCATGTATCGTAACAAAGCATGGACTTTGGTGGACTTGCCCGATGATCGTGAGCCATTGAGATAAATGGATCTTTAAGAAAAAGACGGACAAGGACGGTAATGTCACCGTCTATGAAGCTAGACTTGTGGCGAAGAGTTTTTCACAAGTTCAAGGAGTTGACTACGATGAGATTTTCTCATCCGTAGCGATGCTTAAAGTCCGGTCGGAATCATGTTAGCACAAGCTGCATTTATGAAATCTGGCGGATGGATGTCAAAACGAGTTTCCTTACCGGTTTCGTAAGGAAAGGTTGTATGTGATACAATCGTAAAAGTTTTGTCAATCCTAAGGATGCTAAAAGGTATGCTAGCTCCAGCCAATCCTTCTAAGGACCGGAGTAAGCATCTCGGAGTTGGAATATACACTTTGATAGGATGATCAAAGATTTTGGGTTTATACAAAGTTTATGAGAAACTTGTATTTCCAAAGAAGTGAGTGGGAGCACTATAGAATTTCTCGATGAGTATATGTTGTTGACATATTGATGATCGAAATGATGTAGAATTTCCGAAAGCATATAGGGTTATTTGAAAGATGTTTTTCAATAGAAAACCTGGATTAAGCTACTTGAACATTGAGCATCGAGATCTATAAGGATAGATCAAAATGCTTAATAATACTTACAAATGAGCACATACCTTGACATGATCTTGAAGGTGTTCAAGATGGATCAGTCAAAGAAGGAGTTCTTGCCTGAGATGTAAGGTATGAAGTTAAGACTTAAAGCTCGACCACGGCAGTATCAGAGAGAAAGGACGAAGGTCGTCCCCTATGCCTTAGACGTAGGCTCTACAAAGATGCTATGTCAGGTACCGCATCGAAGTGTGCCTTGCCATGAGTCGATCAAAGGGGTACAAGAATGATCCAGAATGGATCATTGGATAGCGATCAAAATTGTCCTTGGAGTAAATAAGGACATGTTTCTCGATTATGGAGGTGATAAAGAGTTCGGCGTAAAGGGTTACGTCGATGCAAGCTTTAACACCTATCCGAGTGACTCTGAGTAGCAAACCGGATACGTATAGTGGAGCAACCATTTGGAATAGATCCAAGTGGAGGCGTGGAAGCGGCGTTTACAATATGACCTAGAAATTTGCAAAGCACACACCGGATCCTGAAAGGTTCAGACCGTTGACTAAAAACCCTCTCACAAGCAAAACATGATCAAACCTGAGAACTCTTTGAGTCTTAATCACATGATGATGTGAACTATTGTACAGACACTAGTTAACTCTTTGGATGTTGGTCACATGGCGATGTGACCCATCGGTGTTAATCACATGACGATGTGAACTAGATTATTGACTCTAGTGCAAGTGGGAGACTGTTGGAAATATGCCCTAGAGGCAATAATAAATTAGTTATTATTATATTTCCTGTTCATGATAATCGTTTATTATCCATGCTATAATTGTATTGATAGGAAACTCGATACATGTGTGGGTACATAGACAACACCATGTCCCTAGTAAGCCTCTAGTTGACTAGCTCGTTGATCAATAGATGGTTACAGCTTTCGACCATGGACATTGGATGTCGTTGATAACGGGATCACATCATTAGGAGAATGATGTGATGGACAAGACCCAATCCTAAGCCTAGCACAAAGATCGTAGTTCGTATGCTAAAGCTTTTCTAATGTCAAGTATCATTTCCTTAGACCATGAGATTGTGCAACTCCGGATACCGTAGGAATGCTTTGGGTGTACCAAACGTCACAACGTAATCGGGTGGCTATAAAGGTGCACTACAGTATATCCGAAAGTGTCTGCATTGGGTTGGCACGAATCGAGATCGATTTGTCACTCCGTGTAAACGGAGAGGTATCTCCGCCCACTCGGTAGGACATCATCATAATGTGCACAATGTGACCAAGGGGTTGATCACGGGATGATGTGTTACGGAACGAGTAAAGAGACTTGCCGTAACGAGATTGAACAAGGTATCGGGATACCGACGATCGAATCTCGGGCAAGTACAATACCGCTAGACAAAGGGAATTGAATACTGGGATTGATTGAATCCTCGACATCGTGGTTCATCCGATGAGATCATCGTGGAACATGTAGGAGCCAACATGGGTATCCAGATCCCGGCTGTTGGTTATTGACCGGAGAACGTCTGGTCATGTCTCGCATGGTTCCCGAACCCGTAGGGTCTACACACTTAAGGTTCGATGGCGCTTAGGGTTATAAAGGAAGTTTGTATGTGGTTACCGAATGTTGTTGAGTCCGGATGAGATCCCGGACGTCACGAGGAGTTAATGGTCCTGAGGTAAAGATTTATATATGAAAAGTTGTTGTTCGGGTTAGGAAAAAGTTCGGGTTTTTTCGGTATTGTACGAGAAGCTTCCGGAAGGTTCCGGAGGATTCGGAGGGTCCGGAGGTCCGGAAATTGTTCCACCACGTCCAATACAGTAGCATGGGCTGTAGGGGCGCCCTAGCCTTAATGGGCCAGGCACCAGCCCCCAAGGCCCATGCGCATGGGACGGGGAAAACCCTAACGGGGGAGGCCTCCACTTGACTTGGGAGGCACTCCTCCCCCCTCGGCCGCCCCCCCTAGATGGGATCTAGGGCTGGCCGCACCCTTTGGGGTGGGAAACCCTAAAGGGGGCGCAGCCCCCTTCCCCCCTATATATACTTGAGGTTTTGGGGCTGCCATACACATGAGAACTTCTCCCTCTATTGGTGCAGCCCTGCCTCTCCTCCTCCTCCTCTCCCGTGGTGCTTGGCGAAGCCCTGCTGCGTGCCACGCTCCTCCACCACCACCACGCCCGTTGTCTTTCTTCTTTGGATGGAGTCTTCCTCAACCTCTCCCTCTCTCCTTGCCGGATCAAGGCGTGGGAGACGCCACCGGGCTGTCACGTGTGTTGAACGCGGAGGTGCCGTCTGCTCGGCACTAGGATCTCCGGTGATTTGGATCACGACGAGTACGACTCCTTCAACCCCGTTCTCATGAACGCTTCCGCTTAGCGATCTACAAGGGTATGTAGATGCACTCTCCTTCCCTCGTTGCTAGTTTCTTCATAGATAGATCTTGGTGACACGTAGGAAAATTTTGAATTTCTGCTACGTTCCCCAACACCCCCTGCCCTCGTATATAAAGGAGCAAGGTGGAGGCCGGCCGGCCCTCATAGGGCGCGCTTCACAAGGGGAGTCCTACTAGGACTACTCGGACTAGTAGGATTCCACCAAGAGGGAGAGAGGGGGAAGGAAGGAGAGGGAGAGGGAGAAGGAAAGGGGGGCGCCGCCTCCCTTCCCTAGTCCAATTAGGACCCAAGGGGGAGGGCGGCGTGCGGCCTGACCTGGCCGCCCCTCTCTCTCCACTAAGGCCCATGTGGCCCATTAGTTCCCCCCGGGGGTTCCGGTAACCCCTCCTGCACTCCGGTTTTACCCGAAACTTTTCGGAACACTTCCCGTGTCCGAATATAGCCGTCCAATATATCAATCTTTATGTCTCGACCATTTCGAGACTCCTCGTCACGTCCGTGATCTCATCCGAGACTCCGAACAAACTTCGGTCATCAAAAACACATAACTCATAATAGATATCGTCATCGAACGTTAAGCATCACGGAGCCCCTGAGTTCGAGAACTATGTAGACATGACCGAGACACATCTCCGGTCAATAACCAACAGCCGAACCTGGATGCTCATATTGGCTCCTACATATTCTCGAAGATCTTTATCGGTCAAACCGCATAACAACATACGTTGTTCCCTTTGTCATCGGTATGTTACTTGCCCGAGATTCGATCGTCGGTATCATCATACCTAGTTCAATCTCGTTGTCGGCAAGTCTCTTTACTCGTTCCGTAATACTTCATCCCGCAACTAACTCATTAGTCACATTGCTTGCAAGGCTTATAGTGATGAGCATTACCGAGAGGGCCCAGAGACACCTCTCTGAAACACAGAGTGACAAATCCTAATCTTGACCTATGCTAACCCAACAAACACCTTCGGGGACACCTGTAGAGCATCTTTATAATCACCCATTCACGTTGTGACGTTTGATAGCACACAAAGCGTTCCTCCGGTATTCGAGAGTTGCATAATCTCATAGTCTGAGGAACATGTATAAGTTATGAAGAAATCAGTAGCAATGAAAGCTATGCGATCATAATGCTAAGCTAATGGATGGGTCATGTCCATCACATCATTTTCCTAATGATGTGATCCCGTCCATCAAATGACAACTCATGTCTATGGTCAGGAAACATAACCATCTTTGATTAACGAGCTAGTCAAGTAGAGGCATACTAGGGACAATTTGTTTTGTCTATGTATTCACACATGTACTAAGTTTCCGGTTAATACAATTCTAGCATGAATAATAAACATTTATCATGAAATAAGAAAATAAATAATAACTTTATTATTGCCTCTAAGGCATATTTCCTTCACTGCCGCCCTCCTCCCATCGCCTCCCAGTGCCATTCCTCTCTGCTCGCTTCTACACCGCCGTCGCCACAACATCCGCCCCCACACCGGTGGATGCCGCCTACTTCGCCATCGTCGCCGCCACAATAGCCGTCCCCGTGCTCGTGGACGCCGCCGCCCGGGCCACACGCGGTCTCAAAGATCACTCAATTGTACATAACTTGTGATTTGTACACATAAGCTTTGGTAATGCATCCCAACATCACTCAATAGTGGGGAATTAACGCGGATCATGTTTTATCCCAACTACATTTTGCGTTGTGTTTAATCTGGTTGTCTATTGAACGAACGCAAACTATATTGTTTTTGTTATGTTTTCCCTTTTCACTTTTGTCACCGAGTTTGTTCTCATTATAAATAGTCATGAAGTCATTGATATAGCTCTCAAGGTGGCCAAATGGTCCGTTATGACGGCCCAATGGGTGTTAGTTCTTCTTCTTCTTAGAGTGTACAATGGCCATAGTGAAGGGTAATGCCCGACAAGAAGCAAATGATACCATTCTACTCCACGACGACGTTTGGATGGGTGGAGGCCAAGCCCAAGGGGTACGCCCAACTCACATATGGCCTTGCCTTTATCGCCAAACGCCCTTGACCTTGTTCTTGATTTATTTCTTAGACAAAATGGTCAAATGACAAAAAAAAAAAAACATCGGCACTAAAATCTTGGCACACTTTGAAAGTCTACGTGATGTCCATTCCGGCCCAACACTTTGTTTTCTTCCTCTTTACTTGACTGAAGAGGTGTTTTGTCCATGTCTATGCTAGATGAACAAATAGTAGTCTTAAGAGTGACAATATGAGCATAACGCAATATACCAATTTCAAGAGGGAAGAGGAGTTGTCCGGTCACCTAGTGTCCTCGTTTTAACTAGTTCCTTCCTATTTTTTATGATAATTTCATTGCGACAGAATATAAACTAAGTTTAACATACATGGTGTATCAACCGTAAATTCATCGTAATGCTAAACACAACCAAGTATCACCAACGATGCAGCCCTACCCACTTGGAATAAACTACTATTGATCTTGTGAAGAAAAACGGTGTTGTCCGAAAATGTTGGCTCTATGATGATACAACACATTATTGTCAAAAAAAAGGAGAAGCACTATACCATCATCAACTACCGAAACAACGGAGCAAGGTACTATTGCATTTGCCAGTCAAAGCCCAACAACGCTGTTCTCGTTCCAAAACCCTCTCTAAACCCTAATCCTTCCTATCCATCCATTCCCCTCTCTGCCTGCTCTCGCCCAGCCCAGCCCAGCCTCCATGCTCACCTGAGCAATCCCGTGCACCCCCATCCGCCATGGCCTCCTCCAAGCTCCTGACCACCGCCGTGAGCTCCTCCATCCGGCGCTTCTACCGCCTCGCCTCCTCCCCCCTCCTCCCGCCGCCCGCCTCCCGCCGCCTCCCGGTGCCACTCCTCTCCGCACGCTTCTGCTCCGCCGCCGCCGCCGCCACCGCGCCGGCGGAAGCCGCCTACTCGTCCCTCGCCGCCGCCACAGCAGCCGCCCCCGCGCCGGTGGACGCCGCCTACTCCGCCGTCGCCGCCGTCTCCGAGGGCCACCCGTGGCCGGAGTGGGCCGACTTCCTCGAGAAGCTGCGGGCCAAGGGGTACTTCGTGCGGCCCCCTCTCGCCTCCGGCGCCCCCGTGGGCGAGGAGGTGGCAGCGGATGCCGTGGGCAAGCCCGACTACCCCTTCAGGGACCAGAACAGGGTGAAGAACGCGTGCCTCAATTTCGCGCGCGAGCGCTTTGATCTTCTCAGGTTCGCGGCCGCGAGATACATAGTCATCTTCTAGCTCGGTCGTGCTTTGCTTGCTTCTGTGCATGAATTGGTCTTTATTTTGTTGCATACTCTGCCTAGTCGGTGAGGCCTCGCTTTAATTGGAATACGCTGCTCTTGAAATGCTTGAAGACTAGGAAAATGATCGTGTACATGACTGAGTGGAAGTACCGCAAGAACTCCTAAACTGGGCTTTGGTCTGAACTCCTGCTCCACACTTAGCATATTTTATAGAAAAATCACTTCCAATGATGACAGCCTTGGAGCATCAGCTAAATTCACTACTGCCGCTCTTTGATAAACAATTGTTGAAGTCGTGATCCTAGTTGTAGGATTCTCTGATTCTGCGATCCCACAGACACCACATCAATATGACTTAAATCGAGCCCTGAATTGTACTTGGTACCTGGTAGGATTTTACTGGAGCCGTGATCCTAGTTGTGGTCATGTGAAAGCCTGTGGTAGAATCATCCATACTCCCAGACCTAGTGTGTTTGGTTGTGTTCCATCCCTCAATTCAAATTGGATTGTAAGTACTAGCTAAAAGACATTCAGATTTGGAGGTCTGGAAAAAATATATTAATGATTGTTTATTTATTATTTGATTTTTGTGCATTATATGGTCAGGTAACCACAAAATTGACATAATTGACATTCCTATCATGGCTTCAACAATTACTCACAGAATGACACAAAACAAACATGGTAGAATTGTAGACAGTGAACTGATCTGAAAATGTGCCGTACCACACTTTCCTAGGTCTGATACTGGACATGCGAACCTTGCTGTAATGATTAAATAATATCCAGAGAAGTTATATCGCAATTCATGTTGGGGTCATGGTTGTCAGCAATTTAACAGTGATACTGTGACCAGTAACTAAATCTTTGAACTGATTGTGCCTACTAACTTTGTAACTACTTTTATGTTTCTTGCTTGACTGGAATTTAATTTGACTGCATTATTATCACAGCTCTCTTCCCAAGAAGGATATTCAAGCTATTGTCGAGTGTGGCTGTCCTAATATCTTCCGAAAGGCTGTCAGTTCTGCAAAAAGGCTGAGAGAATTTGTGCAGGTTGACGAAGGAGATGTAAGTTGGTGTGTTCTTTCTCCAATATGTGTTTCCTATTATATCGGGCTGTTGATTTTCTTTACATATAGAGGCTCCTTTCTTTACTCACAGTTTGATATCAGAAAAAGGGTCTTAAGACTTTGATCTTTGATACAGGCATGCAGTGTTTGCAAATTACGTGGGTCTTGTGATAAGGCTTATGTCATTCCAAAAGCTGAGGAAGCAGCTCGTACCGTTGATGTTGTGCGCATACTGCTAACTTATGCGATAGATCCAGCCAACCTATCTGGAGAAAATTCTGTTGGTGGGGGTGTGCAAGAATCTGCAAGGAAGCTTCTCTCAGATCTGACTATGCTTTGTGACACAACAATTGATCCATCTCTTCCTAAACCTGTAATTCACACTTACAGCAAGCAGGATTCATCAACCAAACCTGACAAGGGCAAACAATCATCTAGGGTATCAGCTGGAAAGGGTAGAGAAACAGCTGTGACTGAAATGAAGAAGGGTGACTGGCTTTGCCCGAAGTAAGTCCGTTAATCTCTAAATTAATCGACTGTTATGCAGCTTATGCTGCTCTACCTTCTTTTTTATGAACCTTGGATTTGATTTTCTTTATGTTCCCTGTGAGATTGCTAAGTCGGATGATTTTGTTACTGCAATGCTCATATGAGAGCATCATGTATGATGATCAGTGATTTTCTCAACTCATGCAACCTAGGGTCCAGTACCATCACTAGCACCAGTTTTTCTTTGGACAGATGTTACTACTTCTTTTGAAAAAACTATGTTACTACTTCTTTTGAAAAAATATGTTACTACTTCATTCACATTACATAAGGCCATCTCTAGGGCTGTAATTAGGTATGCTACTATCTTAATTCCAGTTGAATGATATTAAACTAATTTATCAGAAAATTCCATTTGATGGTAGTGGTTTATATCCTCATTTACCACTAAACACAAGACAGTTTATGCTTTTCTTATGACTTCTTTTCCATCTGATCCAGTATTTGTACTTTCAGCGTTTAACTTTGCCCAATTACAATGCATTCTTATGTAGTTTATCCAATGGCTTACAATGTCATTGTAACCTTTTCTATGTGAGGAAAACTTGAATACTCCCTCCGATCCATATTACTTGTAGCTCAAACGGATGTATCTAACACTGAAATACGTCATACATCCGTTTCAGCGACAAGTAATATGGATCAGAGGAGTACTAGATTTTGGATTGATTGTCTGTAGCATGATATAATTTGCTGTACAGCCAAGTCTACTTGCATCTCCAGTGATAGTCTTCACATGGATATTTGAACCAAATCTAGATGTATCTATTATTGCTTAAGAGCTTGATATACCTGTTCGCAAAGCGATACGTTATGTTGTAATAGGATTTCTGACTTCCTAGAAATCCACATACTATCTGATAAAAGTTTGGGAGGGATCCCAGAAGCAAGGTCAGTCGGTTTTAGTTTAAATTAGTTGTACCTAATAGGCCGGTTTATACTTTTTCTTGATGCGTGCATCCAAACAGGCTGGGCTGCCAGGTTTGTTACGTTTTCCTGGATATGTTATGTAGTGTAAAATGCTTCTGTGTTCAATAAATTTGAAGTGAACGTTGAGTTAAATGGTTGATCTGCACCAGCCAAGACTAGCCCTTGGTGGCATTGTTCAGAAAGGCGCCTCTTAGGCGCTAGGCGACAACCAAACGTGTAACCTAGGGCAAGAGCAGGGCTCTAGGCAGCCAGTGAGGTTTTCCAGCAAGGAATCGACCTCACCGGCGAGGAATTATGGGGAGGGAGGAGCCAGTGTGGGGAGAGAGCACCCAAAGGCTCTGATGAGATGAGGAAGTGTGGCGGTTGGTCGCTGCTATTGCTCATGCAGTCATGGTTGCTGTATATGGTGGCGGCCCTTCTTTTCTTCATTTTTCCTTTTTATTTGGCCTTCCACACTGTCAGATTTCTCCCTATGAGCTCTCCAGGAAGTAGCTGCTGATTGTGCTGATGACCGCCTAGGCATAGCCTAAGTGGGCTAAACGCTAGGTGGTATTTTTTAATAGAAGGAAACGACCTTAGTACTCATGCAGGTAGCCAACCAAACCAGTGCTCAGCTCTATCGCTAGGTTCAGAATCTGTGCAGAATTTGTTTTGGTGGATCGTAGAAGCACCTCTTATATGGGGTATGCATTGGCCGGGGTTGATAATTTTGTAAGTCTAAAAGTTGGTGATTGTGCAAAAAGCTGGAGTTAATCAGTGGCCTCTCTTGTTTGCTGCACTGATTTCATTTATTATTTTCTTGCACATGTGGAAGGATGATTTACTGTACAACTATTGGCTGCTGATTATGTCTTGTTAATGGACTTTTCTGTAATTTTGCCAGCTGCAACTTCTTAAATTTTGCTCGAAATCGTCAGTGTCTCGAATGCAAAGTTGATGGACCAAAGAAGATAGAAGCAGCCATCAGTGAAATGAAAATGGGAGATTGGATTTGTCCAGGGTAATTATCTGACCTGGTATACATTTTTCCCTAATGTTTCAGCAGCTCTCCATTGTCCATACTCACTTGTTTGTGCTTTCAGATGCGCTTTTATGAACTTCTCTCGCAACAAGATGTGTTTTAAATGTGAAGGGCAACGGCCAAAAAGGCAGCTCAACCCTGGAGAGTGGGAATGCCCCTCGTATGTGCTAACCATGTCCTCTTTGTGACTCTTCCCTGCTTATAACAAACTAATAAGAAATTACCTCCCTTGTAGATGTGATTTTGTTAACTTCCGACGGAACCAGGAGTGCAAAAAGTGCAGCCACGACCGCCCCGAAGACGATACCCAAGATAATAAGCTCGGATACGATGTGTGGAGAAACACCAAGGGAGCTAACAAGGATAGAAGCTTTGACTCTGTTCGTCAGGAAGACGACGACGGCGATGAAGAGGGGTTGCCATACAAGGGGGAGGAGCGCAGGCATGTAGCGAGCAGAAGGGCGTCACCAGCCCGGAGGGAGTTCGTGGGCAAGAGTAAGAACCATGGCGACGAAGACAATGCCTTGCCATACGAGGGGGGAGACAGGCGTGTGTCAAGCAGAAGGGCCTCACCAGCCCGGAAGGGACACACGAAGAATGACGGTGATGATGAGGATGTCGAATTCGATGTCTCGCCCTATGATGGGGCGCGCAAGCATGGATCGAGCAGAAGGGCAGCGCCAGGCCGGAGGGGATTCACCAAGGATGAAGACGACGTGTTGCCGTATGAAGGGGCGCGCAAGCATGTGGTAAGCAGAAGGGCAACCCCATCCCAGAGGAGATTCACTGCTGCGAGAGGAGAATAGGCAGTAGCTATACTACACCATTGATGCCTTTTCTTTAGCAGATATGATACCGTATTGCGCATATTTTAGCTGAGCACAAGTCACGAAATAATATCAATTTTGGCAAATTAATTTCCTTCTTGGACTTTAGAAACGGTATTGACAGCCTTCATGTATACACTTCTGATGTGTGAGATAATCAGAGTAGTTAAAAACAGCTGTTTCTTGGCGAGGTTATATTTTTTGTGTACACCAACGATGACCATGCCTTGGTACTTCTCTTGTGAACTGACACAGGCTGGAGGCTTAAAATTGTATCAGAAACACATCAAGGTCAAAACAGACCGGAGATAATAACGAGCATAACATTGTCCTCAGATGTGGCACAAGGTAACTGGCAAGGAGATTTGCGGAAAGTGTATCAAAATCTGTACTGCAAAACCGTCTCCATGCATGCTTATTCTGTGAGAGTAAAACAGACGCACGCATTTGACACTTTAAAGGACACCACCACACCTAAATGACTCGAGTCACAGCGGCTATCGAGCCAGGCATCAGTCCGGATCCTCAGATGGCCTCCCTGACGACAAGGTTGATGCCGAACGACGCCGTGCAGATGATCAGCCCCATTATCGCCGGGAAGTTGAGCCCCCTGCAGAGTTCACCAAAGCGAAAGGGAAATCGACAAGATCAGAACCGCCTCGACGAAAAATGAGAAATGACTGGACAAAAAAGGGAATAAAATCCTACTAGCAGTTGCCATTTGGTGTCATTGACGCGTTATTCGGCATCATAAGCTGCAAATTTGGCTCAAGTCAACCATTTTTCGCACTCAATTCAGAGCCCACGACTTTACTCGATCCTAGTTACCATGTATAAAACCGGAGTGGTCGACATAGGACAGAAGCTTAGGTAGGATTGCAACATCACATCCAATTATCAATGTCCTACTTTATGATTCCTAGGACTGAGAATTTCCTAAGAAACTAGTAGTAGTAGTAAAACATGCTGGAAATCAAGTGGGTCTCTATTGCTTCACGACTTCACGTCCACACACACAATGATTTGATCCATCATCATATTCATCTGAATCATCGGTGAGCGAAAAGCAAACGTACCCAAGCTTGTAGCGGTTCTCCGGGACGCCGGTGGCGTAGCCCTTGAAGTAGAAGAACCTGGCGACGGTGTAGAGGAGCCCCAGCGCGGCGGCGACGACCGGGTGCTGCAGGCCGCCGAGCAGCAGCGTGGCGAAGAAGAGCGGCATCATCTCAATCGAGTTCTGGTGCCCCCTCTGCAACCCCCACAGCACAAACCCACAGGAATTTAGCCAATTCTTGCTCGAAATCGATCAGCGGACGGAGAGGGCGGGCGATGGGGAATCTGACGGTGGCGGACGGACCTGGACGCAGTTGAAGGGCTTGGCGTCCTTGTTCTCGGCCTCGGTGGCGTACATGGTGGGGTAGAACACCTTGTACCTGGATGGAAAACAAGCGGCGGCGGCAAAGGATCGTCAAGCTCCAAAATCAAATTCTCCGGAGCAAAAATGGGCAAATCAATGAAGAAAGAAACACCTACTTCTTGCGGGCGGCGCCGACCTGGAAGCTCATCCAGAAGTTGAGGAAGGCGTAGGCCACCACGGCGAGCACCACGTAGCCGTACTCCTTGGGCAGCTCCACCGACACCGCCATCGTCGTCTACCTTCGTCGCTTCTCTGAAGTTTACCTTGGAAACTGAGATTGGATGGGAGGGAGAATGGAGTGGAGGTCTATCTTATAGGAGAGTCCCAGAAAGCTTTGACCGATTGCCTCCCTCGGGCCCATCTCGGCCACCCCACCAAATAATGGGCCAGCCACTATACCTTTGTTTTTCTCGCTCTGTCCCTACTTTTCAACGAGGCGTTGGATTTAATGTTGATACCAATTTCAAAAAAATAGTGATTTTAGTGAGATCGTCACTGTTCATTCTATTGGAAATTTATCATTCATCCTAACCTCTTGAAAAAAACATTTGCCATTCTGTGTTTTTCCCGTTCCTACGTTTTTACAGTCTCGGTAGCAAACTTCAAAGAGGCCCACGACCCTCTTGTGTCCTCTCCTAACTCTAGGCGGCTAGCGCAAACTCCCATTCTGTCTGCCGCTCTGGAGGCCGATGGCGGAGAGCGGAATTCATGTGCCCTCACTCTGGTTAACAGTTTATTAGGGTTTTTTAGTCCTCGCAGGCGCGATGCTTGGACGGATGTATCTCTTCTTCTTCGAGTTCATCTGTCTGGACGTAGTCGACGGAGCTCTGGCATAGAGTCCTGCCATCTCCTTGGGGACGGTGAAGTTAGAGTTTATTGTCATGTGGCCAGATTTGGAGTCAGGTGTTTTAGATCTATGCAAGGTTCAACGACGACAATTGTGGCTCTAGTGCGCTGGTCCTTAGGGTAGGTGCATGAAGACTTTCCAGGTATAATCGACAAGGTCAAGCCGGCTCGGGTAAGGGAGCGGCGACAACAACGTGTTAGCGGCTTGTTCTGACGACAATAGTGGTCGTTCGGTGATCTCGAAATCTCAATGTAGTTTTTATTATGTTTGAGATTTTTTGTACTTTTGATGAATCTTATGATAGATCTGATCGTTTTTGCAAAAAGAAAAACTTCAAAGAGGCCCTTAGTGAGATCCATAGTGACGTTTGAAGACGATGGAAAAGCTGGAATGGACAAGATCATTTCGACATGGGGAGACCTTTGCTGCTACATTCTGCTCCAGTCAACCGGAGGCCTGGGTCACGCGTGACGTCTGCCTAAACGTCGCCGTAAGAATCATCCCAGGAGTGATTGTTTAGTCCTCTTGTCTAATTTCTTTTGTTTTTCAGATGTGGGGCAGGTGGTCGTGGTTAAGAGCACGCATCGTGCCAAACGAGGCATCAATGGGAGTTGGAAATGACTTTTAGTTATCTTTTCTATTGCAAACTCTGTCTTCGGGCTTCAACGCTATGCTGATCTGTGCTTCGGCACCTGTTTACGGACAGGGAAGACCAGTCCACGAATACTGATATAAAAGCCGGTCATCCAACGCTACATGTATACATTTCAAGCCGGGTTCAACAAACCAGACAAATTTCATGCAAATACTGTGAATTTCATTAAAGTTCCGATATAGTTTACATAAAACAAATGATATTTCGACCGTTTTATTAAAAATTCTCTATAAAAAAATTGAATCCTATACCGGATGACCACCTTTTACGTGTGGTCGCTCTGTCCTGCCGCACCGTCGTTGGCATTCGTGTCGTTGTCCCTTAAGGGGTGCAAGTGTGCTGGAGGCCGCTACAGCCTTGTTCGGTAGCGCCAAGCCGGACAGGATTCACCAAGGATGAAGACGACGTGTTGCCGTACGAAGGGGCGCACAAGCATGTGATAAGCAGAAGATTCACTGCTGCTAGAGGAGAATAGGCAGTAGCTATACACCATTGATGCTTTTTCTTGTATTAGATATGATACCGTATTGTGTATATTTTAGCTGAGCGATTTTGGCAAATTAATTCCCTTTTTGGAATTTAGAAACTATGTTGACAGCCTCATGTATACACACTTCTGATGTGTGAGATAATTTGAGTAGTTACAAATAGCTGTTTCTTGGTGAGGTATACATTTTTGTGCACACCAACGGTGAGCATGCCCTTTACTTCTCTTGTGAACTGACACAGACTAGAGGCTTGAAATTGTATCAGAAACAAATGCATACAATCGGGACCGGACCTAGCATTATGGAGGCCCTAGTGCGATTGAGGCGCAATAAACATTAACAGAGTAGTATCATATATACTTGTAACAATAAATATCATATATCAAAAACAATATAAAGGCATATAAACATAAAAAAAAATAGTTCGCAAATAAAGTCTGAATACATCATCTATATGTGATTATATGATGCAAATAATGATTATAATGTACTCAACTATAAATAGCTATTGAATAAATACAACATGTTGAAGTGAGCTGAGGAGAGGGGTGGGGTGGGGTGGGGTGGGATATGCCTCCCGTCCATGTTGATTTTTGTTCTGCAAATCATTTTTTTATAATTTATTTAAGAATGTAGATATATTGGGCCCTTATTTAAGATGACCCTAGGCCATTGCAACTTTTTCCATGGCCTAGGGCCGGCCCTGCATACAACATCAACATCAACATCAAAACTGACCGGAGATAACAACAAGCATAACATGGTCCGCAGATGTCGCACAAGGAAACTGGCAAGGAGATTTACGAAACTGTATCAAAAGCTGTACTGCAAAACATAAAACCTCGATGTTACAAACCGTCTCCATCCATGCTTATTCTTTGAAGAGTAAAACAGACGCACACACATTTTTGGACACTATAAAAGACACCACCACCACGTCTAAATGACTCGAGTACAACGTCTACCAAGTCAGGCACATCAGTCCGGAACCTTAGATCGCCTCCCTGATGACAAGGTTGATGCCGAACGACGCCGTGCAGATGATCAGTCCGAATATCGCCGGATAGTTGAGACTCCTGCAGAGTTCACCAAAGCGAAAAGGAAATCGACAAGATCAGAACCGCTTCGACGAAAAATGAGAACTGTCTGGACAAAAAAGGGAATGAAATCCTTCTAGTAGTTGTCATTTGGTCGTATTATTCGGCATCATAAGCTGCAAATTTGGTTCAAGTCAACCATTTTTCACACTCAATTCAGAGCTCACGACTTTGCTCCTAGTTACCATGCATGAAACCGGAGTGGTTGACATAGGACAGAAGCTTAGGTAGGATTGCAACATCACATACAATTATCATGCCCATCAATGGGCAAAAAATTCTTATGATCTTAAGTTAGATTTAATTTGGGATGGTGATCCACCCTCGTTCTTGTTGCCCGTTGTACTACATGATGTAATTCGTTTGATGAGCGATAAACTTTGAGGGTTTCAAATTTTTTTTAAATCATGGTCCTACTTTATGATGCAATGCGAATGGATCTCCATCTTTCCTTTTTCTTTCGAGATGAGAATGAATCTCCACATACCTACCAAGGTTCACCTACAGAAATTGCACCATGCCGAGAACTGTTCTGACCTACTCACGGCATTAATGAGTTGAGTGTGGTTGACTAATACTCCCTCCGGTCTTTTTACTTCGCGTATTAGATTTTGATAAGTCAAGCATTGCAGTGTTTGACCAAATTTATATTAAAAAATATCAACATCTGCAATGCCAAATATGTATACTATGAAACTACATTTCATAACAAAGCAAACAATATTGATTTGGCATTGTGAAGGTTGATACTTTTCTCTATATGTTTGGTCAAAGTAGAGATACTTTGACTCGGGTCAAAACTCATATGCAGACTAAAAATAAATAATCGAAGAGAGTACTAGAATCATATATCAACGAAATCAAACGGCATGTAAAATTTCCAGGACTGAGAATTTCCTAACTAGTAGTAAAACATGCTGGAAATCAAGTGGGTCTCTATTGCTTCACGTCCACACGGTGATTTAATTTGGACGCCATCATCATCTGAATCATCGCTGACCGAAAAGCAGACATACCCAAGCTTGTGGCGGCTTTCCCGGACGCCGGTGGCATAGCCCTTGAAGTAGAAGAATCTGGCAACGGTGTAGAGGAGCCCCAGTGCGGCGGCGATGACCGGGTGCTGTAGGCCACCGAGCAGCAGCGTGGTGAAGAAGAGCGGCATCATCTCAATCGAGTTCTGGTGCCCCCTCTGCAGCGCCACAACACAAGTCCACGTGAATTTAGCTACCTCTTGTTCGAAATCAGCGGACGGAGAGGGCGATGGCGGACAGACCTGGACGCAGTTGAAGGGCTTGGCATCCTTGTTCTCCGACTCGGTGGCGTACATGGTGGGGTAGAACACCTTGTACCTGGAAGAAGAAGCAGCGGCGCAGGATCGTCAAGCTCCACAATCAATTTCTTCAGAGCAAAAATGGGCAAATCAATGAAGAAAGAAACACCTACTTCTTGCGGGCGGCGCCGACCTGGAAGCTCATCCAGAAGTTGAGGAAGGCGTAGGCCACCGCGGTGAGCACCACGTAGCCGTACTCCTTGGTCAGCTCCACCGACACCGCCATCGTCGTCGACCTTCGTCGCTTCTCTGAAGTTTACCTTGGAAACTGAGATTGGATGGGAGAGGGAATGGAGTGGAGGTCTATCTTATAGGAGACCGGAGGTGTCTAGACAAAGTCCCAGATTGTAAGTTCCTGCCCTCCGGCTGAAGAAAGCTTTGACCGGCTCAATAATGGGCATACCTTGTTGAAAAGTAGGGACAGAGGCACAGAGCGAGATCATTGTTCATTCTATTGGAAATTTATCATCCATCCCAACCTCTTGAAAGAAACATTTGCTTTTCTTGTGATGCGATTAAGCAAACTCAAATTCAATTATTCGTTTTTCCCGTTCCCACGTCTATACAGTCATGCGTAGCAAACTTCAAAGAGGCTCACGGCGCTCTTGTTTCCTCCCCTAACTCTAGCCCGCTAGGGCAAACTCTCCCAACCAGACTACACCAGGGAGCCTGTGGATTTATCTCCCTTCTGCCTGCCGCTCTGGCGGCCGATGGCGGGGAGGGAAACCCGGGTGCCTCCATTCTGGTTAACAATTTATTAGGATATTTTAGTCCTCGCAGGTACGGCACTTGGACGGATTCGTCTCTTCTTCTTCAAGTTTGTCTTTCGGGCTCCGATCCTTCTCGAGTTCATCTATCTGGACGTAGTAGACCGAGCTCTGGCATAGATTCCTGTTGTCTTCTTGGGCCGGTGAAGTTAGAGTTTATCGTCATGTGGCCAGATTTGGTGTCTGGTGTTTCAGATCTATGAAAGGGTTCAACGGTGACAATTGTGGCTCCAGTGCGCTGGTCCAGACTTTCCAGCTATAATCGACAAGGTCAAGACGGCTCCGATAAGGGAGCGGCAACAACGGTGTGTTAGTGGCTTGTTCTGACGACAATAGTGGTCGTTCGATGATCTCGAAATCTCAGTGTAGTCTTTATTATGTTCGTTCGATGATCTCGAAATCTCAGTGTAGTCTTTATCATGTTTAAGATTTTCTATACTTTAGGTGAATTTTTATAGTAGATCCAATCGTTTTTTTGCCACAACAAAAAAAGCTTCAAAGAGGCCCTTAATGAGATCCATAGTGACGTTTGAAGACGATGGATGAGCTGGAATGGACAAGATCATTTCGACATGGGGAGACCTTTGCTGCTAGATCCTGCTCCAGTCAACGGGAGGCCTGCGTCACGCGTGAGGTCTGCTTGAACGTCGCCGCAGGAATCATCTCTAGAGAGCTGCTGGCTAGGTAGGTTCCTTTCACGGCGGACCTACGTACCGTTGGAAAAGAAATCGCGGACTGGTAGTTTCACGGCGTGGAAAGCGAGTGAACAGTCGACCGGGCTGTTCGTAATAAGTCATAGAAACGGAATGGGTCTCGTCTCGAGTTCGTTTGGTAGCACGCATCGTGTCCGATTTCCTTTGTTTTCCAGATATGGGGCAGGTGGTCGTGGTTAAGAGCACGCATCGTGCCAAATGAGGGATCAACTGGAGTTGGAAATGACTTTTAATTATCTCTTCTGATTGCAAACTCGCCTTTAGGGCATCTCCAACGCTGATACGCAAATTTGTTTCGGCACCCATCTGCTGGCAGAAGAGATCAGTTCACGGACACTGATGCGGAAACCGGCGATCTAACATATATTTCAAGCCGGGTTTCAACATACCGGGCGAAATTCATGCAAACACTATGGATTTTATTAAAGTTCGGATATAATTTACATAAAACGGGTGATATTTCGATCGTTTCACTAAAAACTATATAAGAAAATTCTAAACCCTATAGCGGATGACCACCTTGTACGCGTGGCCGCCCTGTCCTGCCGCACCGCCGTCGTTGTCTGTGTCGTCGTTGTCCCTCCAGCGGTGCAAGGGTGCCGGAGGGCCGCGACAGCCTTGTCCGGCAACTGCCTGCCGCTTGCGGAGGAGCCGCTGCACCTCATGTTGCTCAGTGCGGAGGGCCGCCTTGGCCACTGTCGACGACGCGGCAGAGCCCTGGCGGCGTGGGCGGAGCAGTCACTAAGCGACCGCTCATCGTCGATCTTGGCAAGCTCGTCGTCAAGGCGACGGCTACGCCTGGCGGTCGTCTCCGTGGTAATGAACAGATCAAGTGCCCACGCTGGCCGTGAGGTCCGGTCGCAGGCACCCATTCGCCGTCATGTCGGTCTTGGCGAACACGTAACGACGACCGGCATTGTGCCTGTCGTACCGCGTCTGCTGCCTTGCCGCGCGCTCCGCCTTGGATATGACGGCCCTAGAGCCCGAGGCACCGCCGTAACCGTCTCCACTGAGGTAGTGGAGGATGTGGCCACGCGCCGTCGTGATCACGGGCGACTGCTCTTCCTTTATCGGGCGGCGGTGGCGGCGACGAGGGCCCGTTAATGCGGGCGTACCGGCTGTGCGGTGGGGGCGACATTGGCTCGTCCTTGACACGGCAGATGCGTTGGGGGACACGGGCTCCTCCTTCACACGGCCTCCGTTGAAGAGGTTGCAGTTGCGCGACAGGGACGCGGGTTCGTCCCTCACCTGCACGAGTGGGAATGCCGGCTCTTGCTTCACGCGGACGCATGTCGGGGACGATGGCTCCTCCTTCACGCGCACCGGCGATGTTGGCGTCGGGCCCATCTTACGGAGCGAGCACTCCGTCATGATCATCATCTGACAGATGAATACTTCGTCCGTCAGAGCGGCCTCCATGAGGAGACGGGCCGCTGCGGCTTGTCCTCCTCATCGCCGGAGGAGATGACTATCTGCTCCTCGCTGGAGGATCCTGCTACAGTGGATGCCGATGGGCCCGGAGAGCGAGGGCGGCGGCGCCAAGAACTGCCCGACGAGGAACTTCCACCGCCTCACCTTTGCCCGGCATGGAGAACCGATATTTCGGCATCACCGCGGGCTCGGGAACGGTGACGAGGAGGCGGCTGCAGGCAGGGAGGGGGGGAGGGTGGGCGAGTAGTCTTGACTCGGTCGTCGCCCGGCGTCTGACTGATGTCTACTACACAAGATTATTCTTGTAGGCTCCATTGGGCCTCCAAGCGCAGAGTTTTGTAGGTCAGCAACAAATTTCTCTCAGGTAGATGACCTAATGTTTATGAATCCGTGGGAGATATATGATGAAGATGGTCTCTCTCAAACAACCCTGCAATCTTATACAATAAATCTCTTATGTCCCCAACACACCTAATACAATTGTAAATTGTATAGGTGCATTAGTTCAGCGAAGAGATGGTGATACAAGTGTAGTATGGATAGTATATATATAGATTTTTGTAATCTGAAATAATAAAAACATCAAGGTAGCAAGTGATAAGAGTGAACACAAACGACATGCAATGCTTGGAAACAAGGCTTATGGTTCATACTTTCACTAGTGCAATTTCTGAACAGTACTAACATAATTGAATCACATAACAATCCTTCGATGTGCGATAAAGAATCACTCCAATATACATTTTCGTTGCTATCACTCGCTCTAGCCTCTCCTGGCCAGAGCTCCGTCTACCAAAAACACCCTCACGCGATTGATTCCCTGCATAAGTATGGCTCATATAAGATATCCTTTGGAAAAGTAGGATGAAAACATGTATCAACCTCCATGCCTAGATTACCCCAGTGTCCCTATGGGGATCCGCAATTTGATTACCAAAACATATGTCAAGTGATCTCGATAAATTACCCCATTGCCACCACAGATATCCACATGCAAGACATACATTAAGTGATCTCAAATCTAAAGTATTCGATCCAGCATACGAAACTTCAAAGAGCAAGACTCAATTCATCACAACAGAGATAGAGAGGAAAGAACACCATATTATCTGACTATATTAACAAAGCTCATGGTATATTAAGATCATCTCCTATCAAGATCACGAGAGAGAGAGAGAGAGGGATCAAACACATAGCAACTGGTATATACCCTCAGCCCTGGGGTTGAACTACTCCCTCGATGAAGATGGCCTCCGGTGATGACTTCTCCCCTCCGGCAGGGGCCGAAACAGGGCTTCAGATGAGATCGCTTCGGAATAGAGGCTTGCAATGGTGAAAAAACTCATCCAGGTTAACTTTTGAGGGTTTATGGAATTATAGGATTTTTCAGCGTTGGAATCACACCAGGGGAGTTCCCGAGGGTCCCACAAGCTTAGGTGTCGCGCCATAGGGGGACACCCCTTGAGCTTGTGGCCCCCGGGCACCTTCTAGTCCTTCCCCAAAGCTTCCTGGGTCCCTTCTTGTCCATAAAAAATCACCGTAAATTTTTATCGCGTTTGGACATTCGTTTTGTATGGTTTTTTTGTGAAACAAATAAATAGACAAAAAATAAAAACTGGGCACTAAGTTAATAGGTTTGTCCATAAAAATCATATAAAAGTGCATCAAAACCATATAAAATTATTGTAAACATGACATGAATACTTCATAAATTATAGATACGTTGGAGACGTATCAGCATCCCCAAGCTTAATTTCTGCTCGTTCTTGAATAGGTAAATGGTGAAAATAATATGAAGTGCGGATGCTAGAATAGTGCATAAGTTTGATCAATGGTAATTGTATTCACTTTTTCTATCATCATAAATAACTACTCTTTCTTATAAAGCTCATCATGATAAAATAGCAATCAATTCACATGTTATGGTTTAAACAATGCACTCCATTGAAACTTAACAACCTATGTTCTTAGTCACCAAACAATAACAAATCATACTATTTTCAAAAAAGTCTAAGTAAGATCTCCATATACCCACTTATCATATAGTCTTCTATGATTAATAGTACTCAAAGCATATTTTCAGAACAAACAACATCCATCAAACACAGAGAAAGATAGGAGCTTAATGTTTCGTCTACCAACTTACTTATCATAGAGATAATTGTCAACAATAACAATTCATGATCAAATATATTTGACTGGATATATGTGCCTGGATCTTTCACACCACACAATGTTTGCCAAGTGGAGAATAACTCAGGTTGGAATAAGAAGTTGACTCAACATGAAAAGTAAATAGATATGTGCTACTTCTTGAGCTTGCGTTGGTTTTTTCCTTGAAGAGGGAAGGGTGATGCAGCAAAGTAGAGATAAGTATTTCCCTCAGTTAGAGAACCAAGAAATCAATCCAGTAGGAGACAACGCACAAATCACCAATACCTGCACAAACAATCAAACAACTTGCACCCATCGCGATAAAGGGGCTGTCAATCCCTTCATGGTCACTTGCAAAAGTGAGATCTGATAGAGATACACGAAACTAAACAAAAGATAAAGTAATTGTTTTGGGGGTTTAGATCTGAAAGTAAAAGATTGCAAAATAATAGATCGAAAACTTATATGATGGAAAATAGACCCGGGGGCTATAGGTTTCACTAGAGGTTTCTCTCAAGATAGCAAATAATAGGGTGGGTAAACAAATTACTGTCGAGCAATTGATAGAAAAGCGCAACGTTATGACGATATCTAAGGCAATGATTATGAAATATAGGCATCACGTCCGTGTCAAGTAGACCGACTCACCCTTTGCATCTACTACTATTACTCCACACATCGACCGACTCTTGCACGCATCTAGAGTATTAAGTTCATGAAGAACAGAGTAACGATTAAGTAAGATGACATGATGTAGAGGAATAAACTCATGCAATATGATGTAAACCCCATCTTTTATCCTCGATGGCAACAATACAATACGTGCCTTTGCTGCCCCTCACTTTGAGGAAAGGACAACGCAAGATTGAACCAAAGCTAAGCACTTCTCCCATTGCAAGAAAACCCAATTTAGTTGGCCAAACTAAATCGATAGTTCGAAGATAATTACAAAGATATCAAATCATGCATATAAGAATTCAGAGAAGATTCAAAATAATATTCATAGATAAGCTGATCATAAATCCATAATTCATCAGATCTCGACAAACACACCGCAAAAGAAGATTGCATCAGATAGATCTCCAAGAACATCGAAGAGAACATGGTATTGAGAATCAAAGAGAGAGAAGAAGACATCTAGCTACTAGGTATGGACCCGTAGGTCTGAGGTAAACTACTCATGCTTCATCGGAAGGGCAATAGAGTTGATGTAGAAGCCCTCCGTGATCGAATCCCCTCCGTAATGCCGAAAAGGCCCCAAGATGGGATCTCACGGAGCGAAGGTTGCGGTGGTGGAAAAGTGTTTTCGTGGATGCTTCTGGTGGTTTGGGTATATATGTGAATATATAGGATGAAGAATTAGGTTAGGGGCTATTGGAGTAGGCCACAAGCCAGGGGGAATGCACGTTTTAGTTTACGGAAGAGTGCATGTAGAATAACAAAAGGGCTTATTCATGTTCAGGGCGCGCCCCTGTGGCTTGTCGTCTACTCCAAGGTCTTCTGACTTGGAGTCCAAGTCCAACAGGTGTCTTTAGGTCCAAGAAAAATCATCGCGAAAGGTTTTATTCCGTTTGGACTCCGTTTGGTATTCCTTTTCTGCGAAGCTCAAAAACAAGGAAAAAACAGAAACTGGCACTGGGCTCTAGGTTAGTCCCAAAAATAATATAAAATAGCATATTAATGCATATAAAACATCCAAAGCAGATAGCATGGAACAATAAAAAATTATAGATACGTTGGAGACGTATCAAGCATCCCCAAGCTTAATTCCTGCTCGTCCTCGAGTAGGTAAATGATAAAAACAGAATTTTTGATGTGGAATGCTACCTAACATATTTATCCATGTAATTTTTTCTTTATTGTGGCATGAATGTTCAGATCCATAAGATTCAAAACAAAATTTTAATATTGACATAAAAACAACAATACTTCAAGCATACTAACAAGGCAATTATATCTTCTCAAAATAACATGGCCAAAGAAAGCTTATCCCTACAAAATCATATAGTCTGGCTATGCTCCATCTTCATCATACAAAATATTCAAATCATGCACAACCCCGATGACAAGCGAAGCAATTGTTTCATACTTTTGGTGTTCTCAAACCTTTTCAATTTTCACGCAGTACATGAGCGTGAGCCATGGATATAGCACTATAGGTGGAATAGAATATGGTGGTTCTGGAGAAGACAAAAAGAGGGAGATAGTCTCACATCAACTAGGCGTATTAACGGGGTTATGGAGATTCCCATCAATAGGTATCAATGTGAGCAGTGGCGGAGCCAGAAAAAATGTATAACACGGGCCGACTGAAGGCAGCAACACTTTCGTACAAGTTTTTGGACAAAAAAACAGTGAGGCAGATGTAATAGCATAATATTTTTCATTGATTACACCACCATTCACCATTGATACAAGAGGATATGCAATTTTTCAATGGTACATCACACAAAAGAAAAATCTAGATAATAGAAGATAGAGAAACTAACTTGCTCCAAGCCTTCAACTAAATGGCACTCGACGTGGTGGTTCATCGAACTCATCTATAATTGCATCTGTTGATATTCCAGCAGCAATCTCCTTTTCAATATAAATTAGCAAGCAGTCCCTTAGAAATCCATCTTCCATTTTATTCCGAAGCCTTGTTTTCACAAGTTTCATGGCAGAAAATGCACGCTCAGAAGTTGCCGTTGAATCCGGTAAAAGTAAGAACAAGCCGAATGAGTCTGTACATTAAGAAGTAGTTAGAATTTTTAGCAATGAATATATCAACCAATACAGGAACAGAGAACACTAGATACCTATCAATCAAGTAATAATCATCTGATTTACCACTAGATGCAAGTCGATGACAAAGTTCTGATATAGTTGTCAAATTCTGAAACTTTGGGCTTGTGGGTACAACATTCTCGTAATGTCAGAATCGACATCTTAGATTATTCATTTCTTGTTCTTTAAAATCAGCGTAATAGAACTTTGAAGCCGGAAGAACATATATTATCAATGTTAAATGAACGGAATGAATCTTTTGGGTCCAAGGAAGTACACAGGATGAGAAGCTCGTAGCTTGTTTGTCGAATCTATAATTCAGCTCTTGTGCTTGTCGATCAATGCAACCATGAAAATGTCACAGCGATAATGGTGCTCAACTGTAGTCTCATCCTCCGCACGAGAATTAATGAAATCCACATATAACTCCTTTGAAATGTGGTGTTTGAACTCCATGTTTGGTATGTAATGAAAGCACGCCGACTTTAAGCTTGTTCCAACCATTATCTCTTAGCTCCTGGATCAACATTTTGGTAGTCTTAACATCATCCATGGCATTCACAATATCTTGAGACTTTTGTTGCAACTTTTTGCATAGCATGTCCGTGATTCCCATAAGTTCTTTCATGACATGCGTAATAAATATGAAGTCAAAAGACATCATCAACTTAATGACACGTAAGCCTTTGCCCGTCGCGGAAGGTGAAGTACTAGATCCTTTAGCGGTTGCAATGCTTTTAAGTACCAAAATGTTTGTTTGTACAATTTCACAAGACTGCAAATGTAAGCATAGTGTGAACTCCACCTAGTATCACAAGGCCATTGTAAAGTTCCGACTTGATTAGCCCCACTTCAGCTTCAAGCTCACCGAGCTCAATCAAATGCTCCATTTCAGCAACTTGATTTGCTTGCAACTCATCATGTCTCTTACTAGAAGACACAACCGTATTGATAACAAGAGCAAGATGATAAAAAAGTTGTGAACATCAGCTACTTCTTTTGATGCAGCAACAAGAGCTAGCTCAAATCGATGAGCAAAACAATGGATATAATATGCATAAGGACACTCCTCCATGAACTTTGCTTGTAGTCCATTCCACTCTCCACGAATGTTACTAGCACCATCGTACCCTTGATCATGAATATTGTTCACATCTAAGCGATGTTGAACCAAAATGTAAGATATCTCTTCTTTTAGAGTAGCCGAAGATGTATCAGCAACATGAACAATATCAAGAAAACGCTCACGAGTGAAACCAGGTTTATCAACCAAACGAATAACTACTGCCATTTGCTCTCTTTTGGATTCATCTCTTGACTCGTCAACAAGCACTAGTAGAAAAAGGGTCAAATTTGAGAAACATTAGTACCGGTTTGCATATGAGCCGGCACTAATGTGTCCATTAGTGCCGGTTCAAATGACTAGGCGGGAGGAGATCTTTAGTACCGGTTCGTTGCGAATCTTTAGTACCGGTTCGTGCCACGAACCGGTACTAAAGATGCTGATGCCGTCGCCGTCGCCGCCCCCGCCGCCCGTCGTCGCCGTCCCGCCGCCCTCGCCGCCCCGCCAGACGCCCTTCGATCGTACCCACACATACACACACACACACACACATGTACGTACACACATATACACACACACACATATTTTTTTACTTATTTTCTGTTTTCTATTGTTTAGATGAATTAATTAATATAACTAGTTTATTTTTAGAATGTTAGAAATGTTAATGTTAGATGAATTAGAACTAGTTTATTTTTAGTAAGAAAATTTAGGTATATGAGATTATTTGAACTAGTTGAATTAATAGAACTAGTTTATTTTAGTAAGAAAATTTAGGTATATGAGATTATTTAAACTAGTTGAATTAATAGAACTAGTTTATTTTTAGTAAGAAAATTTAGGTATATGAGATTATTTGAACTAGTTGAATTAATATAACTAGTTTATTTTTAGTAAATGCTTAGTTGAACTAGTTGAATTAATAGAACTAGTTTATTTTTAGTAAGAAAATTTAGGTATATGAGATTATTTAAACTAGTTGAATTAATAGAACTAGTTTATTTTAGTAAGAAAATTTAGGTATATGAGATTATTTGAACTAGTTGAATTAATATAACTAGTTTATTTTTAGTAAATGCTTAGTTGAACTAGTTGAATTAATAGAACTAGTTTATTTTTAGTAAGAAATTTAGGTATATGAGATTATTTGAACTAATTAAAATTTAGGTATATGAGATTATTTGAATTAATATAACTAGTTTATTTTAGTAAATGCTTAGTTGAATTAGTTGAATTAATTGAATTAGTAAGTGTTTAATGTTTCGCCTATATGAACATAGGGAAATGTCATTCCGATTTACGGAAATTTTTTCATTATGTGCGAATCTTTGTGAAGACCAAGCGGCTGTCGATAAATTTCCTTGTTGATGATAGGCGATTCAGCATCAAGCTGGATGAGACCTTCGAATTCGATACAGTAAGTCACAACGACAAGTCTGTTTTCGTAATTAAGCATGACTTATATATGCTTCATTTGCCTGACTTATAATTTTTAATTTTCACTATTCTACTAGCGCATCCCCTGCCATGCAAGAATTTTTGTCTTGGATAAGATAGGTTTCAATGACATGGAAACTATGGAGGTAAAGTGAGTTTACCTGAAAACTGAGCATGGTTATACTTTCAACGTCAAAGTATACAATGCAAACACGTACACCTATTTTGAATGCAAAACTTGGCAAGCACTATGCAAAGCTTATGCATTTGAGCCTGGTATGGTTATCACCTTTGATATTCGTCCGGAAGATGATATTGAAGGTAATAGAGACATATGGGTCGATGTGCAGACGCCTCCAGTTCTACCATTATGTGAGTTCTTCTCAACTATATTTTTGTCTTTGATATTGCTTATTCAAAAATAATTGACAACTAATTTCTATTGACAGCTTATTTCCATTCAAGCAAACATGTCCGACGCTTGGTAGACAGGACCTACTACTGTCCGGAGCTGAACTAAACTGCGAGGAGATAAGTCATTATGTTTCATGGCTTGAGGATCTTCATACTAGACAAATTTTCTTCCTGCACTTAGAAATGTTAGTACTCAAAACGTGCGACCAATAGTGATCGTATTGAACTACGGTCACATCTATTTAGGAATGATGGTAAGATTTTTACTATTTGTCCTCAGTGCATCTTTTGCATACATAATTTTTTTCCTAAACTTTAATTTCTAAGTATATCAATTAAGTACTATACGATGTTCTTCAACAGGGACTCCCGATGTGCTTGTGCCTCGAGGATCGAGACTAAAGGTTGCATGTCAATTGTTATCTTATTTACCAAGATATCCTGCATTGCACATGAGTGCATTTAGGATTTCTAGAAGCGATGAATGCTTAATAGTGAAAGATTGGAGGAAAATTGTTAACGATCGCAGAGAAGTACTAGGGGGTAGCAATAAGAAGCGCAGCCCATGATTAGGAGACAGGTTCATCTGCATGCTCCAATATGATGAATCAGGAGAGCTATACATGTTCTATGCTATTTTACCTGAGAGAGAGAGTAGCAGGAGTGATTTAGCTAGTTCATGCTCTTAGTACTTGTCCTTTCATGTCCGTGTTCTTCATTCTGAACTTAATCTCAAAGAGTGATTTGCTTTTGTGGTGTTATATATGAACGCTTATAATATCATGACAATCATGTTGAACTCGATGATATTTTTGCTTCTGGTACAAGTGAATGTTTCTTCTTTGAGCTATTGTTGGTGGTGATTAGATAGCGGTAATGACTATGATGATTAAATAGTGATAATGACGACTACGATGATTTTTAGCTAGCTAGCTAGAGTATATATACTCATGTTGATGATATGATGCAAGAGTTTTTATATGATGATGATGAGTTATTATATCATTTAATGAAAGAAACCGCAGATTAGTTTCAGCTGATGGATCCTACCTAAGTGATCAAGTATATATATGCCATATCCATATATATTATACTTGATCACCTAATTAGGTGATCAAGTATAATATGGATATGGCATATCTTGATCACTTAGCTAGTAGCTATAGATCCAATGGATCCAGTCGAAACTAATCCGCGGTACTTTCACCTAATGATTTAACAACTCATTATAATGTAAAACAATCACTAAATTAAATTGAAAACACAAAATTAAAGCAAAATTAAAAAAAACACCCAAACATTTAGTACCCGGGCCTGGCTCGTGCCACGTGGTGGCTCTTTAGCGCCGGTTCGTGACGAACCGGTACTAAAGGGGGGGGGGGACCTTTAGTCACCACTCTTTAGTGCCGGTTGGCGAACCGGCACTAAAGGCCGTCACGAACCAGCACTAAAGGCCAGTTCTGCACTAGTGAGCAAGCATAACTTAGCATCTCCTATTTCTTTACGGATTTCACTTTGCACCTTAGAAGCAATGATACCTAGAAGTTCTTTTTGAATTGTAGGTGATGTGTACTTAGAATTGCCTGGAGCATTACCCAACACTACATCACCAATTTCCTCATCATAAGAAGCTATCAGTTTCACCATTTCAAGGAAATTACCTTGGTTCTTCGAATCAAGACTTTCATCATATTAATCTGTTCTGGAACTTCAGTTCTTCTTTTCTTCTCAAAAAAAGAATGCAGTGTTGCAAGCTTTCTTTTATTTTTGGCCATGGAGACAACTGATTACCCTAGAAAAATTGAACACAGACCACTATAAGACTATCCAATTTAGAGAATTGAAAAGCCAAACAAAAATTATTGAACAAATTTCAGATCTGAGGGACGGAGAAAGAGGGATCTCAAATCAAGAATATATACCTCTTCTTGTGTGCTTGCAGCAGCTTGAAGAAAGATGAGTCGTTGGCCGTCCGGTAGCGGCATTGACAGCAGCCTCGAGAGAGAGCAACTAGAAAGATTTAGGAGATTTGGGGGCTAGTGGTTTGTCTCCATGGATGAGCAGAGCAAAGGCTGGACCACAGAGGACCAAAGAAAGGGAAAGGTGGGAAGAGGAATCACGTGTGGCTGGGAGCCGGCGGTGGCTTTTCCTCTTTGTGTTTGGGATTAGCTTTTGGGATAGAATAACACTAGAGAAAAGTCAAGCCTTGTACAGAATTTCATTGTGCCAAGTTTGCTGTTGCTCATCGGTTAGGGAGGGCCACAAGGCCCAGAACAGCATAACACACAACTTCTAAAACAAAAAATCGCTGCTCTAATTTTTTTTGACATGTTGGCCCGGGCCTTGGCCCTAGCTGGTCCCCTGCTGTCTCCGCCGTTGAATGTGAGTGAGTAGGGATTGCCATGCAATGGATGCACTAGAGCTATAAGTTTATGAAAGCTCAAAAGAAAACTAAGTGGGTGTGCATCCAACTTGCTTTCTCATGAAGACCTAGGGCAATTTGAGGAAGCCCATCGTTGGAATATACAAGCCAAGTTCTATAATGAAAAATTTCCACTAGCATATGAAAGTGACAACATAGGAGACTCTCTAACATAAAGATCATGGTGCTACTTTGAAGCACAAGTATGGAAAAAGGATAGTAACATTGCCCCTTCTCTCTTTTTCTCTCATTTTTTTCTTTTTTTGTTTGCCTTCTTTGGGCTCCCTTTTATTTTTTTCTCACATGGTACAATGCTCTAATAATGATGATCATCACACTTTTATTGACTTACAACTCAAGAATTACAACCCGATACTTAGAACAAAATATGACTCTATATGAATGCCTCCGGCGGTGTACCCGGATGTGCAATGACTCAAGAGTGACATGTATGAAAGAATTATGAAAGGTGGCTTTGCCACAAATACGATGTCAACTACATGATCATGCAAAGCAATATGACAATGATGGAACGTGTCATAATAAAAGGGAACGGTGGAAAGGTGCATGACAATATATCTCGGAATGGCTATGGAAATGCCATAATAGGTAGGTATGGCGGCTGTTTTGAGGAAGGTATATGGTGGGTATATGGTACCGGCGAAAGCACAAGAGAGGCTAGCAATGGTGAAAGGGTGAGAGTGCGTATAATCTATGGACTCAACATTAGTCATAAAGAACTCACATACTTATTGCAAAAATCTATTAGTCATCGAAACAAAGTACTACGCGCATGCTCCTAGGGGGATAGATTGGTAGGAAAAGACCATTGCTCGTCCCCGACCACCACTCATAAGGAAGACAATCAAAAAAATACCTCATGCTCCAACTTCGTTACATAAGGTTCACCATACGTGCATGCTACGGGAATCACAAACCTTAACACAAGTATTTCTCCAATTCACAATTACTCACTAGCATGACTTCAATATCACCATCTTTATATCTCAAAACAATCATAAGGAATCAAACTTCTCATAGTATTCAATGCACTTTATATGAAAGTTTTTATTATATCCCTCTTGGATGCCTATCATATTAGGACTAAATTTATAACCAAAGCAAATTACCATGCTGTTTAAAAAGACTCTCTAAATAATATAAGTGAAGCATGAGAGTTCAACAATTTCTATAAAATAAAAACCACCGTCGTGCTCTAAAAAGATATAAGTGAAGCAATAGAGCAATATTGTTTAGCTCAAAAGATATAAGTGAAGCACATAGAGTATTCTAATAAATCACGATTAATGCGTGTCCCTCTCAAAAGGTGTGTACATCAAGGATGATTGTGGCAAACTAAAAAGCAAATACTCAAATCATACAAGACTCTCCAAGCAAAACACATATCATGTGGTGAATAAAGATATAGACTCAAGTAAAGTTACCGATAGATGAAGACGAAAGAGGGGATGCCTTCTGGGGCATCCCCAAGCTTAGGATCTTGGTTGTCCTGAAATATTAACTTGGGGTGCCTTTAGTATAAGAAAACTTGAAAAATCCTTACCCAAAACTCGAAAACTTCACAACACAAAACTCAACAAAATCTCATAAGCTCCGTTAGTATAAGAAAATAAATCACCACTTTTGGTACTGTTGTGAACTCATTCTTTATTTATATTGGTGTAATATCTACTGTGTTCCAACTTTTCCATGGATCATACCCCCCGATACTACCCATAGATTAATCAAAATAAGCAAACAACACATAGATAACAGAATCTGTCAAAAAATAGAACAGTCTGTAGCAATCTGTAACTCTCGAATACTTCTGTAACTCCAAAAATTCTGAAAACTTAGGACAACCTGGGAAATTTGTGTACCAATCTTGAGCAAAAATAATCAGATCAAAAGCACGCTCAGTAAAAATGAAAATTATTTTCCTGAAGCAAAAGTTTACATTTTTCAAAGAAGATCAAAACAACTATCACCGTAAGCCATCCCAAAGGTCTTACTTGGCACAAACACTAATTAAAACACAAAAACACATCTAACCAGAGGCTAGATGTATTATTTATTGCAAAACAGGACCAAAAAGCAAAGAACAAAAATAAAATTGGGTTGCCTCCCAACAAGCACTATTGTTTAACGCCCTTAGCTAGGCATAAAAACACATAAATAGATCTAGTTATTGTCATCTTTGGTATGCAATCCATAAGTAGCTCTCATAATAGATTCATAAGGTATTTAATTTTCTTTCTAGGAAAGTGTTCCATGTCCTTCCTTAACGGAAATTGAAATCTAATGTTTCCTTCTTTCATATCAATAATTGCACAATCGTTCTAAGAAAAGGCCTACCAAGAATAATAGGACATGTAGGATTGCAATCTATATTAAGAACAATGAAATCTATGGGCACATAATTCCTATTAGCAATAATAAGTACATCATTAATCTTCCCATAGGTTTCTTAATAGTGGCATCCGCAAGATGCAAATTTAAAGAACAATCATCAAATTCACGGAAACCTAACACATCACATAAAGTTTTTGGAATCGTGAAAATGGTAGCACCCGAATCACACAAAGCATAGCACTCATAATATTTAATCTTAATCTTAATAGTAGGTTCCCACTCATCATAAAGTTTTCTACGGATAGAAACTTCCTATTCAAGCTTTTCTTCAAAAGATTCATCATAGCATCAATAATATGTTTAGTAAAAGCTTTACTTTGATTATAAGTATGAGGAGAATTCAACATGGATTGCAACAAGGAAATACAATCTATTAAAGAACAATTATCATAGTTAAAGTCCTTGAAATCCAAAAGAGTGGGTTCATTGCTACTTAAAGTCTTTCGAGGAAATATGCCCTAGAGGCAATAATAAAGTTATTATTTATTTCCTTATATCATGATAAATGTTTATGATTCATGATAGAATTGTATCAACCGGAAACTTAGTACATGTGTGAATACATAGACAAACAGAGTGTCCCTAGTATGCCTCTACTTGACTAGCTCGTTAATCAAAGATGGTTAAGTTTCTAGCCATAGACATGTGTTGTCATTTGATGAACGGGATCACATCATTAGAGAATGATGTGATGGACAAGACCCATCCGTTAGCTTAGCACTATGATCGTTTAGTTTATTGCTATTGCTTTCTTCATGACTTATACATGTTCCTATGACTATGAGATTATGCAACTCCGAATACCGAAGGAACACTTAGTGTGCTATCAAACGTCACAACGTAACTGGGTGATTATAAAGATGCTCTACAGGTGTCTCCGATGGTGTTTGTTGAGTTGGCATAGATCGAGATCAGGATTGGTGATACGTCTCCAACGTATCTATAATTTTTGATTGCTCCATGCTATATTATCTACTGTTTTGGACCATATTGGGCTTTATTTTACAGTTTTATATTACTTTTGGGACTAACCTATTAACCGGAGGCCCACCGGCTTTTGTCAAGTTTTTGCCTATTTCAAAGTGTTTCAAGAAACGGAATATCAAACGGAGTCCAAACGGAATGAAACCTTGAGGAACGTGATTTTCTCACCGAATATGATCCAGAGACTTGGACCCCCGTCAAGAAAGAAAGAAGGCGGCCACGAGGGTGGAGGGCGCCTAGGGCGCCCCGCCTCGTGGGCCCCCTTTGCTCCACCGACGTACTCCTTCCTCCTATATATACCCACGCACCCCGAGCGATCGACACGGGCCAAAAACCTAATTCCAGTACCGCAACTTTACGTATCCACGAGATCCCATCTTGGGGCCTGTTAGGAGCTTCACGAAGGGGAATCCACCACGGAGGGCTTCTACATCATCATAGCCTCTCGATGAAGTGTGAGTAGTTTACCTCGGACCTTCGGGTCCATAGTTAGTAGCTAGATGGCTTCTTCTCTCTTTTGGATCTCAATACAATGTTCTCCCTCTCTTGTGGAGATCTATTCGATGTAATCTTCTTTTTGCGGTGTGTTTGTTGAGATCGTTGAATTGTGGGTTTATGATCAAGATTATCTATGAGCAATATTTGAATCTTCTCTGAATTCTTTTATGTATGATTGGTTATCTTTGCAAGTCTCTTCGAATTATCCGTTTGGTTTGGCCAACTAGATTGGTAGTTCTTGCAACGGGAGAAGTGCTTAGCTTTGGGTTCAATCTTGCGGCGCCCTTTCCCAGTGACAGAAGGGACATCAAGGCACGTATTGTATTGTTGCCATCGAGGATAACAAGATGGGGTTTTTATTATATTGCATGAATTTATCCCTCTACATCATGTCATCTTGCTTAAGGCGTTACTCTGTTTTTAACTTAATACTCTAGATGCATGCTGGATAGCGGTCGATGAGTGGAGTAATAGTAGTAGATACAAGCGTGAGTCACTCTACTTGTCTCTTTGACGTGATGCCTATATACATGTTCATACCTAGATACTCTCATAACTATGCTCAATTTCGCCAATTGCTCAACAGTAATTCGTTCACCCATCGTAAAATACTTATGCTCTTGAGAGAAGCCACTAGTGAAATCTATGGCCCCAGGGTCTATTCTCTATCATATCAATCTTCCATCACTTTATTATTGCTTTGCTTTTTACTTTGCTTTTTATTTTACTTTGCATCTTTATACCAAAAATATATTATCTATCATCTCTATCAGATCTCACTCTTGTAAGTGACCGTGAAGGGATTGACAACCCCTAATCGCGTTAGTTGCATTGAGCTATTTGTTTTGTGTAGGTACAAGGGACTTGCGCGTGGCCTCCTACTGGATTGATACCTTGGTTCTCAAAAACTGAGGGAAATACTTACGCTAGTTTGCTGCATTATCCTCTCCTCTTCGAGGAAATCCAACGCAAGCTCAAGAGGTAGCAAGAAGAATTTCTGGCGCCCGTTCTTTGGGAGTCTACGCAAAAGTCAACATACCAAGTACCCATCACAATCCCTTATCTCTCGCATTACATTATTTGTCATTTTCCTCTCGTTTTCCTCTCCCCACTTCACCCTTGCCGCTTTTATTCGCCTCTCTTTTCCGCTTGCCTTTCTTTACGCTTGCTTTTTGTTTGCTTGTGTGTTGGTTTGCTTGTTTGTCGCGATGGCTCTTCTGAGGTTTGGTGATCTTCACCTTAAAAGGTTAGAAGAGATAGAAAGTAACGTCAGGAGTTTTATGATTTTACAATTTGAGCATAATAATTTCTTCAGAAACGAGCTTAAAGAACAAAAAAGTTTTTTGTGTTATATGAATAAAGAGCTTGATGATATGTCTAAAAAATTCGATGGTATAACATCCCAAATTGCTCGTCTTGAGAAGTTGACTGCTGAAATTTCGGATAAGCAGGCTACCTTAGTCAATAAGATGGCCGCTAAACCGAATTTCCATGAAAATAAAGATGAAGATCTAAAAGTTATAGATGTGTCCCCTATTAAATCTTTGTTTTGAAATATGAATCTTGATAATGATGAGACTGAATATGATCCATCTTTACCTAGAAGGCGTTCCAAAAATTTGGAGTTTTTAGATCTTGATGCTAAAATCGATAGAAGTGGGATTGTAGAAATCAAAACCCTAGATGTTGCTAAACCCACTATTTTGCATTTCAAGGAATTTAATTATGAGAGTTGCTCTTTAATTGATTGTATTTCCTTGTTGCAATCCGTCTAAATTCTCCTCATGCTTATAGTCAAAATAAAGCGTTTACTAAACATATCGTTGATGCCTTGATGCAATCTTATGAGGAAAAACTTGAGTTGGAAGTTTCGATCCCTAGAAAACTTTATGGTGAGTGGGAACCAACTATTAAAATTAAGATTAAGGATCATCAATTTTATGCTTTATGTGATTTGGGTGCTAGTGTTTCCACTATTCCCAAAACTTTGTGCGATTTGCTAGATTTCCGCGATTTTGATGATTGCTCTCTAAACTTGCACCTTGCGGATTCCACTATTAAGAAACCTATGGAAAGAATTAATGATGTTCTTATTACTGCAAATAGGAATTATGTGCCCGTAGATTTTATTGTTCTCGATATAGATTGCAATCCTTCATGTCCTATTATTCTTGGTAGACCTTTCCTTAGAACGATTGGTGCAATCATTGGTATGAAGGAAGGGAATATTAGATTCCAGTTTCCGTTAAGGAAAGGCATGGAACACTTCCCTAGAAAGAAAATAAAACTACCATATGAATCTATTATGAGATCCACTTACGGATTGCCTACCAAAGATGGCAATACCTAGATCTATCCTTGCTTTTATGCCTTGCTAGGGGTGTTAAACGATAGCTCTTGTTGGGAGGCAACCCAATTTTATTTTTAGTTTTTTGTTTCTGTTTCTGTTTAGGAATAAATAATCCATCTGCCTTCTGTTTAGATGTGGTTTTATGTTTTAATTAGTGTTTGTGCCAAGTTAAACCTATAGGATCTTCTTGGATGATAGTATTGATCTTGCTGTAATTTCCAGAAACTTTCGGTTCACTAAAACAATTGTTAAAAATCACCAGAACGTGATAAAATAGTGATTCCAATTGCTGCTGATCAATAAACAAATTTCCTAGGTCTTCCTATTTTGGCTGAAGTTTTGGAGTTCCAGAAGTTTGCATTAGTTACAGATTACTACAGACTGTTCTGTTTTTGACAGATTCTGTTTTTCGTGTGTTGTTTGCTTATTTTGATGAATCTATGGCTAGTAAAATAGTTTATAATCCATAGAGAAGTTGGAATAAAGTAGGTTTAACACCAATATAAATAAAGAATGAGTTCATTACAGTACCTTGAAGTGGTCTTTTGTTTTCTTTTCGCTTAACGGAGCTCACAAGATTTCTGCTGAGTTTTGTGTTGTGAAGTTTTCAAGTTTTGGGTGAAATATTTTGATGGATTATGGAACAAGGAGTGGCAAGAGCCTAAGCTTGGGGATGCCATGGCACCCCAAGATAATCTAAGGACACCAAAAGTCAAAGCTTGGGGATGCCCCGAAGGCATCCTCTTTCGCCTACTTCCACTCGGGTAACTTTACTTGGAGCTATATATTCATTCACCACATGATATGTGTTTTGCTTGGAGCGTCTTGTATGATTTGAGTCTTTGCTTTTTAGTTTACCACAATCATCCTTGCTGTACACACCTTTTGAGAGAGCCATACGTGAATTGGAATTTGATAGAATGCTCTATGTGCTTCACTTATATCTTTTGAGCTATATAGTTTTGCTCTAGTGCGTCACTTATATCTTTTAGAGCACGGTGGTGGATTTATTTTATAGAAACTATTGATCTCTCATGCTTCACTTAGATTATTTTGAGAGTCTTAAATAGCATGGTAATTTGCTTAAATAAACTTAATATGCTAGGTATGCAAGAATAATAAAATCTTTCTTATGAGTGTGTTGAATACTAAGAAAAGTTTGATGCTTGATGATTGTTTTGAGATATGGAGGTAATAATATCAGAGTCATGCTAGTTGAGTAGTTGTGAAATTGAGAAATACTTGTGTTGAAGTTTGCAAGTCCCGTAGCATGCACGTATGGTAAACGTTATGTAACAAATTTGAAACATGAGGTGTTCTTTGATTGTCCTCCTTATGAGTGGCAGTCGGGGAATGACGATGGTCTTTTCCTACCAATCTATCCCCTAGGAGCATGCTTGGCTACAGTGCTTTGGTTTTTGATTGCTTGTAGATTTTTGAAATAAGTATATGAGTTCTTTATGACTAATGTTGAGTCCATGGATTATACGCACTCTCACCCTTACATCATTGCTAGCCTCTTCCGTACCGTGCATTGCCCTTTCTCACATTGAGAGTTGGTGCAAACTTCGCCAAAGGCATCCAAACCCCGTGATATGATTCGCTCTTTCACACATAAACCTCCTTATATCTTCCTCAAAACAGCCACCATACCTACCTATTATGGCATTTCCATAGCCATTCCGAGATATATTGCCATGCAACTTTCCACCGTTCCGCTTATCACGACACATTCATCATTGTCATAGTGTTTAGCATGATCATGTAGTTGACATAGTATTTGTGGCAAAGCCACCTTCATAATTATTTCATACATGTCACTCTTGGTTCATTGCATATCCCGCTACACCGCCGGGGGCATTCATATAGAGTCATACCTTGTTCTAGTATCGAGTTGTATCATTGAGTTGTAAATAAATAGAAGTGTGATGATCATCATTTCTAGAGCATTGTCCCAAGTGAGGAATATATATATATATATATATATATATATATATATATATATATATATATATATATATATATATATATATATATATATATATATATAAGGGGGGAGAAAAGAGGCCATAAAAAAAGAGAAAAGGCCCAAATAAAAAAAATGAGAGAAAAAGAGAGAAGGGACAATGCTACTATCCTTTGCCACACTTGCGCTTCATAGTAGCACCATAATATTCATGCTAGAGAGTCTCTCATTTTGTCATTTTCATATACTAGTGGGAATTTTTCATTATAGAACTTGGCTTGTATATTCCAACAATGGGCCTCCTCAAGTGCCCTAGGTCTTCATGAGCAAGAAAGTTGGATGCACACCCACTTAGTTGCATTTTGTTGAGCTTTCATACATTTATAGCTCTAGTGCATCCATTGCGTGGCAATCCCTACTCCTTGCATTAACATCAATCGATGGACATTTCCATAGCCCATTGATTAGCCTCGTTGATGTGAGACTTTCTCCTTTTTTGTCTTCTCCACATAACCCCCATCATCATATTCTATTCCACCCTTAGTGCTATGTCCACGGCTCGCGCTCATGTATTGCGTGAAGGTTTATAAGTTTGATATTACAAAAGTATGAAACAATTTCTTGGCTTGTCATCGGGGTTGTGCATGATGAGAGCATTCTTGTGTGACGAAAATGGAGCATGACTAAACCATATGATTTTGTAGGGATGAACTTTCTTTGGCCATGTTATTTTGAGAAGACATAATTGCTTAGTTAGTATGCTTGAAGTATTATTATTTTTATGTCAATATGAACTTTTGTCTTGAATCTTTCAGATCTGAATATTCATACCACAATTAAGAAGAATTACATTGAAATTATGCCAAGTAGCACTCCACATTAAAAATTATCTTTTTATCATTTACCTACTCGAGGACGAGCAGGAATTAAGCTTGGGGATGCCTAATACCTCTCCAACGTATCTATAATTTTTGATTGCTCCATGCTATATTATCTACTGTTTTGGACCATATTGGGCTTTATTTTACACTTTTATATTACTTTTGGGACTAACCTATTAACCGGAGGCCCACCCGATTTGTCATTTTTTTTTGCCTATTTCAAAGGTGTTCAAGAAAGCAGAATATCAAACGAGTCCAAACGGAATGAAACCTTCGAACGTGATTTTCTCACCGAATATGATCCAGGAGACTTGGACCCCCGTCAAGAAAGAAAGGAGGCGGCCACGAGGTGGAGGGCGCCCTAGGGCGCCCACCTCGTGGGCCCCCCTTTGCTCCACCGGACGTACTCCTTCCTCCTATATATACCTCACGCACCCCGAGCGATCGACACGGAGCCAAAACCTAATTCCACCGGCCGCAACTTTCTCAGATCCACGAGATCCCATCTTGGGGCCTGTTCGAGCTCCATGGGAAGGAATCCACCACGAGGGCTTCTACATCATCATAGCCTCTCCGATGAAGTGTGAGTAGTTTACCTCAGACCTTCGGGTCCATAGTTAGTAGCTAGATGGCTTCTTCTCTCTTTTTGGATCTCAATACAATGTTCTCCCCCTCTCTTGTGGAGATCTATTCGATGTAATCTTCTTTTTGCGGTGTGTTTGTTGAGATCAATGAATTGTGGATTTATGATCAAGATTATCTATGATAAATATTTGAATCTTCTCTGAATTCTTTTATGTATGATTGGTTATCTTTGCAAGTCTCTTCGAATTATCCGTTTGGTTTGGCCAACTAGATCGGTAGTTCTTGCAATGGGAGAAGTGCTTAGCTTTGGGTTCAATCTTGCGGTGTCCTTTCCCAGTGACAGAAGGGGCAGCAAGGCACGTATTGTATTGTTGCCATCGAGGATAACAAGATGGTGTTTTTATCATATTGCATGAATTTATCCCTCTACATCATGTCATCTTGCTTAAGGCGTTACTCTGTTTTCATTAACTTAATACTCTAGATGCATGCTTTGGATAGCGGCCGATGAGTGGAGTAATAGTAGTAGATGCGGTGAGTCGGTCTACTTGTCTCTTGACGTGATGCCTATATACATGATCATACCTAGATACTCTCATAACTATGCTCAATCATGTCAATTGCTCAACGAAGAATTCGTTCACCCACCGTAAAATACTTATGCTATTGAGAGAAGCCACTAGTGAAAACTATGGACCCCGTGTCTATTCTCAATCATATCAATCTACAATCACTTTATTAATGCTTTGCTATTTTACTTTGCTTTTATTTTACTTTGCATCTTTATACCAAAAATACCAAAAATATTATCTATCATCTCTATCGGATCTCACTCTAAGTAAGTGACCGTGAAGGGATTGACAACCCCTAATCGCGTTGGTTGCGTTGAGCTATTTGTTTTGTGTAGGTACGAGGGACTTGCGCTGTGGCCTCCTGTGATTGATACCTTGGTTCTCAAAAACTGAGGGAAATACTTACGCTACTTTGCTGCATTATCCTCTCCTCTTCGGGGAAATCCAATGCAAGCTCAAGAGGTAGCAATTTGTCACTCCGATTGTTGGAGAGGTATCTCTGGGCCCTCTCGGTAATGCACATCACTATAAGCCTTGCAAGCAATGTGACTAATGAGTTAGTTGCGGGATGATGCATTATGGAACGAGTAATGAGACTTGCGATATTTAGGATTGAACTAGGTATTGAGATACCGAAGCGATCGAATCTCGAGGCAAGTAACATAGCAATGACAAAGGGAACAACGTATGTTGTTATGCGGTTTGACCGAGAAAGATATTAAATTAGAATATGTGGGAGCCAATATGAGCATCCAGGTTCCGCTATTTGTTATTGACCGAGAGATGAGTCTCGATCATGTCTACATAGTTCTCGAACCGGTAGGGTCCGCACGCTTAACGTTCGGCGACGATCGGTATTATGAGTTTATGTGTTTTGATGTACGAAGGTAGTTAAATTCGTAGTCCTGGATGTGATCACGGACATGACGAGGAGTCTCGAAATGGTCGAGACATAAAGATTGATATATTGGATGGCTATATTCTGACAATCGAAAAGTGTTCCTAGAAGTTTCAGATAAAACCGGAGTGCCGGAGGGTTATCGGAACCCCCGGGGGAACTAATGGGCCTCGATGGGCCTTAGTGGAGAGAGAGAGAGAGGGGGGCGGCCAGGGCAGGCCGCGCGCCCCCTCTTCCTTGAGTGCGAATTGGTCTAGGAAGGGGGGCGGCGCCCCCCTTTTTCCTTCCCCCTCTCCCTTTCCTTCCTTCCCCCCTCTCCCTTTTGGTGGAAACCTACTAGGACTTGGAGTCCTAGCAGGATTCCCCTATTGGGGGCCGGCCTCCCCCTTGCTCCTTTATATACAGGGGCAGGGGGCACCCTAGAACACACAAGTTGACAGTTGTCTTAACCGTGTGCGGTGCCCCCTCCACAGAATTCCACCTCGGTCATATTGTTGTAGTGCTTAGCGAAGCCTGCGTGCAGAATCTTCATCAACACTGTCACCACGCCGTCGTGCTGATGGAACTCTCCCTTGGCCTCAGCTGGATCAAGAGTTCGAGGGACGTCACAGAGCTGAACGTGTGCTGAACACGGAGGTGCCGTATGTTTGGTGCTAGGATCGGTCGGATCGTGAAGACGTACGACTACATCAACCGCATTGATAAACGCTTCCGCTTTCGGTCTACGAGGGTATGTGGACACACTCTCCCCGCTCGTTGCTATGCTTCTCCTAGATAGATTTTGCGTGATCGTAGGAATTTTTTTGAAATACTACATTCCCCAACAGTGGCATCCGAGCCAGGTGTATGCGTAGATGTTATATGCACGAGTAGAACACAAAGAGTTGTGGGCGATAATAGTCATACTGCTTACCAGCATGTCATACTTTGATTCGGTGGTATTGTTGGATGAAGCGGCCCATACCGACATTACATGACCGTGTTCATGAGACTGGTTCTACCGGCGTTAGCTGCATACACGGTGGCTAGTGGGTGTCTGCTTTCTCGACTTTAGTTGAATCGGTGTGGCTACGCCCGGTCCTTGTTGAAGGTTAAAACAGCACCCTTGAAGACAAATCGTTGTGGTTTCGATGCGTAGGTAAGAACAGTTCTTGCTAAGCCCGTAGCAGCCACGTAAAACTTGCAACAACAAAGTAGAGGACGTCTAACTTGTTTTTGCAGGACATGTTGTGATGTGATATGGTCAAGATGTGATGATATATAAATTGTTGTATGAGATGATCATGTTTTGTTAAAGTTATCAACAACTGGCAGGAGCCTTATGGTTGTCTCTTTATTGCATAAGATGAAAGCGCCATGTAATTGCTTTACTTTATAGCTATGCGATAGCAATAGTTGCAAAAGCAATAGTTGGCGAGACAACCATATGACGACACGTTGATAGAGATCAAGATGATAGAAATCATGGTGTCATGTCGGTGACAATAGAAATCTTGACGGTGCTTTGGAGATGGATATCAAAGGTACAAGATGGTGATGGCCATATCATGTCACATATTTTGATTGCATGTGATGTTTATCCTTTATGCATCTTATTTTGCTTAGTACAGCGGTAGCATTATAAGATGATCCCTCACTAAATTTCAAGGTATAAGTGTTCTCCTTGGTATGCACCGTTACTTTCTGATTAAATCGTGTCGAGACACCACATGATGATCGGGTGTGATAAGCTCACGTTCACATACAACAGTGCAAGCCAGTTTTGCACACGCAGAATACTCGAGTTAAACTTGACGAGCCTAGCATATGCAGATATGGCCTCGGAACACTGGAGACCGAAAGATCGAGCGTGAATCATATAGAAGATATGATCAACATAGTGATGTTCACCATTGAAAACTACTCCATCTCACGTGATGATCGGACATGGTTTAGTTGATTTGGATCACGTGATCGCTTATATGATTAGAGGGATGTCAATCTAAGTGTGAGTTCTTAAGTAATATGATTAATTGAACTTTAATTTATCATGAACTTAGTCCTGATAGTATTTGCATATTTATGTTGTAGATCAATAGCTCGCATTGTAGTTCCCCGTTTATTTTTGATATGTTCCTAGAGAAAAATAAGTTGAAAGATGTTAGTAGCAAAGATGCGGACTAGCTCCATGATCTGAGGATTTTCCTCATTGCCGCACGTAAAAATTATGTCCTTGATGCACCGCTAGGTGATGAATCCATCGCAGAGCGTATACACACGTTCTGAAGCGTTTTGACAAGCTCGGTATGATGACTCCTTGATAGATTAGTGCACCATGCTTTACGGCTTAGAACCGGACTTCAAAAATGTTTTGAACGCATACGGAGCATATAATATGTTCCAAGAGTTGAAATTGGTATTTCATACTCATGCCCGTGTCAAGAGGTATGAGACCTCTGACAATACTTTGCCTACAAGATGGAGGAGAATAGCTCAACCAGTGAGCATGTGCTCAGATTGTCTGGGTACTACAATTGCTTGAATCAAGTGGGAGTTAATCTTCGAGAAAAGGTAGTAATTGACAAAGTTCTCTAGTCAGTATCACCAAGTTACTAAAACTTCGTGATGACCTATAATATGCAAGGGATGACGAAAACAGTTCCCAAGCTAGTTGACAAGCATCAAGAAAAGCATCAAGTGTTGATAGTTGACAAGACCACTAGTTTCAAGAAAAAGGGCAAATGGAAGAAGGGGAACTTCAAGAAGAATGGCAAGCAAGTTGCTGCTCAAGTGAAGAAACCCAAGTCTGGACCTAAGCCTGAGACTAAGTGCTTCTACTTCAACGGGATTGGCCACTGGAAGCGGAACTGCCCCATGTATTTGGCGGATAAGAAGGATGGCAAAGTGAACAAAGGTATATTTGATATACATGTTATTGATGTGTACTTTACTAGTGTTTATCTCAACCCTCAAGATTTGATACTAGTTCGGTTGCTAAGAGTAGTAACTCGAAACAGGAGTTGCAAAATAAACAAGAGACTAGTTAAGGGCGAGGTGATGATGTGTGTTGGAAGTGGTTCCAAGGTTGATAAGATCACCATCACACACTCCCTTTACCTTCGGGATTAGTGTTGAACCTAAAATAAATGTTATTTGGTGTTTGTGTTGAGCATGAATACGATTGGATCATGTTTATAGCAATACGATTATTCATTTAAGTCAAAGAATAATTGTTGTTCTATTTACATGAATAAAACCCTCTATGGTCATACACTCAATATAAATGGTTTATTGAATCTCGATCGTAGTGATACACATATTGAAGCTAGAAGATGCAAAGTTAATAATGATAGTGCAACTTATTTGTGGCACTGCCGTTTAGGTCATATTGGTGTAAAGCACATGAAGACTTTTGGAATCACTTGATTATGAATCACTTGATGCTTGCAAACCATGCCTCATGGGCAAGATGACTAAGACTCCGTTCTCCGGAACAATGAAGCGAGCAACAGACTTGTTGGAAATAATACATACCGATGTATGCGGTCCAGATGAGTCTCAAGGCTCATGGTGGGTATCGTTATTTTCTGACCTTCACAGATGATTTGAGCAGATATGGGTATATCTACTTAATGAAACACAAGTCTGGAACATTTGAAAAGTTCAAAGAATTTCAGAGTGAAGTGGAGAATCATCGTAACAAGAAAATGAAGTTTCTACAATCTGATCGCGGATGCAAATATTTGAGTTACGAGTTTGGCCTTCATCTAAAATAATGCGGAATAAGTTTCACAACTCACGCCACCTGGAACACCACAGCGTAATGGTGTGTTCGAACATCGTAATCGTACTTTATTGGATATGGTGCGATCTATGATGTCTCTTATCGATTTACCACTATCGTCTTGGGGTTATGCATTAGAGACAGCTACATTCACGTTAAATAGGGCACCATCTAAATTCGTTGAGACGACACCGTATGAACTATGGTTTGGCAAGAAACCAAAGTTGTCGTTTCTTAAAGTTTGGGGTTGTGATGCTTATGTGAAAAGCTTCAACCCGATAAGCTCGAACCCAAATCGGAGAAGTGCGTCTTCATAGGATACCCAAAGGAAATCTGTTGGGTACACCTTCTATCACAGATCCGAAGGCAAAATATTCGTTGCTAAGAATGGATTCTTTCTAGAGAAGGAGTTTCTCTCGAAAAGAAGTGAGTGGGAGGAAAGTAGAACTTGATGAGGTAATTGTACCTGCTCCCTTATTGGAAAGTAGTTCATCACAGAAATCAGTTCCAGCCGATTCTTTGCACTCAATTAGTGAGGAAGCTAATGATAATGATCCCGAAACTTCATATCAAGTTACTATTAAACCTCGTGAGGGTCAACTAGAGTATCGCCCGCACTTTGAGTGGTACGGAAATCCTGTTCGGAAATCATGTTACTAGACCATGATGAACCCATTTAACTATGAGGAAGCGATGATGAGCCCAGATTCCATAAAATGGCTTGAGGCCATGAAATCTGAGATAGGATCCATGTATGAGAACAAAGTATGGACTTTGGTTGACTTGCCCGATGATCGGCAAGCCATAGAGAATAAAATGGATCTTCAAGAGGAAGACGGACGCTGATAGTAGTGTTACTATCTACAAAGTTTGAATTATCGCAAAAATGTTTTCGACAAGTTCAAGATGTTGACTACAATGAGATTTTCTCACTTGTATCGATGCTTAAAAGTCTGTTCGAATCATGTTATCAATTGCCGCATTTTATGAAATTTGGCAAATGGATGTCAAACCTGCATTCCTTAATGGATTTCTTAAAGAAGAGTTGTATATGATGCAACCGTAAGGTTTTGTCGATCCTAAAGGTGCTAACAAAGTGTGCAAAGCTCCAATGATCCATCTATGGACTGGTACAAGCATCTCGGAGTTGGAATATACGCTTTGATGAGTTGATCAAAGCAAATAGTTTTATACAGACTTGCAGTGAAGCCTGTATTTACAAAAAGTGAGTGGGAGCACTACAGTCTTTCTGATAAGTATATGTGAATGAAATATTGTTGATCGGAAATAAATGTAGAATTTTCTGGAAAGCATAAAGGAGTATTTGAAAGGAGTTTTTTCAAAGAAAGACCTCGGTGAAGCTGCTTACATATTGAGCATCAAGATCTATAGAGATAGATCAAGACGCTTGATAAGTTTTTTCAATGAGTACATACCTTGACAAGATTTTGAAGTAGTTCAAAATGGAACAGTCAAAGAAGGAGTTCTTGCCTGTGTTTCTACGTGTAAAGTTGAGTAAAGACTCAAAGCCCGACCACGGCAGAAGATAGAGAAAGAATGAAAGTCATTCCCTATGCCTCAGCCATAGGTTCTATAAAGTATGCCATGCTATGTACCAGACCTATTGTATACCCCTACCTGAGTTTGGCAAGGAGTACAATAGTGATCTAGGAGTAGATCCATCGGACATTGGTCAAAATTATCCTTAGAGGACTAAGGAAATATTTCTGCTATGGAGGTGATAAAGAGTTCATCGTAAAGAGTTTTTTGAGGGGTTAATGACAAAGGAGAGGCTCCCACCGACTTTTGTATTAACTCATACCATAAAGTTACATAGTTATTGTGGTGGGGTTAAGGCCCCGGCCATCACTCTTGCTACATGTAAGAGGAACAACGGGCAGGTGCACACAGCTAAAGCAAAGCTATAGGACTAGGTCACAACCCTTGGAGGAGCGCGGAGATGAAGGGGTGCAGTTCCTATTTACAATTATGCATAAGCAGCCCCATCAACCCTTTGAAGCGTGTTAGCCAAGAACAAAGGAGTGTGGCATCCTTCTAAAGTGCTCATTGTTTCTTTCCATCCAGATACTCCAAGCAGCCAGCATAAAAATGTCCATGAAGAGGGGGTGGCTCCACTGCTGCTTGCCAACATGAATCAGTCTGAGACGATTCTCATTGCTTGGCCAAAAGATCCCCTCACTTTGGCCCAAAGAAAGTCGATTAAAAGGACAAAGGAAAATAGATGTTCCACCATCTCTTCGGGGGGCTGGTCACACAACAAACAGGCATAGTTTTTGTTCTGGATGTTGTAGTGGCGGCTTCTGAGCATATTCCTTGTGTTTAGACGATCGACCATGAGAAGCCAGTAGAACACTTTAAATTTGATTGGGCTTTTGGCCTTCCAGAGCCATGTAAACGCCTCATCAGCCTAGACCTCTCTGAAGCAATGCATGTAGTACATGTTGGGGGAGAATCGGTTGGCGATCGAGCATGCCCAAATGTCTTGCTCATCTGGCACAATTGCAACATGAGCGCATTGCCCTTGGATGGTCCTGATTTCATCGCGGGCTTGAGCCAAGAGGGGGAGATGGAACAATTCACCAGGATCACTAGCTTGCAGGACTTCATTAACAGTGGCATCCTCGTCCATGCAAAAGGAGAAAGCCCTGGGAAATAGGTGCATGAGAGGTTGTTCTTCTGCATCTAGCCATACATCCTTCCAGAAGAGAGCCGAGAGCCCATTTCCAATTACAACCGATGTGATCCCTCTGAAGATATCGCTGTGCATCATAACATCTCGCCACCAAAATGAGCCAGCGGCATTGCAGGCATGTGGCACTTGGTCGGAGTAGTACGCATTCCAGCATAAGTGAGACCCATGGCACGTCCTCCACGGTTATAAAACTTAAAAGGTGTTTGAGCAAAAGGGCCACATTCTGGGTTTTGATATCAATACCTCCAAGTCCACCTTTCTTCTTCGGTCTGCAAACTAGAACCCATGCCGCCAAGGAGTTGTTTTTGACACCATCATCTGTGTTCTTTGCCCAAAGGCAATATCTGCGGAGCTTGTCCAGGTGTTCAACCACACGAGGCGGTAGCTTGATCGTACACATGGCATATATGAGCATTGAGGTGATCGCAGAGTTAACCAGTGTGAGCTTAGCGCCGGAGGACATCAAGGACAAAGCTGTTGACATTTTCCTTTCCACGCCATGAACCAAAGGCATCAGATCTAGCACTGTCGGTCTAGTGGTTCCCATGGGAAGCCCAAGGTAAGTGAATGTCATCACCCCCCACCGTACAGCCAAAGATGCGAGCAAGATCATTAGTTCTCTCTTGGGAAAGATTGATCGGGATGAGCGTGGACTTGTCGAAGTTAATTTTGAGCCCAACTGAATCAACATAGTCAACAAGGATGGATTTCATAACAGCTGCTTGGGATTGACAGGCGGGCAACAGGAGGATCGTGTCATCAGCATATTGAACCACTGGGTATTCGGTCACAGTAGATGAGGGAAGAGGCAGGTGGATCATTCCTAGACTGAAAGCACCATTGATGGCTGCCTGCAATAGGTCTGCAGCAAACACAAAGATCAAGGGTGACAGCGGGTCACCTTGGCGTATGCCGCATTTGCATTTGAATTTTCTTTCCGGGCAACCATTCAAAAGAATAGAGGAGACACCAGAGCCAAAGATCGAGTTCATCCACCCTAGCCGCTTATCATCGAAACCCATGTGCTTCATAAGATTCATCATCGGCTCATGCTCAATGGTGTCAAACGCTTTGGCAAAATCCAATTTCAACAGTGGCTACGTCGATGCAAGCTTTGACACCCGATCCGATGACTCGAAGTCTCGATCTGGATACATACCGAAGTGGGAGCATTTAGCTAGAGTAGCTCCGTGCAGCATTGTAGACATAGAAATTTGCAAAATACATACGGATCTGAATGTGGCAGACCCATTGACTAAACCTCTCTCACAAGCAAAACATGATCACACCTTAGTACTCTTTGGGTGTTAATCACATAGGCTATGTGAACTAGATTATTGACTCTAGTAAACCCTTTGGGTATTGGTCACATGGCGATGTGAACTATAGAGTGTTAATCACATGGTGATGTGAACTATTGGTGTTAAATCACATGGCGATGTGAACTAGATTATTGACTCTAGTGCAAGTGGGAGACTGAAGGAAATATGCACTAGAGGCACTAATAAAGTTATTATTTATTTCCTTACATCATGATAAATGTTTATGATTCATGCTAGAATTGTATTAACCGGAAACTTAGTACATGTGTGAATACATAGACAAACAGAGTGTCCCTAGTATGCATCTACTTAACTAGCTCGCTAATCAAAGATGTTTAAGTTTCCTAGCCATAGACATGTGTTGTCATTTGATGAACGGGATCACATCATTAGAGAATTATGTGATGGACAAGACCCATCCATTAGCTTAGCACTATGATCGCTAGTTTATTGCTATTGCTTTCTTCATGACTTATACATGTTCCTATGACTATGAGATTATGCAACTCCTGAATACCGGAGGAACACTTAGTGTGCTATCAAACGTCACAAAGTAACTGTGTGATTATAAAGATGCTCTACAGGTGTCTCCGATGGTGTTTGTTGAGTTGGCATAGATCGAGATTAGGATTTGTCACTTCAATTGTTGGAGAGGTGTCTCTGGGCCCTCTCGGTAATGCACATCACTATAAGCCTTGCAAGCAATGTGACTAATGAGTTAGTTATGGATGATGCATTACGGAACGAGTAAAGACTTGCCGATGCTTGAAGATTGAACTAGGTATTGAGATACCGACGATCGAATCTCGGGCAAGTAACATACCGATGACAAAGGCAACAATGTATGTTGTTATGCGGTTTGACCGATAAAGATCTTCGTAGAATATGTAGGAGCCAATATGAGCATCCTTGTTCTGCTATTGGTTATTGACCGCAGATGAGTCTCGGTCATGTCTACATAGTTCTCGAACCCGTAGGGTCCGCACGCTTAATGTTCGATGACGATCGGTATTATGAGTTTATGTGTTTTGATGTACCGAAGGAAGTTCGGAGTCCCGGATGTGATCACGGACATGACGAGGAGTCTCGAAATGGTCGAGACATAAAGATTGATATATTGGGCGGCTATATTCGGAAACCGGAAGTGTTCCGGAGAAGTTTCAGATAAAACCGGAGTGCTGGAGGGTTATCAGAACCCCCAGGGGAACTAATGGGCCTCGATGGCCCTTTCTGGAGAGAGAGGGGTGGCCAGGGCAGGCCGCGCGCCCCCTCCCCCTTGAGTCCGAATTGGACTAGGAAGGGGGGCGGCGCCCCCCTTTTTCCTTCCCCCTCTCCTTCCTTCCCCCTCTCTCCCTCTTGGTGGAAACCTACTAGGACTTGGAGTCCTAGTAGGATTCCCCTATTGGGGGCACGCCTAGGAGGGCCGTCCGGCCTCCCCTTGCTCCTTTATATACGGGGGCAGGGGAGCACCCTAGAACACACAAGTTGACAGTTGTCTTAGCCGTGTGCGGTGCCCCCCTCCACAGAATTCCACCTCGGTCATATCGTTGTAGTGCTTAGGCGAAGCCCTGCGACGGTAACTTCATCAACACCGTCACCATGCCGTCGTACTAACGGAACTCTCCCTCGGCCTCAGCTGGATCAAGAGTTCGAGGGGCATCGCCGAGCTGAACGTGTGCTAAACACGAAGGTGTCGTACATTCGGTGCTAGGATCGGTCGGATCGTGAAGACGTACGACTGGATCAACCACGTTGATAAACGCTTCCGCCTTCGGTCTACGAGGGTACGTGGACACACTCTCCCCGCTCATTGCTATGCTACTCCTAGATAGATCTTGCCTGATCGTAGGAATTTTTTTGAAATACTACGTTCCCCAACAGTCTTGACCTCTCCAATCCCATTTTTATCAATTTTTGCATCTAGATCTATAAACTCCGAATCATGATTTTTTTTGAAACTATGATGATTTTAATAGCAAATTCGGAAACTATGCGCCCTAATGCATAAAAATCGAAACTATGACCCTGTCGGCCTTCTGTTGGCCGAAGAGGAACTTTTCGGCCTACAGTTGGCCGAAGTGGGCTCTTCAGCCTCCCGTTGGCCGAGGAGTGCCCAGCTGGGCCGAAGAGCACTTTTCGGCTTCCCGTTGGCCGAAAAGTGTCAGGGGCAAAAAAACGTAATTAAGATGGCCTAAAATGAAAAAGTTATCAACATGAAAAATCTTCGTCTCGTCGAAGCGGTTGATTTTGATATGAAAATCTTCCTAATCCGAAGTCGTATGCAACCTGTAGAGCCAAAACAAGGTCAGGGGCAGAAGGTGCAGAGTTACTTCGGACAGACCGAATGGATGTCAGAAAATTTGTCACGGACACCCGGTGCAGTCGGTGAGACCGTGTGGAATACATAAGAGTACACAATTTTTCTCATGTTCACTCGGTGAGACCGAACCAAACCACTCGGAGGCTCCGAATGGATCCGAAAAATTACCAAAGATTCCTGTCCGAGTTAAAGTTAGGATTTTTTATCCGAAAATTTGTTCGTCTGCACCGGGAAGACTGCTTGCATACCGCGCTTCCGTCTGGGCCTCCTTCGACGTGAGCTACGGTGCATCACCCCCGATGTCGAGGGTACACGGTGGCGTTTTTGTGTGCATCACCCCCAACGTCGAGGGTACACGGTGACGGGCCTGAGAGGTGACCATTGCCTCTACTTTGCATGGTGGATGACACCACCGCCGAAAGTTTTGGCCTTAATTCCTGCCATCGCAACAGAGACATTTCTTCAATGCCGGCATGTGTCTTTCCTACAGATGCATTTAACAATGCCCACAGCATCGATTTATGAGGCGGCTGGACTTCCGCATAATAAAAGGACTAAAATCTATCCAAAATCTTTGGCAATTTTTCTGAGCCTCCGAAAGTGGTTTGGTTCGGTCTCACCGAGTGAACATGACCAAACTTGTGTACTCTTCAGATTCCACACGGTCTCACCGAAAGTGCACCGGTGTCCCGTGACAAATTTTCCGACATCCATTCGGTATGTCCAAGTAACTCGCAGCTTCTGCCCCGACCTTGTTTTGGCTCTACAGTTGCATACGACGCCGGATTAAGACGATTTTTATATAAAATCAACTTTTGACGAGACAAAAGATTTGTCATGTTGATAACTTTTTCATTTGAGGCCATCTTAATTACGCTTTTGTGCCTCGACTCTTTTCGGCCAACGGAAGCCGAAAAGTGCTCTTCGCCCAACATTGGGCACTCTTCGCCAACGAGAGGTCAAGAGCCCACTTCAAGCAATTCAGACGAAAAGTCCCTCTTCGCCAACAGAAGACCAATAGGGTCATAGTTTCGATTTTTATGCATTAGGGCGAGATAGTTTTCAATTTGCTATAAAAATCATCATAGTTTAAAAATGTAATCATTGGGATGACTTTTAACTAAAGTTGACTCATCTCCAGTCCCATCTTTATCAAGATTTATATTGGAAAACAAAAATTCAATAGGAGTCACATCAATCACTTTAAGATCTTTATCCTTATTTTCACAAAAACTAGAGGAACACACTTTTACAAACCAATCTCGTTTAGCACGTATCTTAGCGGTTCTTTCTTTACACTCATCAATGGAAAATTCTCATAGCTTTTAGAGATTCATTAATATCCTGGTTGGGTGGAATAGATCTAATTTTCAAAGAATCAATCTCAAGAGAAATTCGATCCATGCTCCTAGCCAAATCATCCATCTTAAGCAATTTTTCTTCAACCAAAGCATTGAAACTCTTTTGCGAAATCATACATTCTTTAACACTATTCTCAAAATCAGAGGACATCTTGTTACAATTTCCATAAGAATTGTTGTAGGAATTACCATAATTATTAGAGGAATTATTAGGTAACGGCCTAGGATTAAAATTGCCTCTATACGCGTTATTACCAAAATTGTTCCTACCAACAAAATTCACATCCATAGATTCATTATTATTCTCAATCAAAGTAGACAAATGCATATCATTAGGATCAATACGAGCACTCTTGCTAGTAAATAATTTCATAAGTTCATCCATCTTTCCACTCAAAATATTAATTTCTTCAATCACATGCACTTTTTTACTAGTAGAAGATCTTTCGGTGTGCCACTAAGAATAATTAACCATAATATTATCTAGGAGTTTAGTAGCTTCTCCTAAGGTGACTTCCATAGAAGTACCCCCCGCGGCCGAATCTAAAAGATTTCTAGAAGCAAAATTCAATCTGGCATAAAAAAATTGTATAATCGTCCACAAATTTAAACCATGAGTAGGGCAATTTTGTATCATCAATTGCATCCTCTCCCAAGATTGTGCAACATGCTCGTGATCAAGTTGCTTAAAATTCATAATCTCGTTCCTAAATAAGATGATCTTAGCAGGAGGAAAAAACTTCAAAATAAAAGCATTTGTACACTTATTCCATGAATCAATACTATTTTTAGGCAAAGATGAAAACCAAGTTTTAGCATGATCTCGTAGTGAGAACGGAAATATATTCAATTTAACAATATCATTATCCACATCTTTCTTCTTTTGCATATCACACAAATCAACGAAATTGTTTAGATGGGATGAGGCATCTTCACTAGGAAGGCCAGAAAATTGATCTTTCATAACAAGATTCAGTAAAGCGGCATTAATTTCACAAGATTCTGCATTAGTGGCGGGAGCAATCGGAGTACTAATAAAATCATTATTATTAGTATTGGAAAATCACATAATTTGGTATTCTCTTGAGTCATCGTGACAAAGCAAGCAATCTAACACACAAGCAAAACAAAAATCAAACGAAAAGACGAACGGAAGAAGGGTGACGAAAAGGGCGAATCTTTTTGAAAATCGTTTTAGAAGTGGGGGAGAGGAAAACGAGAGGCAAATGGAGAATAATGTAATGCAAGAGATGAGAGGTTTATGATGGGTACTTGGTATGTCTTGACTTGGCGTAGATCTCCCCGGCAACGGCGCTAGAAATTCTTCCTGCTACTTCTTGAGCTTGCGTTGGTTTTTCCCTTGAAGAGGAAAGGGTGATGTAGCAAAGTAAAGATAAGTACTTCCCTTAGTTAGAGAACCAAGGTATCAATCCAGTAGGAGACAACGCACAAATCACCAATACCCGCACAAACAATCAAACAACTTGCACCCAACACGATAATGGGTTGTCAAACCCTTCACGGTCACTTGCAAAAGTGAGATCTGATAGAGATAGATGAATCTAAACAAAATATAAAGTAAATTTTTTTTTGTTTTTTTGGTTTAAAGATCTAAAAGTAAAAGATTGCAAAATAGTAGATCGGAAACTTATATGATGGAAAATAGACCCGGGGGCCATAGGTTTCACTAGAGGCTTCTCTCAAGATAGCAAATAATAGGGTGGGTGAACAAATTACTGTCGAGCAATTGATAGAAAAGTGCAAAGTTATGACTGAAGGAAATATGCCCTAAAGGCAATAATAAAGTTATTATTTATTTCCTTATTTCATGATAAATGTTTATTATTCATGCTACAATTGTATTAACCGGAAACTTAATACATGTGTGAATACATAGACAAACAAAGTGTCACTAGTATGCCTCTACTTTGACTAGCTCGTTAATCAAAGATGGTTAAGTTTCCTAGCCATAGACATGTGTTGTCATTTGATGAACGGGATCACATCATTAGAGAATGATGTGATTGAATTGACCCATTCCGTTAGCTTAGCACTTGATCGTTTAGTTGTTGCTATTGCTTTCTTCATGACTTATACATGTTCCTATGACTATGAGATTATATAACTCCCGAATACCGGAGGAACACTTTGTGTGCTACCAAACGTCACAACATAACTGGGTGATTATAAAGGTGCTCTACAGGTGTCACCAATGGTGTTTGTTGAGTTGGCATAGATCGAGATTAGGATTTGTCACTCCGATTGTCGGAGAGGTATCTCTGGGCCCTCTCGGTAATGCACATCACTATAAGACTTGCAACCAATGTGACTAATGAGTTAGTTGCGGGATGATGCATTACAGATCTAGTAAAGAGATTTGCCGGTAACGAGATTGAACTAGGTATTGAGATACCGACGATCGAATCTCGGGCAAGTAACATACCGATGACAAAGGGAACAACGATTAGTTATGCGGTTTGACCGTAAAGATCTTCGTGAGAATATGTAGGAGCCAATATGAGCATCCAGGTTCCGCTATTGGTTATTGACCGGAGACGTGTCTCGGTCATGTCTACATAGTTCTCGAACCCGTAGGGTCCGCACGCTTAATGTTCGGTGACGATCGGTATTATGAGTTTATGTGTTTTGATGTACCGAAGGTAGTTCGGAGTCTCGGATATGATCATGTACATGGCGAGGAGTCTCGAAATGGTCGAGACATAAAGATTGATATATTGGACGATGTTATTCGGACACCGGATGAGTTTCGGGGGTCACCGGATAAATATCTGAGTGTCGGGGGGTTATCAGAACCCCCGGGGGAACTGATGGGCCAACATGGGCCTTATGAGAGAGAGAGAGGAGGGGCCCTTGTGGTGTCCGAATTGGAATAGGAGGGGGGCGGCACCCCCTCTTTCCCTCCCTCTCTCCCACTCCTTCCATCCCCTCTTCCTTCCCTTTGTTGGAAACTCCATTAGGAATAGGATTCCTAGTAGGAATCCTACTTGGGGGCGCACCCCTTGAGGGCTGGCCGGCCTCCCCCTTGCTCCTTTATATACGGGGGCAGGGGGCACCCTAGAACACACAAGTTGATTTCTTAGCCGTGTGCGGTGCCCCCCTCCACAGTTACACACCTCGGTCATATCGTCGTAGTGCTTAGGCGGGTTAATCGCGTCGGTAACTTCATCATCACCGTCACCACGCCGTCGTGCCGGCGGAACTCTCCCTCGGCCTCAACTGGATCAAGAGTACGAGGGACGTCATCAAGCTGAACGTGTGCTGAACTCGGAGGTGCCGTGCATTCGGTACTTGGATCGGTCGAATCGTGAAGACTTTCGACTACATCAACCGCGTTGTCATAACGCTTCCGCTTACGGTCTACGAGGGTATGTGGACAACACTCTCACGCTCGTTGCTATGCATCACCATGATCTTGCGTGTGCGTAGGAATTTTTTTGAAATTAGTGTGTTCCCCAACAGTGGTATCAAAGCCAGGTTTATGCGTAGATGTTATATGCACGAGTAGAACGCAAATGAGTTGTGGGCGATAATAGTCATACTGCTTACCAGCATGTCATACTTTGATTCGGCGGTATTGTTGGATGAAGCGTCCCGGACCGACATTACGCCAGACGCTTATGCGAGACCTGGTTCTACCGACGTGCTTTGCACACGTGGTCTGGCGGGAGTCGGTTTCTCCAACTTTAGTTGAATTGAGGTATAACGCCCGTCCTTGTTGAAGGTTAAAACAACACATACTTGACGAAAAATCGTTATGGTTTTGATGCGTAGGTAAGAACGGTTCTTGCTCAGCCCGTAGCAGCCACATAAAACTTGCAACAACAAAGTAGAGGACGTCTAACTTGTTTTTGCAGGGCATGTTGTGATGTGATATGGTCAAGACATGATGATAAATTTTATTATATGAGATGATCATGTTTTGTAACAGAGTTATCGGCAACTGGCAGGAGCCATATGGTTGTCGCTTTATTGTATGCAATGCAATCGCCCTGTAATTGTTTTTACTTTATCACTAAGCGGTAGCGATAGTTGTAGAAACAATAGTTGGCGAGACGACAACGATGCTACGATGGAGATCAAGGTGTCGCGTCAGTGACGATGGTGATCATGACGGTGCTTTGGAGATGGAGATCAAAGGCACAAGATGATGATGGCCATATCATATCACTTATATTGATTGCACGTGATGTTTATCTTTTATACATCTTATTTTGCTTAGTTCGACGGTAGCTTTATAAGATGATCCCTTACTAAAATTTCAAGGTATAAGTGTTCTCCCCGAGTATGCACCGCTATGCACAGCTTCTTTGTGCCTAGACACCACGTGATGATCGGGTGTGATAAGCTCACGCTCACATACAACGGGTGCAAGCCAGTTTTGCACATGCGTAATACTCGGGTTAAACTTGACAATCCTAGCATATGCAGATATGGCCTCGAACACCGAGATCGAAGGTCGAGCGTGAATCATATAGTAGATATGATCAACATAGTGATGTTCACCATTGAAAACTACTCCATCTCACGTGATGATCGGACATGGTTTAGTTGATTTGGATCACGTGATCACTTATATGATTAGAGGGATGTCAATCTAAGTGTGAGTTCTTAAGTAATATGATTAATTGAACTTTAATTTATCATGAACTTAGTCCTGATAGTATTTGCATATTTATGTTGTAGATCAATAGCTCGCATTGTAGTTCCCCGTTTATTTTTGATATGTTCCTAGAGAAAAATAAGTTGAAAGATGTTAGTAGCAAAGATGCGGACTAGCTCCGTGATCTGAGGATTTTCCTCATTGCTGCACAGAAAAATTATGTCCTTGATGCACCGCTAGGTGATGTAACTACCGCAGAGCGTATACACACGCTATTTAACGTTTTGACAAGCTCGGTATGATGACTCCTTGATAGATTAGTGCACCATGCTTTACGGCTTAGAACTGGGACTTCAAAAATGTTTTGAACGCCACGGAGCATATAATATGTTCCAAGAGTTGAAATTGGTATTTCATACTCATGCCCGTGTCAAGAGGTATGAGACCTCTGACAATACTTTGCCTACAAGATGGAGGAGAATAGCTCAACCAAAGGAGCATGTGCTCAGATTGTCTGGGTACTACAATTGCTTGAATCAAGTGGGAGTTAATCTTCGAGATAAGGTAGTAATTGACAAAGTTCTCTAGTCACTATCACCAAGTTACTAAAACTTCGTGATGAACTATAATATGCAAGGGATGACGAAAACAGTTCCCAAGCTCTTCGCGATGCTAAAATTGGCGAAGGTAGAAATCAAGAAAAAAATCAAGTGTCGATGGTTGACAAGACCACTAGTTTCAAGAAAAAGGGCAAAGGGAAGAAGGGGAACTTCAAGATGAACGGCAAGCAAGTTGCTGCTCAAGTGAAGAAGCCCAAGTTTGGACCTAAGCCTGAGACTAAGTGCTTCTACTGCAAAGGGACTGGTCACTGGAAGCGGAACTGCCCCAAGTATTTGGCGGATAAGAAGGATGGCCAAGTGAAAAAAGCTATATTTGATATACATGTTATTGATGTGTACTTTACTAGTGTTTATAGCTCCCCCTCAGTATTTGATACTGGTTCAGTTACTAAGAGTAGTAACTCGAAATGGGAGTTGCAGAATGAACAAAGACTAGTTAAGGTTGAAGTGGCGATGTGTGTTGGAAGTGGTTCCAAGATTGATATGATCATCATCGCACACTCCCTATACTTTCGGGATTAGTGTTAAACATAAATAAATGTTATTTGGTGTTTGCTTTGAGCATGAATATGATTTGATCATGTTTATTGCAATATGGTTATTCATTTAAGTTAGAGAATAATTGTTGTTCTGTTTACATGAGTAAAACCTTCTATGGTTATACCTTCTATGGTTATACACCCAATGAAAATGGTTTGTTGGATCTCGATCGTACTGATACACATATTCATAATATTGAAGCCAAAAGATGCAAAGTTAATAATGATAGTGCAACTTATTTGTGGCACTGCCGTTTAAGGTCATATTGGTGTAAAGCGCATGAAGAAACTCTATGCTGATGGGCTTTTGGAATCACTTGATTATGAATCATTTGATGCTTGTGAACCATGCCTGATGGGCAAGATGACTAAAACACCGTTCTCCGAACAATGGAACGAACTACTGACTTATTGGAAATAATAGATACCGATGTATGCGGTCCGATGAGTATTAAGGCTCACGACAAGTATCGTTATTTTCTGACCTTCACAGATGATTTGAGGAGATATGCGTATATCTACTTGATGAAACACAAGACTGAAACATTTGAAAAGTTCAAAGAATTTCATAGTGAAGTGGAGAATCATCGTAACAAGAAAATAAAAGTTTCTACGATATGATCGCAGAGGTAAAATATTTGAGTTACGAGTTTGGCCTTCAGTTAAAACAATGTGAAATAGTTTCACTACTCACGCCACCTGGAACACCACAAAGGTAATGGTGTGTCCGAACGTCAGAATCAGCATTTTTATTAGATATGGTGTGATCTATGATGTTCTCATCGATCTACCACTATCGCTTTGGGGTTATGCATTAGAGACAATACATTCACGTTAAATAGGGCACCATCTAAATCCATGGAGATGACACCGTATGAACTATGGTTTGGCGAGAAACCTAAGTCATTGCTTTCTTAAAGTTTGGGACTGCGATACTTATGTGAGAAAGTTTCAACATGATAAGCTCGAACCCAAATCGGAGAAGTAAATCTTCATAGGATACCCAAAAAGAAACTATTGGGTACACCTTCTATCACATATTTGAAGGCAAGATCTTTGTTGCTAAGAATGGATCCTTTCTAGAGAAGGAGTTTTCTCTCGAAAGAAGTGAGTGGGAGGAAAGTAGAACGTGATGAGGTAATTGTACCTTCTCCCAAATTGGAAAATAGTTCATCACAAAAATCAGTTCCAGTGATGCCTACACCAATTAGTGAAGAAGATTAATGATGATGATCATGAAACTTCAGATCAAGTTACTACTGAACCTCGTAGGTCAACCAGAGTGCGGTCCGCGCCAGAGTGGTACGGTAATCCTGTTCCGGAGGTCATGTTACTTGACCATGACGAACCTACGAACTATGAGGAAGTGAGGATGAGCCCAGATTCCGCAAAATGGTTTAAGACCATGAAATCAGAGATGGGTTCCATGTATGAGAACAAATTATGGACTTTGGTTGACTTGCCCGATGATCGGCAAGCCATTGAGAATAAATGGATCTTCAAGAGGAAGACGAACGCTGGTAGTAGTGTTACTATCTACAAAGCTCGAATTGTCGCAAAAAGGTTTTCGACAAGTTCAAGGTGTTGACTACGATGAGATTTTCTCACCGTGAGCGATACTAAGTCTGTCTCAATCATGTTAGCAATTGCCACATTTGATGAAATCTAGCAAATGGATGTCAAAACTGCATTCCTCTATGGATTTCTTAAAGAAGAGTTGTATATGTTACAACAAGAATGTTTTGTCAATCCTAAAGGTGCTAACAAAGTGTGCAAACTCCAGCGATCCATCTATGGACTGGTGCAAGCATCTCGGAGTTGGAATATACGCTTTGATGAGTTGATCAAAGCATATAGTTTTATACAGACTTCAAGTGAAGCTTGTATTTACAAGAAAGTGAGCGGAGCACTACAGCCTTTCTCTCGATAAGTATATGTAAGTGACATATTGTTGATCGAAATGATGTAGAATTTTTGGAAAGCATAAAGGAGTGTTTGAAAGGAGTTTTTCAAAGAAAGACCTCGGTGAAGTCGCTTACATATTGAGCATCAAGATCTATAGAGATAGATCAAGACGCTTGATAAGTTTTTTCAATGAGTACATACCTTGACAAATTTTTGAAGTAGTTCAAAATGGAACAGTCAAAGAAAGAGTTCTTGCATATGTTACAAGGTGTGAAATTGAGTAAGACTCAAAGCCCGACCACGGCAGAAGATAGAGAGAGAATGAAAGTCATTCCTATGCCTCAGCCATAGGTTCTATAAAGTATGCCATGCTATGTACCAGACCTATTGTATACCCTGCCCTGAGTTTGGCAAGGGAGTACAATAGTAATCTAGGGACATTGGTCAAAATTATCCTTAGAGGACTAAGGAAATATTTCTCGGTTAGGTGATAAAGAGTTCGTCATAAAGAGTTACGTTGATGCAAGCTTTGACACCAATCTGGATGAATTTGAGTCTCGATCTGGATACATATTGAAAGTGGGAGCATTTAGCTAGAGTAGTTCCGTGTAGAGTATTGTAGACATAGAAACTTGCAAAATACATACAGATCTGAATGTTGCAGACCCGTAGACTAAAAATTTCTCTCACAGGCAAAACGTGATCATACCTTATTGCTCTTAGGTGTTAATCACATAGCGATGTGGACTAGATTATTGACTCTAGTAAACCTTTTGAGTGTTGGTCACATGGCGATGTGAACTATGATTGCTAATCACATAAAGATGTGAACTATTGGTGTTAAATCACATGGCGATGTGAACTAGATTTTTAAATCTAGTGCAAGTGGGAGACTGAAGGAAATATGCCCTAGAGGCAATAATAAAGTTATTATTTATTTCCTTATTTCATGATAAATGGTTATTATTCCTGCTAGAATTGTATTAACCGGAAACTTAGTACATGTGTGAATACATAGACAAACAAAGTGTCACAAGTATGCCTCTACTTTGACTAGCTCGTTAATCAAAGATGGTTAAGTTTCCTAGCCATAGACATGTGTTGTCATTTGATGAACGGGATCACATCATTAGAGAATGATGTGATTGACTTGACCCATTCTGTTAGCTTAGCACTTGATCGTTTAGTATGTTGCTATTGCTTTCTTCATGCCTTTTCCTATGACTATGAGATTATACAACTCCCGAATACCGGAGGAACGCTTTGTGTGCTACCAAACCTCACAACGTAACTAGGTGATTATAAAGGTGCTCTACAGGTGTCTCCGATGGTGTTTGTTGAGTTGGCATAGATTGAGATTAGGATTTGTTACTCCGATTGCCTGGAGAGGTATCTCCGGCCCTCTCGGTAATGCACATCACTATAAGCCTTGGAAGCAATGTGACTAATGAGTTAGTTATGGATGATGTATTACGGAACGAGTAAAGAGACTTGCCGCAATCTAGATTGAACTAGGTATTGAGATACCGACAATCGAATCTCGGCAAGTAACATACCGATGACAAAGGGAACAACGTATGTAGTTATGCAGTTTGACCCGATAAAAATCTTCAGAGAATATGTGGGAGCCAATATGAGCATCCGTGTTCCGCTTATTGGTTATTGAATCGGAGACGTGTCTCTGGCCATGTCTATAGTTCTCGAACCCGTAGGGTCCGCACGCTAACGCTCGATGACGATCGGTATTATGAGTTTATGTGTTTTGATGTACCGAAGGTAGTTCGGAGTCTCGGATATGATCACGGACATGACGAGGAGTCTCGAAATGGTCGAGACATAAAGATTGATATATTGGACGATGTTATTCGGACACCGGATGAGTTTCAGGGGTCACCGGATAAATATCTAAGTGTCGGGGGGTTATCGGAACCCCCGGGGGAACTAATGGGCCAACATGGGCCTTGTGAGAGAGAGAGGAGGGGCCCTTAGGTCTGCCCCCCTTGTGGAGTCCGACTGACAAGGAGGGGCGCGCCTCTTTCCCTCCCTCTCCCACTCCTTCCTTCCCGCCTTCCTTCCCTTGTTGGAAACTCATTAGAATAGGATTCCTAGTAGGAATCCTACTTGGGGGCGCACCTTGAGGGCTGGCCGGCCTCCCCTTGCTCTTTATATACGGGCGGGGCACCCTAGAACACACAAGTTGATTTCTTAGCCGTAGGCGGTGCCTCCTCCACGCTACACACCTCGGTCATATCGTCAGAGTGCTTAGGCGAAGCCTCGCCGGTAACTTCATCATCACCGTCCACCACGCCGTCGTGCTGACGGAACTCTCCCTCGGACTCAACTGGATCAAGAGTACGAGGGACGTCATCGAGCTGAACGTGTGCTGAACTCGGAGGTGCCGTGTGTTCGGTACTTGGATCGGTCGGATTGTGAAGACGTACGACTACATCAACCATGTTGTAATAACGCTTCCGCTTACGGTCTACGAGTGTACGTGGACAACACTCTCCTGGTCGTTGCTATGCATCACCATGATCTTGCGTGTGCGTAGATTTTTTTTGAAATTACTGCATTCCCCAACAATGACGATATCTATGGCAATGATTATGAAATATAGGCATCACGGCCATGTGAAGTAGACCAACTCCTGCCTGCATCTACTACTATTACTCCACACATCGACCGACTCCTGCCTGCATCTAGAGTATTAAGTTCATGAAGAATAGAGTAACACACTAAGTAAGATGACATGATGTAGAGGAATAAACTCAAGCAATACGATGTAAACCCCATCTTTCTATCCTCGATGGCAACAATACAATACGTGCCTTGCTGCCCCTACTATCACTGGGAAAGGACACCGTAAGATTGAACCCAAAGCTAAGCACTTCTCCCATTGCAAGATAAAACAATCTAGTTCGAAGATAATTACAAAGATATCAAATCATGCATATAAGAATTCAGAGAAGATTCAAATAATATTCATAGATAAGCTGATCATAAATCCACAATTCACCAGATCTCGACAAACACACCGCAAAATAAGATTACGTCGGATAGATCTCCAAGAACATTGAGGAGAACATGGTATTGTGAATCAAAGAGAGAGAAGAAGCCATCTGGCTACTAGCTATGGACCCATAGGTCTGAGGTAAACTACTCACGCTTCATCGGAAGGGCAATAGAGTTGATGTAGAAGCCCTCCATGATCAAATCCCCCTCCGGTAGGATGCCGGAAAAGGCCCCAAGATGAGATCTCATGGGAACAGAAGGTTGCGGCGGTGGAAAAGTGTTTTCGTGGATGCTTCTGGTGGTTTGGGAATATATGTGAATATATAGGACGAAGAATTAGGTCAGGGGGTGTTGGAGTAGGCCACAAGCCAGGGGGCGTGCCCACCCCCCTAGGGCGCGCCCCTGTGGCTTGTCGTCTACTCCAAGGTCTTCTAACTTGGAGTCCAAGTCCAGCAGGTGTCTTTTGGTCCAAGAAAAATCATCGCGAAGGTTTATTCCGTTTGGAGTCCTTTTGGTATTCCTTTTCTGCGAAGCTCATAAACAAGGAAAAAAAAGAAACTGGCACTCGGCTCTAGGTTAATAGGTTAGTCCCAAAAATAATATAAAATAGCATATTAATGCATATAAAACATCCAAAACATATGGCATGGAACAATCAAAAATTATAGATACGTTGGAGACGTATCAATATGCCTTTCACAGAGGGAAGCCTCGATTTGCTAATGTGTCTGTGACGCCCGGATAATTAAGCTATAGTAACCTCTGCTAATGATGCCACATCATCACGATTACTGTTGTTAATCCCGCGATGGTTCAATCCCGTTTGAATTCAAAATTCAAAATCAAGTCAAACGGTAAAAGTTTCCAAATGTCAAAAATAAAATGTTCATCATGTGGAAAATAATCATTTGTTAATATTGGTGCTGAGCCAAAAATTTTGTAAAGTGTTTTAATGCGCAACAATAACTAAACAGTGGCTCAAGCAATTAATTGAAAGCCTGTTATAATTTATAAAATAACAAACTAAGTTATTTGAGTACAAAACTTTTTGTGGCAGTGCCGAATATTGCAATACTATTTATGTGGCCATCTACACTTTTTACAAGACTCGTTTGCTAACAAATTAATATGCAAAACAGAGTTATAGATAGTAAATAAGCGTAAAAAGGGAGAGAGGTACTACTGGGCACTTTGGCCCAGCTAGCTACACAAAAGGCCCAGCTCCCCCCCTACTTGTCCTGTTCCTCTCGCTATAGAGGACAGGGAGGCCGTGGCGGCCATCCGCCGGTGATGGCCGTGCGTGGCGGCCATCCGTCCCCTGCCCCCGCCTACAAAGCCCCTCCCGGGCGTCCCCGAAACCCTAGCGCCCTCCTCCACCTGTGCCCCTAGTTCGCCTCTCTCCTTCTCGGATCTCTCTTCCCGAGCAGAGCCGCCATGCTGTGGCTTGCTGAAGCACGCACGCTGGCTCCCCACGACCAACCGAGGCGCCCAGAGGACCGCCGCCATCTTCCTCTTCGACTACGAGGACCCGGACGAGCTCGGACGCCCTTGAGACATCCCTTCGACGCCCGCCGTTTTCCTTCGCCCCGGCCACCATTGCCACCACTCGACACTGAATTCACGCCGCCTCGACTAGCTCCGGCTACCCCGAGTCGCCATCGACCTCCCCAAGGAGCACTGTAACCGCTTCCCCTCTTTCCCTTTTCGATCCGCGGAGTCGAAGCTGTCATTGTCGCAGCTCGAGCCCGCGCTCACCGCGCTAACCTCAAGCTCGCTTGCTCATGACGCGGCGCTTCCCTCACCTCTCGCTTGTCGTCATTTGCACAGCACCGCACCACAGCTCCGCCCCTGTCCCGCCACCTGTCAAGGCCGATCACCGTTGCCGCGCCTCTCCGCCCTCTGCCCTCCCGCTCGCCGCCACAGCGTGCCGCGTCTCCTCTCGCAGCCAGCTGCCTTCCCACGCGGTGTTGCCCCTGTCCTCCTTCCCATGGTCACGCGCCACCGCCTTAGCGCCGCCGCGATCGGGCATGCTCCGCCGCCTGCCCACCTCCTCGCTAGCGCCGTGCTGCTGCGCTTCGCCGTCACTTTGCCACAGCTCCGTGACAGGCCGGGTTGCGCGTCTTGTGCGCTCCCTTAGCCTCGTCGAGGCCGGGCGCCTGCTAACCCGCCCGCCTTTCGCTGGCCTTGTGCCACTGACCTATGGGTCCCAGCGCCCTGGCCCCTTAAGAAAAAAAAGAGATTTTAAAAATATAATAATAAATTAATTAGTTAATTAATTAAATAGTTAATTAACTTAATTAACTTGGGATTAATTAGCCTAACCACTAGATTAGTTGACCAGTCAAATGTTGACTGGTCAACTAGGACCCCCTGGCCCACCTGTCAGCCTCTGGTACACTTCTGTGTACGCAGAGCTTGGGTGCACATAGCATTTTAGCTATTTAATTTCGAATTAATAACAATTTCAGAATATTGCTAAAACTTTAGAAAATCATAGAAAATAATCTGTAACTCGGATGAAAAAGTTTTATACATGAAAGTTGCTCAGAAAAATATGATGAATCGGAATACACTCTCCGTTCATCCGTCACGTGCCCCTAGCATAGCAAACATGCAACATTTCCCCTCTGATTCGTCTGTCCAAAAATGCCTAACTCCGTGAAAACTTTCCGGATGGTATCCCCCTTCGTCGGTAGCGTGTAGCACCGCGTTAGAACACGTCTAGCTCTGTTGGGGAACGTAGTAATTTCAAAAAAATTCCTACGCACACACAAGATCATGGTGATGGTATAGCAACGAGAGGGGAGAGTGTTGTCCACGTACCCTCGTAGACCGTAAGCGGAAGCGTTAGCACAACGCGGTTGATGTAGTCGTGCGCCTTCACGATCCGACCGATCCAAGCACCGAACGTCACGGCACCTCCGAGTTCAGCACATCGCTCAGCTCGATGACGATCCCCGGACCGATCCAAAGCAAAGTGTCGGGGATGAGTTCTGTCACCTGACGGCGTGGTGGACGATGTTGATGTTCTACTGTCAGCAGGGCTTCGCCTAAGCACCGCTACAATATTATCGAGGTGGACTATGGTGGAAGGGGCACCGCACCTGCTAAGGAACGATCTTGAAGATCAACTTGTGTGTCTATGGGGTGCCCCCGCCTCAGATATAAAGGAGCAAGGGAGGAGGAGGCCGGCCCTAGGAGGGCGCACTGTGTGGAGTCCTACTAGGACTCCTAGTCCTAGTAGGATTCCACCTCCCATATGGAATAGGAAAAGAGGAAGGGAAAAGGAGAAGGAAGGAAGGGGCGCCCCTTCCCAGTCCAATTCGGACCAGACCAAGGGAGGGTGCGGCCACCCTTAAGGCCCTTTTCCTTCTTTCCCGTATGGCCCAATAAGGCCCAATACGTATTCCCGTAACTCTCCTGCAGACTCAAAAATACCCGAATCACTGAACCTTTCCGATGTCCGAATATAGTCGTCCAATATATCGATATTTACGCCTCGACCATTTCGAGACTCCTCGTCATGTCCCCGATCTCATCCGGACTCCGAACTCCTTCGGTACATCAAAACTCATAAACTCATAATATAAGCATCGCATCGAAACCTTAAGCGTGCGGACCCTACGGGTTCGAGAACTATGTAGACATGACCTAGAACTATTCTTGGTCAATAACCAACAGCGGAACCTGGATGCCCATATTGGCTCTTACATATTCTACGAAGATCTTTATCGGTCAAACCGCATAACAACATACGTTGTTCCCTTTGTCATCGGTATGTTACTTGCCGAGATTCGATCGTCAGATCCAATACCTAGTTCAATCTCGTTACCGCAAGTCTCTTTACTCGTTACATAATGCATCATTCCGTAACTAACACATTAGCTACATTGCTTGCAAGGCTTATAGTGATGTGCATTACCGAGAGGGCCCAGAGATACCTCTCCAACAGTCAGATTGACAAAACCTAATCTCGAAATACGCCAACCCAACATGTACCTTTGGAGACACCTGTAGTACTCCTTTATAATCACCCGCCACGTTGTGACGTTTGGTAGCACCCAAAGTGTTCCTCCGGTAAACGGGAGTTGCATAATCTCATAGTTACAGGAACATGTATAAGTCATGAAGAAATCAATAGCAATATACTAAACGATCAAGTGCTAGGCTAACGGAATGGGTCATGTCAATCACATCATTCTCCTAATGATGTGATCCCATTAATCAAATGACAACACATGTCTATGGTTAGGAAACATAACCATCTTTGATTAATAAGCTAGTCAAGTAGAGGCATACTAGTGACACTCTGTTTGTCTATGTATTCACACATGTATTATGTTTCCGGTTAATACAATTCTAGCATGAATAATAAACATTTATCATGAAATAAGGAAATAAATAATAACTTTATTATTGCCTCTAGGGCATATTTCCTTCAGTCTCCCACTTGCACTAGAGTCAATAATCTAGTTCACATCATTATGTGATTCAACACCAATATACATATCTGTATATGATTAACACTCATAGTTCACATCGTCATGTGACCAACACCCAAAGGGTTTACTAGAGTCAATAATCTAGTTCACATCGCTATGTGATTAACACCCAAAGAGTACTAAGGTGTGATCATGTTTTGCTCGTGAGAGAAGTTTAGTCAACGGGTCTGTCACATTCAGACCCGTATGTATTTTGCAAAATATTCTATGTCTACAATGCTCTGCACGGAGCTACTCTAGCTAATTGCTCCCACTTTCAATATGTATCCAGATTGAGACTTAGAGTCATCTGGATCGGTGTAAAAGTTTGCATCGACGTAACTCTTCACGACGAACTCTTTATCACCTCCATAACCGAGAAATATTTCCTTAGTCCTCACTAAGGATATTCTTGACCGTCTGTCCGATGATCTACTATTAGATCAAAATTGGATTCCTCCGCCAAACTCGTGAGCAAGGTATACAATAGGTCCGGGTTCACAAGATAGCATACTTTATAGAACCTATGACTGAGGCATAGGGAATGACTTTTCATTCTCTTTCTATTTTTTTGCCATGGTCGGGTCTTGAGTCTTACTCAACTTCGCACCTTGCAACACAGGCAAGAACTCCTTCTTTGACTGTTCCATTTTGAACTATTTCAAAAAATTATCAAGGTATGTACTCATTGAAAAATCTTATAAAGCGTCTTGATCTATCTATATAGATCTTGATGCTCAATGTAAGCAGCTTCACCGAGGTCTTGCTTTGAAAAACTCTTATTCAAGTATCCTTTCATGCTATCCTGCATTTCTATATCATTTCCAATCAACAATATGTCATCCACATATAATATTAGAAATGCTACAGAGCTCCCACTCACTTTCTTGTAAATACAAAGGCTTCTCCAAAAGTCTCAGATAAAACCATATGCTTTGATCAACTCATCAAGCATAGATTCCAACTCGAGATGCTTGCACCAGTCCATAGATGGATCGTCGGAGCTTGCACATTTTGTTAGCACCTTTAGGATTGACAAAACCTTCTCGTTGCATCATATACAACTCTTCTTTAAAGAATCCATTGAGGAATGCAGTTTTGACATCCATTTGCCAGATTTCATAAAATGTGGCAATTGCTAACATGATTCGGACAGACTTAAGCATCGATACGAGTGAGAAAATCTCATCGTATTCAACACCTTGAACTTGTCGAAAACCTTTCGCAACAAGTCGAGCTTAGTAGATAGTAACACTACTATCAGTGTCCGTCTTCCTCTTGAAGATCCATTTATTTAACATGGCTTGGTCGATCATCGAAAGCAAGTCAATCAAAGTCCATACTTTGTTCTCATACATGGATCCCATCTCAGATTTTATGGCCTCAAGCCATTTCGCGGAATCTGGGCTCATCATCGCTTGCTCATAGTTCGTAGATTCATCATGGTCTAGTAACATGACTTCCAGAACAGAATTACCGTACCACTCTGGTGCGGATCTTTCTCTGGAAGACCTACGAGGTTTTGTAGTAACTTGATCTGAAGTTTCATGATAATAATCATTAGCTTCCTATCTAATTGTTGTAGGAATCACTGGAACTGATTTCTGTGATGAACTACTCTCCAATTCATGAGAAGGTACAATTACCTTATCAAGTTCTACTTTCCTCCCACTCACTTCTTTCGAGAGAAACTCCTTCTCTAGAAAGGATCCATATTAAGCAACAAAGATCTTGCCTTCGGATCTGTGATAGAAGGTGTACCCAAAAGTCTCTTTTGGGTATTCTATGAAGACGCACTTCTCCGATTTGGGTTTGAGCTTATCACGCTGAAACTTTTTCACATAAGCATTGCAACCCCAAACTTTAAGAAACGACAACTTTGGTTTCTTGCTAAACCATAATTCATACGGTGTCGTCTCAACGGATTTTATATGGTGCCCTTTTTAACGTGAATGCAGTCAGTCTCTAATGCATAACCCCAAAAAGCGATAGTGGTAGATCGGTAAGAGACATCATAGATCGCACCATATCTAATAAAGTACGGTTATTTATGTTCGTACACCATTACACCGTGGTGTTCTAGGTGGCGTGAGCTGTGAAACTATTCCACATTGTTTTAATCAAGGCCAAACTCGTAACTCAAATATTCGCCTCCATGATCGGATCACGTAAAGCTTTTATTTTCTTGTTACGGTGATTTTCCACTTCACTCTGAAATTCTTTGAACCTTTCAATTGTTTCAGATTTATGTTTCATCAAGTAGATATACCCATATCTGCTCAAATCATTTGTGAAGGTCAGAAAATAATGATACTTGTCGCGAGCCTTAATATTCATCGGACCACATACATCAATATGTATGATTTCCAACAAATCTGTTGCTCGCTCCATTGTTCCGGAGAACGGGTCTTAATCATCTTGCCCATGAGGCATGGTTCGCAAGCATCAAGTGATTCGAAAAGTCCATTAGCATGGAGTTTCTTCATGCGCTTTTACACCAATATGACCTAAACGGCGATTGCCACAAATAAGTTGCACTATCATTATTAACTTTGCATCTTTTGGCTTCAATATTATGAATATGTGTATCACATGATCAAGATTCAACAAACCATTTTCATTGGGTGTATGACTATAGAAGGTTTTATTCATGTAAGCAGAACAACAATTATTCTCTAACTTACATGAATAACCGTATTGCAATAAACATGATCAAATCATATTCATGCTCAACGCATAACGCCAAATAACATTTATTTAGGTTTAACACTAATCCGAAGTATAGGGAGTGTGCGATGATGATCATATCAATCTTGGAACTACTTCCAACACTCATCGACACCTCACCCTCAACTAGTCTCTGTTTATTCAGAATTCTGCTTTGAGTCACTAATTTTTAGCAACCTAACAAGTATCAAATACTCAGGGGCTACTATAAACACTAGTAAGGTACACATCAATAACTCAGTATATCAAATATACCCTTGTTCACTCGCCATCCTTCTTATCCACCAAATACTTGGGGTGGTTCCGCTTCTAGTGACCAGTCCCTTTGCAGTATAAGCACTTAGTCTCGTGCTTAGGTCCGCACTTGGGCTTCTTCACTTTGAGCAAGAACTTGCTTGCCGCTCTTCTTGAAGTTCCCTTCTATCCCTTTGCCCTTTTCTTGAAACTAGTGGTCTTGTTAACCATCAACACTTGATGTTTTTCTTGATTTCTACCTTCGTTGATTTCAAAGATCACGAAGAGCTTGGGAATCACTTTCGTCATCCCTTGCATTTTATAGTTCATCACGAAGTTCTACTAACTTGGTGATGGTGACTAGAGAATTCTGTCAATCACTATTTTATCTCGAAGATTAACTCCCACTTGATTCAAGCGATTGTAGTACCCGTACAATCTGAGCACATGCTCACTAGTTGAGCGATTCTCCTCCATCTTTTAGCTATAGAACTTGTTGTAGACTTCATATCTCTCAACTCGGGTATTTGCTTGAAATATTAACTTCAATTCCTGGATCATTTCATATGGTCCATGACGTTCAAAACGCCTTTGAAGTCCTGATTCTAAGCCGTTAAGCATGGTGCACTAAACTATCAAGTAGTCATCATATTGAGCTAGCCAAACGCTCATAACATCTCGTGATCTGCCTCGCAATAGGTCTCATCACCTAGCGGTGCATTAAGGACATAATTCTTACGTGCAAGAATGAGGATAAACCTCAGATCACGGATCCAATCCGCATCATTGCTACTAACATCTTTCAACACAGTTTTCTCTAGGAACATATTAAAATAAACATATTAAAGCAAAAGCATAGGGAAGCAACAACGCGAGCTATTGATCTACAACATAATTTGCAAAATACTACCAAGACTAAGTTCATGATAAATTTAAGTTCAATTAATCATATTACTTAAGAACTCCCACTTAGAAAGACATCCCTCTAATCTTCTAAGTGATCCGTGATCCAAATCAACTAAACCATAACCGATCATCACGTGAGATGGAGTAGTTTTCAATGGTGAACATCACTATGTTGATCATATCTACTATATGATTCACGCCGACCTTTCGGTCTCCGTGTTAGAGGCCATATCTCGCATATGCTAGGCTCGTCAAGTTTCACTGAGTATTCGCGTGTGCAAAACTGGCTTGCACCCGTTGTAGATGGACGAGAGCTTATCACACCCGATCATCACGTGGTGTCCGGGCACGACGAACTTTGGCAACGGTGCATACTCGTGGAGAACACTTCTTGATAATTTTTAGTGAGAGATCATCTTAAAATGCTACCGTCAATCAAAGCAAGATAAGATGCATAAAGGATTAACATCACATGCAATCAATATAAGTGATATGATATGGCCATCATCATCTTGTGCTTGTGATCTCCATCTTCAAGCACCGTCGTGATCACCATCGCCACCGGGCGCCGACACCTTGATCTCCATCGTAGCATCGTTGTCGCTACGCCATCTATTGCTTCTACGACTATCGCTACCGCTTAGTGATAAAGTAAAGCAATTACATGGCTTTTGCATTTCATACAATAAAGCGACAACCATATGGCTCTCGCCGATTGCCGATAACTTCGGTTACAAAACATGATCATCTCATACAATAAAATATAGCATCACGTCTTGACCATATCACATCACAACATGCCCTGCAAAAACAAGTTAGACGTCCTCTACTTTGTTGTTGCAAATTTTACGTGGCTGCTACGGGCCGAGCAAGAACCGTTCTTACCTACGCATCAAAACCACAACGATAGTTCGTCAAGTTGGTGCTGTTTTAACCTTCGCAAGGACAGTATGCGTAGCCACACTGGTTCAACTAAAGTGAGAGAGACAGACACCCGCCAACCACCTTTAAGCAACGAGTGCTCGCGCGGTGAAACCAGTCTCGGCGTAAGCGTCTGGCGTAATGTCGGTCCGACCGCTTCATCTCACAATACCGCCAACCAAAGTATGACATGCTGGTAAGCAAGATGACTTGTATCGACCACAACTCACTTGTGTTCTACTCGTGCATATACCATCAACGCATAAAACCAGGCTCGGATGCCACTGTTGGGGAACGTAGTAATTTCATAAAATTTCCTACGCACACACAAGATCATGGTGATGGTATAGCAACGAGAGGGGAGAGTGTTATCCACGCACCCTCGTGAGACCGTGAAGCGAAGCGTTAGCACAACGCGGTTGATGTAGTCAGACGCCTTCACGATCCGACCGATCCAAGCACCGAACGTCACGGCACCTCCGAGTTCAAAGACACGCTCAGCTCGATGACGATCCCCGGACTTCCGATCCAAAGAAAGTGTCGGGGATGAGTTACTCACAAGACGAAGGCATGGTGACGATGTTGATGTTCTACCGTCGCAGGCTTCGCCTAAGCACCGCCACAATATTATCGAGGTGGACTATGGTGGAGGGGGCACACACTGGCTAAGGAACGATCTTGAAGATCAACTTGTGTGTCTATGGGTGCCCCCTGCCTCAGATATAAAGGAGCAAGGGAGGAGGAGGCCGGCCCTAGGAGGGCGCACTAAGTGTGGAGTCCTACTAGGACTCCCTAGTCCTAGTAGGATTCCACCTCCCATATGGAATAGGAAAAGAGGAAGGGAAAAGGAGAAGGAAGGAAGGCGCTCTTCCCTAATCCAATTCGGACCGCACCAAGGGGAGGTGCGGCCACCCTTAAGGCCCTTTTTCCTTCTTCCCGTATGGCCCAATAAGGCCCAATACGTATTCCCATAACTCTCCCAGATCTCAAAAATACCGAATCACTGAACCTTTCCGATGTCCGAATATAGTCGTCAATATATCGATCTTTACGTCTCGACCATTTCGAGACTCTCGTCATGTCCCCGATCTCATCCGGGACTCAACTCCTTCGGTACATCAAAACTCATAAATTCATAATATAACCGCCATCAAACCTTGTTGCGTCAGGACCCTACGGGTTCGAGAACTATGTAGACATCACCTAGAACTATTCTTGGTCAATAACCAATAGCGGAACCTGGATGCCCATATTGGCTCCTACATATTCTACGAAGATCTTTATCGGTCAAACCGCATAACAACGTACGTTGTTTCCTTTGTCATCGGTATGTTACTTGCCCGAGATTCGATCGTCGGTATCCAATACCTAGTTCAATCTCGTTATCGCAAGTCTCTTTACTCGCTACGTAATGCATCATTCCGTAACTAACTCATTAGCTACATTGCTTGCAAGGCTTATAGTGATGTGCATTACCGAGAGGGCCTGTAGATACCTCTCCGGAGCAATCGGAGTGACAAAACCTAATCTCGAAATCGCCAACCCAACATGTACCTTTGGAGACACCTGTAGTACTCCTTTATAATCACCCAGCCACGCTGTGACGCTTGGTAGCACTCCAAAGTGTTCCTCCGTAAACGGGAGTTGCATAATCTCATAGTTACAGAACATGTATAAGTCATGAAGAAAGCAATAGCAATATACTAAACCGATCAAGTGCTAGGCTAACGGAATGGGTCATGTCAATCACATCATTCTCCTAATGATGTGATCCCGTTAATCAAATGACAACACATGTCTATGGTTAGGAAACATAACCATCTTTGATTAATGAGCTAGTCAAGTAGAGGCATACTAGTGATATTCTGTTGTCTATGTATTCACACATGTATTATGTTTCCGTTTAATACAATTCTAGCATGAATAATAAACATTTATCATGAAATAAGGAAATAAATAATAACTTTATTATTGCCTCTAGGGCATATTTCCTTCAAGCTCTGCCTGTTGTCCTGTTATGCACTTGCTTGCTATGTATTTACTGTTTCTTTCCCCTCTTCTCTCCGGTAGACCTTAGATCGGCCACGACCCATCATGTGATCGACTACGCCGACGATTTAATTTCTTCTTCTTGTCTCGAGCAACCAGGCAAGAACCCCTTTGATCATCCCGATATCGCCCATTCCATTCTCTCATGCTTGCATTAGATTTTTACTCTTTTATTATTGATTGCTCCTATTCGATGCATAGCCCGCTTTTGTACTCTTTGTTGTACCTTATCTGCTTATCCTAAACTGCTTAGTATAGGTTGGCTAGTGATCCATCAGTGACCTCCACTTGTCCTTGCTGCCCCTGCTTCATCATCGACGACTCGAGCTACATGATCGATGACCAGAGCCCGACACCGCACATCACATCACGCCCATTTAGTTGTTCGACTCTGCAGAGCTACTATCGAGTGCCGAGGGTGATCCCTCATAACGCACTTCGATGATAATTTGTAGTGTAGCTATTGATTGGTGGTCATCGAGGGTGATTTCCACCTTCACCATTCCCGATATGGCTCTGCGTTGCAACCCCTCAAGTGTGAACCTCGAGGTGGTTCCTCTTACGTTCACCTTGATGATTACATCGAGTGGAATCCTCCGAGGGTGATTCCTTGGGTTTTCCCCTTGATGTTTGGACACACAGTTACCTTGGCATTACTTGAGACCTTTGGGAAAGTCGGGCGGGCCCGGAGAGCACCCGCAAGATGATTACGAGGCATGGCCGGGAAGTCAGGCAGCCCTCGTGTGGGCTGGGCTTGCCCTTGCCGTATTTCCTCGAGACGGGGCGACGGGGTCACATTATCGTGAGTCCGTGCTCGTCTCCGCGAGCTAATAATACACTATGGTTTGGGTATTTGATCTGAGTTGGTCTTTGGCCTTTACGCACTAACCACCACGCGAGAATAGTTATGGGCCTCGACGTCATAGCCTCACCAAGCTTTGTCGACATCCAGCTTCAAGATTGCAAGACGGCCCGGGTTTGGCGCCCAAAGGAGGTGGCCTATATCGCCTGTGCGCAACGATCCCGAGTGCAAGGGGCGATGGGCCTGCACTTGAGTGCTTAGGATGTGAACCCGGCAGGACCTCTCTGCTAAGCCTAGGTAGGGCTACGACGTGTTGATCTTCCGAGGCCGGGCATTGACCCCAGAAAGGTGTGTCCGGCCAGAGTGATCGAGCGTGTTGGAAAACATGGTACACCCCTGAAGGGAAGATACATATTCGAATACCGTGTCCACGGTAATGGACGTTCAGACTTATATATTGATCTAATACAACTAGAAATGGATACTTAAGATATGTGGCTCCGGGATTGCTTTCTCGTAGGGAGTCGAGGAAGGATCTCTGGGCGTTGTTGCTACAACATGCTTGATAATTAAACTGCTATTCTTTACTCTTCTTTATGCTGCAAGATGCTTGGAGCTGCTTGAAGATGCTAGTCTTCGATAGGCTAGGACTTCCCTATTACGGCATTCTCAGCTCACCACAGATACAACCCTTCCATTTGAGACCAATTCATACTTAGTATAGATCTGATGCTTGCGAGTACTTTGGATGAGTACTCACGGTTGCTTTGCTACCCCTTTTCCCCCTTCCTTCTTCTTTCCAGTTAATGCAACCAGATGGTGGATCCTTGGAGCCAGATGCCACCGCCGACGGATGCTACTACGTGGAGACCACCCACCGACGCACTGTGAGTAGTTAGGAGGTCCTGTGCAGGAGGCCTTGCCTCTTCGATCGTGTTGCTTTTGTGCTAGCCTTCTTAAGGCATCCTTGTTTAACTTATGTCTATTACTCAGATATTGTTGCTTCCGCTGACTCTTGTGTATCGAGCTTGTATTCGAGCCCTCGAGGCCCCTGGCTTGTAATATGAAGCTTGTATTATTTTATTTGTGTCTAGAGTTGTGTTGTGATATCTTCCCGTGAGTCCCTGATCTTGGTCGTACACATTTGCGTGCATGATTAGTGTATGGTCGAATCGGGGGCGTCACAGTGTCAGAGCTCATTGCTTAAAACGAGATAGTTTCATTTCAGAGGTGTACTTTTCCTTTCAATGGTTTAATGACAAAGTTTTCAATATCTTCCATGCTGAACATATTAATGGTGGTTTCCATGCAAAAAAAAAAATTATTCCCCCTCCATCATGCTAACACAAACCATGGCTAGCCGAATCCGCACATGCCTGCCAACTTTCAACTTTCTTGGGGGGGGGGGGTATTTTCATAAATAATTGAGGACTGTGCTCCTTTTAACTAGCCTCCCTCAAATTTGATGAGTAAATAAACTCTCGTCGATGAGTAAAACACAGTTAGCATGAAATATATTGACTACCCTATCGCTCCGTGAGCGGTTCGGATACACAAAACAAATGTTCATTTGAAGATTTTAGAGATGACACATGCAAATTTACTTGGAAAGACATTGAAATACCATATATACGTAGGTATGGTGGACATTCATGGAAGAATTTTGGCTCAAGGATTTTGAATGCACAAGCAGTATTCCAGCTTAGTACATAATTTTTGGCTAGCAAAAGATTATAGGCAAGCACCGCATGTTGGAGGATTCGTAACAATATAATTGTATGCAAATATAACCAAACATAACTCATTACGTTGTCTTTCTTCTTCAACTTCAACTTATTTGATCAAGTTTGAAAATCTCTACTCCTAAAGGACGACTTGGTGAATAGTCTCCGCGGTTTATTTTCACTGGTTTTTTTTCGTCCCCTCCCCCTCCTCACCCCACGTACGCAGTAAAAAACCCAGCCCGCTCCTCCCGATCCACGTACCGGCTACTAGGTCGTCTCCCCCTCTCCAAACGCCGCCGCAGCCGCCGCACCCTAGTTCTCGATCTGGCTTTGACGCGGTGTCTCCCAGCGATGGCCTCCTCCTCACGCCCTCGCCCTCATCCTCCTACTCAGGCGGTCACCGTCGCCTCCCTCGCCCGCAGCCATGATCCGATCTGGCGTTGGCGCCGCAAATCGCCCTCACGACGCAAGTCTCCTCTAGTCTCCTCTCTCAGGACATCTCTCTCCCCCCGCGGCTCGCTGCCGCCGCCGCCACCGCCACCACTCACGACGGCCGATTCCAGCGAGTACCGGCGGCGGGTAGCAGATCAACGACCTCCCCTCGCCCCGCTCCTTCCTCCCATCCCTCCAGGTTCGTCGCTAGGGGCCTCCCACGCTCGCTCCGTCGACATTGCCCACATGGCAGATCGCCGCTGCTGGCCGAGGCCGGCGTTTTCTACCGGTGAGCGGAGCGGCCATGGCTCGGCTCATTCGACCCTCGCACATCTCTATGATCCGGATGGCAAGGCGGCAGCCGCCATGCAGTGACTTGACTGCCCAGGTACTTACTGCCAGTTTTCCCCTCTCTCTTTCTCTCGATCTCCATGCCCATCGATTTAACCCAAATCCTCATATCTCACTGGGCGTAAGGCGAGATTAACCCAACTCCTCATATCCAATTAGGTGTAAGGGAAGATTAATGTATGTGCTATGTTGTTTACTCGAAGTTTGATTAAGTAACTAATTTGTGTTCCCACTAATTTACATATTACCCTGTGTTGTATTGCTAGGGCTGGATGGACCTACAGAACCGTCAAGTTAATCAGCAGGGGTGGCGACCACCTCAGGGCAGAGGCTGCGGGCGCCGCTCAATGGAGACGCCATTTTTGGCTGGCATGACGTTGATGTTTCCCGCAAGAACCTCCACAGGGTGCACCTGTTAAGGTTGTTCTACTTACTGCAGTTTGTTCTTTATCTTGTTATATAGAGGCATCAAAATATAATAAGTACTCCCTCCTTCCCATTATATTAGGCGTCTAAGCTCCTAGCACGAAAATTAGTGCATGGTGGTGGTTCGTGAGTCGTACCGTTACAAGATCTACTCTAACCACCAGTTGACCGATCCAGTTTTTAGTTTTCAAGTGAAAATTACCCACTGCGCTACATGCCCCAAGCAGTTGATTAAATTGGTAATGCTAACCGTATGAGAGAAAATCCTAGGCTAACTGTACAGTAAAGAAAATAGCACGGGGCAGAGCTAACGCGCCTTAAATATTGAGATTTCCTGCGAAAGCTAATACACCTTAGATAATGGGAAGGAGGGAGTAGAAAATATGTTTGGTTCCGGTCTACTGGTTAATCTTTGGAATAAATCTGCTAAGCTTGAAGAACTGGCTGGTCTTACCAAGTTCCATGATAATACTGCTAATATCTGGTCCCAAGTCTTGTTTTGCAATGATTAACTAACACTAATCAGCATGCTTGTTTTGTACGGATATTGATTACTTTATTTATATCTTGAAGTTTGATAGTGCTATCCAGAACAGAATGATTGTCCACTACTACTTCTATTATTTGCTCATAAACATGCTTAGCATGGTCTTGCTCTCATATCAATATCACAACACGCATTACTAATTTGAATATTGTTTGCAGTTTTCGCCCTCGGAAAGCTAAAGAACGTGAATGAAGATTATGGATAACTTTCTTCGATAGCAAGGTCTGTACTCTGTACTGATGCATTATGTAGCAACACTCTATGCTCTTTCCTGTTTGTGATGTTTGCTCGATGATATAGCAACAATATTACTTCATTTTACTAAATAATGCATACCGGTATACCACTATGTACCTTAATTGTCTTCCATCTTTCCATATCTCTTCATGTGTGTTATTTTGAGCCGATTTAATCGTACCCATCATTGTTACTATGATTGCTAGGTTCCTTTCATTCGACGAGTTTGCTACGGTCTAGCGATGGGGATGCAAGGAGAAGCTGATGCGGGTTCAAGGGGCCATGAGGATGCCCAACATGAAGGTGCTCAACAATCAGGGCACGCCGTGTCCAGGATGATGGATGTGATGCCGGCCAGGTCCCCGTTGCCGTCGACATCTTCTACGACGGGCCCCGTAGGGCAAGACTGTCGGCTGCTCATCACAGTGGCGGCGGCCACAGAGACCTCTTCCGTGGCGTCGGTGGGGCCTTCCCCTGTCAAGCACATCGGCTCCTTGGCTGGATCACGGGGATACACACCCCAACAAACATAACCGACCGGCCTCCTCACCGGTGTGACTAACTTCTCTTTACGTGCCCCGGCATGCTTCCTCACAGCTGACGCTTCCCCACAATCCATCAGCCTCTCCTCGCCTTCACATGCCAATCGCCCATGCCTCGCAGCCGCTATAGCATGTGCTTACCCGTGCGAACCAGTACCGAGAACCACGGGCATCGAGTAGATCCGTCGTCTTTTGCGATGGCCACCACCACCAAGGACCAACGTGACCACTTCCGGACAGGGGGTCGGGTTTCTTACACGTCCTCTATCAAGGTGCTTGCCCTGTCCGCAATGACACTATTCCGAGTACCTCAATCTTGTGGCAACCTCCTGGTATGTCTTATGTCTGATCCATGGTCTTCTCATCCTCTTTTGTTTCTGATTAGCGTGATTATCTTTTAGTCTGTTAGAATTATATATTGGAAGAGAAGATCAAGGATAACCACCAGGTATAGCATTTGGTTGGATTGATGTTTCGTCCGCACTGCCACTTCATTATTTCCTGTACAGTCCACCTTCACACTCTTGTAAGCTCATGCAAAGATTTCTGACTAAGTTCTCATGATTTATCAATATAAAAAATATTAAATTTTGCAATGTAAATAACTGTGTTTCTTTTGTATGGGTCACCAGGGATAGGAAACTGAAAGCCACAACAAGTGCAGATTTCAAGTCCTTCAGGTGATTGATCATTGCGGTAATTCATTCTTTTGTCAGAATTTGATTGCAATTGGGTTGGAGGGAAGCAACAAAATTCCTATCCTGTAATATGCGTTTTTGGCGTGTGCCTTGACAGTTGTTCAGGTAGATACAGAATTTCATTCATGTGGTTTTTTAAGGCACTTAATTTAACATTGTTTTTATTTTTGTCTAAGAGTTGGATTGCCGTTAAGATTTGAGACTGATATATGTAGGGGCCTACAAGATCCAATTCATGTTAGTTACCTACTCAGTGCTTACCTATAAATCTGTACCTCAGTGCATCTTTCATAAAATGTTAATTCTGTAATTTATAGAAGTGAACAAATTCCTTAAAGTAGTTCTTACATGTGCTATAGACGATTCATCATTGATGAAAGGTGAAAGGAACATAGCTGGGAAATTGATTTGGGAATTTATTGTCGAGATAGCTAGGTAATGAAACTGTAGCTATACATGAGAGCAGTTGTTCTATAAGATATTGAGAGCTTTACTTTGGGTGCTCAAGTGCAACAATTACTTCTTCCTGAAGGATCTTGTTTCTGTCTTTGATGGGTCTCTACACATATGCTTGCAGCATATACAATCTATTATTTATTTTTTTAGTTTTTTAATGGTCAAAAATCATGTTGTTCCTGTTCGCTCTTTATTAAAATCTTCCCGGGATTTAATTCAGAAAGAATGATGCTCCGGACGATTTAGGTCGTGCTTAGATAATAGCAACAAGCAATGGCGACAAACTTCACCTAAATGGCCAGTTAGATAAATGCTCCTGTACTCACACATCTCTTACGCCATTTAGATTCATACACTTTGTATCAGCATCACCTGGAAACACGTTTATGCTGTCACACATCTCTTGGCATCTAGCTTTCATTTCTTTTTGAATTTTGCTCAGATTGGAGATGGGAGAGAGAGCAAGGCTCAGTACTTCTTTACTAACTGTTGATGCTGCCCTTCGAAGAAGGGAGAGATACAACAAACGCTTCAGAGTGTTCTAATGTGCTCATCATGTGATTTTATTTGATTATCTAATTTATTCTCGAGACTTTAAATGGAGTGGAATCCGCCAGGTCGTGCATGGGGATGAGATTGGAAGACCCGACAGCGTCGGCGAAACAACATGCTTTTAATGCTTGAAGGTGGTTTTACAATCACCATGCTTTTAATGCCAGCTTGTCTTTCGAAGTGGGCTAATTCAGTAGGCTTACTCAATGTCTGATGGGTTCGTGTATTAGGTATTATCAACAAGAGTTGGCTGCAGCTGCTATATGTATGTTATGGATAAGACATGTTATGAATTACAATTTTGTTATCAATGATTTATGTTTATTGTTCCGTTTCAATGCATGAGTATTCGTCTTGTTTTAAAAGAATAGTTTGGAGGCCATCAAATCAAGGGTAAAGACATGGAAATTATCACTTCTTGCATATGTTATAGCATAAAATGATTTTTTGTCAATGTTAATATTTGTCAATTCATTCTGCAGCAACGGACCCGCTGTGGTAGTAGTAGTGAGGTGGATATATCTGCAAGGACATGAGACATGTAGAACCATTGAAATATTTATATCCACTAGATAAAAATGTACACACAAGCTCGGTACATGCTCGGAGAAGGTGTGGCGTTGCGATGAACAACAGGTTAGCAACAAGTGATTTATAGGTGAGCCTATAAAATATTAAAATTGGGATGTCACTCACTATTAAGAAACACGATGCCACGGTCCTGCTTGCGTCTAGGAGCTAACCAATGAATATATATTGTATATGAGCTTATTTTTATTTATCTATTATTTTAATATATGTTTATATGTTCACCTTTGTAGATCAGAGATAAAAACCAATGGCTTCGTGTCATGCTTTCGAAAATGTTGATTGACAAAGTCGATGGACTAGACTAAAACTCGATTTTACAGAATTAGAAGAGATCATACTAATAATAGTTCTTCTTTGTAGAAATGTTGCATATGATAATACAAAAGGTGTATTTTTATACATGTTTACTTTTTCATATTATGAGAAAGATGGATATGGATTATGTTAGTGTTAAAAAGAAATTCATCGACAAGGGTCCCAAGGCAATGTCGTTGGATTGGGCCATAAATTCACCCAAGTTTTCAGTATATATGTGGCATCACTGAAACAAATAAAAGGCCCGTAGCAACGCACGGGCAATCTACTAGTAATTAATAAGTATTCACAATCATAAAAGATATCCAAGATAGTATATTTGTATGTGAAGAGTAGGAACCATGACGACGAAGACGATGCCTTGCCATACGAGGGGGAAGACAAGCTTGTGTCGAGCAGAAGGGCCTCACCAGCCCGGAAGGGATACGCGAAGAATGATGATGACGATGAGGATCTCGAATTCGATGTCTCGCCATATGATGGGGCGCACAAGCATGGATCGAGCAGAAGGACGGCACCAGGCCGGAGGGGATTCACCAAGGATGTAGTCGACCTGTTGTCGTACGAAGAGGCACACAAGCATGTGGTAAGCAGAAGGGCAACCCCATCCCAGAGGAGATTCACTCCTGCTAGAGGAGAATAGGCAGTAGTTATACACAATCGATGCTTTTTCTTCTACCAGACCGTTTAGCGTATATTTTAGCTGAGCACAAGTCACGAAATAATAGCGATTTTGGGAAATTACTTTTCCTTTCGGAATTTAGAAACGGCACAGACAGCCTCATGTATGACTCTTGACAGGTGCAAGAAAATCAAGTTAAATACTTCCTCTGTTTTTTAACTCTGCATATAAATTTGGTCTTAAGTCAAACTTTATAAAGTTTTGATCGAAGTTTGACCAAGATTATAGGAAAATTTACTAACATTCACAATATCAAATCAATATCATTAGGTGCATCAAGGAATTAATTTTCATATTATACATGTTCAATATTGTAGATGTTGATATTTTCAATATAAATTTGGTCGAACTTTATGAAGTTTGACCTGAGTCGAATCTTATATACAGCAGAGTAAAAAGATACCAGAGGGAGTACAGCTGTTTCTTCGATGGCCATGGCGTGACAATTGACAAATCTACTTTGTTTCCTCTACATGTCCTGTACGAGCTCTTCTGGCACACGCTGGAGGCCTAAGATTGCCTCTCCAGCTTATGATTGTATCAGACACAGGCGCATACAACATTACACAACGTTAAAAAATTTCAGACATGACAACGAACATTATCATGTTCCGGAGACGTCAGGCAATGAAATTGGAAGGAGATTCACCACCATATTTTTAAAACAGTGCTGCAAAAGCTACAAAACCTCGATGTTACAAACCGTCTCCACCCAGCCTTATTCTGTGAGTAAAACAGACGCACACACATTTTGGACACTATAAAAGGCACCACCACCACGCCTAAATGACTCGAGTCACAACGCCTATAAGTCAGGCACATCAGTCCGGAGCCTCAGATCGCCTCCCTGATGACAAGGTTGATGCCGAACGACGCCGTGCAGAGGATCAGCCCGATGATCGCCAAGAAGTTGAGCCCCCTGCAGAATTCACCAAAGCGAAAAGGAAATCGACAAGATCAGAACCGCTTTGATAAAAAGTCGACTTGAAATGGACAAAAAGGAAATGAAATTCTTCTATGTCGATGCAACTTCAGGCTCATCGACGCGTTATCCGGCATCACAGGCTACAAATTTGGTTCAAGTCAACCAATTTTCTCATTTTCATACTCAATTCAGAGCTCACGACTTTGCTCCTGCTCGTTATCGTTTATAAAACCGGGGTGGTTGACATAGAACAGAAGCTTAGGTAGGCTTATTAATTTTTGATTGATTCATCCTATAAAATGGGGCAGGGGGGAAACCCCTTTCATTCAAAATAAAATTTATTATTTTTTGACCCTGAGAAGCTTAGGTAGGATTGCAACAGCACATCCAATTATCAATGTCCTACTTTACGATGCAATGTGAATGGATCTCACCTACCAACCAAGGTCTGCCTTCACCTACAGCAATGGCCCATGTCAATTCAGAAAAAAGATGTGCAGTGCAGGCAAGCAGTAGTGGGGTGCTAGCTAGCTGTTAGCTGCTGGGGCCTCAGGCAAAATTGGGAATGAAGAATTGGAGACAAAAGGCATCTCTCTGTGTGCAGGAGGTTGAAGAAACGCTTCAAAGGTACTTCAGGTCGTCGGTGAGAATCATTGAAGCCGCTCGCTCATTATGAGCGCACCTTTGACATGGCTTGGACGCTTGGTTAGTGGAGCAGCACCAAGTTGAGCCCTGCTCTGCTCTGCCCACTCACCGCATTAATGAGTTGAGTGTGGTTGACTAATACTATCCTATCAATGGAATCAAATGGCTAATTCAGGCTGAGAATTTCCTAAGGAAAGTAGTGAAACATGCTGGAAATCAAGTGGATATCTATTGCTTCACACCCCCAAGGATTTGATTTGGATGTCATGATCATCTGAAATTCTGAATCAACTGCATATGGACCAGTCGCAGAGCAAAAGGCAAACGTACCCAAGCTTGAGGCGGTTCTCCGGGACGCCGGTGGCGTAGCCCTTGAAGTAGAAGAACCTGGCGACGGTGTAGAGGAGCCCCAGCGCGGCGGCGACGACCGGGTGCTGCAGGCCACCGAGCAGCACCGTGACGAAGAAGAGCGGCATCATCTCCAGCGAGTTCTGGTGCCCCCTCTGCAATCCCACAGCACAAACCCCCACAAGAATTCAGTCAGTCAAGTCGCTCGAATAACAGAGACGAAATGAAATCAGCGGGGCGGAGAGGGAATCTGGCCGGCGGCGGCGGACCTGGACGCAGTTGAAGCGCTTGGCGTCCTTGTTCTCCGACTCGACGGCGTACAGCGTGGGGTAGAACACCTTGTACCTGAACCAAGCGGCGGAGAATCGTCGCAAAGCTCCATCAAATTCTCCAAGAATGAGATCAAGAAGCAGAGCGCGGAGCAGAGGCGGCGGGCACCTACTTCTTGCGGGCGGCGCCGACCTGGAAGCTCATCCAGAAGTTGAGGAAGGCGTAGGCCACCACGGTGAGCACCACGTAGCCGTACTCCTTGGTCAGCTCCACCAACACCGCCATCGTCGTCAAGCTTCTTCTTCTTCTCTGGGATTTCTGATTTTCTTTCTTCTTGGAAACTGAGATTGGATGGGAATGGGGATGGAGCCGAGGTCTATCATCTTATAGAGAGAGAGTGTGGAGGGCTCTAGAGAAGTCCCAGAATAAGTTCCTGCCCTCCGGCCCAAGAAAGCCTCGACCGATTCGCTCCCTCGGGCCCATCTCGGCCACGGCACCCACCCAATGGGCCAGCCCGCACAGTACTATTACTTTTCCTTTTTCTCCCCTCTGGCCCTTATCTTTTTTCCAGCGAGGCATTGGAGATATTCCAGACGCCTTTTTTTCGATTAAAATATTTCAAGACGATAGATAGTAAGTATTGAGTAGTTGTCAAAAAAAAGTAAGTATTGAGTACTTACTAATTTGGAGTGAACACGTTCAATTGTTTTGTTTTTACAATTTTCATGTTCGATGTGACCTGGAGAGAGCTTTGCCGCTAAGACTCTGCTCAGGTCAACGGGGGCTGGCTGGCGTCACGCGTGACGTCTGCCTGAGCGTCGCCATTGGAATCATCGACATCTCGATTCCGGAAGGAATCTGGTATGGGCCGGAAACCCACGAGCACACAAATAAGGAATCTGGTATGGGCCGGAAACCCACGAGCACACAAATAAGGAATCTGGTATGGGTCGAAGTCTTCGGTCTGGGAAGGAACAGACGACGTGGACTCTCCTTTCGACTTGCAGAAAAAGAAAGAAATCGCGGACTGGTAGTTCACGGCGTGGAAAGTGAGTGAACGGTCGACCGAGCTGTTCGTAATGCTGGAAATGAAGGACTAACGTGGGTCTCGTCTCGAGTTCTGGTAGCACCAACTACTCCGACTCCGCTATTCAGTTTTTTTGTCTGATTTCCTTGCTTCTCAGAAGATGTGGGCTAGCTGGTCGTGACGCAGAGCACTCATGGTGCGAAATGGGGGATACATTGCAGTTAGAAATGATCAGGTCTTTCTGATTATAGACTCGGCGTTTACAATTTTACATGAGCAAAATCGCCCAGGAGTCAGAGCGTCTACAACTAACTGACAAATCCAACCCCTTAGACATCCGCGCACATGACCGGGCGCGTCCGCGGACAGTGGTGATTCACGTTTCATATATACTCCTCTACATCCCAATCTCTCATATTTCATCTCCTAAATCCGTACAAACCATGCAAAATAGACCTACGTATTACGACACCCAAACTACGATTCGTCGTCGGAGATGTCCATGATGTCGGTCCCGGGCGCGTAGAACGGCTCCGGCTCCTCCTCCTCGACCTCATCCATGTACACGAGCATCTCCTCCTCCTTTGTGGTGTGTTCCGCCTCCATCTCGTGCCGACGACAGCATCTGGCCTCCGTATCCGACTCCGAGCGGAGAGAATCGAGGATGGCCTACTGCTCCGCCTGCAGATCCGCGTCTCTAGTGTCCCCACATCCTCCTCCCGCTCCTCCTCAACCTCATCCTCCTCCTCCAAGTCCTGCTTCGAATCCACTGCATCCGGAGGTAGCCCCATCATGATCCCAAGCCACAGATTGCCCTTGCTTCGCTTAAGGAGTCAGAATGGCGCCCCAAGATTAGATATAGGTAGCTCCTTACCCGGCGGCATGAGGGCATGGCTACTAGTGAGGAGTGGAAAGTGGCGGCGGCGGCGGACGGGAGGGGGCAAATGTGGACGAATAGGGTTTTAGTGTCGGCAGTGGGTTTAAATAGTCGGTCTAGGCACTATGAGGCCCTCCGGAGCGTCGCTACGCGGCACCATCGGACTGGAGGAGGAGACGAGCTTCAGACCGTCGGGTTTTCAGAGTGTTTTCCTTGTGGGATCCCAACGTCAGTCCGACGTGGTAGACGCACCCGGGCGCGCCCGGGCGCCCCCTTATCCGCTCCATATTCAGGCTGGATGTGAGGGGTGCCGGTCAGCCTGGGCGTTTAAGGCCCGTTTGAGAAGCCCATCTATGTCGCATTTTCGTGACCGAGCTGTCCGCCCGAGCCTTTGAGGCGCCTCGTAGATGCTCTCGGTGCATTACATCTTCAGGTCTGAATAACCAAGAGGTCATTGATAAGGTCAAGCCGGCTCCAACAGGAAAGCGACGACAAGACATGTCGGTGGCTCGTTCCGGTGATGGTAGTGATTGGTCAATGGTCTCGGAATCTTGATATAATTTTTATTATGTTTAAAATGCTTTGTATTTTTTATGAATTCTGATAATAGATGTGGATCCTTTTCATATAAAAAAAAGAGAAACACTGAAAATGCTTAAAAGGAAGGGATTATCGTCGTTATAGGCAGAGGCATGAACTTACCATCACCAGAAATACTAAGCACATATTAGCAAAATAAAATATAATAAGAAGAACAAACACATTTTGCCAGACATGCAGATAGTCGTCGTTTAACACCCACTGAATCGCTCTCTCACACACACAATCCCCTTATCACGTACTACTGATACAAAAACGTAAGGGCAGATCATCAAATCGCTCTAGATGTTTAGATCGGACGGTCTGAATATTTTTGCCATCTAACGACGGTCACAAAAAAGTCCAGAAATGAAACCCAACGTAGGGGAGGTTTGCGAACAACGACCCGCGTCACATTAGAATCGGACATGCCTGGCCCACCTGGAGGCCACACACTTGAATATTCCTGCCGTTGTTCTCGCTACCTCTGCCTTGATCACCCCTTCCCCCACCGTTCCAGTCCGTTCCACCCTCCCGATGGAGCCATTGCAAGATAACCCGACGGAGACGCTCGTCGTCCCGCCGGAGTCCGAGGACTCGAGCGTGGTGGCCGTCCGCAAGGCCGTGTCCGCGGAACGCAACGCCTGCCGCCATACAGCAAAGAAGCAGGCGGGCGGTGTGTCGACAATCGACCAACGTGAACCTCATCCAACAAAGCCGCCGCAGACGTCGGTGCCCGGTCATCGTTTGCCGCAATGCCTCATCGAAGCGGGACAACAAGGCGATGAGATCAACGCCGTTTCAGAGGACTCAAAAATGTTGTTCGTGAAGATGTGGGACTTGGATCCCAATGCGGCAAAGATTGTCCAACTTGTGAGCATATTGAAGGGCTTCGCGCAAAGGGAGGATGTCGGATAAATCAAGAATGTCTTTGGCAGGAACAGCAAGATCGATTGGATGTAAAAATGTATTGAACATGCGGTGTTTTCCGCTTGTGATCGTATATATTTACCACTATTCAACGTATGATTAAATTCGTATTGATTAGATATGCATGTGCCTCCACTTTCGACTTGCAGAAAAGGAAATCGCTGGCAGGTAGTTCACGGCGTGGAAAGTGAGTGAACGATCGACCGAGCTGTTCGTAATTTATCATAGAAATGGAAGACTACTCTGCCTCCGCTGTTTAGTCAGTCATATTGTCTGATTTCCTTGTTTATTCAGATGTGCGGCAGGTAGTGGAGTTAGAACCGACTTTTAATTTGGTGTTTCTGATTGCCGGTTCAGCCGTTTACATCAGCAAAATCATCCACCAGTGTCGAACTGCATCCAGCCGGTCAGAGCTCAGAAGTGCATCACATTTTCAGGTCTGAATGACCAAGCGGTGGATCACCAACCAACCAGTGCGTGCTTTCGGATGAACACAAGGACTAAACGAGTCACTGAAAATGCATAAAACCAAGGGAACATCGTCGTCGTCGTAGGAGAGGCAATGAACTTCCCATTCATCACAAATAATAAGACCAAACACATCCCGTCAGAGTCAACATAGCACAAAGTCCCCTTATCACCTACCCCTACCAGCTAGAACTGCAAACCAACCCTCATGGCGACCAAATGCAACAGAGGAGACAGAGCCTAACTTTTCTTGAGCTTGAACATGGCGATGCGGCCGGTCAGGCAGCGTTGACGACCATCTTCATCCCGAAGTTGCAGTGGTAGAGGCGGGTGCACATGAAGCGGTTGTCGCCCCTGACCAGCCTCACGGCGTCGTTGCCGGACTCGTAGGTCCTGGACCCCGCCGGCGTGGTGCACCGGTTGTACCCGTCCTCGCCCACCGCCACCACGTTGTGGATCAACGGGTTGTACCTGAACACTGCGTGAGCGCGCCCAGGACAGAAGAGAACCGTCAGAAATCTTCAGTGCAGTGCAGATCAGAACGCAAGATGTGTGCGTTAGGTTTTCACTTACCGAGGACGTCGCCGGCGCGGAACTGCTTCCCGTTGGGCCAGCTCCCGCTGCTGAGGGACCAGCCGCCGGCGTCGCTGACGTAGTAGGTGGCCGCGCTGGCGACGCCCATGCAGCAGCACGCGACGGCGAGCGCCGCGGCGACGGCGACGGCGCCTCGCCTTGCACCGCCTCTTCCCCCGGCCATTTCGCTAGCCACCCGCCGGAGCGCTTTCACCTAGCAAGGGAGTGGTGCGGCAAGCGAAGCAGAGCACTCACAAATGAAGGTAGCAATGGTGTGAAGTAGAGCCAGCGGCAGCTAGCTGAAGGGAAGGGAAGGGGAGCGTGGTGCAGCTGGCCGGTGGCAGGCCGCCTCGGGGCGCGGGAGCGCAGTACAATCAATGCCCGCAGCGTGGCGTCGCAGGAGGCCGCAGTGTAGTGGATGGCTTCAATGCGGCATAGGACGCGAGCCCGTGATCGCACCAGGACCGGTCAGCTACGTGAACAGTGGAAATGCCGACTAGCAGCATTTCTTCGCCGACCTGCTTGGTTGTTTTGTATTGCCGCTCAGTTTTGGGTTCGTGGGGGGGTTGAAAAGTAAGCAAAATGTCATCTGCTCTCTTGCCTGAAACCCTGTTGTTTGCCGAATTCCCTATACGGCGCTCTCTGCGTCAAATGGTCGATCCAACGCATAGGAACGACCGAGCTTTTTTTTAGGGTAAAGCAAAGTTTTATTGATCATAAACCAGATAAAAGTGGTATACAAAAAGGATCAGAGTCGGGATGGATCAACCATAAACGTCGCCCCTGATCTAGTGTATTAGAGAACTTAGCTAACCTATCTGCATCAGTTTTCGATGCTCAATCTTCAAATACAAAGCTACATTTGGAAAACCTCGTTTGCTTAGCCTCGCTAATGATGTAACCGTAGCTACCATTTGTGCCTCTTTCAGTATCATTCACCACCTGTTTTGAGTTCGAGACAATCACAAAATTTTGGATCATCAAATCCTCCGCCAGAGACAAAGCTTCTCTGCACGCCATTGCTTTGAGTGTAGCCATATCAATAATCCCTTGAACAACCAGAGAAGAACTTCCCAGATATAGGGGCTGTTTGGATTATGCCCACACCAGCCCGACCAAAACGATGGCGTGCCAAATTTTGGCGAAGGAAATAGCCGCCGGGAACTCACCCACACGCTAGTGCGGAATCACAACGGCTGACCAAAAAGTTGGCTGTGAGCCAAAAACTTGGCTGCGATCCAAACGCTGTCCCAACCTGTGGTCAACAACCAAAATTTGGAAGGGCAGCTTGGGGCTGCCATCCAAACAGCCCCATAGTCCCGACTCATCACGACAAACTGCTACGGCTGAACCTCTCATCTCGGATTTGGCAACACTTCCATCAACATAAATTTCTGCACACCCTTGTGGCAGAGCTCTTGGTCTAGCTGTTGCGGTTCTAGTCTCGGCAGGTGCTCTGACTCCTTATTGTGATATTAGTTCGAGGAGCGACAAACTGGACCGGCCATTAACCAACTTTAGCGTAGTGTTTTTCGTATGGTTTTCTTCCATGGGAACCTTCTATGGGGTTTTTAAACCTGTTTTGTCGGTTTTTTTACAGTTTTTTTTCTTTTTTTTCGTTTTTTAATAAATTAAAAACTTCGAGAAAAATGGAAAAACATCAAATTTATTTAGAATTTCAAAATCTCTTCATTTCTAAAATATTTTCAGATTTTTCTAAAAACACGTTTTCAAAAAATAAAAGCTTCAATTTTTCAAAAGTTTCAAAAAGTATAACTAAATTAAAAATGTGTTCACGTTTTACAATAAAAATGTTCAATTTTTTAAAAAATGTTTCGAATTTTAAAATGTTTGATTCTTTTAAATCTTCTAATTTCAAAAATGCTTTTAAAAAATAGTTCATGTTTTAGAAAATGTTTAAATTTTGTTCGGAATTTGATTTTTTACCAAAAAATTCAATTTTGTTTGTGCACTTAAAAACAGTTTGGATTTCTTATATGTGTTTTTCAAAACTTCGTTCATATAATACAACACATGCAACTATGCTACGTCACCGTGCTACAGTAGCGGCTGGTAGGTCGGCCTAGTTGGATCGCTCTATGCACTCAGCTACTACTGGATGCAGCGAGCGACATATAGACCTGTGTTGGGCTCTCTCCTACCACAGAGAGAGGGGGAGCGAAATTACTTTTAAAGTGGTACCCCATGCAAAGGTTGCTTCCATCTTTGATATTTTTTCACGCGTTGGATTTGCCGCGTCGAGATCTTCGAAATTAGGTCCCATGTTAATAGATTTCGACGAACATTTTGTCCACAAAAAAAGCATGAGAAAAAACACATATCAATGTCTCCACGAGATATTAGGGTCCTTGGCGAACTAAAGCGTTTGATCTGCCTCTCTCCCCCTCGACTGATCGCTAGATATTACGGTCCTTGTATTTACTCCAGACATGATGTAAAGTTTGACCAAATTGAAACAAATTTATAAGAAAAAATGTCAACATTCACTCTACCAAATCAATGTCATTAGATGTAGGAGTATCATAGATTTAATTTTCATATTGTATCTTTAGTATTTTAGATAGATATTGACATTTTTTAATATAAACTTGATCAAACCTTTGCGAATTTGACTTTAAACAAAACTTATACGTACAAGAGTAAAAAGAAATGGAAGGAGTATCACACGGCAACTCAAAAATTTGTGATATACAAGCATTCACACACAACCGGAACAACAGAAGAGTCATATCGCTTTTATCCCTTTGCTCACGTGCACACAAAACACACTATATTAACTTCTCTCTAGCTAGTGCCAACCGGCCAGACGGCCCAACACCGACGAACTCGAGCATTGGGGACGCGGGCATTTTATTGAACACGTACTACGCATCATGCAGTTCGTAGCTTCAGTCACTCGAGGAAGGAAAGTTAATTAATAAGCACCGGCGTCCGGCCGGTGGACGGAGAGACGGATCACGCGGCGGTGACGGCCATCTTCATGCCGGCCTGGCAGTGTCCGGGGACGCTGCAGATGAAGTAGTTGGTGCCGCGGGCGAGCGTGACGCGGTCGCTGCCGGAGTTGTACGTCCTGCCGCCCCTCGCCGCGCTGCACGTCTTGTACCCCGCCGCGCTCACCGCCACCACGTTGTGCGCCCCGCGCCCGTACCTGAACACTGCACCCACATACATTTATTTATTTCAGCCCACAAGTTCGTACGTACAGTACCTACGAGAAAATAAACAGTGTTGGTATAGTGGCGCAAGGAAGCCCGTGTGGCGTTTCCCGGCTCGTCGCAGTGAAAAGTCGCTCATTTTCACGGCAGTGGCGCACTGATGAGGCGCGCATGCGTCTCTTGGCAGCGACAGCGACCCAGCGAGCACGCACGACCCATAGTGCACGACGTACTCTTGCCACGGACATGTTTACGTCTGCTTTACTGAGGGCAACGGGACCCTAGCTATGCTTGCCGTGGCTGAGCTTGTAGCGTAGTGCGAGACGAGAGTGAAGCTGGAAGAAAGTAATTAAGGTGGCACGCATGGGTGGGAGGGCGAGCACTCACGCAGCACGTCGCCGGCGCGGAAGCGCTTGCCCCTGGGCCAGCCGCCGGAGCTGAGGGCCCAGCCGGAGCGGTCGCCGACGGTGTACACCTTGGACTCGGCCAAGTCGCCGTGGAGGAGCACGCAGAGGAGGACCAGCGCGAGCACGGCGGTCGTGCTGCCGCTTCCCCGAGCCATCGCTACTGCTTTGGAAGTGGAAGTGGGAGGGAGGTGCGGCCGTGCAGGAGCAGAGGAAGTGAAGGCTAGGAGCGCGTGAGTGCGAGTGGAGGCTTGGGTGGGTGGTGGTGCTCGGGGCCTCCTTTTATAGGCGGCTGCGGTGCCAGCGCATGGCGAAGACTGAGAGGCCAAGAGTGTGGCTGCTATCACACGGGTTGCCACACCGGCGCGGCCATTGTGGAGTGGAAGCAGTGCAGTACAAGGGGAGAGCCCACACCGGGCAGCTACAGAATACAGTACGTAGTTTCCTAGCTGGGAAGGTTGGTGGCCGTAGAGGAATTTACTTCGGTTGAAACCGGCCAACCACCCCAACATGGAGGTGGCCATACCTTGCTGGAGTAGTTTACTAGCAGTGGCAATGGATTGTGAAGTTAGTCAAGGGAGCGTGGAAAGCGGTGAGTGAACGATGCGAAAGGAAAACGGAGACCCGGTCGGCAGCTAGAGGACGCCGAGCTGTTTCGCTGTCTGTCGGAGGCCGTCCGGTACGTTTCCATTTTGATCATGCGTGCATGCTTCGACCTTCGAGTCAGGTCAAGTGGATTCGGTGAGTTGAGCCGGGAGGAGAGGAGAGGTCAGTCTTCCTTAAATCCAGGGTTGAGCGTACACGACACACTTACTGCATGCATGCAGTTGTGATAGTACTACTACCTAGATTTATGTTCAAGCTCCCCTGAAAAACGATTTACCATGTTAAGCTTATCGCAGTACTATTATACTGTTTCGGAAAGAAAATAATCCACGTGGTAGTATCGGATTCGTCGAAAATGTATGCACAGTTAATTAAGTGAATGTTTTTCTTGCACTGCAGCATGCATGCAGCTAGGCATGTGAGTACTACTATGAGTACTGGTGCGCCATAAACACAGCAAGAGCTCAATGCAGAATTGAAAGCTCCGCATCAGTCATCACGTTCGCCAACTACACCGAGACTTGCTTTGAACATACTCCTTCCAGAAAACCTAATTTTTGTCCTTCTCCTACTCCTTTTTCATAATCTTGTATGCTAATGCGAAGGCGCCGAAGAAATCACGCATGCAAGCCCGGCGTGGGTCAACCCGTACGTGCCCCTGCCCCCGATCGAAGTCTTTCTGGAGTACTCTCGCGATCGACAATTTTCAAATCACAATGGAGGCAAGCGCCTTGGACGCACGCCCACAACGTACGCCAGCGGCGTATCTATGGTTGAATGTTCGGCTCCGGAAAACGAGAGAGGAGAAAGAGATTGGAAAGCAAGTCATGTGGCCATGTCTGAATTTTGGGAATCTGTCTCTGGTTGTAATGGGGAGTATCATATCTTAGTATTAATGCATATGATCTTAGTGTATAAATCTTATCTCCCTAGCTGTGATAAGATGTCGTATATTAGTATCATTAAGATTTATTTATTGTCATGCATTTACACAAGAAGTAGTATAGCATTTATTATGATACGGTGATAATGATATGATACTCCATCCTCTTTTCTTCATCTAATGCTATGACACCTCATAAAAATTGCCTAGTTGGCGTCATGCATTTATACTAACTATGATACTTTATTTACGACCCGGGCTCGAGGCAGCTATGCGGAAGAACCGAACCATGTTCAGGAATTCCATAAAAGCGCACTCGGGCAAGGTAGCAAGAGCAATGGGGCCCGGAGTCGCCGGCGCCGACCTAATGTCTGACAAAACAATGGAGACAACACGAAGATTGCGTCTGTGTTTTACACCGTTCAGGTCCACACAGCACAAGTTGAATTCAAACTTTGTCCATGACTCAATCGAGCGACGAAGGAAAAAGTAATCCAACCGAGCGTTTCATATCATTTCTATACGTCCGGGCTATCCACGAATCATCGTGTTGAGACGAAATATAATAAAAAATAAGGGCTTGCGGATGCGATCGGACGCACCGGTCAGTCCTCATGTAGAATGCGGTCCACCCCAGACCACATTTTCTCTTTGTTTATTCTTTTCTCTCTCTTTTCATCTCCCAATGCATGCAAGTGACCGGACATACAAGAAAAAAAATGAGAAATATGCCTGCATGGATAAACAAATAGGGTCCTAGAACGAACTACGTATCCGCTGACGTTTGAGGGACAAGATTTGCTCAGTGTGGTTGTAGATGCTCTAAATGCCTATCTGCCCTACCGTTGTGCATGGATGCCTTTCTTACGAGAAAAGGTGCCGCATAAGTTTTGCATATTGTAGATAAAAAGATTTTCCTTTTTGAAACCGAAGCCTTCAGGCTCAGTCTATTAATTAAACACAAGAGAGATGTCTGGGTAATTAATGTAAAACTAGGTGAAAACCAACACGACCCGCTAATTGGGCACATACACCGCTGCGAAGAAAACCTCATCGAGGTTGCACATTGACGTCATCGTCATCACTTCTCCTCAAGCAAGTGACTCCGACTTCACCGCACGCGACCGCCGACTAAGCTTAGAAGAGAAAGATGGTGGTAAGCCACATGAAGAGTTGTGGCAAGCAATCAGTCACCAATGCCGACGACAACGCATCTTCGATTGTAAAAGCGAGCTATGAAGAACTATATATGTCGAGCTGGCGCCACTAATGATCGCCGAAGAAACCACCTACCACCTGTCATCGTTGCACCTGGACCCCGTGGTCGTTGCTCCGACATGTTCAATGGGGGAGAGGGGTGTTGCTCGATCGACTACATGGTTTTGGGGAGCATGGTACCAACCCAATGATGGGGTTACAGACTCAATTATTGTTGAAGCATTGGCTCTCTGTGACGGCGTCCGTTTTCCAAAATCGCAAGCTTCGCTAATGTTGTCATTGAGATGAACTGCTTGGAGGTTGTTGACCTCTGGGATACACGCCATAACTCATGTCGGGTTGTATTGTATATAGAGATATATCAAAAAGGAACTCATCAACAGATGCGGCTTCACCAAACTGGCTCAAAAATCGTTATTCCACCTTTTAGGTGCGGTTCCTTTTCTGTTGGAAATAGGGGACTTAAGGCATCTACAACACGGACCATCAAATAGCCCGCAACTGTTTAAACCGAGTTGTCCAGACGCATTCTGCTACCCAACACGGATCCGTGTTTGGACATCCATGTGACGAACAAAAAGCCACCATGTGCCTATCTCTACTCTCTGTTCACGCAAGGCCACTCCCATTCTAATAGTTGATCTGCGGGGAGGGGTGCCGGTCACATGGAAGTACTCTCACAATGACTAGGAACAGATCTCTCAATCACAGGGAACAACTATTAGAATCAGAAGGAACTATTGACAAAGAGAAGGGATTCGAAAGAGTGAGGAACAACTCTCTCAATCAATCGTGAACAATTCTCTCAATCACGAGGAACAAATTTCACAATCATAAGAGAATCTCTGATTCAGGCGCCTCAAACTCACTCATACGCCCAAAGGGTCAGCCTTGGCCAGTCCTGTCTGGTCACATTTTTTCGACCCAGACGGGCTCCTTAAACAGTCCACAAACGCCCGGACTGACTGGCACCCCCCATATCCAACCAAAATATGGGGCGGATATGGGTGCACCCGGGCACGCCCACCACGTCGAACCCGACAGCACGACCCCACCCCAAATTGCCAAATCCACCAAACCCTTCCTCCTCCTCCCGCCATCCTTCAACCTTTCCCATGCCCAGACCCTCGCCGTCCTCCACCCTTGCTCCCAATCCTCACCTCCAGTCCTGATCCGCCGCAGGAGAAGTCGTCCAGCCCGACCCACACCATCGCGACTGATACGCAGTCCGCCTCATCCGTCGGCGGCTTCAATTCCTTGGCTGTGACTTGCAAGGCAGAGAACGTCGCTCGCAAGTTGTGGCGATGCCGGCAATGAGAGAGGAAGGCGGAAGCAATGGCGCAAGGAGGTTCGGACATGGTGGAGCGGTTGTCTCCTGGCGCACAGATCCCGCACCCCTTCCTCTCAAGCGCCCTCACGCAGATTACGTCGTCGATCCCCTTGGGACATAGGTGTTGGGGAGCGTGGTAATTTCAAAAAAATCCCTACGCTGCGCAAGATCATGGTGATGCATAGCAACGAGAGGAGAGTGTTGTATACATACCGTAGACCGAAAAGCGGAAGCGTTAGCACAACGCTGGTTGATGTAGTCGACGTCTTCACGATCCGACCGATCAAGTAATTTAACGAGCAGACCTCCGGAAGTTCAAAGACACGCTCAGCCGATGACGTCCCTCGAACTCCGATCCAGCTGAGTGTAGAGGAGAGTTTCACAAGACGACGGCGCGTGGTGGACGATGATGATGTTCTCATCGACGCAGGCTTCGCCTAAAGCACCGCCTTCTGATATTATCGAGGTGGACTATGGTGGAGGGGCACCGCACCGGCTAAAAAGATCAAACGATCAATTGTTGTGTCTATGGGGTGCCCCTGCCCGTATATAAAGGAGAAAGGGGGGGTGCGGCTGCCTAGAGAGGCGCGCCAGAGGAGCCCTACTCCCACCGGGCGTAGGACTCCCCCCCTTTCCTAGTTGGATTAGGACTTGGGAGGGGGAAAGAGGAGGGAGAGAGGAAGGAAGGGGGGCGCCGCCCCCCTCTCCTTGTCCTATTCGGACTAGGGGGGAGAGGCACGCGGCCCCAGCCCTGGCCGCCTCTCCTCTTCTCCGTAAAGGCCCACTAAGGCCCATTAACCTCCCGAGGGGTTCCGGTAACCTCCCGGTACTCCGGTAAAATCCCGATTTCATCCGGAACACTTCCGATATCCAAACATAGGCTTCCAATATATCAATCTTCATGTGTCGACCATTTCGAGACTCCTTGTCATGTCCGTGATCACATCCGTGACTCCGAATAACCTTCGATACATCAAAACATATAAACTCATAATATAACTGTTCATCGTAACGTTAGCGTAAGGACCCTACGGGTTCGAGAACTATGTATACATGACCGAGACACGTCTCCGATCAATAACCAATAAGCGGAACACGGATGCTCATATTGGCTCCCACATATTCTATGAAGATCTTTATCGGACAGACCGCATAACAACATCGTTGTTCCCTTTGTCATCGGTATATGTTACTTGCGAGATTCGATCGTGGGGTATCTCAATACCTAGTTCAATCTTCGCGTTCGCAAGTCTCTTTACTCGTTCCGTAATACATCATCCCGCAACTAACTCATTAGTTGCAATGCTTGCAAGGCTTTAAGTGATGTGCATTACCGAGTGGGCCGGAGATACCTCTCAGGCAATCGGAGTGACAAATCCTAATCTCAAAATCGCCAACCCAACAAGTACCTTTGGAGACACCTGTAGAGCACCTTTATAATCACCCGATTACGTTGTGGCGTTTGGTAGCACACAAAGTGTTCCTCCGAAGCAGGGAGTTGCATAATCTCATAGTCATAGGAACATGTATAAGTCATGAAGAAAGCAATAGCAACATACTAAGCGATCGAAAGTGCTAAGCTAACGGAATGGGTCAAGTCAATCACATCATTCTCCTAATGATGTGATCCCGTTAATCAAATGACAACCCATGTCTATGGCTAGGAAACATAACCATCTTTGATCAACGAGCTAGTCAAGTAGAGGCATACTAGTGACACTATGTTTGTCTATGTATTCACACATGTATTATGTTTCCGATTAATACAATTCTAGCATGAATAATAAACATTTATCATGATATAAGGAAATAAATAATAACTTTATTATTGCCTCTAGGGCATATTTCCTTCAGTCTCCCACTTGCCCTAGAGTCAATAATCTAGTTCACATCACCATGTGATTTAACAACAATATTCACATATGTATGTGATTAACACCCATAGTTCACATCGTCATGTGACCAACACCCGAAGGGTTTACTAGAGTCAATAATCTAGTTCACATCGCTATGTGATTAACACCCAAAGAGTACTAAGGTATGATCATGTTTTGCTTGTGAGAGAAGTTTAGTCAGCAGATTACTGTCACATTTAGAGCCGTATGTATTTTGCAAAATATTCTATGTCTACAATGCTCTCCACGGAGCTACACTAGCTAATTGCTCCCACTTTCAATATGTATCCAGATTGAGACTTAGAGTCATCTGGATTGGTGTAAAATCTTGTATCGATGTAACTCTTTACGACGAGCTCTTTTATCATCTCCATAATCGAGAAATATTTCCTTAGTCCTCACTAAGGATATTCTTGACCGCTGTCCAGTGATCTACTCCTAGATCAATATTGTACTCCCTTGCCAAACTTCGAACAAGGTATACAATAGGTGCGGTACCTGACATAGCATACTTTATAGAACCTATGGTGAGGCATAGGGAATGACTTTTCATTCTCTTTCTATTTTCCGCCATGGTCGGGTTTTGAGTCTTACTTAACTTCACACCTTGCAACACAGGCAAGAACTCCTTCTTTGACTGTTCCATTTTGAACTACTTCAAAATCTTATCAAGGTATGTACTCATTGAAAAATCTTATCAAGCCGTCTTGATCTATCTCTATAGATCTTGATGCTCCATGTAAGTAGCTTTACTAAGGTCTTTCTTTTGAAGAACTCCTTTCAAACACTCCTTTATGCTTTCCGGAAAATTCTACATTATTTCGATCAACAATATGTCATTCACATATACTTATCGGAAAAGGTCAGTAGTGCTCCCACTCACTTTCCTATAAATCTGAGCTTCACCGCAAGTCTCAGATAAAACTATATGCTTTGATCAACTCATCAAAGCGTATATTCCAACTCCGAGATGCTTGCACCAGTCCATAGATGGATCGTTGGAGCTTGCACACTTTGTTAGTACCTTTTGGATCAACAAAACCTTTTGGTTGCATCATATACAACTCTTCTTCCAGAAATCCATTCAGGAATGCAGTTTTTGACATCCATTTGCCAGATTTTATAAAATGTGGCAATTGCTAGCATGATTCGGACAGACTTAAGCATCGCTACAGGTGAGACAGTCTCATCGTAGTCAACCCCTTAAACTTGTCAAAAACCTTTCGCAACAAGTCTAGCCTTGTAGATAGTAACACAACTATCAGCGTCCGTCTTCCTCTTGAAGATCCATTTATTTTCTATGCTTGCCGATCATCGGGCAAGTCAACCAAAGTCCATACTTTGTTCTCATACATGGATCCTATCTCAGATTTTATAGCCTTAAGCCATTTCGCGGAATCTGGGCTCATCATCGCTTCCTCATAGTCCGTAGGTTCGCCATGGTCAAGTAACATGACCTCTAGAATAGGATTACCGTACCACTGCAGTGCGGATCTTACTCTGGTTGACCTCACGAGGTTCGGTAGTAACTTGATCTGAAGCTTCATGATCATCATCATTAGCTTCCTCACTAATTGGTGTAGGAATCACTAGAACTGATTTCTGTGATGAACTACTTTCCAATTCGGGAGAAGGTACAATTACCTTATCAAGATCTACTTTCCTCCCACTCACTTCTTTCGAGAGAAACTCCTTCTCTAGAAAGGATCCATCTTAGCAACGAATATCTTGCTTTCGGATCTGTGATAGAAGGTGTACCCAATAGTTTCCTTTGGGTATTCTATGAAGATGCGCTTCTCCGATTTGGGTTTAAGCTTATTAGGTTGAAACTTTTTCACATAAGCATCGCAGTCCCAAACTTTAAGAAACGACAACTTTGGTTTCTTGTCAAACCACAGTTCATAAGGCGTCGTCTAAACGGATTTTGATGGTGCCCTATTTAAAGTGATTGCAGTTGTCTCTAATGCATAACCCCAAAACGATAGTGGTAAATCGGTAACATACATCATAGATCGCACCATATCGAATAAAGTCTTGATTCTGACGTTCGCATTTACACCATTCTGTTTGTGGTGTTCCATGTGGCATGAGTTTGTGAAATTATTCCACATTATTTTTTAGCTGAAGGCCAAACTCAGTAACTCAAATATTCATCTCCACGATCAGATCGCAGAAACTTTATTTTCTTGTTACGATGATTTTCCACTTCACTCTGAAATTCTTTGAACTTTTTAAAAGTTTTCACACTTGTGTTTCATTAAGTAGATATACTCATATCTGCTCAAATCATCTGTGAAGGTCAGAAAATAATGATACCCGCCACGAGCATGAACACTCATTAGTACATCGGTATGTATTATTTCCAACAAGTCAGTAGCTCGTTCCATTGTTCCGAAGAACGGAGTTTTAGTCATCTTGCCCAAAAGGCACGGTTCGCAAGCATCAAATGACTCATAACCAAGTGATTCTGAAAATCCATCTTTATGGAGTTTCTTCGTGCGCTTTACACCGATATGACCTAAGCGGCAGTGCCACAAATATGTTGCACTATCATTATCAACTTTGCATCTTTTGGCATCAATATTATGAATATGTGTATCACTACGATCGAGATCCAACAAACTATTTTCATTGGGTGTATGACCATTGAAGGTTTTATTCATGTAAACAGAACAACAATTATTCTCTGACTTTAAGCAATAAACATGATCAAATCATATTCATGCTAAACGCAAATGCCAAATAACATTTATTTAGGTTTAACACTAATCCCGAAAGTATAGGGAGTGTGCGATGATGATCATATCAATCTTGGAACCACTTCCAACACACATCGTCACTTCACCCTCAACTAGTCTCTGTTTATTTCAGAACTCCTGCTTTGAGTTACTAATTTTTAGCAACCGAACAAGTATCAAATACTCGGGGCTACTATAAACACTAGTAAGGTACACATCAATAACGTATATCAAAATATACCCTTGTTCACTTTGCCATCCTTCTTATCCACCAAATATTCGTGGCATTTCCGCTTCCGGTGACCATTTCCTTTGCGATTATAAGCACTTAGTTTCAGGCTTTGGTCCAGCTTTGGGCTTCTTCGGGAGTGATAACTTGCTTGTCATTCTACTTGAAGTTCCATTTCTTTCCCTTTGCCCATTTTCTTGAAACTAGTGGTCTTGTCAATCATCAACACTTGATGTTCTTTCTTGATTTCTACCTTCACGATTTCAACATCACGAAGAGCTCAGAATCGTTTTCGTCATCCTTTGCATACTATAGTTCATCACGAAGTTCCAGTAACTTGGCGGTGGTGACTAGAGAACTCTGTCAATCACTATATTATCTGGAAGATTAACTCCCACTTGATTCAACTGATTGTAGTACCCAGAAAATCTGAGCACGTGCTCACTAGTTGAGCAATTCTCCTCCATCTTTTAGCTATAGAACTTGTTGGATACTTCATATCTCTCAACTCGGGTATTTGCTTGAAATATTAACTTCAACTCCTGGAACATCTCATATGGTCCATGACGTTCAAAACGTCTTTGAAGTCCCGATTCTAAGCCGTTAAGCATGGTGCACTAAACTATCAAGTAGTCATTGATGTCTACTACACAACCTTCTTCTTGTAGACGTTGTTGGGCTGCAAGTGCCGCGGTTTGTAGGACAGAGTAAATTTCCCTCAAGTGGATGACCTAAGGTTTATCAATCCGGAGGCGTAGGATGAAGATGGTCGCTCTCAAACAACCCCTGCAACCAAATAACAAAGAGTCTCTTGTGTCCCCAACACACCCAATACAATGGTAAATTGTATAGGTGCACTAGTTCGAAGAGATGGTGATACAAGTGCAATAGGGATGGTAGATATAGGTTTTTGTAATCTGAAAATATAAAAATAGCAAGGTAACTAATGATAAAAGTGAGCGTAAACGTATTGCAATGATAGGAACCAAGGCCTAGGGTTCATACTTTCACTAGTGCAAGTTCTCTCAACAATAATAACATAGATAGATCATATAACAAGCCCTCAACATGCAACAAAGAGTCACTCCGAAGCCACTAATAGCGGAGAACAAAGCGTAGAGATTATGGTAGGGTACGAAACCACCTCAAAGCTATTCTTTCGGATCAATCTATAAAAGAGTTAGTACTAGAATAACACCTTAAGACACAAATCAACCAAAACCCTAATGTCACCTAGATACTCCAATGTCACCTCAAGTATCCGTGGGCATGATTATACGATATGCATCACACAATCTCAGATTCATCCAACCAACATAAAAGTACTTCAAAGAGTGCCCCAAAGCTACTACCGGAGAGTCAAGAAAAGCGTGTGCCAACCCCTATGCATAGGTTCATGGGTGGAACCCGCAAGTTGGTCACCAAAACATACATCAAGTGGCACATGATATCCCATTGTCACCACAGATAATCACGGCAAGACATACATCAAGTGTTCTCAAATCTTTAAAGACTCAATCCGATAACATAACTTCAAAAGGGAAACTCAATTCATCACAAGAGAGTAGAGGGGGAGAAGAAACATAAGATCCAACTATAATAGCAAAGCTCGCGATACATCAAGATCGTGTGAAGTCGAGAACACAAGAGAGAGAGAGAGAGATCAAACACATAGCTACTGGTACATACCCTCATTGAGGGTGAACTACTCCTCCTCCTCATCATAGATAAGCGCCGGGATGATGAAGATGGCCTCCGGTGAGGGTTCCCCCCTCGGCGAGTGCCGAGCAGGTTCCCGAGAGGTTTTGGTGGCTCTGAGAGGTTTATGCGGCGCGAACTCCCGATCTATCTTACATTGCTCGGAAGTTTTAGGGTACAAGAGTATATATGGGTGCAGTGCGTCCGGAGGAGCTACGGGGCCCCACGAGGCAGGGGGCGCCCATCGGGGTGGGCGCGCCCCCTCGTGGGCAGCCCAGATCTCCTCGACGTGCACTCCAAGTTCACAGGTTGCTTTCCTTCCAAAAATAACTTCTCCGATTGATTTACGTTCGCTTTGACTCCGTCGATATTCCTTTTCCTCGAAACCTTTGAAATAGGCATAAAACAACAAATACAGGCTGGGCCTCCGTTAATAGGTTAGTCCCAAAAATAATATAAAAGTGGATAATAAAGCCCAATATTGCCTAAAACAGTAGATAAAGTAGCATGGAGCAATCAAAAATTATAGATACGTTGGAGACGTATCAGTCATCATATTGTGCTAGCCAAACGTTCATAACGTTTGCATATGCTCCTGCAATAGGTCTATCACCTAGCGGTGCATCAAGGACATAATTCTTCTGTGCAGCAATGAGGACAACCCTCAGATCACAGATCCAATCCGCTTCATTGCTACTAACATCTTTCAAGACAGTTTTCTCTAGGAACGTATCAAAATAAACATATGAAAGCAACAACGCGAGCTATTGATCTACAACATAATTTGCAAAATACTACCAGGACTAAGTTCATGATAAATTTAAGTTCAATTAATCATATTACTTAAGAAATCCCACTTAGATAGACATCTCTCTAATCCTCTAAGTGATCACGTGATCCAAATCAACTAAACCATGTCCGATCATCACGTGAGATGGAGTAGTTTCAATGGTGAACATCACTATGTTGATCATATCTACTATATGATTCACGCTCGACCTTTCGGTCTCCGTGTTCCGAGGCCATATCTGTTATATGCTAGGCTCCTCAAGTTTAACCTGAGTATTCTGCGTGTGCAACTGTTTTGCACCCGTTGTATTTGAACGTAGAGCCTATCACACCCGATCATCACGTGGTGTCTCAAAGACGAAGAACTTTCTCAACGGTGCATACTGGGGAGAACACTTATACTTTGATAATTTAGTGAGAGATCATCTTAAAATTCTACCGTCAATCAAAGCAAGATAAGATGCATAAAAGATAAACATCACATGCAATCAATATAAGTGATATGATATGGCCATCATCATCTTGTGCTTGTGATCTCCATCTCCGAGCACCGTCATGATCACCATCGCCACCGGCCGCGACACCTTGATCTCCATCGTAGCATCGTTGTCGTCTCGCCAATCTTATGCTTCTACGACTATCGCTACCGCTTAGTGATAAAGTAAAGCATTACGAAGCGATTGCATTGCATACAATAAAGCGACAACCATATGGCTCTCGCTGCCGATTCCGATAACTCGGTTACAAAACATGATCATCTCATACAATAAAATTTAGCATCATGTCTTGACCATATCACATCACAACATGCCCTGCAAAAACAAGTTAGACGTCCTCTACTTTGTTGTTGCAAGTTTTACGTGGCTGCTACGGGCTTAGCAAGAACCGTTCTTATCTATGCATTAAAACCACAACGATAGTTTGTCAAGTTGGTGTTGTTTTAACATTCGCAAGGACCGGGCGTAGCCACACTCGGTTCAACTAAAGTGATAGAGACAGACACCCGCCGGTCACCTTTAAGCAACGAGTGCTCGTGGCGGTGAAACCAGTCTCGCGTAAGCGTACGCGTAATGTCGGTCCGGGCCGCTTCATCTCACAATACCGCCGAACCAAAGTATGACATGCTTTGGTAAGCGATATGAGTTATATCGCCCACAACTCACTTGTGTTCTACTCGTGCATATGACATCTACGCATAAAACCTGGCTCGGATGCCACTTTGTTGGGAACGTAGTAATTTCAAAAATTTCCTACGCACACGCAAGATCATGGTGATGCATAGCAACGAGAGGAGAGTGTTGTCTCACGCACCTCGTGAACCGAAAGCGGAAGCGTTAACTGCAACGCGGTTGATGTAGTCGTCGTCTTCACGATCCGACCGATCAAGTACCGAACGCATACGACACCTCCGAAGTTCAGACACACGTTCAGCCCGATGGCGTCCCTCGAACTCCGATCTAGCCGGTGTAGAGGAGAGTTTCATCAAGCATGACGGGCGTGGTGGCGATGATGATGTTCTACCGACGCAGGCTTCGCCTAAGCACCGCTATAGTATTATCGAGGTGGACTATGGTGGAGGGCACCGCTGCAGCTAAAAGATCAAACGATCAATTGTTGTATCTATGGGGTGCCCCACCCGTATATAAAGGAGCAAGGGGGTGCGGCTGGCCTAGAGAGGCGGCGCCAGAGAGGTCCCATGCAGGAGTAGGACTCCCCCTTCCTAGTTGGATTAGGACTTGGGAGGGAAAGAGGAGGAGAGAGGAAGGAAGGGGCGCGCCTCTCCTTGTCCTATTCGGACTAGGGGGGAGGGGCACGCGGCCTAGCCCTGGCCTCCTCTCCTCTTATCCGTAAAGGCCCACTCAGGCCCATTAAACTCCCGGGGGGGTTCCGGTAACCTCCCATCTTCAAGAAAATCCCGATTTCACCGGAACACTTCCGATATCCAAACATAGGCTTCCAATATATCCAATCTTCATGTCTCGACCATTTGAGACTCCTCGTCATGTCTGTGGATCACATCCGTGACTCCGAATAACCTTCGATACATCAAAACATATAAACTCATAATATAACTGTTCATCGTAACGTTAAGCGTGCGGACCCTACGGGTTCGAGAACTATGTATACATGACCGAGACACGTCTCCGATCAATAACCAATAGAGGAACACGGATGCTCATATTGGCTCCACATATTCTCTGAAGATCTTTATCGGTCGGACCGCATAACAACATACGTTGTTCCCTTTGTCATCGGTATGTTACTTGCCCGAGATTCGATCGTCGGTATCTCAATACCTAGTTCAATCTCGTTATCGCAAGTCTCTTTACTCGTTCGTAATACATCATCCATAACTAACTCATTGTTGCAATGCTTGCAAGGCTTTAAGTGATGTGCATTACCGAGTGGGCTCAGAGATACCTCTCCGACGATCGGAGTGACAAATCCTAATCTCGAAATCGCCAACCCAACAAGTACCTTTGGAGACACCTGTAGAGCACCTTTATAATCACCCGATTCGTTGTGACGTTTGATAGCACACAAAGTGTTCCTCCCAGAAAGCGTGAGTTGCATAATCTCATAGTCATAGGAACATGTATAAGTCATGAAGAAAGCAATAGCAACATACTAAGCGATCGAGTGCTAAGCTAACGGAATGGGTCAAGTCAATCACATCATTCTCCTAATGATGTGATCCCGTTAATCAAATGACAACCCATGTCTATGGCTAGGAAACATAACCATCTTTGATCAACGAGCTAGTCAAGTAGAGGCATACTAGTGACACTATGTTTGTCTATGTATTCACACATGTATTATGTTTCCGGTTAATATAATTCTAGCATGAATAATAAACATTTATCATGATATAAGGAAATAAATAATAACTTTATTATTGCCTCTAGGGCATATTTCCTTGATGGGATGATTCGACCAATAATCGGGCCATTCTAGAGAGCTTTAGCATGCAGATACCGAATGACGTGGTGTGACTCGTCCCAAGTTGTTCGAAAGCGGATGAGCACGGGCTCTGGCAGTGCCCGTGGTGCCCTCGACATGTTCGACGGAATGACCGAACAAGAGTCGGTGCGTTTTATTTGCTCTTGTCCGATTAAATTTTAGCATAGACCACTAGTTCATTTCGCTCATGATGAATGCTTTCAAACCATAACCATGTAGGAGGCGTTCTTGTTGAACATGATCAATGACAATGAAGATCTGACCGAAATGGAGTATGAATTGGAGGCCACCACCACATTTGAAGTTGGGACAACATCTGATCCCAATCCGAGCAAGAAGAAGAAGAAGACCAAGACGCCAAAGGCAAGAGTTCCGGCATTCTCAAGATTTTTGGACATCTTGTTGGTCAAAAATTGGTTGGCCACAACGATGGATCCAATATGCGGCACCGACCAAAATGGGAACACCTATTGGACAAAGATTTGGAAGGAGTATCACGAGCAAAAGGAGTATATGGAGCCGCATCCTATCGTGACCACCCGCAATGTGGCATCTCTCCAACATCGTTGGGGGATCATTCAAGTGGAAGTGAACAAGTATGTCGGCTACTACTCATAAGAAACCAAACGCCCTCAAATTGGGATGGGAGTCGCACCTCACGTAAGCTTGATTGCCTCATCTTGTCGTCCATTGCATATGCTTCTTGTGTTTGCATTCTCGTGCTCATACATATGTTGTTTGCTAGACAGCGGTGGCGGCCACTTTGTATCACGAGGTGGAGAAGAAGCCGTTTGCTTTTAGCCATTGTTGGTTCATACTCAATGGCAAGCCGAAGTGGAACCAACATATGGCCGACGTCAAGTCCGACAAGAAGAGGAATGATGGCTCAAGCTCAAACCAATCAATTGGGTTGTACGATGTTGTCGTGACGAATGGAAACCCATTGTGCCAAAGGACAACCGCCAAGTCATGGGAAACAAGTGGGAGAAGGCATGTGCTGCCCGTGATGCCGCAGCTACCAAAATGTCTTCCACATGGATGGCCATTTTTCCGATGCGGGAGAACAAGAAGGAGGAGAGGTACAAGCTCATGTTGGATGCCCAAAAGGAAAGGATGGAGTGGGCCGGAAGATTGCGGAGAAGAAGCTGGAAATTGAGAGGGAGAAGATCGAGTTGGAGAAGCAACAAGCTACGATCAAATGGGAGCTCGAGAAGGCCAAGACATTTGGCGACATAGAGCTTTAGATGGAGAGGTTGCAACTCGCACGGGACGCGGAAGATGCGAGGATTATGTTGGCGTACGAGACCCTCTTGGATGAGCATGCGAAGAAGTGGCTTGCGGACAAGAAGATGGAGATCAATGATCGTAGGAAGTACGAGGCGACGAGGGCGGCTGCGGCCCGGATGCAGGTGGAGGAGGCAACCCATATGCAGGCGGAGCAGGTGATATGTCCATTTTGCATCATATTTTTATGTTGATATTTATTGCATTACTGACTGTTATTTCACTTTATGATACAATTCTTATGCCTTTTCTCTCTTATTTTATAAGGTTTACATGAAGAAGGAGAATGCCGGCAATTTGGAATTACGGACGGAAAGGAGCAAATCTGAGATACCTATTCTACACAACTCAAAATGTCCTGTAACTTTACGAAGAATTGTTTTGGAATATAAAAAAATACTAGGCGAAGAAACAATAGAAGGGGACCCACCAGGTGGCCACAAGCCTGGGGGCGCGCCCTACCCCCCAGTGCGCGCCTCCCGAGCTTATGGGCCCCCTGGCCAGCCCCCGGTGTCTATCTTCGACTATATGAAAGGTTTTGGCCTAGAAAACATCAGAAGGAAGCTTTCGCGACAAAGCGCCACCGTCTCGAGGCGGAACCTTGGCAGAAGCAATCTAGGGCTTCGGCGGAGCTATTCTGCCGGGGAAACTTCCCTCTGGGAGGGGGAAATCGAAGCCATCGTCATCACCGATCCTCTCATCGAGGGAGGGTCAATGTTCATCAACATCTTCACTAGCACCATCTCCTCTCAAACCCTAGTTCACCTCTTGTATTTAATTTTTGCCTCAGAACCTCATATTGGTACCTGTGGGTTGCTTGTAGTGTTGATTACTCCTTGTAGTTGATGCTAGTTGGTTTATTTGATGGAAGATCATATGTTCAGATACTTAATGATATTCATTACCCCTCCTATCTTGAACATGAACATGCTTTGTGAGTAGTTACGTATGTTCCTGAGGACATGAGAGAAGTCTTGTTATAAGTAATCATGTGAATTTGGTATCCGTTTGATATTTTGATGAGATGTACGTTGTCTCTCCTCTAGTGGTGTTATGTGAACGTCGACTACACGATACTTCACCATGATTTGGGTCTAGGGAAGGCATTGGTAAGTAATAAGTAGATGATGGGTTGCTAGAGTGACAGAAGCTTAAACCCTAGTTTATGCGTTGCTTCGTACAGGGCTGATTTGGATCCACATGTTTCATGCCAAAATTAGATTTATCTTGATTCTTCTTTCATGGTTGCCAATGCTTGCGAGAGGGATTAATCATAAGTTGGAGGCTTGCCCAAGTAAGGACAACACCCAAGCACCGGTCCATCCACGTATCAAATTATCAAAGTAACGAACGCGGATCATATAAGCATGATGAAAAGTAGCTTGACGAAAATTCCCATGTGTCCTCGGGAGCGTCTTACTTTATATAAGAGTTTGTCCAGGCTTATCCTTTGCTAAAAAAGGATTAGCCCACCTTCTTCGCCTTTGCTATAGTTGTTACCCGTTCACGAATTATCTTACTACCAAACTATCTGTTACCGATAATTTCAGTGCCTGCAGAAAATACCTTCCTAAAAACCTCTTGTCATTTCCTTCTGCTCCTCATTGGGTTCAACACTTTTACTTATCGAAAGGACTACGATTGATCCCCTATACTCGTGGGTCATCAACAGGCAGCCTGAATGCATGCATAACAGGCAGCTCGGATGCAGGTAGAGCAGGATGCATTCCGCTGCTGACGCAGCGCATTCCGCTGGAGTAGGCGCCCGGCCCGGTGATCCGAGGCCATTCATCACGCTCAACATTGATTTCAAGTTGTCACGTCCGGTTTGTTGAACTATGATTTGTTTTGCTTTGTTTTGAACTTTGACATTGAGACAGCTTTGTATCTTATGATCGGCGTGCATGGATTGCATGGATTTGAGAATCGAAATTTGTGATATGTGGATGTGCGGTGCAATATCGAGGGTGCCCGATCGATTACGCCAGACGCGGACGCATCATCCGCAGCGTTTGAGGGGCAGGATTTGCCAAGTCCGGTACATAGATGCTCTAAGGGACAATTCTCAATCACAAGTTGCTGTTGGGGGTTTGGCGGAAGCAAGGTAGTAAGCTACTCACTCTTCCGGCTAGATACATGCATTTGAGGGACAAACTTTTTCAAACGGAAGGAGTATGTATTTGGTGGAAGTAGCAAGTTTGGCAACAAAGTTTTTAGCAAACCATGGTAATTGAAAACCACAACATTTTAATGTGTGGGCAAGGAGTACTACAGTTTCTTTAAACCATGTTTTTTCTCAGTTTTACCAAAACTATCGAGGTGTTTGGCTGGTGTTCTTATACTACAGTTTTGACCGATTGTAAGGCTGAATAACAAATGAAACTAACTCACCTACACTGAAGCAGCTACATGACCAGACTAATTAGTGTCAGCTAACAGCGGCCAGATGCATATGCAGCCGCCATGCAGAAGGACAGCATGTCCGCATCTCTGTGCAGCTGACTAACTTATCACTTCTATGTGCGCGTCACCTACTGTAGCACCTTTTTTGTGGTCGAACTCCTAATCTAGCATCTGGATTCATGCATGGTCAAGCTCCTAACCTAACAGCGGCCAGAGGCAAAATAGTAGCGATAGCATGCATCTCGTATCTCATCTCAAACATAGACAGGAACTTCATATGCGCTATCTCCGATGACTTCTCTCCCTTCTGTTTAGAAAAAATAGGTGCGGACCTCTTTTTGAAACAACAAAAAACCAAGTTTCTGGCATACTACAGTCTACAAAACTTCTGTTTTTGTTTCATCCAAACACCTCAAAGTATGTAATACCAAAGTTTTTTTAGAAACTATGGTATTTCCGAAAAACTGCAAAAATACTTTGCAAACAAACGCATCCTTAGTGTTTTGGTGAAAGCAAGGTAGCAAGTTGTTTGGGCGGAAGGTGCATGGACAAATAGAGGCGAACACTTTCTTTAAGTTGGTGAGGTGGACATTTGAGGTATACGGGCATCTCCAACCTCGATCTGCAAACCTCCCGCATGTGCCCGGAACGTGTTGTCCGGGCTGCGAAATCCATCCAACACGGCCCCGCGGACGCATTTTTTTCTCGCAAACCGAAGAAAAACGCAGGGCTTTACGGGAGTCCGGACCGCTATCAAGTCCGCTTCTGATCGCCCTGGCCCACACACACTTCTCCTTCCTCACCCGCGCTCGTTCCCGTCCGGCACCAGCTGCCCGCATTCATGCCGCTGTAAAGCGTGCCGCTCCACATTGAAGACGCCTCAGGGCGGACACAACCTCTCATTGCCTCCGCCAATCAAGCGGCACGCCAGCCGAGGGTGCCGCTCGCGAGGCGCCTCCCAGATTCTGTACTTGTTCAATGCTCGAGACACATGATCGGAGCGAGGCGGGCGGATATCTACCACGCCAGTTTAATGCCCCATCCATCCGTATGCCGCCATTAAGCAGGCTCGCCGGCTGAGAACCCACTCCGGCGAGGCGCATTGACGCACCCTGGCACCTCGCCTCACCCGAATTTGTTATTTAATGGCGGACACATCCGGCTAACTCCACACCACTACACCGCTCCCCATCCTCCTCCCTTGCACTGCAACCGCCATGACTGCAGGTGGCGAAGCTCTGTGGGAGGGTTTTTCCACGGAGATGAAGCACACCGCGACCACCCTTGCCGCCTCCTAGCAGAGCCGCCATGCCTGGCGGATTGAGGTTGGCATGCCGGCCAGCTCGACCGAGATCTCTGACGACGAGGACGGCGCCACGATGGTGACGGACTCCGACGACACCGCCTTGGCTCCTGCGCCTCATGTGCACTCTGGCTTCAACATGGAGTAGGTGCATGCGTACTACAACACCGCCATGACGGAGGCACAACTCGCGTCAGCGCCTTTGTGGGTGTTCCAGTAGGCGCAGGAGGAACAACGATAGAACATGTTTCTCCTGGATCAACACCGGCTGACGGAGAACCAGATCTACGGCGAGCGCGCGAGGGAGGAGGCCATGGCCGCGGCAAACCCCAACTTCGTCGAGCTCAAGCCGCCGCTCGCCATGATGAGTAGGGCACGGGAGGCGGCATGGCCTTGTATCCCCTTTGGGCCGAGGTATGTCTCATGTGTTATACTCTTTCTCGCCGGAGACCGCACCTTCACTTCACGGGTCTTATCGTCGGTACTCATGGAGACGACGGATGGAGGACGACACGGGCTTGGATGCCGGCCGCCACCGCCGTAGGATTGGTCGGGTCATTTTTTTTCTTCTTCTATATGTTCAAAATGTAATGAAAATCCGCCGTGTTTGTATGAAATCCATCATATTTATATGAAACCCAGTCGTGTTTGTACGAAATTCATCAGATTGTTGAAAAAGAGTTTGAAATATATGCGGCTACGGGCTACGGTTGGACGACGGCCTCCCGCATCTATGTCCACAGATCGTCCTCTGTCGCAGACGGATCACGGGAGAAAATTCTTGCCGCTGTAGATTCCCTAAGGTTGGATGACCGACTCTCATATCGTGTCCACACACGCGTTCAGACACGGCCCGCCGCGGTCGGATAGTGCGTCCGTTTTAAAGGAAATCATTGAAGATGCTCTTATCTTCAGATTTTAATTCTCTTTCTAATCAACATGTATCCTGATCCTCAACGAGTTTGTTTGTTAGGGGTGTGACCGAGAGTTGGCATGATTATGTACTTCCCTTTCCCACACAGCATTCTAATGGCTGACTATGCTAGGTCTGCTTTTGTTGAATAATAAGGAGCCCCAGGTTTGCAAAAATAAAAAAAAATTGTAATGTGCAATGCCTCGAGCCCATCTCACACATCGTTGACAAAGATAAGCTACTACGATTGGATTAGTGGTCTCTGCTAAAAGAATAGAATGCGCTATACTGGCTGCGGGATCGATGCCACGTAGGGGCCTGAACCACCACCGAACACACGTGAAGAATCAGCGAGACGCTTCCAGCTCCCTGGCGCGCGTGCCTGGGCCTGATGTGTGGCCGGGCACTAGCGAGCCAGCGCTCCACGTAGTTCCACCTGGTTAAACATCCGCGAACGACCAACCACGACCCACGCACCCACGCACGCCATCCCCATAGTACACGTCGATCAGCCGATCTCGACCGCGCACTACCCAGGCCAGTCGGGAGGGTGGAGGTAGTAGGGGGCATGTCAAGTCGAGCCGGGTGGCCGTGGCCGCGCGGGTCGCCGGCTCGTCGTCGGCTTTTGTCCATGGAACATGGGAAAGAGGACGCGACGCAATCATGCCACCGCGCAGGCGAGCGATCCATCGGTAGTGGAGCGGGTTCGGTGTGACCGTGTGTGATGTGACGGTGTGCGTCACACTGGGGACGAGGGGGTCTGGGAATGCACGGGGCGTGCTTGCGAGCGCCGCTCACCGTGCACGTGATGCTTTGCTAGTTTGCTTGCCGTGGCGCGCCATGCATAGCGATTGAAAAAACTTGTGTTGGCTACCCACCCCTCCTAGGATTTTTTTTTTCAAAAGGACCCCCTGCCGAATGCTATTGTCAAAAAGGACTAGCTGCGAAAAAAATTGTCAAAAAAGACCCCTCACGGTGGCGGCGGTGCGGCAAGCGACACGTGCCGCCACGCTAGGAGGCGACGGGCCCGCCACCGCAGGAGGTCGCCACCCCACCGAACGGCTTCTCCACAGTCGTCGCGCGGCGACGTCAAGCGGGCAGTGGGCCCTCGCCCGGGCGAGGCGGCTACTGGCGCGATCGTCACTGGCCGACAGGCCTGCTGCCTGCTGAACCCCGCCGATGGGCCTCGCCGCCATCGGCTGACCACCCCGGCCGACAAATTTGGGCCTGCGCTAGTGGCAAATGGCGCCGATTCCCCTGTGGCAAATGGCGGTCGAGGCGCCGATTCCCCACTATGATGGCAAATGGCGCCGATTCCACGCGTGATTGCTTGTTGCTTTGCTCCTTGCATGCTTTTGCTCCACGCGCGACAACTTATGCTTGTTGCTTTTGCTCCTTGCATGCTGTTGCTGATGATGCTGATTTTCACGCGCGGGAATCCGATGCGGTGCGCTAATTTCTATGGGCGCGAATCCGACGCTGTGCGGTGATTCGTATGCCCGGGAATCACTCGATTTGCTAAATTTTGCTTCACGGACGCGACCGCATCGATCCTCAACACCTGCTTTTGCTTTAGAGGACACGGCTGCATCAAGGAATTAATTCACTTTCGGTCTGGGAATCCGAGGCTGCTATGGGATAAGTTTTAACCTCGATCTGCCGACACTACCAGGGATCCTCTTCCTTTTTATATGCCATGCTTCAGCTCCGTGCGCAAGCATACTTTCTGTGACCTCATTCCTCTCCTTTGCTCTCTAAGTCTCTAAATACAACAGAGAGAAAAAAAAGCTCAGTAAGCACTTTCACTCGTGATTTAGGGCGATTTAGAGTTGGATTTTGAAGATGATGAAGTTGAAGAAAAGATAGATTAAGGTCAGATCTATCCATTTTTGTTGGTTTCATTCGCATGCATGATGTTTTTATTTTGTTTGATTAGTTTTTAAGTGTGTATTCTATGTTGCTTTAGGCATTATTTCAGTACTTGGAGGAGTCATTTGGAGTTTCTGGAGTAGGATTTGCCGTGCAAAGTGAAGTACAAAGGGGAAGAACGAGGTATGAGCTTTGCAATATAAGTATTTTTTTTGTGCATGCACGCTGGTAATTAGTTAGTCTTTTAGCTCGTCATTAGCTATGTGATGTAAGTGCTTAGAGGTTAGAAAAATTTGCAGACGACAGATACAACATTTATACTAATTTTTTAGAAGAGTAGGTTGAAGATGTTGTATCAATGTTAGCTGCATCCATTAGTATTGAGATGTGAGAGAAGATCTTAATACGGTAATTAAGAAAAAAATAGCACTGCAATTGTTCATTGCATGTGGTATGTTATTTCATGTGGTATGTTTATTACTAAGTTATAGTTGGGAAGCCGTAGGTCTACATACAAGCAAGTGCTATTTTTATACTTTTGATAGCAGAAAGAAAAATCCGTGTGTAATATTGATGTTCATGTGATAATAGGTTGACTCCGTTCATATAATACTGGTGACGGATATTTATTCGAACTATTTGGACGCTTAATTGCAGTCGCAAGCACATCCATATTGGAGCTGAGGTATAAATGACTCCGTAATATTGTTAATATTTTTATATTGATGTTATGTTGTGAATAATATGGATGCCGCTGTGAATACTAATATTTGTAAATAAATGATTATAATTGTATGATATGAAAAAATTCTATAAATCCGGAAGATATTAAATGTATTACGCATATGATATTAAAATGTTATTATCGTACTATTAAATGTTTTCCAAAAGCTATGTTTTTGCATGTTAATATTTTTTGTATTGATGTACTGTTGTGAATAATGTGCATGCCGCTGCAGATATTATTATTTGTAAATCAATGATTGTTATCGTATGATATGAAAAAATTATATAAAGCTGGAAGAAATATTAAATGTTTTAATCATATGATATTAAAATGTTATTATCGTACTATTATGTTTAGTGGTTGTTTGGATAGCAAGTAATTACCATCGGTTTTGTCATAACTTGTAAGAAAATTAGATTTTACTAATAGTGGTTTTTCCAGAAGCTCAGTTTTTGCATGTTACGAGAATCAGTTTAGGATATTTTTGGGGTAGTTAGAGAAAAGCAAACAGAGTTTTTTAGGGTAAATACCGTCAACCCCGGAAAGTCTAAGAAAATGATTCTAAAAACAAACCGAATATTTGTAACGAAAATACGATTATTATTTTAGTCGTATCTCTACTCCTAATGTCTCAGTTGGTAGGTCGCGTTTCGGGTTTTATTTTCGTCCCACCTCACCCGGTTTTTTTTGGTACCTCCTCCCACCTCATGCTGACCCGCCACTAGCCGAAAAAACCACGTACCGAGTCCTCCACCAGCCCCCGCGCTCTTCAGGACGAAGAAAAAAATCTATGACGATTAACCAGCGATAAAAACCCTACGAAAAATAACCAGCGAAAAAAAAACCCGCACGTACGAGCGACGTCGCATGCCCTCGAGCGAGAAGCACGCTAGACTCCCTGCCCTCGTTCGTCGCCGCCTTCATCCCTTCGTCGCCGCCGCCCTTCATCCCTTCGCCGCCGCACTCGGTCTCACATCAAAGGCGGCCCACTCGAGGAATACGGGTGACGGGATGGATTTGGATCTCAAGGTGGGGAGGCCAACGTAGGCGCCCCTAGCGCGTCGAGCGAAAGCGAAGGATTTGGATCTCATGGATTTGGCTGCATCGACCAGCAGAGGACCGCCGCCGGCTCGGCTCCTCCACAACGAAGCAACCTCCTTCCACCCCGTAGCCGCCGCCCGAAACCCTAGCAATCGAGCCCCACCCATGGCGCCCTAGGTCAGATCCCCTTCCTTCTTCTTCTTCCTCTGGTTTTCTGCCTTGTTCCTGTGATGCGTGAGTGAGTGAGTGATGTGCAGGCGGCTTCTTCTTCCTCTGACCCCTGCATGTCTCTCTTCACTTGTCTCTAGGTGGTACAGCGGCCAGAGGAGAGGAGAGGAGAGGAGGTGGAGCAGCCATCGCCTGGACGTGAGGTGAGCTTCCCCCATCCAATCTTATCCACCCCCACCCCCAGGTGGCTCACAATATCTATCACCTGCAGCAGCATCTTGTGCATGCATCCATTGAGGACGTGAGGTGCACACCACATTTTGGTTCAGTTTTTCCCTTATTTATTATAATTATGCCAAGGACATCTTATGCCTTACAGTAGTATTCAGATTCTCAAGTTTGTTTATTTATTCTTAGTGCAATACTGCTCTCCTGTCTGCAGGAGATTGGAGGAAAAAATATCAGAAATCGGAAACATGACGTTTTGGTTCAGTTCTGGATCATTTTCTTTTTTGGTTCAGTTTATATAAGTGGTTGTTGTTTTATGTTGCTGCTAGCCATTACAATTCATTTTGTGTTGCTCTGAACTGAAAAAATAGAGGGGATATTGTTGTGCCTAGCGTGAAGTTCACAGTAGGTTTGGCATCAATCGAGCAAACTTTGTTACAGTTTTTAGTGGATGTTGTATGTATTACATTTTTGCTTTTCTAAAACCACATGTATCCTATAATCTGAAAACTATTCTTTGTGTGAGCATCAGTATCTGAGCTTTCCCTCCACTATTTTTTCCTCTCTCTCTCTTTCTCTCTCTCACTCAATCTCAACTTGGCAAGCGATGGCGGCGGTGAATGGGCAGCGCGGGTGTCGAGCAGGATCATGGGGGAGCAGGGGAGGCCAGAGGCTACTCACCATATACATCGCCATCCATAGCCGCCCTCGTCCGCCAAGAAGCTGAGGAGGGAGGCTGACCTCCAGTGACCACTCTGCACCGCTCTGGACGACACCCTCCCCCACCAGGTTCATCCTCCTAATTCGTTTTAATCATCCTAATTTTTTTGTCTTACCACAGTTAAGAAATATGATTCATGTTTGCTATTGCATTTGGAGCTCCACCCTTACAACTTATCGATGATATGAATACATCAAGGTGTTTTGGTTCTCCCCATTCTGTATGTTCACAATGGAGTGTATATATTGTTGATTTATGTCATGGTGATTGATTTTGATTGCCGAGAGAAAGTGCAAAAGCTATGGGCAATCCTATATGACTGGCGTAAAATGAACTATAATGCTAATGATTTTGTTCCATTTAATTTTCTGGGAGTTGTCGCACATTAAATTCTTGCCGCAATCCCTCTATAAATTTTTAGGCATTCTGAATTTTGATGTAGCCATTCGTCTCATAGCTGCAATCGGAAGGCCAAATTCAAAGTTCGGTCTTTTTCTGGAAACTGAAACAGTGGCATATAGTATTTTCTTTCACTCTATTATATCCTCTTGTTTTCTAGAGAACTGATCATACCTATCTTGCTCGATTTGTTTATGATCTGTGTTTTACTCTGGGTGTCTCTTGACAAAACTGGATATGAATGAGAGGCGCTCCAAGGAGCAAGAGAAATCATGTGTAAATACAAGTGCACTTTGATTTTTTTGATGCCATTTATATAACTAAAATATTAATGATGGTTGTACATAGAGTTTTAGACCTGTGGCTCTTTTGTTTACATTATGAGATGTTTGTTATCTAGGTAAAACTTGGGAACATGTATGGATGGACAATACTATATGGATTTGATCATTTTATTGACTAATTAGGAAGCGGATGAACTTATAGAGTTTAGAGTTGTTTATCCTGTTCTAATGCTGGAGTTAAAAGTTTCATGTAGCTAATGCCATCATCTTTATAATAGAGCGGCAACATACTCCGCAAGTTTTCACCCTACTCTAGGAAGCCATTTCATCAGTTTTTGGCTTATGACACACTCGAACAACAAATTTTGTGCTGCTAATTGTTCTGTCCTCTCTGTTCTCTCTCTTTGCACTTACTTGTGATTTTTGCTTATGTCCGGCATTACAGATTTCATCCAGGAAATTTAGTCCTAGGGACATTGATATACACTGATACACCAAAGCAAGCAAAGAAGCCAAAAGAAGTTAAATGTTTTTACCTGCTGCTGGCATCCGATGAGCAGTTGCAGGTGTCAAACCATAGGTAATTCTTGTAAGATACTTTCACATTTCTCTAATTTACTTAAGTAAATCATCATCAGTTTGGCTTTAGGCGAAAATGCCTGCTTGAGAATTTAGGGAAAATTACTTATTACCTTTAGAGCTTTCAGTTCATGAAGTAATTGACCTCGTTTTTGCTTGTTTATTCTGTAGTATTGTTATATGAAGTGAGAGTTGCATGTGCTTATCTGAAGCTTATACTAATAATGTGCCTCCCTAATTGTGGCTGATCTAGAGCTCATACCCATGTTGGGTGAGTATCTCCCTCTCTGTTTGTTGGGCTGTCGGCAGCTCCTTTTTGCTGCGTCTCTGTATACTATAACCACTATCCCTCAAATAAGTAAACTATAACCACACTCTTTGATCATATTATTTAGAAGAAAGAAGATTAGAGCTGCATTTATTCATACTAATGTAGACTGGGCCTGATCCAAGAAATAGAAGACTTGTACATTGATTGCATCCACCAATAAAATCCCAAATGTGTGTTGGCAAGACTATCTTCGTGTTTTCATAATATAAATAATAGTAGGTAAGTGTCAATCTGTTGCTGGTTCAGAATTTGATAAGGTTGAAAACTTTGTATGAAAATCTTTGTAATTCTTTTGAGTTGTGGAAGAGACAACTAGGATGACTTCGATAATATGCACTGGATGGTGGAGGACGAAAAATAAATAAGGTGGGGCGACTCTAAAGCATAAAAAAATTCCAATGGAAAGCCAAAGTAGTTCATGCACACTAAAATGCACACAAATACTTTTTAAAATCATGCTATTGTCTGGTCATTTTCTCAAAATGACATTAAAATTTGAATAATAATTACTTCTCTCCTTTGTCTTCGTCTGAACAGTAATACTTATTCACAGATTTTGTTAGCTTGCTTCAAAAATTATTAATCCTGTTATGGTGTGGTTGCCTATTACTCAAGATGATTTCACATTAGCTTCAGAGGACATGTATGTTGCGTATCCTTTGCCTACTGAGCACGCACAGAAATTTTTCTATCGATATCATTAACTGAAACATATTCCATTTTTTATCAATCGGTGGATTTGACTAATATAGATATATTATAAGAGATATTATTCACGTACCATTTTCTTATTTCGAGTAAGCTTGAAACTGATGGTCTCAGTTGGTTTGTGTATTGACTTTCTTTAGAGCCTGAATCTACAGAAACTAAGTAGAGGGTCGCCTTTTGTGCAGGAATTTGCAGCAGGTCTGATCCCTTGCGCGTGCTCCTCCACTTGCCCTCTCGACCCTCCCCTTTCTCATCGCCATCCATTTTATTCAGAGTGTAGATGGCGGGCAAAACACCTAAGCTCCAGGTGAGCTCCTACTCCATCCTGTAGGTGTCGTAATTTGTATGATGTTTCGTTATTAAGTTCAGCAATCTAATGCCTTGCTCTACTGTTTTTATTTTTAATCTCAACATTTCAAATTTTATCGGTCAGAGGTCACTTGAATGATTCATGGGAATTGGAATGTGGGGGCTCTCAAAGAATTTTTATAAATAAAAACCCAAATATCAACGTTTTCTAATCTCGCTTGGTGGTTGAGGTCTTATATAGAACATCATCGGTATAATGATGTTGAAAGCAACCTGCCAACATCATTTTCTCCGGAACATTGAGAACCGATAGGATTCTATGTGTATTTACACTGACATTCTCTCTCCTTCGACTAACTGAACATTGAATTAATGTCGTACATGCATCCTACTTCATATGAGCAGCGCTCATGTTTGAAAAAATAAACAGTGTGAGTTTACTATTAAAGTGGATGTCTTGTTTCTCCAGGAATGAGCTTAAAAAACACATGAGCTACTGTGACTAGGTGGCCACTTGATTAGGTGTATGTGTTAGTTTTATGTTCTGTAACATGTTAGCCGTAGGCAGTATTTTTGGACTGAGACTTGCTCCTGTTGTTTGTTTCAGATATTCAGTCTAAGATCTGAATTTCACCAATATGTCTTTTGTTTACATTTCCTGATGTGTTTTAGATGAACAGAATCACTTGTGTTTATATGGATAGTAGCTACTTTTACTTTAGCACATAAAGAACGGAATCTGTATGAGTATTTTTTAAAGCATTTCTACATAAGCAAAACATATGAAGGGGCAGTATGCTGGAATAAAATCATATATACCAATTTGTTTCTAGAGCAAGGATGAAAAGCACTCCATACATAATCACAAGGATGGTGATCCATTTGTTTCTAGGATGGTGGGACTTGAGGTCAAACTGCACAGATTTACATTCAACTTCGCTTGTTGATATTTCTGACATATACTTGATGGAATATACATAAATATGTGTTCTTTCTTATAGGTATGCACCAGATTCAAGGATCAGCTACTTGATGAAATATACAGGAGACTCTCCTACTCAACATTACCTTAAAAGAAGAATCAAGAATCAGTTCAATGGGAATTGGAATGATGAAAACACTTGTTTAAGCACATCTGATCCTCATAATAGCATATTTTTAATAAATCACTGTAGTCAAATCACTTTTTTTTATAGTTTCTATAGTAAAATCACTTACTATTGTGTATAAGTGCCATTAAGGATCAACCTAGATTTGCAGGATAGTTTGGAAGTTATACCCAAGGCATTATAATTGCTCTATATTATTATTAATTTCGTATATCATCACCTTAGACTACTCGAACTGTCGGGCATGCTTTGTGATTAAATCCATTTCAAGTGTAATGCAAGTATTGAATTGTGATCCATGAACAGCAAGCCCATTTGGGGAATGTATTTGAACAATGACCCAAGCAGTCGCACAAGTGGATCTGCACATATTATTGTCAAGGTATCGTCTCATCTTTCAATTTTCTTTGCCACTCTAAAATAATCGGTTTTCTCTTTCATGTGAGCATTTTGATATTTTTTTTCTAGAAGCTTGACAAGAAAACTAAAAACAAATAATTAGAGAAGATTAACCGGGCGGGAGGAGAGGGAAGACGGGATAAAGAGAAAAGAAATACATAGTAACGTTATATTGATTAAAGAGTTCTAGCAATGCATCTGCTTCTAACTATATATAAAGATCTTGCATGTGATTAGCAAGGGAGGAGATGGAAGAAGGGCTTGGCCACTTGGATCGTGAGATGACTATTCGGTTGACCATTTGTGCTATCTATTCAATGTCATGCATCATAGAAACAAAGATTAGTTTTGTTGTTGTGGATTTTGCAGAAAGCGAGTAGGTCATGGTGGATGAAGAGAACATTAACCGGCTGCACTTTTCGGTAAAAAAATTGGTCGCCTTGATTAGTTTATTTCTTATCAATTAAATTTGTATGTGAAGTACAAAAAGTTGATAATTGGGACAGAATTATGACTTTTACTATGTATCATTTTCATATATTCTCAACAACACATCTAGATTCATGTAGATAATAGTTTGAACACGTCTAGCAATTTACATGTCTTACGGGCAAGCTAAGCTATTTTCTTGATGATCCAAGCAAAGGTTCTTGATCAAATATAAAATATGTAATTTTCTGGTTTAGAAATAAATGGGCAATTCAACTTATAGTGGCGACTGATTTCCTCCTACACACGCTCGCTAGCAAAGCAGATTTACGACCAAGGCGGTTGCGGAAGGTTATAGGTGTGTGGTGGCCGTGATGCCTGGGCTATTGATGTTTGATTTGAGAGGAAGAAGAGAGATTGGCTGCTGATTTTGGGAGGAAGAAGAGAGATTGAGCGTGCTTTTGCTGCCGTGTGTGGTCTTGGGAGAGGAATAAAAGAGAGTCGTAGAGAGCTTTAAAGAGATAGCAAAGGATTGAGAGGCTACTGCTATTTGTATTGTTGTCGATGCTTGCACAATGTCAGCCGCTTATTATCTTGGGTTATTCATCTTTGAAAAACAATCATTTTCTCCCTTCAATAGTTTAGTCATGACTTAGTTTTACTTACTAGCCTCTCTTCATAATTATTTTTGGATTAAATTTAGCTTTTTATAAAGTTCTAAAGAATAGGACTATTTCATGCATCCGGCGGATATGGTTGCTATCCACACGAAAGGAATAAGATAGCATCCATGTTGTCGTCCCTTGTTGTTAGTTTGGATTCCTATTTACTTTGTGCGCCAATCCTTAATAAATGAATCGATTTGCGGTGTGGATGGGATTGACTTGTTATTTTGTTCGATTTGTAAAAGGGTTGCTCTGTGCAAATTTTTAACACAGTCATCATAATTGCATTTATAGCAACTACCTATTATTGAAATGATAGACGGCTCCAAGATTATGGTTGTACTATGCTAAATTGCTAATTGCTATTACTAGGAATAGATACTCATGTATCTCTAAAAAGACCACTAATGTACTCATTGTAAACAAAATGAAATTTATTTATGAACCGATTGTAATATTACCTCGGGTGAAGAATAACTTATACTCCACCCTGGGTGATGAATAGTATTACCATGTATATATAGTGTGTGTTGTGTGTGTGTGTGTGCTTCAGACATGTCGTTTAATTATCTATTTGGTTTATTCACTAATATCTGATTGAATCAGGCATGTGCGCTGAGGAGGGAAGAGGAGAGAACCATTGACATTTTTCATGCTCACGAACATTTTTATGCATAGCTTTCTTTTCCATGAGAACACATGAGTGTGGAGTCGTTGTAGAGCCCGAGATGAAGGGTGGGTCCAGATAGAACCGGAGGTACTAGCACTAAGATGGGAATGTGGTTGCCGCCCTTATCCCTTGTCATTGGCCCACACGGCGATGTTGATCACCGGCTCACTTAAAATACAAGTTGATGGATTTTGTGATAAGAGTGGCGGAGACGGAGGTTGGGTTTGGTATGTTTACTTACAAATTTGCATTCTTGGCATTGGGGGCGCCAGTGCGCAATACCTCCTCACTCTTGATGGCGGTGGTGAAACACACGGACACGGGGAGGGATCATGGCGGAAAAGAGCGGGCGGGCATTACAGGACTCCTCCTTAACGGTCTATGAGGAAGTATGGTGTGAAGGAGAGAGGGTGTCATGGAGAAAGTGAGGCGGATGTCACCCACTACGGCGGGAAATAGAGCGGAAAGGGGAGGGTCCGATGAGAAAAGGAGAGGGTGTGTCGTGGTGGTGGGGTTTTGCGTTGGTTTCACATGTTGGAGATAACATCACGAATAGTCTGGATAGCAACATTTCTTTCTTACATGTGGGCCGGATTTGGGGCACCCGGACTATCAAGAGGCAGTTGTAGTAGCTTGCGTTTGATGTCCGAACACATTCGGACGTATGAGGAAACAAATAATGTTAGACGTTGAATACGACTTTAATTGTTTCTCTGATTCATTTATATGCATTGTTGTCCGTAGCAGCCCGTAGCAACGCATGGGCATTCTACTATTGTTTTTGCATGATGGGTATGAGTTGAGAAAATGGTTTTTATTATACTTGCTCAAGCATCGTGCGAATGAAGAAAAAAAACTTTATTGATACTGTGCGAGAATTTCTTAAGCGCATTTGAATAATTTGTAATATAATTTTAGTTGGATCATCGATTTATGTGTATATATCGTCAATTCGCCTTTTTGTTATCAGTTTACATTACAAGTGAAGTAGACTTCAATTATTATGCAATTGTGTCCATGCTATATTGTTTCTTCCTGTGATATTTTACATGGATTATTTTATATACCTTCAGTAATATATTTCAGAAGCCCGTGGCAACGCACGGGCATACTACTAGTGATATGTAAATGTTGTCATCGTACTACTACTAAATGTTCAGTTACTAATTGTTTGAAATGTAAACATGTATGTTGGTTAGGTACTATAGAAAATTTAGTAGTGTACTATGGGAATGTCTTACGCGACGGTCCTTTCGGGGTGGATGTGTCCTTGTGTGAGTCGACTACAGTTGTAGTTAGAGACATGGTCAACATGGGTTACTGTGGTATCGGAAAGGTGCATCCGGCGGTGTTTGGCCCAGGATGCGGGGAAAAATGACAATGGAGGCCTTCGTCATTTGTCGGAGCAAATGATGGGACAAATTTGCCCGTTGGGGTTTGCGGCTGTCACGGTGATCGATCGTGGGGTCGTACATGAGGTTTGCAAGCAATCCTAATAACCCAGTGTTTGGTCGGCCCGATGGTGTATGTGGAGTTCATTTCGATCCATGATGTTGCGGATCGCGATGGCGAGGCGGTGAGGTTGAGTTGGCCATCACATCAGCCCTAGCATCGGCCCGCCGGAACCGACAGGCGACCGGCACTGTATGACCACAGGATATTGGTCTCTCGGCCCTTGACATGAGTGAACACGTGGAGGGATTGCGAGGCGCTTCGATGATGATGATCACTCTTCGCGTCTTAAAGTCAGCGAAGAAGAAGATGTTCCTCCCCGAGAGGGGCGGTCATGGCGTCAACTTGCAACTGAGTTTTTACGGGATATGAGCATCACAAATGAATTTCACTCTGTTTACGGCCTAGAAGCGGGAGCACGGAGGTTGGGCAGGTTTTCCCGGACAAGAAGTCTGCTTACCAAGCAATTAATAGGTATGCAATCGCCCTCCACCGCCAAAGAAAAAGTGAAGCGATCGATAAAAAGAGTTGAAGGTCATATGCATCCACACTGCGTGAAAGGTTATGCCGGAAGAGTTCTCGCTAGGCTGAAGCACAGGGTATGCCGGTCATGGCATATCACAAAAATAGTCTTGACATAAATAGCCGTGAGCAAAGCTGGGACTCTTCGATCCTTTGCAATGTGACGGCAAGATATGTGGCACGGTGATGGAAAGCGATTGTGCAGGAAGTCTCAACATTAGTGTTAGGGCTTTGCAAAAGATCACGAGAAGATCAGATTGGCTTCACATCGACTCTGACAAAGGCTAAGCGGCGTCGCGAAGGAAAATATATTCAAGAACTTGTATGGAACCTATGAGAAGGCCTATTCTTATGCCCCCAGAGTGCTTCATCAGATAGCAAGTGCTAACAGGGGGACTCAAGTTTGGCGGAGAGAACCTCAGAACCCAAAGAACCCGGGTGAGCTAATCCTGGACCGCTTATTCTGGGCATTCGCCCAGACTATACAAGCCTTCGAGCAATGTCGCCCGTATTATCGATTGATGGTACCTTTCTCCTTTGGAAAGTACAAGGGCACACTATTGGTGGCGATTACGGCGAGATGCAAATAATCAGCTTCTTTCTATTGCATACGCACTGGTCGAGAGCGAGAACAAAGATAGCTGGTTGTGGTTCCTGAGCTGCGTGAAGATGGGTGTCATGAAAGAGCGTTTAGGTGTTTGCATCATCTCTGATCGCAACACATGATTATTAAGTGCTCTCGACATAATTAAGCAGTCGTCAGAAGAGTGGAAGTGGCCTGATCTAGAGGGAAGGTGGTGCATGCGGCATTTGGCGACAAACTTTTACTCCAAATTCAAGAATAAGGATTGGTTCAAGTTATTCAAGAGGATGTGCATGCGAGAAAACTCAAGCCAAAATGAATGCCATCTGGGCATGTATCAATGGTGAGATCGGTAGCGCGGCTTTGCCGCAGAGAGAAGACCGGAGGGTCGAAGGACGGCCATAAATTTGAGCTAGTGGATCGGCGAGGATTGCCTGATTTGTCCAAGTGGCGCAGCTCACGACAGGGGCTCGGTATGGAATAATGACCCGGCAACATGTCGAGGTGTACAATGGTGTTCTTAAAGGGGTGAGAGCCTTGCCTATCACAGCCCTAATCGAAGAAACTTGGAACGGACCTGTCATACTTTGCGTACAGGGGTTACCGTGGCTAAAGCACTAGTTGAATTGAACAAGCCATGGTCAGAGAAGATGCAAAGACATCTAGAGCGAGAAAGCAAAGAAGTCCCAAAGCCATGGGCTGCAGGAAAGTGGGCGCGCCTTAGGAATAAGTGGGAGGTAAATGTGCGAGCCAAGTATGCGTTAAGGGTCACCACAGAGGATCAAAAAGCAATTTGTCACCCTCGCCCAACGTCACTGTGAGTGCATGTGTAACAAGCCCAAGCTTGAGGGCTACCCTTGTAGTCATGTGCTCGGTAATTTGCATATCAAAAAATCGGTGTTGAGCCATACATATCACCGTGCTTCAACATCTACAATCTGTACAACACTTGGAGCGGTGAGTTACGGGCACAGGGCATTGATATGAACTACAAAATCTTTGTGGCGGATGGGCGAAATGGGTTCGAACGCCGACTTGATGAGAACCGCCAAGGGACGATGTCGATCTAGGCGTCATCGCAATGACATGGACCATAGCCGGATGGGAGAACCAAAGGCGATGTCGCGTTTGTAGGTGTCCTGGACATTCACGTAGGGAATGCCCGTATCGAGCGAACAACACCGCATGATGTTGATTTATCTGTACTCGCTATGTCTACTTATATTTGTATTAAACTTTTATTAATATAAATTGAATCTGTTTGTGTTATTGAATCTCTTTGTGTTGTTGTATTTATATTTATTTTAAAGTGATTCTCTTTGTATTATTGTACCCGTGATGTTAACTTCAGCTAATTAATGTAAATTATATCTCTTTGTATTATTGAATCTCTTTGTGTTATTGTATTTATATTTATTGTACATTGAATCTCTTTGTATTTTTTTTGTATGTTTCTGTGCAGGTTATGGCTGAAGTGCCGCGGCTTTTGGAGGGGCCCCATGACGTCGGCCACCATTGCCACCTATTTTTGAACCCAAATAAAGAACATGATTATCAGAGTTTCAGACTTCGAACCGTAAAGAAAACCTGGCCAATACACAATTATTTCATTCCTCACCTTGACGCTTATGGACTACATGCTTTTGCTAGGCTCACATCAAGCAAAGACCCATCCGATTACGTTCGGACCCATCCCTTTTGACATCCCTCGTTGACCGGTGGAGACCTGAAATCCACACCTTTCACTTTTGTTTTGGGGAGCTTGCACCTACACTGAAAGATGTTTCTATGATCCTTGCTCTACCAATTAGAGATGAGCCGTTAGTCTCTCGACGAGTGTCTAAAACTTGGGCACAAAATATATCAGACCGTCTTGGGATGACAATGCGAGAATCACAACGTCTTTGGTGGCCCTCGTGGCATCCCACTCCCCTGGCTTCATGATAACTTTCTTAATATTTCTAGCTTCGCTGATTCTGAGACGAGAAAAATACATCTGTTTGCGTATTTGTTGTGGCTCCTCGGGGTTATGTTTCCAAATTCACACGGGGACGTACTTCTCCCTGGTCTCATCTCCATTGTGGAGAAGATGGTAGATGAACATTTACCCGAGCAGCCAAATACAGCTTCGGTTCTGCCATTCTATCTCATACATATAGAGGCTTGTGTGATGCCACACAAAAAACTTTCTTCACAAAAAAAGCTCCGTTACTTTGTGTCCCCTATGATTTTCTACAGTTGTGGTCCTTGGAATACCTCCTTGTAGGACGACCTCATATAATAAATCCCATACACCCATACGACTATAGCGAGGGCAGCTGTGTAACTCTGGCCGGCCAATTGGACAAAACACGGAAATATTGGTCTCCAAGTATTACGAAAAATTGTTACACTATATACCACCAGCAGTTTGAGGCACTTGATGAGTCCGTAGTCACATGGAACCCATGGACTCGGGAGCATGTATAGATGGTCTTTAATATACGAACCATCACACGGGCATGTTGACCGATAGTGCATTACAGGTGACTCGCTGCTACTTATTGTTCTGTGGTGTGTTGAGCCTTACAACCCAGGCGTGTCATAAGGCAGTTACATGCGTATTAGGAGATTCCACCACCTTTTCCAAGATGTACCGACGAGGAAACCCATAAGTAAGATGTGACCTCCCTAAATAGTTAGTGTCCTTTTTAATTTACTAAACTCACACTTTGTTACATAATTTGCAGGCTAACCAATATGGACCACGGTTGGAGTCTTTACGATTGGAGGAAACGCAACATTCAATGGGTAAAGAAGTGAGAAAATGTCGCGATAGAAGATAGATTGTATCAACTTAGGTACATTTTATTTACATTATTTATTACGATGACCATACGATGCGCCGAAGATGCTTTGCTTTCATCACAACGGTTGATGTTATTATATAATTTTGCAGACCGTGCGATGGAAGTACAGCTCAAGCGTACAAGCAATGGTACTGCATCAACACGCATTACAAGCCTGGCCGCTCAACCAGCTACGATACCAACAAATCTCACGCACGAGGAGCAGATGCAGAGACCTGTTGAGCTGCATGCAGCTTACTATCATGACCGGGTGGTAATCACTAGTAATTTTTTCAGGTCCATCATTTCATAATCATTTCAACCAAGTAACAACCAAATATTTTTCCAGCTTCAAACTGCCCATGATATAGGGCAGATGGCGACGGAAAGCATGCCGCCCAGGGCTATTAAGTCATTCAATAAACATGTAAAAAAATACATGCTAACAAAGTTGAGATGTGGTAGAGGCGACGACGTTGTCCTTTGGGCGTACAACATGCCGATCGAGGTCAGCCGGACCGAGTGCGGTGCCGTCGTCCGAGACCGAGGCGGCGTACAAGCCATGGGCAGCGGGGAGGGTCGAGTACTACAATGACATTGCCACGACATGACTCTTCTCGCCACTACTTGGCTCTTCTTCGGTCTTTGCCGTCGAGGCGGACATCGCAGGACCATGGCATGGGCTTGGATTCGATGCCCGAGCTGTATCTTTCCCCAAACCCATATGCATACACGAGGATATGGCGAGATACACTCAAGATGAGGGATCTCAAGTATCTCTCCACGCGAGGATCTCCATGCCCGAGTAGACTCGTGTCCCATTTAAACCGATTGCAGGTAGAATGTCCGAGACGATGCAGGCGAGGATCGTCGGTAGTCATGTTTACATTTTAATGCATTTACATTGATATTACATATTATCCTCTAACAGTTTTTGTTTACAATGTTTCTATGTGCAGGGCATACCGATGTAAATTGGAGCGATGAGTACACCCAACCCGGCGACAATGTTAACGTAGTAGATACGGATTTCTTGAGAGGACGCGTTCTTGCCCATCTTTTATCCCCGAGGAGTCACAACAACCATACGCCTACAATTACGCATCGGGTTACGCAACAAGGATTACAGACTCCACCACCAATGCGAGAGCCCGGAACCACGGGAAGACCAAGCTGGAATGCAGTCGCGGTCTTCGTGTAACTCGACCACCTAACCGCTTGGAGCTTTCCGGTCCAAAGGGAAGGCCAGGTGGCCGTCGTCAACTACAATGATTCATCTATCCACGTGCACGACCCATTGTATCTACATATGTCAGTATCAGACTTTTTGATTTGAACATCTATGTATGCTGAAATAAAAATGCACCGATCGGGAACAATTTTCAGCGTATATCTCCTCGACATACTATCCGCTCCACTCTTGACTTATGTTTTCGCGCAACCCTTTCCCTTTAATATTTTCCGCCAACGCTTTCCCTCCATATGTTCCCGCCAATTCGTTTCCCCGCCAACCCGTTTCGCCATATCTTCACCTTAACCGTTTCCGCCAACCCCTTCCGCCATATGTTCCCGCCAACCCTTTCCGCCATATCGCGATCGTTCTTTCCGCCATTTTCTCCTCTCTACCTATAAAACCCCCTTGAGACGGAGGTGGATAAGCATTCGAGTGTAGTGTAGTCGAGATGTCCCATTATCCTTTCGATCGTAGTTTTCACCCTAGGATGAGCGGCACTCTTACGAGGCTAGCTACCGATTTCGGGGATGGACAATAGGATAGTTCCATGGGGACGAACTCACGGTAGTGACACCATAATGAATGAGTTGGCTCACCAATTACGTGGAAGTGCAGGTGGCACTGAAAGGACCTATGAGGAGGTACGTAAAGAACTTCTTAGGTTGAATGCAAGGTGGAAGAAGGTAGTGGAGCCAGAAGAGTGAAACTTTCGGAAGGACTGCATAAAAGCATCCATTTTTATGGGTCGAGGAGAGCGAGGGCGAAGATGATATCTTCATGCCGCCGCTTCCGGGTCTTGCATCGTCAAAGGGCAAGAGTTACGCATCGTCTAAGGGCAAAATCTTGCATCCTCGAAGGGCAAGAGTTCTGCATCGTGTAAGATTTCTGCATCCTCGAAGGGCAAGAGTTCTGCATCGATGGAGGATGACGATGATGCCTTCATGTAGTTTTTAAGCTGTATTCCAGTTCTACCATTTAATTCGGATGTACTTGCATTATTAGTTTGTACTCTCTTATTGTAGGGCATTATGTTCTATCTTAATTTTATTTTGTAGTTGTTGCACGATGTTCGATATTAGTGGAGGGAAAGAAAATGCCACTACTTTATTCTAAAACTATATTTTTTCCATTACGACCGCGGTACAACTGAAAATAAGATACATCGTAGGAATAAAGCTACATTTAACTCCTGAAATAAAGCTACATTAAAGTGCAGAAATAAAGATACAAATGTTTGTGAAATTAAAAATACTACCACAGGAATCTACTGAGTCCAGCGTGGATATTTTCCTTTTCCATCGCCATGACTTCTTCTGCTGCCTTGGCCTCCACGAGCCCTTTCTTTCTTTCTCTGCCTCTCCGCCTCACGAGCCTCCTTTATTGTCGTTCCTGCTCCTCCATGCGACGAGCCTCTTCCCTGTTTTCTTTCCTAAATCCTGAAAAAAACGGTGTTGCTCCGCATAGTATTCTTTTAAATCTCTCTCTTGCTCTGCTTTCTCCTCAGCTTCCGCCTTCTCGCGTCGCTCTTCCGCAAAGAAACTATTCCATGCACGGCGACTCTTTCACAAATCTCGATCCTTTGCCCAAGCCGGCTTCTCCGTGTCAATCCAACGATAGTACATGCCGCGATGGCGGAGGAGACTACAACAAGAAACAAGAATGTTACTAAAGAATCAATCAAAATACCAACAATATCTATTACGTGATGGTTAAAGCATACCGAGGCTTGTCGTACTCTGAAATAGCTACGGCAGATCTTCCTCATAATTGGCGCACATGAAAAACTTCATGCCCAACCAATCTGAAAAATCCGTCACCTCCTTCACCTTGCAAAGATCGCCACACCAACACCGGGGATTGCCACCCCGGAGGCAAACTTGCATTCTTCATTTTCCTCGGCCTAATGCTTTGATCCGAACAAGGCAAACTCATACCGACTGAAAAAATATATTTACACACTTTGCGCAATGGCGATTTCGAGGATGGCTGCACGAGAGCCTCGGTGTCTCCTTTTATAGGCTCAGACGATAAATGATGGCGAGAAAATAAGCGAAACGAGAGAAAATTAGGCGGGATATTTTAGGATCCACAGTAGTGTCGGCACAACAGGTTCCACGACATCGGATTCCTTGATGCGTCGTATCCGGCGAGGCGAAAAAGCAAAAGCCAGAGTGATTCCCGCCCGTGAAATTCGTTGTCCTCCGCGCGTGGGAATCAGCCCAATTTGCAACAGCGAGCCCGTCAAATTCGTCTTCATTGCAGCGTCGGAATCGATGCGAAGACGCCGCCCTTGATATGGCGGCGGGCCGCACCTCGCCTTCCGTCTGACGGTCGGCGTGCACCGGCCCATTCTTTGTCGGCGAGGTGGCCGCCTCGGCCGATGTGGCCGAGGCCCAGCTGGCGGGGCCAGCGTGAAGCGAGAACTGTCGGCGAGCGGCAACCGCGCCGGTAGCCTGGCCGCCTCGCCCGATGGCGGCGAGCCCACTGCCCGCCCGTTCCGTCAGCGGCGCGACGCCTTTGTAAAGCCGTTCGGTGGGTTGGCCGCCTCTCTGCGGTGGCGGCGAACGCCGCCTCTGGCGTGGCGGCGGGTGCTGCGATGTCGCTGCCGCGCTGCCGCCACCGGCGAGGGTCCTTTTGTCAAATTGATCCAGAGGTAGTCTTTTTTGCCAATTCATCTCGGCAGGGGGTCCTTTTGGACAAAAAATCCCCCTCCTAGTACGATGCGAGTAGGCCCGTGCGTCATCTGCGCGTACGAGTTACTACAATAAGCCGAACCCATCAGGTTCAAGTTTTAGACTTAAGAAATTGGCCCTCGTATTTTTTGGATTTATGTTAGGTCTTTCGGCGTTGTGCATCCGGTGGAAGAAGACGTCTGTGCCGGCTTCGTTAATCCCGAGATGATGTGTCGGCTCGGTCTGCTTGTAGGAAGTAAGGTGTGCGTGAGTGCATTCATAGAGGACGAGGCCCCCGCGTGGCGGCTGCAAGCGGCGACACTGAACAACTTCGGACGGCGACCCCTCCGCCGTCTCCATCCCTAAATGCGTCGGCAATGACGGTGGCGAGCCTATTCTTTTAGGCGCGATCGTCCTCCGTTCTTTGGCTTGTCTTGGCGCCCGGTAGTGAGGTCGTCGCGCGGGCTGCGGCCATGGGTCGGGGCCGTCTTCCTCGCGCGGGGCGGCGGATCCAGGGTAGTTGCACCAGGATCTAGTGTGGAGCTAGTGGTTGGCTGTGGTGGCGGCCCGGTGGTTGTGCCGGGTGCCATGGGCCGACGCGCGGCGGGGAGATGGCTTTTGTTTCTTTTTAGTGTGATTTAGATTTTCGCGAGGACGCTATGAAGTCACAAAACATGGACCCAAGTTTTGTGTCATCCAATCTAACCTCGGTAACCTCACCAACCAAGTGGGATATAAGCAGTCCATCATATTTGACATCTGCTTCATCATCCTCCTCGGTTTCGGGTTAGGTATGGAGGCATTACACTTCGGAGAAACTTTTAATCGGCCAATCTCCATAAGTTTAAGCACCCCATGTTAGAGTTAAACACGACTTAGTATTCCATAGTTGTACGAGTACAGAAGTTACACGTACAGGTATGTGTGTCTGTGTCTTACTAGTATTAGCGCTACCGACTAGGATTGGTAGTTAAGATGGCTACTATATATAGGTACATATTCCCATGTCATGTACCACAACGAAAGCAATAAAGAACCAGGCTCGAGACGAGCCTGTTGCAATCCATCATCTTGTTACGCGTGTGTTCCGTCGAGAGAAGTCGCTAGGTTCCGTCGTAGTATACATACGTGAGTACATACCGGTGAGACGCATACGAGCGAGGCTGGCGGGAATCGATCAAGCTGGCTGTGTGCTAGCTTGCTTGCTAGGTAGTTGCACGTACGTAGTGATCCTGGGTGATCTGATCTAGAGATCAAAAGCCAACAATTGGTATCTAGAGCCTCAACGATCTACGATCTATGATGACGGACAGCGATGCTGAGTCGGTCAAGTCCGGCAACGGCGGTTCCAAGGCGAACAAGAATGGCGACAAGGTGAAGAAGGGCGGCAAGTCAGTGACCAGTGGTGGTGGAGCAGGCGGCGTAACGTCTGAGCGCATCGCAACATCCCCATCCGATGCCGATGCTCACCGACACCAACTACGGCGTGTGGGCGGTGAAGATGAAGATTATTCTCCGAACCCTCACGAGTGTGGGAGGCCATCACGGACGACGGCGTCGACGAGGAGTGCAACGAAGGTGCCATGGCCGCCATAGCCCGGTCTGTGCGGTTACGTCTTGATGACATTGGCGGAGTTCGAGGCTGACAAGAGAGGCGTGGGCAGCACTCAAAGAGATGAGGATCGGAGAAGATCGCGTCCACGAAGGCTCGGGCACAAGTCTTTGAGCGCCAATTTCACAAGTTGCGAGATGGAGGAATCTGAATCGGTGAGCGACTATGCCATGCGTCGACTACATTGGTGGGAAAGATCCGCCGCTTGGTGCAAAGCTCGAGGAGTCCGAGATTGTGGAGAAAGTTTTCAGTTCGGTGGTGATAAATTCACGTACATCATCGGCACGCTCGAGCAGCTTTACGACATCGACGACATGACCATAACGGAGGCGATCGGACGCTTGCGAACATGGAAGAGAATGCTCGTGGTTGTCGGAAAGGCAAAGGAGAAGGTGGTGACCAACTCATGTACTCACGCGCAGATTGGGAGTCCCCAAGTAGCAAAGGAAGGCGCAACGTTGGCGAAGGCTCAAGCAACGCCTTGACGCGGCGGACAAACCGAAGAAGGCAAAGGAAAAGGCAGACCACAAGGTCGTGGTAAGGCGGACCGATCTAAAGAGCGGAAGCCACGGAACTTGGATATGTCCGAGGTCAAGTGCTATAACTATAACGAGATGGGTCACTTTGCGAAGGATTGTCCGGAGCCTAACAGGCGGGAGATCAAGGCAAATTTGGCGAAGCAAGAAGACGAACGTCTAGGTCTTCTGATGGCCGAAGTTTGTGATCTCGCCCAAACAGTGGTTGTGAAACCAAGCCGGAAGGTGCTACTTCATGAGAAGAAAGTAATACCAAAGTTATCCGGGAGCCATAACGTGTCGTGGTATCTCGACACGGGTGCCAGTAACCACATGACAGGGTGCAAGGAGAAGTTCCTCGAGCTGGAATGTGATGTTCAAGGCTCGGTCAAGTTCGGTGATGGTTCAAATGTGGAGATTTGCGGGCAAGGTTCTGTCCTCTTTGAGGGTCTCACAGGAGAACATCGCATACTCACCGGAGTGTACTACATCCCACGGCCCATAACAACATCATCTCTGTCGGGAAACTTGGCGAGAATGGATGCAAGGTGGATATTGAGAACGGAGTGATGGCGATCTTCGACAACCTCCTAAGCGTGCTAAGCGGCGTGTGAATCGCCGCCTTGAACAGGCTCTATATCCTCAACCTTGATCAATCTCAGCCGGAGTGTTGGCTCGCCAAGAGTGATGATGATTCGTGGTTATGGCATGCTAGATTTGGACACGTTAACTTCTACGCTTTGAAGAAGATGTCGAAGATGGAGATGGTATCCGGGATGCCATTTATCGACCATGTTGATCGAGTATGTGACGGGTGCTTGGTTGGAAAACAACCGCATGAGCCGTTCCTGCTCGGTCTACCTATCGTGCAAGTGATGCACTCGAGCTGCTCCATGGTGATCTATGTGGCCCTATCACCCCAAAGAACTCACGGAGGAAAGAAGTACTTCTTCCTTGTGGTAGATGACTACTCGAGATATATGTAGGTCGTTCTCCTCTCGATCTAAAGATGAGGCATTTGAAGCGTTTAAGAAATTTGAAGGCTGCAGCGGAGCTGGAACACAAGCTGAAGGTTCGCGCTCTCTGGACGGTCATCGGCGGAGAGTTTACGTCAAGCGAGTTCAACGACTACGTGAGAAGATTGGCATAAAAGGTTCCTCCACGGCACCTTATACGCCCGCAGCCAGAGCGGTGTTGTTGAAAGGCGCAATCGAACCGTCGTTGACATGGCGAAGTTTACTCAAGAGCAAGAACTTGCGGGGATTTTTGGGGAGAAAGCTGTCTCGACGGCGGTCTATCTTCTCAACCGGGCTCCAACAAAGGCGTGTGTCGGCAAGACTCTGTATGAAGCAATTCTGGACGTAAGCGAATGTGTCTCATCTACGGACGTTAAGTGCGTGGCGCATGTGAAGGCAAGGCGGAGCCGCATCTCTCAAAGCTTGTCGATCGAAGCACCAAGATGGTGTTCATCGGATACGAGAGGAGTTCCGGCACCAAGGCATAAGCGCTTCTACGATCCACGAACCAAGCGTCTACAGTTTCACGCGACGTTGTGTTTGAAGAAAACCAAGCGTGGAATTGGGCGCGGCGGTAAACGATGCTCCAAAGCGGTAACATATTCCTTTGTTGAATTTCCAACCGATGATGATGCGGGAAGACATCCGGTGGTTGGCAAGGCGAGGTGACCGCAATGGCGGTGATCACCATGGTGCCGACACCGATGGCGACGCCACATGGTCGTAAATAAGGTGATAGCGACAACGGCACGCCGCGACGCTACGCGGAGATCTCGACAATAAAGGCGCATAGTGATGATGACAATCAAGATGATGGTCACGATCCGCACGACTACGCCAACGACGCGGATGCCAACGACCGGCATCTACCACGCTCGAGACTCAACCGTCTTCCTCAAGTGCATCGACACCGACACAATTTGTATCGTCTCGCTTCGCCAAGCCACGGCGGATTCTTCCGGGCCTCGTCGCTTCTAAGCCCCTCAAGAAAGTCTACAAATCGCATAAAGCCGATTACACTCGAATACTCCGATTTGTGTTTACTCGGAGTTGAGGCCGGCAGCGAACCTTCGTAAAGCGAGCAAAAGTTCAAGTTGGGCCGACGCCATGGATGAGGAGATGAAAGGCGATCGAGAGCAATGGCATCGTGGACTTTAGTAACCCGACCTCCGAACCAAAAGGCCATAGGTTTGAAGTGGGTTTACAAGTTGAAGAAGGACACGAAGGGTGCCATTGTGAAGTAAAAGGCAAGACTCATTGCAAAGGGCTACGTACAACGTCAAGGAGTTGACTATGAGGAGGTGTTTGCACCAGTTGCTCGAATCGAGACGGTAAGAGTGCTCCTAGCTTTGGCAACACAAGAGGATTGGAAGGTTCATCATATGGATGTGAAATCCGCTTTCCTCAACGGCGAGCTCAAAGAAGAAGTGTACGTGGAACAACCCCTCGGCTACGAGAAGAAAAGAGAAGAAGGGAAAGTGTACAAGCTCAAGAAGGCACTTTACGGGCTGAAGCAAGCGCCAAGAGCTTGGAACTCAAAATTAGACCGAAGTTTGGTCTCGCACGGGTTCAAAAGACGTCTCCTCGATGATATAAAAGACAGATTTTCAAGCACCGAAGAACAGGTGAAGATCGACGCAACCAAGATGGAGCGTTGGCGTCGAGCATTGGATGAGCCGACGACAGTAAAGGCGGTCCCTGGAATGCTACGAAGAACGGCGAAAGCAACGCCTATGAGTGGCAGCAGTCGAGTTTGGGATCCAGGACAAACCAAGAACGTCATGTTTAAGGGGTGAATGTTAGAGTTAAACACGACTTAGTATTCCATAGTTGTACGAGTACAGAAGTTAGACGTACAAGTATGTATGTGCGTGTCTTACTAGTATTAGCGCTACCGACTAGGATTGGTAGTTCCGGGTAAGCTAATATATATAGGTATATATTCCCCTGTAATCTGTGTATCACAACGAAAGCAATAAAGAACCAGGCTCGAGACGAGCCTGTTGCAATCCATCATCTTGTTACGCGTGTGTTCCGTCGAGAGAAGTCGCTAGGTTCCGTCGTAGTATACGTACGCGAGTACATACCGGCGAGACGCCACGAACGGTTGCTGGGAATCGATCAAGCTGGCTGTGTGCTAGCTTGCTTGCTAGCTAGTTGCACGTACGTAGTGATCCTGGGTGATCTGATCTAGAGATCAAAAGCCAACACCCCAACCGGTATATTAATTTCATTATCATTCTTTCCCATAGAGCATCCACCATTCTTTAAACTAAAAGAAATACGTGAATCTGAAAAAGGAAAGAGAAGATTTTGCGGATAAGTTACCTGGAGTGGTGTCGAAATTATATGCAGCCTGACGTTGCATTGCCTTGTCCATAGCATGTTCGTCAGTCGGAGAAGAACCATCAACGGAGACGGGTTACGACGCCGAAGGGGAGAGCTCTCCTCAGACATAAGAGCCACCGGTGTGACCGGACGATCCGTCGACGATGACGAAGCAGCAGGATGTCAAGTCGAGCCGGATGGCCGCGCGGGTCGCCGGCTCGTCGTCGGCTTTTGTCCACGAAACATGGGGAAGAGGACGCGACGCAATCATGCCACCGTGCAGGCGAGCGAGATCGGTAGTGGAGGAGGTTCGCTCGGCGTGGGTGTGTGATGTGACGGTGTGCGTCACCGGGAAAGAGGGGGTGCACGGAGCGTGCTTGCGAGCGCCCCGCTCAACGTACGTGCGCGTGATGCTTCATCAGTTTGCTTGCCGTGCCGCGCGATGCATAGCGATTGAAGACTTGTGTTGGTCACTCCTCCTAGTACGATCGCGTGGAGGTTGTTGCGAGTAGGGCCGTGCGTAATGAATCAGATCACGCGTCAAAACCTGTGATTGGATCATTAGAAAAAGAGTGATATTCCAACCCCCCCCCCCCGGGGGGGTTTAAAATTCTGAACCTAAGATACTGATGCTCGTATTTTCTGAATCTATTTTAAGCCTTCCGGTGATGTGCGTCCAGTGGGAGAAAATGTGACGTCTATGCTAACTTTGTCAATCTTAAGATGACGTGCCGACTCAATCTATTTATATGGATAGGATATGCATGTGTGCATTTATAGGGATGAGCGTATGCGCGTATGTATGAGTGTCCACGTCTGTACTTGTTAAAAAAATTGATCATGCGAGGAAACTCGAGCGCTAGCAAACGTCACTTGTTCGGTTGTGACACGACAAAACTAAGGGCATGAACGCTGACCCAAAAACCACTCACATCCATCTAAACCGAACTGTCTGGTCGTGTTTTACCATCCAACGCAGTGTCCCATCCTTCGCGGACCGGTCCGGACCTCCGTTTTTCAGGAAAGTGGAGGCAAACTCGGGGGCTTTGCGGAGTCCGGATACCATCCACGTAGGTCTCCGACACCCGTGGCCCATCCAAAAAAAACCTCTGGCCCCTTTTCTCCCACTCTCCCCTGCTTCCCCCTTTCTTCATCTAGACCCTCATCATCCGCCGCCGACGCTGCCCAGGCATCCCCAGACGTCAGCAAACCCCACCAACCCGCCTTGGACTATGCCGCGTCCACCTAGGATTTTTTAATGTCTTAAGTCATAACACTTACAAAATTAAATGAGCATTTCGTAAAATGTATGAATACTTGTAAAATTATATTATTGTTTTTATATAAAATACATCAGCACTTTTAAAAATTGCGCAAACACTTTTATAAAATACATACAAAAAATTCTAGTTGAGCCAGCCTTTTAAAATACTTACAGTTTTTCAATTCAAGAATAATACATGATCGATCTTTAAAAAGAATAGATGAACAACTTCTGTAAGTACATAAAGATTTCCATTTTTATTTGAGTGGATATTTTATAACTAGATGATGCCCTGCATAAATAAGGTGGTACAATAATACTTAAAACTAATGCAAAAGCAAATGTAATAGTGTTCTCGCTATACATTTTAATCAAAATATATGAATCATGTGATAAATGATATATACAAAAGGAGATTTTTGTTGTGGTTGAAGTTAACGGAATACCATTTGTTTAACAAAAATATGCACGAACTATATAGACTTGCTCCAAGCGTCCAACACGTATATGACCCGTGACCACACAAAAAATTTGTTGGCATAGTTACATGGATAAATTATTGCAAAAGATGTAACTTATGATTACATGAGTGACATGCCCATGTGGCAGGGCTGAATGGAAGGAAAAAAAATAGCGAGGCCACAATTATCGCGATTCATTAAATATGTAGTGGGTGTACCCCAACCAAAATAATATTGGAAAACCACGCGTACAAGCTTGGTGTGCCGGCAAAAGCTAAATATCACATATTGCGAGGTCGATGTAGCGCGTGAGGGCTATATCGATATAGCTCTCATCTCGCCTGAAGGTTTTCTTTCCCTGTTGTTTTTGCGTCCCGCTTGGGTACTATTTTTTCGTTCGTTTGCTCGTATTATCTCTATCGGTCGTGTGTTGTTCATTGTTTGGTCGGTTTTCTTCTACTTCTTTTTGCTGTCTTCTTTTGGTTTTCTTTGGCTTTTTCTGTTTCCTTTGCCGCTTTCACCGATATTCTCCGTTTCTTTCTCAGTTTTCATCGGGGTTTTCTCTTTTCTTTCTTTTATTCTACGATTTCTCTGGGCCTTTGTTTCTTTCTCGGTTTTCACTGTTTTTTTATTCTTTTTTGTATCTTTGTTTTTTTTATTTGTTGGTTTTCTTTGTTTTTTTATATTGCTCTTGTTTCTAGTCTTTTTGATTGGTTTCCTTTTCTAATTTTATTGTTTCTTTTCCAATTTTCATTGCTTTTCTTTGTTTCTCATTGCTTCTTTGTCGCTTTTCATCGGTTACTATTTTTTACACGCATGTCTACTTCTTTCATTACACAATGTACATTTTAAGCATGCACTTCAAATATTTTGTTTATGCATGCTAATTTTTAAAAGTACCTGAAGTACTTTTTTCATCTGAAATACATGTTTTGTACACCTTTTTTAATACATGTTCAACATTTTTAAAAATACATGGCGAGCATTGTTTATGGCAATAAAATTTTGTTCATACACAATGTACATTTTTTGTATACATCGAAAACATTTATATACACATATTTAACATTTTCTGTAAATATATGTGTATATTTATAACTTTAATGTATGTTATTCATTTTCGTATACAGTATGAACAATTTCTATATCGGTTTTAAAATATTCATGGTTAACACTTTTTAAAAAAATCTGAGATATATTTTCTGTACACATTTTACATTTTTCGTATACAGTAAGAATATTTTATACTTATTTAAAAATTTCAAATACATGTTTAACATTTTTTCAGTTATATTTTTAATATTCACTTTTTCCAACAGATTTCACATTTTCTGTATATTCAAGAATTGTTTTGTGTTATACATGTTCAAAATTTTCCAAATACATAATTAACATTTTTTCAGATATATATTTTGATGTCTACTTTTTTATACAGATTGCACATTTTTCGTATACATAACAAACATTCTTCTTATATATGTTTAACATTTAGCATATGAATGATTAACATTTTTGTAATAAAATTCCAATATCTAAATATATTCATTTTAATAATTAACGAAAATACGAAAACATAAATTAGCGTGAGGTCGAGCTCGCGCGCATATGCGAGTGTTGCTTCTGCCTAGAACCGTCCTCCTGAAGTGAAGTTGCCATAAGTAGGCCGTGGGCCTCAGACACAGGTCTTCCCGGGCCGAGGGCCGACTAGCCAATCTGTTTTCCGTAAACAAGCAGGTTTTTCTTCGTGAGCTTGTCTCCTTTTTCTTTTACTTTCTCCTTCGTTTCTTAAATAATTTGTACTAATTTCTATTATCTTTCCTTAATAATTTTTACAATTTTCTTTCCTGTTTTAACAACTTTATCCATGGAGACTTTAAAAAAATGTCCATAGTGTAAGGTCCATTGTATATTTAAAAATAATCATTGTGTTTATCCAAAAATTTTCAACATGCATTTGGATGATCGCATACAAAAATAACTGTCAAGGTTGTTATAAATATTCTCCGCATATTTCAAAACAATTCAAAATCATTAAATTAGTACTGCAGGTTGTTTACCAAGTAGGTTTGGGGTATTATGCAAAATGTCATGACAGACATAACCAAAAACATCACCTTCCTTTATTAGTAGGTATAGATGAGGCTTCGCTTTGATCTTTTCACTTTTTATCATTTGTTTTCTTACGCCTTTTCCCTCTTCTTTCCTATTTTTCTTCTGTTTTTCTGGTTTTGTTCTTTTATTATTATTTTGGGTTTTATTATTAATTATCCAGGGCCTTGGACACGGCAGCGGTCCGGAGTCCAACAACCGCCGCCCCCCCTCCCCTTGTCTCCGGTTTGTGGGAAAAAATGCATCCGGACGGCCTGCGGACCAATGCAGGACCGCGTTGGATGACAAAACACGTTCGGAGACGGTTTGGGAGTCGGCTTTGGAGTTGCCCTAAGTGCTCTCTCCTTGATTTAACTGCTTTGCCACATGAGTTTTTTCGTATATGGCATTTTTAGCATATGTACACTGTGAAGCATCAAGAAAGTCCTAAGTACAGTAGTACAACTTTGTTGTGTTTGAGAATTAGTACATTATAATCTCTTGGAGAAGACAGGTTGTGCACGGAAAAGACTTGGTTCAAGATATTTTCTGCCCACAGTTTATGAAATGTACTTGACTAGAAAACCCGTCCTAATACTTTGAGTCTAATAATTGTGCCTTATCTATTTTTTTTGCGGTTGGTTTATACTCTGCTCTTGTGACCAATTCTTCGATCGATATTAGCCCTGCCCTAATAGCCGTCCCTAATCCACATGCCTATTTATCCGTTTTTTTTATTCATCTATACTTCCGTACTGTGACCACCATCTGCAAGCACACTTGTTCATGCAAGTCACCAAAAATAAGAAGGATCAATTAGCAGCAAATACAAATCAAGTCTCCAAAGATGGCAATGCTGCACCTCTGACTTCCATATGTCAATGGTTTGAACAGTTAGCTGGTGAACTTTCTTGATTCTAATACTACTCGTTTCCATTAAGAAAGTAAGACAACAAGCGAACCCGTAGCGCAGCATGGTGCAGTGCGGAGACAAACTGACAAGTTGCATGCGTGATCACCTGTAGCTGACTGATAAACGGCAAGTGGAATATACTTTTCGAAAATACTAACGCCCACATGTGTGGGCGTTTGTATCTCGTCCACACGCATGGATCAATGTCTATTTGTGTCTGCACGAATTTTGGCGTATTTTCTGGGATTTTTATCTTGCCACGTGGGGACTAGGTTGGTGTGTGGCGTTAAATCCGGTCGCCCACGTCCGTTTCACCACGGAGAAATTTGGTGTGTGGGCGTTAGCGGTTCGCCCATGTCGGTTTTCACGCCTTGAGAGGGGGTGTGGTGTGTGTGGCGTTTATCGGTTCACACGCCTGCCTCTCACCCACACCCAAAAGTCCCGGTTGTCATGTGTTTTGCGAGGATATATGGCAATCGCCTAGTGTCTTTATAAGCGGATAGAGACTCTCTCTTTCTTACGAACATGTTATTTTGCCATGTCTTTTTGCAGTGCAACATGACAACTGCCTAGTGTTAGTAGGTGGCAACTCCTAAAGATACCACCGTCGCCCACACGCCCGTCTCCTCACACACACCCAAAGTTGTCAGTTGTCATGTGTTTTGCAGGGTACAAGGCAACTGCCCTAGTGTGCTTGTAAGCATATGGCAACTCTCCCTTTACCCGAACATGTTTATTTTGCCATGTCTTTTTGTAGTGCTACATAGCAACTGCCTAGTGTGTAAGTAGGTGGCAACTCCTAAATTTTTTAAATCATGGCTACTGTAGTAGATCAGACCATACATGGCAACAGCTGCAGTGTCCAAAAATGGCATCTGGCACTTGACCTGAGATGGCAACTGCAGTTGAGCAACCATGGCAACTGTAGTTAAACGAACATGGAAGAGGGTCCGGACCATGGCAACTGCGGGGACGCGTGGTGACTGTCACGCGGGGAGTGCGGAACCGTGAGGTGGGAGGCCGGACGTACGGGCGTGTGGACATTATCTATTTTGCCCACACGTAGGCGTGTGGGATGGACCGCGAGGCAAAAGACCGGGTGTGTGGGCATTACTTGTTTTGCCCACACGTAGACATGTGGACTGCTTCTTTTAGATACCACATGAAACGCATGGCCGGACATACGCCACCACGTATGGACGTTGTTGAGACCCTTTGCTATATGCCTAAGGCTAGTCATAGTGAAGATAAACTTTAGTAACATGTAAGCACTCAAGAAAATTTCTTTATGTGGCGTATAGTTAATAAGAGGTGGTAACATAATATATTCTTTATGTATGTGATTTCCGAGAGCAGATGAGTCATGGCTAATAAATGAAGTCACTACGACACTAATATTCTTATGTTACTTTTATGAAGGTAGTAACTTAGACTAGTGTCATATGCATGACACTAGTATAAGTTACTCCCCACTATGACCAGCCTAATTGCTTGTGTTACTACTACTAGTAGCTTATCTAGATGGCGTAAATTGAGGCAAACCTGAGAAAGACTTGTGAGTACCCGTGACCGTTTTCGCGTTCGAGAAGTTTGACTTGTGACCGATGGTTTTCGGCCAGTAGGGATCACGGATCAATCAATCGATGGCCTAGCATTAACGGTGGTTCAGTTTTTCAACTGCGAAAATGATATCGTGAAAAGGGAGTGCTAGTAGAATGCAATGGCATCTGAGGGAGTTCTCACACAATGCTCGCCATGTGAATCCTAGAGACTGAACCAGAATAGTCTCGCTAGCTTTTGGGAAACCTTTTTTCTTTTGCGAGAATGCTCACCACGTCAATATTAAGGTTGTGAACATACGAAATGACAGGACAGTCTGCAACCACTCTTTTAAAATATATACTTAGTATAAAGTTGAGTTATCTATTTTGAAACGGAGGAAGTAGTATATTATATTTTGGTTGTTGTTGGTACAAACGGCCATCGAAGTAAAGCCATAGACACAAGACAAAGATGACAGGCAGGGAGGAAAAACATACGCCTTCGCCGTAGCAAACGGGGGTCCCGTCGGCGTCGGTCCCAATCCAGGCGAATCGTTCTTCGTTCAGGCCCGCGTCGTTGCTCTTTCTTTCTGGCCCCGGCCGAACGGACGGAAACGGTCTCGGCTCGCTCGTGGGCACGCACGCACGCGGCTACTCACTCGACCGGGCGTTTGAATGCACGTCGGCCTCGCCACCCTGGACAACGCCTTCGCCACAAAGCAAACCATCTCCGGGAGCCCCGATGACAGGCACAGGAGGAACGCGCATGCCGACGACGAGACGCTCCACGGCGGCGATCATCTGGCCCATGACAAGGCCTTCGAGAGGATTGGACATGTTCGGAACTACAGCTCAGAATCAGATGCAGAGGATCTCCCGGAGAAGAAACGCGGAGAAGAGCAGGATACGCCCAGGAGCAGGCCGGCTTCAGTCAGGACCAACAGAAGACTCTAGCAGCATAGCTGCAGCCATACGACCATAACAGAGATGGTTTCTTGATTTAGTTGTATGTATGTATTGATCGATAGCAGTTGAACTTTTGCACGCAGGAGGCGGCGCTGCTCGACGCGCACCACGACTGCCCCGAGGAGCCGCGGGAGGCGGCGGCGGGGCTATGCTACGCGGCCGCTCGGTGCGGAGACCTCCCCAAGCTGCAGGAGGCCCGCGCTCAAGATAGAGGACCTGGCGGCTAGGGTTGGGAACCTCCCATGTCGCCCGTGATGGGGTGACGCCAGAGTCGAGATTTATAGACAGTGACAATGATAATTCTCCTCCCCTTCTCCTATTTGACAGAAGACTAGAAGAGAAAAAGAGGACTTCTCCATATCAAACATGCCGAGGCAGGCGGAATATATCACATCAAATATCGATATGCATGAACCAAAGGTAGTCACAGTCAGAATTATCTCAATAAAGTACTCTCAAAAAAAGAATTATCTCAATAAAGGTATAGGAGTGAAAATTATACAAGGAACATAACAAATGAAATAATAATTGGTTATACTTTTTTTTCTACAAGGAACGTAACAAATGAAATGATAAAACATCATGCATAACCTACAAAAGGAAATGCTACAAGTAGCATCATGGATAAAACGAAGGGCTATACATAATAAAGAGTGGATTTGATTAACACGGTTACCCACTTACCCGTGTCGTCGATTTTTGGGACGACACGAATCAGTGCCTTTGCCATGCGCCCATGGTTGGTCGATCAACTATAACCCTCCATTATATATACAGTACAATAAACAACAGATAGATGGCGTTGAACCGATAGTAGCAACGCCAACAATGGCAACATGAGTGAAATCCTCTATATGTATGAAGTAAGAGGAAGGACATAAGAGCTGGGAATCATGTTCGAATTTGGTCTTGAGACTAACGACGCCGATGACTAAAGCTCATGTAGATTAGCCATCAAAACGTAACAGTGATTCCTTTGCTTCCATCCTTTTATTCTGTCTAACACACCTGGCCACTACCACTCATATGTCATAGTAACCTGAAGCAGATATACTCCCTCCGTCCTTTAAAGAGTATACTTCCAACTTTGTTAGAGAGTCAAACTATCTCAAAGGTTGACCGAGTTTATGCAAAAATATATCAGTGTTTGTGAAACCAAATAGGTATACGATGAAAATATATTTTATTATGAATCTAATGCTACTAATTTGATGACATAAATGTTGGTGCATTATTGTACAAATATGGTCAAACGTAAAAAAGTTTGACTTTTAAACAAAGTTGGAAATACACTCTTCAAAGGACGGAGGGAGTATATGCATGGAGTAGCATCCAGTACATGAAGGAAGGAGGTTCTATCGATTTGTGTGCATCATCAACAACTCAAGATCGTCCGGTGAGTTGTGCCCTCATTAGGCAGGCATTCACACGGACACGGTGCACTTATGCAGGTTGAGCGTACTAATTAGGCAGATTTTGCTGGCCAGAGCGTCGCCGGCGAGGGAGGGCGACGGCCGGCGATGATGTCCGGCAACGGCAAGCGTGGCCACCTCGACCCGTCAATCATCGAGAGTCACTCCCTCTCTCGTCCGTGCCCAACAATGGACGGCGATGCAGTCGCCGCCCCGCCGATCGAGGGAGGCGGGCGGCGTGGCGGTGGATTCATCGAGGATGCACCCAGCGTGTTATTGTTGCGGCTTGATGGGGCAGACGAAGACTCTAGCGATTTAAGCTGCAGCCATATGGCCACGGTAGATGTGGTTTCTTGATTTAGTTGTATTGATTGATAGCAGTTGAACTTTTGCACGCAGGAGGCGACCCTGCTCGACACGCACCATGACCTCCCCGAGCTGCAGGAGGCCCGGGCTCGAGATAGAGGACCTGGCGGCTAGGGTTGGGCACCTCTCATGTCACCCGTGAGTGGGTGACACCAGAGTTGGGAGATTCAAGATTTATAGATAGTGACAATGATAATTCTCCTCCCCTCCTCTTATTTGACAGAAGACTGGAAGAAAAAAGAGGACTTTCTCATGTCAAACATGCCGAGGCGGGCGGAATATATCACATCAAATATCATGGTGATTCATGCATATATATTTCCCCTTCTCTTATTTGTGCATGGTGATTCATGCATTCTCTATATATTTCCATGAATACTCGCACACTATGTTCTCATCGTTTCATGTGAAGAGTGTGGAGACTCAATTTATTGAATCTTGCTTTCATTGAAACAAATTATGGTATCATTCGAGATAATTGTAGAATAATTGTGATTTTTTGTAATAATTTGTAGAAAAATAAGCAATTGTAGGTTAAATGATTTTAATGGAGATCAAAACAATAACAACCATGAGATAGTTGTGGATTGTCTTAGTCTATAAGACGTGAATGGAGGAGCTGGTCAGTTAAGAAGTGGGTAGATGCCGACGAACGCCACAATGAACACATACTCATACCTGTATGCTGCCTTTATTAGATCGTGAGAGGAGTGCGACATACGTAGCCCATAGAACCGGTCTAGGCGTGTGCATGGACGCATGCATGCCCATTTGGTCGGCATCCAAGTCCGACGATTGATATAGCTTTTTTTTTTCCTTTGATAAGGTGATATTACACCTCATTCACATATCCCTCTTCCCTACCGCAACTAGCCATTCGTTTCAAGCTTATATTGGTGTCATTTTCAACTATATGCGTTCAATACCCTATAAGCTTGAACACACAAACATGAAAAGAAAAAAACACTCCTTAAGTCATATGAAAAGCTATCTAATACATGTTGTGGCATAGGTAAAACCTGGGCAAGTGAATTCATACAGTTATTTGGGCTACCCACACGATCCAAAGCAAAGTTACTGATGAGAAAGATAGGTTCTCGTCCATGGACCATAAGTCACGCTTCTTTCCGAGCTCAAGATTATTCTTAATTTGGTTTGGTTACCCGGTTTACCAGAGAAACGATTCAATCTGATGTGACACGGAACCCTGAGGAGGGCGGAAACGATAATCTAGCGATTGCAGTTTTTTTCTTCATCTCAGCATTGTCTAGTTTCATATATTTATACCGAATTTGATTTCATGATTATTTTAATCATATATACATGGAGACAAAACTATTTGATTTTATAGGACGCGGAGAGTGTAAGTCATGTGACGTGGGGTGTCCACCATCAGATCTGAAAGGTAAAAGATGGACAGTCATGATGGGCTGCAAGGAGAGTATCGATCCGTGGAAGGTCAATTCTGACCAATCATATCGGAGGACACGGATCGATGTCGACGGTCCGCGACGCGAAAACTCTCCCGCGCGGACGTGGCTTTGGTGAAAATTCTCGCGCTCAAACACCCGAAAACACTCGAAAGGTCCACGGGCGCGCGCATTTCATTCAAAGGGAAATGAAAAAGAGAAGAGATCCACCGAACCAACCCCCAAACCCAAACCAACCCAAGCGCTCCCTCTCCCGCACGCTGTCTGTCTTCCACCTCTCCCCACGACTCACTCAACTCGCCGCCGGCGACCCCCCCCCCCCCCCACAGCCAGCCTCACCAGCCTCCGCCCTCTACCACACAGCCGGTGCCCCCCACCCTCTCCTTCTCCCCCAAGCCGCCGCGCCAGGCCTCTCCTCGCGCCCGAAACCCTAGCCCGCGGCGCGGCCATGGCGACCGAGCTCTGGATCCGCAAGCTCGAGGTGCGGCGCAGGGTCAGGATGCGCCGGCCACGAGGCCAGAAGGCTGCCGGATCCAAGAACAGGGTGGCGCACCCTGCAGCTGGATCGACCTCCAATGGCGAAGGCCCCGGATCTGTACTCCCCTTCTTCCGCGACCAGCCTCGGTGCCCGCCTTCTTCCCAGGAGCGGCGGCCACGACGGCCCGTCGCTCTCGTCTTCTCCCGCCGCTGCGGAGGACGAGCCACGGCGAGCAGCAGAAGAGGCGTGCCGCTGCTACCACGACGGCCCATGCTCTTGTCCTCTCCCGAAGCGGCGGAGGATGAGATGCGGCGAGCAGCAGAGGAGGCGTGCCGTGTGGCTGGACCAAGGTATTGCTCCCGTGTAGGAAGGGGCTTGGCCATCTTCTTCGCCCAGCACCACCACCACCATCACCGTCAGATGCTGTGAACGCGAGCAGCTGCAGCTGCAGGCGCCGTACGACCACGACCAGAAGCACCATCATCTCTGGCGTCGGGCGCGCTACGCGGACGGCCCGTCTCTGCTTCCTGTCGCGCCCTGCTCGTGTCCATGGCGGGTGCGTGCGCGGTGGCCGCGCCATCCCGTGCCACAGTCCCCGGCCGCGGCGCAGCCTTGCCGCCGGGGCGCGGCTTCCGCATGAGCTGCCGGCGCTCGGCGAGGAGACGCGTCGGCGGTCGCGCTCGCGTGTCCCGTGACACCAACGGCGCCGCGGCTGAGCCGGACAGCAAGGGTCCAATCCCGCAGGTCAGTGCTCCTCCTCCCCATACTGCTGTAACAAATGTGTTCTACTCAGAATCTTCAGGTTCGGCAGCCATTCCGCCCTAGAATACTGGTAGCACAATCTCTTACCATATTTACATTGTACTGCATAACAAATTGGCAAATCAATATAAGTTCAGCTTTAAGCTTTAGCCGAAATTTTCTTGGTTTCTGAATCGAGCTCCCTTTGGTTCACGTGTGTTGTTCAACCAGGATGACTCGGGCTACCTCCAGACGCTGGGGCTCGGGTCCGGCGGCGGCGCGGCGACCGTGAAGTACGATAGCATGCTCCAACCAGTCATCTCCGACGTGCTCACGCCTCTGCACGACCAGAAGCACAATCATGTTTTACTTCGGTGGTAAAGAGACATCCTTTCCTTCCTCTCTTTCATCTTGCAACGCTTTATTTCCCTCCTGGGTTTGGTTTGGTCTGGGGTTTGCTCCGATCCATGTAATACAGTAGTTTGGAGGTGGTTTCAGTTGACTGGGACACTCATGGATGGAAAAGAGCAGTGGCCTAGCTAGGAATTTAGATCAGGACGGAGGCTGTGGCGGTGAATATACTACAATTTCTTCAATTACTCTCCTGCACTTGCTCTGGAGTTTGCTACAAAAATAAATGAAAAAGGAGCAGCAACTTTCTTCTTCTCTGCATGTTTCAGAAAAAGAGATGCAATGTCGTCCTCATTTTGTGTGACAATAAAAAGTTTATGAGTTTCAGTTTATTAATTATGGAACGAACCATAATAATCTGCCATTTCAATTTATCAATTCTCTGTTGTAAACAATGCACATCCCTCTAGCTACGCCCCTGGAACAGAGGAAACATATGCCCTTTTTTTGTTTCTACTATAACAAATTGATCAACTCTAAAGCATTAATTCTGTACGTATTGCCATGTGGCTTGTGGCAAATTTGTGGGTTGTTGCACTTGGATTAACCTGTCACAATTATAATAAATCCCTCTTGTCAAGTACGAACACCTTTATCCCTTGTCATGATGTGCCTATTGTGGTTGCACTGGGTAGTGTTGTCTTTAGAATAGGATTGTGATGCTTGAATGCCTGACATGGGAGAACAATTGATGTTTGTTACCCATTTATGTGTGTTGTGTTCTCTCTAGTTGATGTGCTCGTCTGATTGTATTTCCGGATGTATTTCTAGGACAAGTATTTCCGGATGGAGGGAGTAGATAGCAATGCTTAGTTTGCTTGCTACCTATTCTGTGCAGGTCTGGTTTCTTTGTTCCATGAGGTGTTTCTTTATCCCTGAGCTCACGACTTTTGACAGATAAAAGATGGCTTGTTGTGCACATACAGATGCCTGTTTTTCACTCTGTCAACAAGTGCCATGGTGTTACTTTCAACTCAAGTACGGATTGCCTCTGTATTGTCGATTATCAGAAAACAACCCAGCTAGTTCTGGTTTCCTAGTACTGGTTTGCATTGCATAGACAAGCCAGCTAGTATGGATTGCCTATGTATTTTAGAATCTTGTGTTATGGTTTGCTACTACTGGTTTGCGTTGCATAGATAAGCCAGCTAGTTCTGGTTAGGAACAACTTCTTTTGTCGTATTTCGTTGATAATGCTCAGGACTGATCCTTGTGTCTATCAAGTGGTAGTGCTATCTTAGCCAATTCAGTGTGCAAACTTAATATTTGGTCGATAATTCTTTTGTGAAGAAATGTGTTTTTCTAGTAACCGGTGATAAAATCATGTGTCGTTGTTTTGGGCAGATAAAAAGGATGATGTCAGGGGATCATCGACAGCCCGTAATGCTAATGGAGTGCAAATCCATTTATGTATTTCATGAAAAGGTACACAACCCAAGAGATGCTGCTTTGGTTTGGTGTTTCTTCCTTGTCCTAAGGGAGCGTGGGTGGGAGGGAACACTTACTACTAGTTCGATTTTCTTTGCTTGTCACTTTTGCTCTTATTTCTTTGATTTGGTTGAACGTCTTAGTTGATTAATAAAGTCTGGTAGTAATCATTGGTAAAAAGAAATATATTTATATACTACATGAAGGACTTGATTTTCCAGTACATACATACACGACCTCTTTGTCAATGTGAAATGGGTGATCATGCATGCATGCAATCCCACATGTGCACGTGATCTTCGTTGATGTTGCACCTCTGGAAGTTTGGTCCTTCAATTTGTATATATGTGCACGCCCAAAATAAAAATCAATTTTGATTGGACATTAAGTTCATTCCATGAAACTGCATTATTTTTTGCTTCAGAATTTCTACTGAAAGTATCAACTTCTCAAGTCTGTGTGTTTTATTATTTATAAATGATGAAATCCGCCGAGGCTTGATTGATACGAGTAGACAGAAATGTTTAGTTTGCTTGCTACTTATTATGGAGATCTTGTTTGTTTCTTCGATGAGGTGTTAGAATATCACTGGTCCGATAGTTGTGTGATCAATATAATGCTACTGTTCTTTACCATGTAGTTGTTTAGGTCTCATAATATTGTGTATGATTTCGATAATATTTCTGCCTTGCTTATTGTGATGTCCTAATTTCTGCAAAGAAAAATATAGTTAGCAAATGGACTGAGATTGTTTGCTTACAGTCATGGAAACTAACTTAACTTTCCAATCAGCATTTTTCTTAGTTGAGGGCAGTCCTGTCCCACATTGAGACATATCTAGACCGATTTGAGAATGCACTGGGAGACCTCTAACACGGTCATTCCTTCGAGTTTAGAAAAGAAGATTGTCCATCCACTGTGATCTCTTTGACTACAAATCAGTTCGTATTCTCCCTTGATATTGATAAAATAAACATGGCAATTTTTCTTTGAAGGAAAGCAATAACATTTACTAGGTTGAAAAAATAATTCTAGGGTCCAGTGTAGTATCGACCCTATTATTATACCAATTTTGGATTTTTAGTCTTAAGCATGGTACAGTGGCTATGTTACCTATATACATTCTTCATAGAATTGCTTGAATGTGGTCTGGACATGGCTCTATTGCATAAGCTGCTTGGATCCTTACTAAAAATTGTCTTGGTCTGTTACGGTACCATGTTAGCATATTTCTGTACTGAACCGAAGCTTCTATGCTACAATACTAATCATACCTAGTCAGTTTCATTTTTGAATAATATGATTACTAGCATCCACTTATGATTTGTATGATCTGCGGCTATAGATAAATTTGATGGTTTCGTTGTGTGTTTACTACCTCATTGTCTTGCTGGCTGTAATGAGAAAAAATTGATCTTTCTTTATGTATGTAATCTGCAGTTGGTTGGTTGCCACAATGGCAGTGCTTGCACCTTCCGCTGTTGCAGATGTCGATTTGCGAGTGAATGACCTGTCAATGAGCATCTAGCAGCAGCTCACGCCTCATGCAATGACAGGGAGTTTACTGCACGGCAACCGCCTCTCTTTCGAGTGTCGTTCAATAATTGTTCAGTGTACTCCCTACTTTACCCAATGCTCTGTGATACCTGGCAATTGTGATGAGGGCATGATGTGATCTTGGCAATCGAGCTGTGGTAATTTCTATGGTAGGGCTTGGCTTGTGGGGTGGTCATCTCGACATACATGCCTTGTGTGTGAGTGTTTTTTTTTACGGTGATGTGTGAGTGTGTGATGAGAACAATACACCCTTGTCAAGTGGAGAGGCTTGTTTCCGCCATGTGTGATTTGGGTACTTGGATGTGAACTCGGGGTTCATATTCCTGATCTCTGTTCTTCGTTCATGTTGAGTAACAGAGAACCATTCATTAACATGGTTATAGACATGTAGATCTAGTTCGTTGATGCTCCTACGGTTGTGCTTGGTTTGTGTGTGTGTGTTCCTATGCTTTTCCCCATTGAAGCTATTGTTTTGAGGTGCTAATGCTTAGGTTTAGTGTGGTTCATACTCATGTATGTTGTTATTCTAGATTTGGGCATGACACCGTGTGCAGCTTGCTACTGTTATTGCCTTGTTTATTATTTCTGCATGCTTTTTGGCTACTGCTTAAGTGCTTAACCATATAATTTGTAGAATTGGATAGTAAGGGAAATTACTACACCTTATAGAATTGAGCTAGAACTTGGTCTGGACTTTTCTCTATTGCCTAAGCTGTTAGTTTAACTGGATTAATTATTTGACTTGATGCCACTAGCTACTGTTCTCATCATGTATGCTAACTCTTTCCTTGACCAATACCAACAACTATACCTGATATCTTTTCGAGGGACATTGAGCTTTTGGTTTCACTAGTTTTTCCCTTGACCAATTCTTTCTGGAATTTTGTCCGGAAGATGATTTCTCCTATTGTTGTAGTATTCAATCATGTTGCTTCACATAATATGTTGTTGTAATGGACACCAGTGCTGATGTTCTCGTCTTGATTTTTATTTTGTATGGATCAGATAATATGGTTGAGAAGGTTGGCGTATAGGCAGTACGAAACTATCATGGTGCCGAGCAGAGTTATTACCGGGTGTGCGTTGATGGACCATGACATGGAGACAAGCTGTCCAGCATGAGTTTGGTCGGCAAAGCAGCTCTGTGTGTGCCGGCGCTCATTCCTGCGTTGTGCTTCTGGTGGTCACTTCTTTGAATTCGGCATAGGTAAGCCTCTTCGGTTTCTCTCTCCTGCATTTTTGTATGTTCTGCGTGCCCATCCATGGTGATCGAGCCGGGGTAGCAGTTCGGTGTTGTAATGTGTATTTCTTAGATGGTGAGGGTCTGTTGTTGTTGAATTGGTCAGGATGTCTCTTTTTGAACATAGATGTTTTTAATCCAGTTTGGTCGCTATTATGATTGCTTAAGCATGTGTGTTATGAATGGCACTACATGTAGTGTTCCGGAGTAACTTGTATTACCAAGTATTACTAGTTTGTAAGAGTAAGCGAATTGAGGCTTTGCTCCTGTTTAGAAGCTCCTATTGTTATAGGATTCAATCATGTTGCTTCATATAATATATGTTGTAATGGTGCTTGGTGCTGATGTGCTCATCTTGTTTTTTATTTTGTATGTCTCAGATTAATATGGTTGAGAAACTTGTCATGCAAGCAGTATGGAACCACCTTGGCCGGGCTACCGAGCAGAGTTATTACCGGGTGTGCGCTCATCGACCATGGCATGGAGACAATGCTGCCCAACACGAGTTTGGCCCTGAAAGCAGCTCTGCCTGTGCCGGCGCTCATTCCTGCGCGGTGCCTCCGGTGGCCACTTCTTCGAATTCAGCATAAGTGAGCCACTTTGGTTGCTCTCCCTTGCTTTCTTGTATGCTCTGTGTGCCCATCCATGGTCATCTAGCCATGTCAGCATGGCCAGGATGTCTTTTAGTCTATTTGGCAAGGCATATGTGTGTTGTAGGAGTTGTGTAATTTCTATTTCTTAGATGGCCAGGATGTCTTTGGTTGAACATAGCTCTTATTTCTAATCCAGTTTAGTCACTATTATGATTGCTTAAGCATGTGTATTATGAATGGTATTACATGTAATGTTCTGGAGTAGGTTCTAAGTGTAAGATGTTATTTTCCTTGAGAGAATTTTGATGGAGTAATTTTGAAAGGAGAGGGCTGATTTAGTATAGCTTGTTTATTTCCAAGCTAGCTAGGTTAAATTACGTGAAGTAATTGAATGGCTTGAGTTAAATCAACATGTATGTATGTATGTATGCTTCTTGGCCATGCTTGGTGATTCTTCTTTCTTGGTCTTGTTTGATAATATTGAAGAAGAGAAGAAGAGATGCCCTCTGCTTGATCTTTTACCTATTTGTGAGTTGTTGTTTGTTTCTGCTGGATAAAAATGCTCGACTTATTCCAGTGTGGTATTGGTTTCTCTCGCAAATAGTTTATTAGGTCATGTTTATTTGAGAGCAAATTGGCAATTTTTAACTAGAGCTTGGTTTTCAACTAGTTAAAAGCTGCCTAAGAAACATTTCTTTGGATAAATTATGATGTATTGAGCCGCGGTTTAGTGCAATGCTTTCATGGTAAATAACAGTTTAGGAACCTTGAAAAGGTTGCCTGTGGCTTGCTCATGACTATTATTTTGTACCAAATGGATCCTTTGCTGACTCATTTCAAAGCTTAGCTGGATCAGATCAACATCTTGTTGATGTGAAACATATGGCTGGCAATCACTGTACTTCAGAGATACAAACGGTTGTGTATGTCATAACTTGTAGGGGGACATTGATATTTTGGGTTCACTATTTCTTCCCTTGACCAATAGTAACAACTTTTTGTCGAATTTTGGTCCTAACATAATTTCTCCTATTGTTATAGGATTCAATCATGTGTATTATGGATGGTGCTGCATGTAGTGTTCTGGAGTAGGTTCTAAGTGTAAGACATTTTCCTTGAAAGAATTTTGATGGAGTAATTTTGAAAGAAGATGGCTGATTTAGTATAGCTTTTTTATTTCCAAGCTAGGTTAAATTCCCTGAAGTAATTGAATGGCTTGAGTTAAATCAACATGTATGTATGTATGCTTCTTGGCCATGTTGGGTGATTCTTCTTTCTTCGTCTTGTTTGATAGTATTGGAGAAGAGAAGAAGAGATGCCCTCTACTTGATCTTTTACCTATTGTGAGTTGTTTGTTCTGCTGGATAAGACTGCTCGACTTATTCCAGTCTGTTATTGGTTTCTCTCGCAAATGGTTTATTAGGTCATGTTTATTTGAGAGCAAACTGGCAATTTTTAACTAGAGCTTTGTTTATCTAGCTTGACTATGTAAAAGCTTGTTGTTACTGGCAGTAACTCACTGGTCTATTCCTTGTTAGACTGATGTTATACAATCTGAAGAGCTGTCATTTGTTTTGTTAAGCATCTTTGTCTTGTCTTGTATAGTGTTGTTAGAGAAACCTGACCCGGTTTTTCGGATTTCTACGGTTAGTACAGGAGACAAGGGCATATCTGCATGGTCGGCAAAGCATGCGTGCTTGTGCTGGCGCTCAATCTTGCATGGTGCCTCCGGTGGCCACTTCTTTGAATTCGGCATAGGTAAGCAACTTCGGGTTACCCTTGCTTTCTTGTATATCCATGGTACCTTACTAAGTTGGTATTAATTTATTAGTTGTCCACAAGCTCTGTTCTTGTTTGATGCGCTGTTCCTAAAGCAGGCGGAAACGGCATTCCAGATCATCATGATTTTGAGTTGTTAGCTTGCTTTCCCCAAAATTGTGTTTGTCTTGAGGCTTGAGAAATGCCATGTTGTTTAGGTTGTTGTTTTTATGGGAAATAGCAGAAGGATTCTTAGGTGGAAGTAATGACGTGATGAGAATCATTTTCTTGCTCTCTCAAATTCTATACAATTTGGCTTTTAAGATTGTGCCAACACCAGCCTCTCATTATTGTCTTTGGCCTCTACTAAGCAGTACTGAACCACCATGGCCAGGCTTCCGAGCAGCGTTATTTTCCGGTGTCCCTATGTCAACCAAGAGCGCAGAACCAACGCCGTCCGACACGAGTTTGGTCAGCAAGGCAACTCTGCCTATGCCGACGCTCACTTCCGTGTGGCGGATCCGGTGGCCTTGATTTTCTTCCACTCCGGCATAAGTGGTAGCCACTGGATCATCTCTCTGCTCTTTCTCTGTTTGATGCTATGCACATTTCTTTTGGTGCTATTTGGATTCATAGTTCCAAGTTTAGATTTATTGTCGGAAGTTGTAGAGTAACATTGAGCCGATGATTTAGTTGCACAACAAGAGTGCCTAGCGTGTTATGTGTATGAGAAATACACCAACAAGAGTAAGCATCGTCCATCGTTGCAGAACTGGGTAGGGGAAAATAGGAGCTAATATTTAACCTGTGTCAGATTATTTCATGTTCTTCTTTATTTGATGGCTTTTTTGCTAACTAGCTTGTAACTGACTGGCAACTGCTGATTGAGGAGTATCTGATATCCTACTATTTGTATTGCCCATGTCTTTCAAGCATGTTTTCTTTTTGAATGAGTTCCTGAGTGGTGCGTAGTGTTCATTCGAGAGAGACCTCGCTTGCTGTTTCTTCGAGTATCACAGGAGATGAACATATGATAGCTTGGTTTATCTAGCTTGAGTTTGTACAAGCATGTGGTCTGGTCCTTGTTAGACTGATGTTGTACAGATCTCTACCATCATTTGTTTTGTTAAGCATCTTATCTTGTGTTGTTATTTCAGGAGACGAGAGCATATCTAAAGACAAGAAAAGAAAAGAAAACCCTGGAAGCCAAGCCAAAGGGAAGTTTGATAAGCTCAAGGGCCACCTGGAGCTAAAATCTAGATGGTGTGATGATCTATCTTATTTGGGTTGTCCAGGAGAATCCTTAGTTAATTGATCATATGCGCGAGTGAAGAGTGGATCCTCTTGTTTGCTGCGTGCAATCTTATTTGACACAGCTCACATAGCGTGGTGTAATGTTTGGTCCTTCCTTCCTTCCTGGGATGATGCACATGTTTTTGGTCCATTCTTATCCTTGTTGTGCATATGTGGATAGATGTAATCATCAGCCAGCCAATGAATGTATGTATGGTTGATAGATGAAAATTATTGTTGCCGAAAGATGAAAATCAAACCGAATGTGTCTACTTTCTTTGAGCTTCTATCAATATGATGACTTGTCGATCGCATACATAATTTGTTTTGACCTTGTTTGTTTGAGGATCCATGCCTACTCTTGTTTGGACATGTTACCAGACCCATTTGCTTTGCTTGTGACACATGTTATCCTTGTCAAGCGAAATAATTGAGAAGGGCTGCTTGGATATTTGATAGATAATAAATTATAAACTCTATAACAATTGGTTTTTTCATCCTAAAAAATCCCATAATAGAATATAAACTCTAGAACAATTGATTTTTGACATCCGTAAAGAAATCGGAATAGAATACAAACTGACAAAGTTAGTTTGCTAAAAGAAAATAGACAGGCCATTGTAACATTCTTTCCAAGTCTTTTACAAACAAGGTCTCTTCCCTGGAAATAGCCTGTCATCATCATCATACAGTCTCTAACTTGCGCCACCTCACCGATCCGCGGCACGGCCTTTTCTTTGGTTGAGACTTGTGCCACCTCACTGATCCGCGACACGGCCTTCCCTTTGGTCAAGCCTTCCACCACCTCATTGATCCATGGCATCACATTTCCTCTAGCCATGGGCCATGCCCTCCTCAATCTAACTCCCAAGTCCAAGCCAACCTCATCTCTATCTCTATATATACTAGAAGTGGTGATCCAACCGCGTGCGGGATGCGCCAGCGACGCGGGTGACTGTGAGGGTGAGGGTGAGCTGAGAGGAGGCCGCTCCGGTGAGTCTGCGGTGATGAAGCAGAGCTTGCTGCCTGGATATCCCATTCTTCCTCCCCAACTCGGTCAATGACTTCTATCTTTCTCCTAAAGCCTTCATCAAGATAATATGGTCATCCCTTGGGCGGCCGGCAAGGCGAAGCGAACGGTAAAGTGCGGAGGCTCAACGAGGAGGAGGGAGCAAGAAGTAAAGGATGTAGAGGTTGCAAGTATCACGAGGATGCAGAAAGGATGGCAAAGTTGCTAATGGCTGCATCATGAGATGGAACCGAATATTTAGAAGTCTTGATATTGACAAATTATGATTTTTTTTTTCAATGAAAGAAAGGTAGGGCACTCCTGTTGTTTTGTTCTTAGACAATATTAAGTGTATCTTTTTTTTAATCTGTGAACATTTAGTTGAAACGGACCTGGGTATAAAAAAGAACTAGTTAAAAACTGCCTAAGAAAAAGATAGGTGTGAAAAAGAGCCCACACTCCTGTTCCGGCCCATCACAAATATGAAAAATATTCCGCGTCTGCGCATTGCTCACCTGCCCGGCTCATTTAACGCACCTCGCCTTTTCGTCATCGCTTGTCATGCTAGGTGAATCCTATTTGGTACTTAAGCACGGGAGCTCCTATGCAGCGCTGCAGGCGCCCGTTCACGATCCGGCGCCTGCAGCGCTGCTACCATGGGCCGGCCAACTAGCATGATGCCCTAGTTTTTTTTGTTACGAATATAAAAATATGAAACCAAAAAAGGTCTACAGATTTAAAGAAAAAAGGTTCATCCATTTGAAAAAAAGTTCATATCTGTAAAAAAAGGTTCATCAATTTTGAAAAAAGATCATTCAAATTGAAAAAAAGTTCATCTAATTTAGCAAAAGTTCATTAAATTTAAAAAAAGTTCATTGAACTGAAAAAAAGTTCATAAATATAAAAAAAGTTCATCCATTTTCAAAATGATGTTCATCAAATTTTAAAAAAGTTCATAAATCTGAAAAAAATAATGTTGAAATTTTTAAAAAGTTCATAGAATTTTCAAAAAAGAAATCGTCAACCGTCGCTTACATGGGCCGGCCCATTTATGGACGCCACATGCGACAATTAACAAAAATGCATGTTAATTGGCGCCTATGGCGCCAAATGGGAAATGCCCTTAAGCACAGTGTAATTCGTACGTGGTACAAACCTGCCTTTATCGATTTGTTAGCAGACCGGAACATCCAACGTATCGTACGCGTCGGAGGCTCCTCCCAATAACGGAAGCTTCCAAGCCTGGTTTTGAGAAGCTTATGCAAGCTTCAGTTCCTTTCTTTTCCTTCTTTATTTCAGTTGTTTTTACCCAGTTTTTATTTGTTTTTTTTTTCTGTTCCTTGTTTTCTATAAGAGATGCCACATTAGATTTGTGCCTTGTTGGCAGAGAAATGAGAGGAAAGAGAAGAGAAGCGGACTACAAGTTTGGATATTTGATAGATAATAAATTATAAACTCTAGAACAATTGATTTCCGACATCCTCAGGAAAAAAACTAAATAGAATATAGAGTCTAGAACAATTGATTTTTGACGTCCGCAAAGAAATCAGAATAGAATAGCTCCATTGACAAAGGTAGTTTGCTTAAAAAAAAATAGACAGAACATTGTAATATTCTTTTCAAGACTTTTAAAAAACAAGGTCTCTTTCCTGGAAATAGCCCGTCATCATCATTATGCAGTCCGAGACTTGCGCCACCTCGCTGATTGGCGGCACGACATTCCCTTTGTATAAGCCTTGCGCCACCTTATTGATCCGTGGCACTACATTTCCTCTCGCCATGGACCATGCCCTCCTCAGTCTAACTCCCAAGTCCAAACCAACCTCATCTCTATCTCTACTAGAAGTGGTGATCCAACCGCGTGCGGGATGCGCGTCCGTCTTCTACGGCAGGACCTCACCTCGTGCGTCCACAGCCCGCCGCCTTCGGTGGCCGGCACACTCCCTCCACCGGTCGTGGTGGAGCCGCGACCCACCCCAGGCGCCGTTCTTCCTCCTCCAGCGGGTGTAAAAACATTTGATTGCATTTTAGTGTGTATGAACTACTTTGATTTTCATAGGAGGGGGGGGGGGCATAAGCCCCCTACTTCCTATTTGGCGCTTAAGCACAGTGTAATTTGCACGTGGTACACACCTCCCTCTATTGATTTGTTAGCAGACCGGCCCATTCAGCGTATCGTATGCATCGGAAGCTCCTCCCAATTACGGAAGCTTCCAAGCCCGGTTTTGAGAAGCTTATGGAAGCTTCAATTCCTTTTCTTTTCCTTTTCATTTTAGTTGTTTTTACCTGATTTTTATTTGTTTTTTTTCTGTTCCTTGTTTTCTATAAGAGATGCCACATTAGATTTGTGCCTTGTTGGCGGAGAAATGAGAGGAAAGAGAAGAGAAACGGACTACAAGTTTACGGCTGTGGTCAATTGTAATCTCGAAAACTGTATTAGGTCCTATATATTTGGATGGAGGGAGTATTTGGTAAGGCCTTTTTCAGTGCACTCATGCTTAAGTGAGGGGCCAAGTGTATTAAAAGGCTTAGCAACTAATGTCTCCTTGTTCTAAAAACATCTTGTGTCTGCAATGCATATGTGCTTGGTGTTATAGCTAGGATCCCTTCATTAATTGTTTAGTAACTAAACTCATTCGTGGATTAGTTGGTAGACAATTTGCATAGGTCTGTGTGCTTGGCAAGTTGGCATCGATACCGATGTCATTGAAGTGTTATCTCTCCTTTTTTTGGGGGGAGTTATCTTTCCTCCTTAATTGCTTTATCAAATCGGTGATTCTTAGCACATGTACACTGTGAAACGCTGAAAAAGGCTTAAGTACAGTGGTATAACTTTGTTGTGTTTTAGAATTAGTTATTATTGTATAATCTATTGGAAAAGACAAGTTGTGTACAGGAAAGACTTGGTCCAAGATGTTTTCTGCCCACAATTTCTGAAATGTGCTTGACTAAACAAAACCCGCCCTACGTGTTTACTTTGAGTCTAATAATTGTGCCTTTTCTAGTTTTTGGCAGTTTGTTTCTATACTCAACTCATATGACCAATTCTTCGGCCGATATTAGGCCTGCCCTAAATCTTTAGCTGTCCCTAATCAACGTGCCTGTTTATCCGTTCATTTATTCATCTATACTTACGTACTGCGACCACTAACTGCAACCGCACTTGTTCATGCAAGTCGCCAAAAATAAGAAGGATCAATTAGCAGCAAAAACAGATCAAGTCTCCAAAGATGGCAATGTTGCACCTCTAACTTCCATATGTCAAATTGAACAGCTAGCTGATGAACTTCCTTAATTCTAACACTACTGGTTTCCCATTAAGAAAGTACTCTATAAGACAACAAGCGAGCCAGTAGCACAGCACGGTGCTGCGCGGAGACAGACTGATAAGTTGCATGCGTGATCACCTGTAGCTGACTGATAAACGGCAAGTGGAATACACAATTTTTCTCTCCCGAATCAAGTGGACCTCATGTTCGGAACACTACTGTACGCCTAAGCTTTTCTTTGAACACACTATAGTAACTTTTCGGACCATGAAGATCATCAACACACAGAGTTCAGGGTACAAGTTTCAGTCAACCCACAAAGGGACCAACTGAAAAACGCACAAATAACGGAATACATGCCTAATTTTCTTTTCTTGAAAACACTTCTGTATGCGTAATTGCTTGTGTATTTTCGTCTCAGGTCCATAATGTAGGGCGTTTTTTGACACTAGAAGTGTAGTGTCAAAAAAACGTCCTACATTATGGGACGGAGGGAGTAGTAGCTTATCTAGATGGCGTAAATTCGGGCAAACCCGAGAAAGACTTGTGAGTACCCGTGACCGTTTCGCGTTCGAGAAGTTTGACTTGTGACCGATGGTTTTCGGCCGCTTGGGTCTGGACCGGATCAACGCTCCAAATGGTAGAACACTCTTATTATCAGCAACAGCCATCAGGCGCACTGGAATAGTCCGACGTGCCACTTGTACGTAAAGCGCGAGCACACGCAGCCGGTCGAGTGCTGATTTGGAGATTCCAGCGCCGGACGACCGCGTGCACTTGTGCTGTTGTGCGAGCGAGAGGGCCCCCGGATGCATGACTCGTGCGTTGCCAAGAAAAGAAAAGTGTCTCACAAGTTCAAGAAGAGAAAAGTGTCTCACAAGTTCAAAAAGGGACAAGTGTTTCACGCGTAGTTGGCCGTTTTTTTTCATGCACCGAAGCTTCCTAGATACTGCCGCTGCAAAGCAGAAGCAGGGATCACGGATCAATCAATCGATGGTTCCTGCATTAACGACGGTGGTTCAGTTTTTCAACTGCGAAAATGACATCGTGAAAAGGGAGTGCTCGTAGAGTTACTACGTACTCTCTCCGTCCGAAAATATTTATCCTATAAATGAATAAAATGAATGTATCTATAATTAAAATAAGTCTAGACACAATCATTTTTAAAACAAGTATTTTCGAACGACGGGAGTAGAATGCAATGGCATCTGGGGGAGTTCTCACACAATGCTCACCATGTCAAGACATTGAACCAGAATAGTCTCGCTAGCTTTTGGGAAGCCTTTTCTTTTGCGGGAATGCTCACCACGTCAATATTAAGGCTGTGAACATACGAAATGACAGGACAGTTTGCAACCACTTTCCTAAAAATATACTAGTATACTATAGCATGACATTTTGGTTGTTGTTAGTACAAACGGCCATGGACGCAAAGCCATAAACACAAGACAAAGATGACAGCCAGGGAGGGAAAACATACGCCTTCGCCCTTCGCCGTAGCAACCGGGGGTCCCGTCGGCGTTGGTCCCAATCCAGGCGAACCGTTCTTCGCTCAGGTAGTATAACAGCGCGGATCAAGACAGCAGCAGCAGTCGCGGTCGACACTCGTGTGGACCGTACGAAACGAAAGCACAGCAGCAGCAAATGATGTGCACAATCCTTGCCGGACTCTACCAGCGCGGACACATTTTGGCTATCACCTCGAACTGGCTCTTCAAGTCTCCACCCGCAGCCGGCACGCCGTCGTTTTCCCGGCAAAACGCCCCAAACCACGAAGTCACGGTTACCCAGTCAAAAGAGAAGAAGAAGAACGCACCACGCACGCCACTTCCTGAGAATCGTACGTACGGATGAACGTGGCGGCTGCCGGCCCAGACCCTTCTCCGGTCGCACGGACAAAACCCGACCCGCATCGCGGCCGATCGGTCGACGGAAACGGTCTCAGCTCGCTCGTGGGCACGCACGCACGCGTCTACTCACGGTCGACCGGGAAAGGAGGGCGTTTGAATGCACGTCGGCCTCGCCGCTTCCCCTGGACAACGCCTTCGCCACAAAGCAAACCTCCTCCCCGCGTCCGAATTAATTATCTTTCTCCTTCCGACTCACACACCTCCCCGCCACACGGCGCGGGGGTATAAAACACCGACGCAAAACCGCCTCATCACCACGCACCTCACACCCCCCGCTCCGGCCACCTTCCAAACCGTCAGCACTCAGCCACCAGGGCTTCGCTCGCCGACCGGCGATGGGGAGGACGCTGGACGTGCTGCTAGGCCGAACCACAAAGCAGACGGCGCGGCTCAAGTCCCTGCTGCACCTCGCCACGAAGCGGATCGCCGTGGTGCGCGCGCACCGGGAGGTGCGGTGCGCGCAGGCGCGGGGGGACGTGGAGCAGCTGCTGCGGCAGGGCCACCCGGACCGCGCCCTCCTCCGCGCCGAGCAGGTGATCCGGGAGCGGGGCACGCTCGACGCCCTCCTCCTGCTCGACGCCTACTGCGCGCTCCTCGCCGACCGCTCCGCCCTGCTCGACGACGCGCACCGGGACTGCCCCGAGGAGCTGCGGGAGGCGGCGGCGTGGCTGTGCTACGCGGCCGCGCGGTGCGGGGACCTGCCCGAGCTGCAGGAGGCCCGCGCGCTCCTCGCCGCCAGGTTCGGCCGGGGCTTCGCGTCCGGCGCCGCCGAGCTGCGCGCCGGCTGCGGCGTCAGCGCCAAGCTCGTGCAGCGGCTGTCCACCGCCCTGCCCAGCCTCGAGAGCCGCCAGATGGTGCTCCTCGAGATCGGCGCCGACAAGGACATCCCCGTGCGCCTCCACAGCGACGCCGCCGACTCATACAAGGATCCGGCCGGCCGCTCCCACCATGGCCATGGCCATGGCCACAGGAAGAAGAGGCACGACGACGACGACGACGACGACGAGCGGCGGCACGCGACGCCGCGGGCCGACCAGACGGAGGGAGACAAGGCCGACTCGAAGCTGACTTTCAAAGACGTGGAAGAGGCGGCGCAGGCCGCGTTCGAATCGGCGGCCACGGCGGCGGCCGCCGCCAAGGCTGCCATAGAGCTCTCGCGAGCAGGGTCCGGCAGCCCCGACGACAGGCACAGGAGGAACGCGCATGCCGACGACGAGACGCTCCACGGCGGCGATCATCTGGCCCCTGGCAAGGCCTTCGAGAGGATTGGACATGTTCGGAACTACAGCTCAGACGCAGAGGATCTGCCGGAGAAGAAACGCGGAGAAGAGCAGGATACGCCCAGGAGCAGGCCGGCTTCAGTCAGGACCAACAGAAGACTCTAGCAGCTTAGCTGCAGCCATATGGCCATTGCAGATGTGGTTTCTTGATTTAGTTGTTTTGATAGCAGTTTAACTTTTGCAGCTATATATTGCAGATCATTCATTATTAAGTTTTGTGTATGCGATGTAAATAGAGAATTGGGAAGGTAAATATTAATATGATTCCGATTTTTCACCGAAGAACAGAGAGCAAACACCACAAGCTTATGTTGTCAGTGATAAGACGCCTCGATATAATTTAAGATGGTGAAGAAGTTATATTACATGACTGGTTCAAAACATTCTGCAAACCTCAGATAAACTACTACTACCTTCGTAAAGAAATATAAGAGCGTTTAGATCACTACTCTAGTGATCTAAATACGCTTATATTTTTTTACAGAGGGAGTACTACTGAAGCTACCAGCTAGAGTTCTCGGAGCAGATATATCATTTGTCTGGACAAACTACAACAAACGCCCTGCCTAAGAAACTAGCAAAACCATGGAGCTGTTTGGCTGATGAAACTGATTAACATACATCTGATCTGAGATACTCCCATGCCCCAACATCCTCAACGAGAAATTTTTCTCCTTTTGTTGAGATTGGCCAGCATTTCACTGTACGGTTGGAAGTTCACATCCACATCTTCATCATACTCAAGACCAAGTTCTTCCTGCACACACAAATATATATTATTCATCGATACGATGGCAGGTAGGGTGAAAGAAATACTAGAAAGCTGACTGACAAGAAGCGGCAACAGCAGATGAACTAAACAACTACCAGTTACAGCCTGCCATTCAAGTGCCCAAATCAAAAGAAACATATATGCATTAATCAAGTGTCAGGTAAGACAAGAAGGGCAACAAGAACCTTAAATTCCTTCTGGTCTTTGGGGCTATTCTCAGTGATGTTATCCCATAGCTCCTTGAACATCCTCTTTCGCTTTCTCCACTGGTTAGCTTTCTCAGAGAAGGTCTCCTCAATTATCTTCTTGTCTTCAGGTTTCACCAAGATCACACCACTCTGCAATTTCTTTAATTTCTCTTCCATTTCCTGGACCTGCATAAACATGAGTCTGCCGTTAAAACTTGGTTGAACAAACACACTCATGCGCACTAAGAAGCATATTAACATGCACACATACCTCACTTTGTAATCTGGCCTCCTTTGACCTAATCTCTTCCAGTGTCAAGTTTGACTGTAGACCTTTTATCTCTGTGATAGGATTTGTGCTTAGCTACCACTAATAGTTGCTTACTGCATTGAGAAAGACAAGAAAGACCATGGCACCAAGCAGAGCTTACCAGATTCGACCTCACTAGTAATTTTCTTTTGTTCTCTGAGTTTTTCCTGTAGTTTGCTATTTGCTTTCTTCATCTCCTCAAGTTCCTCCCCATTTGGAATGTCGAACTGGTCTTGCCGAGCAAGGTAGATTTTCTGCTTGCCGTACTCCTTGAAGGATATTTGACCACTGTCAGCCAATGCATCCAGTCCTTTTTGCACTGCAGTCTTCTTAAGACTAAACTTCTGTAGTGCATCAGCCACATTCTGAGAATTCAATGGCCTATTTTGCTGCAGAATCATAGCAATAGTCCAGTCATCATTATTGCCTAGTACGGTAAATATTGGAGCTACAGTACCAAACATAGAGTGGAGACGGAATAATCTGAAATCATCTAACTGACCACTTAATTCATCTCTTGATATTTTGCATAAAGTTCACGCACAGTATACAACTCCTTTTACAAATAATGTTCTCACTTTGCATGGATGATTGGTTCTAACCAAACTGATGTAAGAACGGTGTCTGAAAGGAAACATCAGTGTGAAACTAACGATGATAATGATAACTCATGCAGCACTGCAGTAATGCTTCAGGTGCATATAATTGTAACACCTTTAAGATACCAAAATAAAATAACCTATACTGCTTATATAAAAATAGCCTATACTGAAGAGTGCAACATTTATCTGGAAATACTATTGTGTCCATTTGTAAGCACTTGACTTCCAGTCATAATCAGCCTCAGTGGATACTTATCATACAAAATCACACGGGATACTTCTATGGAGAGTAAATAGTTAAATAGAGGTGAAACAGTTCAAAAGAGAAGTTAATGAATTATGTTGACTACATTGAAACATCCGCAGACAAGAATGCAACTTTCAATCTTAGGAATCATCACAAGTTTACAAAGAAAGGCGTGAACTGAAGAATGACACAGCTTCAGTCCTTTGGATTCTGTCAACAGTATGATAAACAAAGTAATGGAATGCGCATACACCGATTATCTGGACTGACAACTGCGGTATTTAACATAACTCAGAATTGTTCAAAGTAGTGAACCATCACAGAATTCCGAAGACAGGTGTGAACTGAAGAATGAGACAGCTTCAGTCATTCGGAGTTCTGTCAACACTATGATAAACAAAGTAATGAAATGCGCATAGACCAATTATCTGGACTGACAACTGTGGTTTTTAACAGAACACAGAATTGTTCAAGTCGCGTCTCACAAAGCAACTACGGATGACAGCCAGCACAAAAAATCAAACAGCATGCTGTCGCGACGAACCTCCACGCGACTAATCATCATTCGCCTTCATATGCCGCTTGTCCCCCCAAAGGAGGGTAAGCCAATACACGCTCCTGACATTGAACATGTATAACAGGTACTGAGGCAGAACCTATCTACCATCGTTTGGTGTAGAACGACGCAACCCTACTAAAGCTCACAAACATTACCACACGGGACAAAAACACCAACCCTTGTCGTGCAAGCGCCGCGGCAAGCACAAGGTTGACCCCCTACGCGGAGGCAGGCAATCTGGGGTCGAGGGTTTTAACGGAGGGGGGGTCGTTACCTCGTTGACGAAGTTGAGGACGATTCCTGCACAGGAAACCGAGACAAGAAGATCAGGAACAGGATGGTCGGATACAATCATACAACCACAAGACGATTGATGGAATTGGGGGCGGAATCGAGCGGGGGGGAGGTCAAATCGGGAGCTTGGAGGCGGGGCTGGATGTGGGGGTTGGGGCGACGAGGGGCGTTACCTTCGACGCTGTCCGATTTAGGCGGCATTGCGTGCTCTCTCGGCGCTTCCTCCGCCTGCTTCGCCGCCGCCGCCGCCGAGTCGATGCTGCTCGCGGTTTGAGCGAGACGAAGGGGAAAAGGAGGTGGGGAAAACGGGGGAGAAGACGGGAAGGGGGGAGAAGGGTCTGGCCTCCACTGTCATATGGGTCACTGACACAGAGGGCCCGCAGCGCTTTGTGACGCGTGGGTTTCCCGCCAAAACCCCCGGCGTGCGCGCTGCGCGGCACGGGCGTGGGCCGTGTCGCCTTTACTGGCGCCATAAAAGCCCACAGATAGCGCAATTCTAGAAAAAAGCTCAACACCGCGAGACTAGGAAAGGCCCATTGCCTCGACCAGACGCACTACGATGTTCATACGCTATGTTTGAAAAAAAATATATAATACAGGACCTATCAAGCATTTGACGCACACAAAGTAGGGCTTAATCACAAAACGAACACATTCACATTAAGTGCAATTTCAAGAAACTTCCGCATAAGTAACTGAGTATGGATGACAAACAAGATGTATCAGTTCATACGACAGATTACCTTGCGTGTTTTTGTTTCACCTATATCAAACACTGATAAATTCAAGACAATATAGCTATCTCTCCCATGCTTCGTCCTGGTAGCTAAAACCTCACAAGGAAATGACATAACCGCACGTCGGTTAGACATGTACTCCAGTTCAGAAAAAAAGAAGCTAAGCTCAATATGTTACAAGTGAGAAGTATGATCATCTTTATTTCACTTGCCAGTGATAAATGGATGGCTAAGCGCTTGTACCACAGTGAGCCTCTTTTGTGGATCTAGCACAAACATTTTTTCGAGGAGATCTTTAAACCTGGACAGCATTTTCGGATCGTCGCCTGGGAAGCTTGATATTTTGGGACCAACACCGCTTGGTTTAACGTTCATACACAATTTATTCACAGCCTGCCAGAAAAAAAACATGGATTCAATTTTCTTTAACAGAAAATACTATAACAGAGTATATCATCAGTTCAACAAGGTATAAATAAATCAGCATACCTTCTTCTTCATCAGATTCTCATCAGTGGCATGGAAATTAAGGTTCTGGTCAAAGTGTTGAGTTGTAAAGGCTCCCTGTATAATTATAAACATTAATTCTGTTAGAGAGAAGACTAGGAAATCTGAACACAAACACTACCATACATTTTTTGTTTGTTCTCTAGAATACACATACGAGATAAGTACATCATATGAAAAAAAATATCAGCATCATATCTCACCTTTCGAAGCATCTTCTTAGGGAATGGGCCCTTCAATTCCATGTGAAGCCAAAGCATGCCATTGTTCGTCCCACCAGGAAATAAGATTTTTCCTGTGTAAAGTTCATATAGGCAACAGCCAACTGACCACATATCCAATGAATGGTCGTATGGCAATCCAAGAACTGCAGGAGGATAACAAATTACTATGTTGGCATGCAGGTAATTTTTTATTTGAACTTATATAAGAAAATATAATGAAATGATTGTACATGTCAAGTAAATAACTCACTTATCTCAGGTGCCCGGTAGAAGCGGCTCACAAGAATTGGTGTGATATCATTTATTCCGGCAGGCAAAGCACTACCAAAATCACACAGTTTCAGCAAGTTTCTAGACCCATTTACCTACAAAATGAGGCAGTTAGAGAAACTTGTAGATTCCAGCATACAATTAACACAAAGGTTAGTATGTAAGTCATTTTTAGGCTTTTCTCAAAGCTTAAAATAAGCTCTGCAAGTACAAGCTCTACCAAAGATAATTAAATACTTGGAAAGCGGACATACCAGTATATTATCTGGTTTAATATCACAATGGAGGATACTGCAATCCTTTAGGTGCTTCAATGCGATGAAAAGCTGTTTTGAGTACGTCCTTACAGCAGTAAGCTTCAGCCCTATATCACGACCAAATTTCTTTATAACCTCACGAAGATTCATATGAAGGGATTCAAGAACTAAACAGAGATGATCCCGATACATGAAACTAGAAATAAACCCGGACACAGTGTCGTTTGTCTTCACGATCTGCACTTGACAATTTTTCCAGTACAGAAACCTCCCTCTTACCAGATTTGTACCTGTACAATCAAAATGCAATTTACAGGGTCAAATGTTATTTTCCCAATTGCATATATGACCGCAAAAGGGAAGAAGTTGTAATGAACTCAGCTTACCTTTCTTTTTCATTGCAGATAATTTTGATAGCTACTTCAGGATCATTTTCCCCGGCTTTTAGATCCTTTGCCTGGACAACTGTTGAGAAAACTCCTTCCCAGAGCCTGCTATAATTCTGTAATGGCCATCTAGCACTTCCCCTAAGTGGTACTCTGTATAAAATGCAAAAAAGCTTGAATTATAAAGGAGTAACTGAAAAGTAGACAATGAAATGAAAAGGAAAGATTGATAGAGCTTACTGTAATATCCATGCTCATCATCCCAGTTGTCGCGAAGCGAATTTTTTCTCACATACATACCTTCTAGATTACCCTACACAACACAACAATCAATAGGTGAGCACAAAATAATATACTGCCGAGGGCTTCCTACCAATAGAGTAAAAGATAAAACTGCCAATGGATTAGCGAGATTGTTCTGAGCAAAAAGAAGATAGCAAAACATTGAAGTAAGAAATTTCAGTAGAAATAATAGTTCGGTTGAAGAATACTAGAAAACATACCGATTTCTGAACTCTAATAGGAGATACTCCAAAAATATCATCGCAGAGTATATATGAAGATCTTGCACCTTGTAAAATTTCAAAGATATCAAGTGAGAACCCTAGCTGAGAAAATGGTAAGTGAACAATCAACTGCATCAAAAGGATTATTACCATGGGAATGCCCTCTTGAACTCCTGAAACACATGCCGTCCTTTGATCACCAGATATCCCCGAGTTGATTGAAATGTTAGGCTGGATAGGAGGAGTCTTCCCCATAGTGTAGGATTTTTCATTAACAATTACAGTGACTGAATTGGCATCTTTTACTTCAGTGGGAGCAGCATCTCTTACTTCTGCCAATGACGAAGCTCAGTTATTAAAATATGAATAAACTTAACTTCTACATAACAAAAAAATATGTCACGCAGAAATATGATTCAGTTTTTAATATAACCAAGTTACCTGTACTATCATCGCAAGGCACAGGTCCCTGGTGTTCCTTCTGAAACTGGCGTTGCCGGTGCTTCTCCAGAATAGCATCCATCCTCTTTCTTGCTTCCTCCTTAGTTTTTTTAAGATCATCTTCTTCTTGCTTTGCAAAGTTTTCGAAGTCACCTTGATCTTCCTCCCTGACACCATCACACAAAAATAATTAAAAAATGAAATAAGAATATAAACATGAGAATGAGTTAACCATATATGAGAAACCTTACTTGCAAGATTGTTCCTTGATTTCCTCAGATCTCTTTCTTCTGTGGTTGGCCTCTCCACACTTCTTGTTTGCATCAAATTTGTCATCGCATCCCTACCGATAAATAAGTTTCAAAGTGAGTTCACCAATTCACCAAAAGTAGAAAAGCAAGCATGACTAAAAGCCTTTTCCTACAATAAAAGCATGACCAGAAAAATAGGAAACACAAGGCTATGTCGGAAAGCCTGCAGCTCTATGTGAGTAAGCTTGGCCTAGTTTATTGTACTTATCAAGTGAAATCTACGGTTAAACAGCTTACATCTCAAGAATATGCCAATAATCTTGTCAGTTATTAGAAAATAATAAGTAACAAAGAATAGTTTCTTCATCAGAAAACTAAGAAAAATATAAAAAGGCTCATGTTAGTTTTTGATTATTACAAAAAGTAATTTGCCCACTTTAATGATAAGCTTTTCCCAGGGTGTTTGATTGTTTGAACAAAATTACTTCAAGGCAGAGATAGGAAACTCTTTAATTCCTTTTTTTGGGTGTGCAGCAAAGCATAGAACAGAGTAAGCTGTCCTTGATTTATCATCACAGAGGAAACTAAACAATAGCTGCTGCTTTCTGTGCCAGTGGTTAATAAATGTGCTTCCGAATAACCAAGTAAACACTAGAACTTTTAATAAATAAATCAATAAATCAATGGAATTGCCATGTAATACTTAGTTTCACTTAACAGCTAACAAAACTAAGACGCTTGCCTCCTCAAGTTAAAACCAGATTTTATTTTGTTGATCTGCAAATCCTCTGCCATCGTACCAGATAATGTTGTGTGTGCCAACAGCATAACAAAAATCACACCGAGCTCCAACAAAATTCACAAGATGAATCAGCAACTAATTACGGATCGATGGAAAAAGGGTAACGAAAATAACCTATACCGAACGGGAACGCAAAGGCGGGGTTCGGAACAGACCGGAGCAGGTGCCAGACCGCCGAACACCGACCCCGCCTTGCCGAAGTCGGCATCCGGTCCCCTGGAGGCGGCGGCGGCATCGTCTACTATCTCACCATCCTCTACCTCGCGCTCCCCCGGCCTCGCCCCCGACATCCGCCACCGCGAGACCGCCTCGTGGTCTCCCCTGCCCCCGTGGCCGTGGCGGTGGTGATGGCTACGCTTCTGGCGCTTCGGGGAGGAGGCCTCGTCCGCATCGTCGCCGTGCGGCCGGCGGTGACGCCTGGAGGTGGAGCGCGGCGAGATGGGGCCCTCTCCGCTGCCCATGGCGACCGAGGGAGCGGGCTGGGGTTAGGGTTTGGTGAGGTGGACGGGAGGGGCGGAGGAGGGACGGCTATAGGAGGCGCGCGATCCCTTGGAACGAAGCTCGATCGGACTCGGGAACGGTGCGCGCCGGTGACCGCGGGTGCTCTGGGTCGGTTGGGTCGAGGCCGCGAGGCCGAACGTTCGGGGCGGCGGTGTGAGCAGAGACGACGCCGTTCAGAGTTCAAACCCGATTCCGAGTCGCGCTCTACTTTGACTTCGGGGATTCACATTCATAGCCATACCATGAGTGCTTTTTTTTGGGTAGTGCTAGGCGCCGGTGCATCGGTCCAAACGCACAGCCACCCGATCAAATCATGCGTAGCTGTTGGATTTGACCCATCTGTGTCGTCTTCTTCCTAGCACTGCTCGACAGAAAAACAAGACGAGGTCCCGCCCATCCTTGGGCACACCACCACCACCCATCCTCGTCGCCGTTGTGGCCGTTTCCCGCGAGCTCCCACGAGGTCCCGCCCCTTGGCCGCCGGAATTGCATAACGGCCGCGATTGATTCCAGAGGCGATTCATTGAGGATGAAGCTCTAAAAACAACCAGATTCAGCTCACGGGTGCCATGGTTGCAGCATCCCTAGCGTAGCCCCGCCTCCGGCTCGCCGCGGTAGTCGGTGTCCAGCAAAAACTAACAAAATCCTCAGTGGCCGGTTTGAAGCAAATTCATTATAAGGTTCCAGCAAAAAACACACCGGTTCCAGCAAACTTAACCTCAACTGAGAAAACTTAGGTGGTTGATTGCAGCAAAAAAAATTGCTAGTTCCAGCAAATAAAACGTCGCCGGTTCGTAGCACAAGCGGTGACCGCTCCGCGCGTCCCTGCACACAAGAAAAGCAGTGAGAAATAGGGAACGGCGCTCCCGCTGGCAAAAATTAGCTCGACGGCCTGCGCGAGGAGCAGACGGCACATGAGGCAGGATTAAAAGGAGATGGGAAGAGGTGGGGATCCATGGAGTTTTTGCCGTGGTGTGTGGAGAAGAGCATGAGAGCTATTTCTGTTTCGGTGGAGAAGAAATCGATGGAGAAGAAAGGGGATAAGGTCCGTGTGGTGTATAGTGGGACACGTCCTTATGCGGCTCGCTCCTGCATGTGGGCCACAAAGGCATGTGCGTTAGCGACAGAGGCGACCGGCGCGTCGCTTCAGCCGGCGGTCCGGAGGGAAACATTTCCCTTTTTTTTTTGCCATGAGTGCTTTAGTTTGCGATATCATCATATAATTACAACCATTTTTTGCTCAGTCAATTAAAGTACTTCCTCTATTCCTAAATATTTGTTTTTTTAGAGATTTTAATAAGTGACTACATACGAAGCAAAGCGAGTGAATATACACATGTAGAATTGCGTTGTGTGAGCGGAGCTGCAAACGCCTCACCACCATTTTGCTTTCGAATCATGAAAACTTAAAGTTATTTTCGGGAAGAACGTGAATGGAGATTGCATTTCTCGTTCTACCTGCTTAATTTATGGTCCCTGTCTCTGTGGCCCTCGTCACCAATGTGTATTCATGTCATTACATCCACCAAAGTACTGCAATACTGTCTACCATGCCATCTTCTTGTCACGGTTATCGTCTATATACACACACATATGCATCACCTTCCTTCCTCAGCTCACTTTCACCCTCTTGAAAAGTTCATACTCTTCGGAAAGAAACGAGAATTTTGATATAGGTTTCAAAGAACGGTTATGGTATATGAGAAGAGAATAATACTACATATTAAAGTTATCAACTGAGATGGATAGTTAAGCTTTGAGAATAGAAGGCACCGGGATAAATCTATTGAGCGTTACAAGAAGTCAAAGTAAGTTTGAACATGACTGTGACACTCACCACACAATTGGGCACACTCCTCTTTCAAGTGCAGCAAGTTTGCATTTCATGTGCCAGCTAGCCAGTTTACTCTGATCCACCAGTGACACTCAATCGTCTAGTGTTATGTAAATATAGGATCATCATGAGCATGAGCGCGATGATCAATTTCCTCTAAAGTTGCAATTAAGCAACAAAATCATAGAGTAAAGACCGGGGGTGTTCATTTGTATATAGTGTCCAGTGTTTATTTCAATTACATTTGTCTCTTGATGAGTATACATCAATGTCAAAAAAATTATCAACTTAACATATGCAATAATGAAATTTTAATATATGAAACACTATGAAACCTCACGCTTACAAAGTTGCAAGTTGTCACGATGTATAGAGGGTATCTGTAGTGTTATGTGCATTACGTTCCATCCATGAAAATCCCCTAAAACTTGCGCATCTTCATGCCAAGTCATCCCTCATGATATCTCTCGTTGATGAAACTCGTACTTTGTTGAACTTGTATTTTTCCTCCTCCTCCTCCTTCTTCCAATGAACATTTGACTACTACTGCTAGACAAGAATTTATCATAAAAAAGGAGTTTTCTCCTATCCTAAACTTCTTGATATTACTTTGTATAGAGTTTTTCATTCATGTATTCATTACACGAGTTATTGCCATGCAAAAAGCATAGATTTGTGGAATCAACGCAATGTGGATTGGAAGGAGTGACGTATAAATAAATAACATGGGCTCCCAACTATGTATGAGATGTTACATATGTTAGATAGAGTCGGCACAGATTAACGGAGTTATACTTTACCATGTCTAGGCTTGTAGTGTGCTTAAGTAAGGTAGGTGTGAATTCTCACAAGCATGAAGGACGACAGCGATCAGAGTTCAACCCCGATTCCGAACCACACTCTACTTTAGCTTCGAGAACTCACATTAATAGCCATACCACGAGTGTTTTAGGACATCCACAAGATATGTTTTCGGATCTCACCATATAATTACAATCTTTCTTTTCTAAATGGAAGTAGAAAGCAGTACGTTTAGGTATACACACGTGGAATTGCATCGTATATATGCGTGGAGCTAGAAATACCTCAAGGACATTTTCTCTTTTGAATCAGAAGTTAGCGTTGAAGGGGTTTCCGGAGAGAACAAAAACGAAGAAGCGCATTTTCTGTTCACTACCTGCTATGGTCCCTATCTTCGTGGCCCTTGTCACCAATGCATATTCATGCCACTTCATCCACCAAAGTACTACACTGCCATCTACCGCGACATATTCTTGTCAGTACAGTTATCGTCTATACACATACACATGTGCATCACCTTCCTTCCTCAGCTCACTTTCACCCTCTTGAGAAGTTCATACTCTTTGGAAAGAAACAAAAAATGATATAGTTCTCAACCACGATTATGGGGTATGAGTACCTACTAAAGCCATCACATGTTATGAGTCAACAGAGGTTTGAGAATGGAAGGCACTGGGATAAATCTATTTAGCAAGAAAGGAAGGTCAAGTCAATTTGAACATGACTAGGACACTTACCACACAATTGAGCACAATCCTTCGAGTGTAATAAGTTTGCAGGTTATGTGCCAGCCATCCAATTAGAACGATCCACTAGTAACAATCAATAATTTTATGCTTTGTAGATATATTATCAGCACGGGCATGAGCACGATGACCAATTTTCCTCTTCGGTTGCAGTTAACCAACCCGATCATGCAATAAAGGTTGGGGTCACATTTGTATATAAGGAGGTTCGGAACAGACCGGAACAAGCAGCGTTCAGAGTTCAACCCCGATTTCGAACCGTGCTCTACTTTGGCTTTGAAGACTTACGTTCATAGCTATACCACGAGTGCTTTAGGCCATCTACAAGATATGTTTTTGGGTATCACCATATAATTACAACCTTTATTTGCTCAACGAAAGTAGAAAGCGGTACCTTTACATATGCACATGTGGAATTGCATCGTGTGAGTGGAGCTACAAATCCCTCGGCGACATTTTTTCTTTTGAATCATGAACTTTAGCTTTGAAGCGGTTTCCGGAGAGAACAAAAATGAAGAAGCACATTTTTCATTCACTGCCTGCTTAATTTGTGGTCCATAACTGCGTGGCCCTCGTCAGTTGTTACCAATGCATATTCATGCCACTCCATCTACCAAATAGTACACTACCATCTACCTTGACATCTTCTTGTTAGTACATAGTCTTTGTTTATACGCACACACACACACATATGCGTATCACCTTCCTTCCTGAGCTCACTTTCACCCTCTTGAGAAGTTCATACTCTTCTGAAAGAAACAAAAAAACTGATACAGTTGTCGGCAATGGTTATGGGGTATGTACTTACTAAAGTCATCGTGTGTGATGAGTTAGCGGAGCTTTGAGAATGGAAGGCACTGGGATAAATCTGTTTAGCAAGAAGGCAACGGTTATGGGGTATGTACTTACTAAAGTCATCGTGTGTGATGAGTTAGCAGAGCTTTGAGAATGGAAAGCACTAGGATAAATCTATTTAGCAAGAACGAAAGGACCAGTCAATTTGAACATGACTAGGACATGCACTACACAACTGAGCAGAACCCTTCGAGTGTAATAAGCTTCATGTGCCAGGTAGCCAATTACAACTATCCATTAGTGACACTCAATAATTTTATGCTTTGTAGATATTATATTAGCACGAGGATGAGCGTGATGACCAATTTTACTCTTTAGGTTGCTATGAACCAACCTGATCACACAATAAGGTTGAGGTTGCCATTTGTATATATGAAGGTTCAGAATGGATAAAAATAGGTGCAAAACCATTGAGCGCCGACCCCGCCTTGCGAGAAGTCAGCACCGAGTCCCCTGGAGGCGGTGGCATCGCCTATTACCTTACCATCCACTACCTCACTCTCCCCTAGCATAGCAGCCGATATCCATGAAGCCTCCTCTTGTTCTTCCATGTCCACTTGATGTCCACTTGGAGGCCTCCTTCTGATGCATCGTGGTGCTGGTGGCCTCCACTTGATGTCCACTTGGAGGCCTCCTTCTGATGCATCGTGGTGCTGGTGGCCTCCACTTGATGTCCACTTGAAGGCCTGGTGGTCCTGGTGCGTTTATGGTGCTGGTGGTAGTGATGAAAACTACGCTTATGGCGCTTAGGAAGGAGGCCTCATTTGTGTCGTGTCGGGTGGCGGAGGTGGCACTGACCGGGTGGAGCCTTGAGGCGGGCTCTCTTCAAGGTCCATGGTGACCCTTGGGGAAGCGAAAGGCTGGTGTTAGAGCTAATGACGTGGGCGGGAAGAGGCGACAATAGGAGGCGATGCCTTCAAACAAAGCTCGATCGTACCCAGGAAAAGTGTGTGCCGGTGATTGTGGGTGTTTTAGGTAGGTTGGGGGAAAGGTCGCAAGGTGGGGGTAAAACTACGAAGGCGGTGGTTCAGAGTTCAGACTAGATCCCAAACCGCACCAGGACTCAAAGTGGGAGCAGTATGTTTACCTATACACATGCGTAAGTGCATCGTGCGAGTGGGAGATGCAAATAATCAATGCTTATGAGTTTCATCGTAAACCATAAACCACTGGCGGCTACAATGACTAGGCTTTCAAAGGAAACCTTTTCCAACGCTATCCACCTGCGGCTCCCCCTCCACCGACAACCTCTCGGTCTTTGGTGGTTGGTGGTGAGGGGGTCGCCGGATCCCACACATATGGATTGTGCAGTTTTAGGTTTTAGGGCCTTAATAGCTTATGTTTTTGGCTATTTGACGTTATGGCTTTGGCAAGAGACAGCAGGCGTCAAATAATAAATCTTTAGATCCTACCTTGATAAGGTGTTACGCTTCGTTGGTGGGTGATGGATTTGGTTGCTAGTCTGTTCAAGTGGGGATGCCGTGGTGGCGTGACATCGTATACTATCTCACCATCCTCTACCTTGCGCTCCCCCGGCTTCGCCGCCGACATCCGCGTCCGCGAGCCCGACTCCTGGTCTCCCCTGTCCCTGCAGCCGTGGCCATGGGTGGAGGTGGCGATGGCGGTGATGGCTACGCTTCTGGCGCTTTGGGAGGAGGCCTCGTCCGCGCTGTCACCGTGCGACCGGCGGTGGCGCGTGGAGGTGGGGCGCCGGGAGACTGGGCCCTCTTCGATGCCCATGGAGACTGTGCACGGGAGCGGGCTGGGGTTAGGGTTTGGTGGGGTGGACGGGGGGGACGACCGAGGGACGGCTATACGGGCGATGCCTTCGAACGAAGCTCAATCGGACTCCGGAACGGTGCGTGCCGGTGGTGTTTTGGGTCGGTTGGAGCGAGGTCGAGGGGGATCTACGAAGGCTATCTGAACGAACGTTCGAAGATGAGGGCGGCGGCGTGAGCGGAGACGAGTTCAACCCCGGTTCCAAGCCATGCGCTCTACTTTGCCTTCCGACACTTGCGTTCCTAACGATATCATGAGTGCTTTAGCCATCCACAAGATTTGTTTTCGGATATATCACCATATAATTACAACCTGTCTTTGCTCAACGAAAGTAGAAAGTTGTACGTACATTTACATATATACACATGTGGAATCGCATCGTGTGAGTGAATCTACAAATTCCTCGACGACATTTTTGCTTTTGAGTCATCAAAAGTTAGCCTTGAAGCTGTCTCCGGGGAGAACAAAAATGAAGAAGCGCACTCCACCGGTCTTTGTATCTGTGACCCTCGTTATCAATGCATATTTATAGCTGCGTGTAGGAAAAAATTCAATGCATACTTATGTCACTCCATCCATCAAAGTACTACACAACCGTCTACCGTGACATCTTCTTGTCAAGACATAGTTATCGTCTATGTATACACACATGTGCATCGCTTTCCTTCCTCATCTCACTTTCACTCTCCCGAGAAGTCCATAATCTTCGGAAAAAAGAATTTTGATATAGTTCTCAGCGGCGGTTATGGAATATGAGAAGATACTTGTACCTAGTAAAGTCATCATCGTGACGAGTTAGCTAAGCTTTGAGAATGAAAGGCATTGGGATAAATCTATTGAGGAAACAAAGAAGGTAAAGTCAGTTTGAACATGATCGAGACACTCGCCACACAATTGAGTGTAGTCCTTGGGGTGCAACAAGTTTGCTTTTCATGTGCGAGCTAGCTAGTCCCTCATGTCCACTAGTGACACTCAATAATTTCATGTGTGTAGATATAGGATCACCCCGAGCATGAGAACGATTATCAATTTCCTCTTAGGTTGCAGCCAAGTGATGAAATCACAAAGTAAAGGTCGGGGTGTTCGTTTACAGATACCGTTTGGTGTTTATTTCAATTACATGTGTCTCTTGATGCTAGTATACAGACATTTATCATCAACAATGAAATTTATCAGTTTAACATATGCAATAATGAGATTTATGCTTAGTATATGAAACACTATGAACACATGACGCTTGCGAAGTTACAAGTTGTCATAACGTATAGGGGTATCTGTAGTATATGGCTACGCTTCCGCGCTTGGGAAGGAGGCCTCGTCCATGACGTCAGAAGACCAAGTTAGCCATCTGCGTTTTTTCCTACATACAACAATGTATGTCTTTGCCGTCTGCGTTTTTTCTACTGATGGAAAAATTGGTCTCCCCTGTCCCCGTGGCGGTGACGGTGATGGCTACGCTTCTGGCGCTTCGGGGAGGAGGCCTCGTCCGCGCCGTCTCCGTTCGGCCGGCGGTGGGGCCTGGAGGTGGAGCGCCGGGAGACGGGGCCCTCTCCGATGCCCATGGCGACCGCACGCGGGATAGGGTTTGGTGGGGTGGACGGGAGGGGGTTTGAAGAGGTTTTTGCTTTTGAATCAAAAGTTAGCCTTGAAGAGGTTTTCGGAGAGAACAAAGACGAAGAAGCACATTTTCCATTCACTGCCTGCTATGGTCCCTATCTTCGTCACCCTCGTCGCCAATGCATAATCATGTCACTTCATCCACCAAAGTACTACGCTGCCATCTATTGTGACATCTTCTTGTCATTACATCGTTATCAGCTATATACACATACGTGTGCATCACCTTCCTTCCTCAGCTCACTTTCACCCTCTTGAGAAGTTCATACTCATTGGAAAGAAACAAAAAAAATTGATATAGTTCTCAGTCACGGTTATGAGATATGCGTACTTACTAAAGTCATCACATGTTATGAGTCAACGGAGCTTTGAGAATGGAAGGCACTGGGATAAATCTATTCAGCAGGAAAGGAAGGTCCAGTCAATTTGAACATGACTAGGACACTTACCACACAATTGAGCACAATCCTTCGAGTGTAATAAGTTTGCAGGTCATGTGCCAGCTAGCCAATTATAACGATCCACTAGTAACAATTAATAATTTTATGCTTTGTAGATATATTATCACCACGAGCATGAGCACGATGACCAATTTTCCTCTTAGGTTACAGTTAACCAACCAAATCACGCAAATAAAGGTTGGGGTCGCATTTGTATATAAGGAGGTTTGGAACAGACTAGAGCAGGCAGGTTCAGAGTTCAACCCCGATTCCGAACTACGCTCCACTTTGGCTTAGGAGAATCACGTTCATAGCCATACCACGAGTGCTTTAGGCCATCCACAAGATACGTTTTCGGATATCACCATATAATTACAAGCTTTCCTTGCTCAACGAAAATAGAAAAGCAGTACGTTTATATATATATACACATGTGGAATTGCATCGTATGAGTGGAGCTACAAATGCCTCAACGACATTTTTTTCTTTTGAATCATGAACATTAGCTTTGAAGTGGTTTCCGGAGAGAACAAAAATGAAGAAGCACATTTTTTGTTCACTACCTGCTTAATTTGTGGTCCCTAACTCCATGGCCCTCGTCATTTGTTACCAATGCATATTCATCCCACTCCACCTACCAAATAGTACACTACCATCTACCTTGACATCTTCTTGTTAGTACATAGTGTTTGTTTATATACACACACACATGCGCATCACCTTCCTTCCCGAGCTCACTTTCACCCTCTCGAGAAGTTCATACTCTTCTGAAAGAAACAAAAAAACTGATACAGTTCTCGGCAACAATTATGGGGTATGTACTTACTAAAGGCATCGCGTGTGATGAGTTAGCGGAGCTTTGAGAATGGAAGGCATTGGGATAAACCTATTTAGCAAGAACGGAATGACCAATCAATTTGAATACAACTAGGACACTCACCACACAGTTGACACAATCCTTCGAGTGTAATAAGTTTCATGTGCCAGCTAGCCAATTACAACTATCCATTAGTGTCAGTGCTTTGTAGATATTGTAATTGTATCACCACGAGCATGAGCGCAATGACCAATTTTACTCTTTATGTTGATGTGAACCAACCTGATCACACAATAAAGGTTGAGGGTGCCATTCGTATATAGGGATGTTCGGAATGGATCGGAATAGGTGCCAAACCACTAAGCACCGACCCCGCCTTGCGAGAAGTCAGCATCGAGTCCCCTGGAGCCGGTAGCATCGTCTATTATCTCGCCATTCTCTACCTCACCCTCCCCTAGCGTAGCGGCCGATGCCCACAACGCCTCCTCTTGATCTCCCATGTCCACGTGGCTAGCTATGTCAGTGCTGGTGGCTGTGATCACAACGATGATGGCTACGCTTCTAGTGCTTCGGAAGGAGGCCTCATTTGTGTCGTTCCAGGCGAGCAGAGGTGGCGCCTGACCGGGGTGGAGTGCGGCAAGGTGGGGCTCTCTTTAATGTCCATGGCAACAACGCGAGCGGGCTATGGTTAGGGCCTGGTGGCGTGGACGGGAAGGAAAACAATAGGAGGAGATGCCTTCAAACGAAGCTTGATTGGACTCGGGAACATTGTGCGTTGGTGATTGCGGGTGTTTTAGGTCAGTTGGGGGAAAGGTCGCAAGGTGGAGGGCAAACTACGAAGGCGGTGGTTCAGAGTTCAGACTGGATCCCAAAACGCGTCGGGACTCGAAGTGGGAGCAGTATGTTTACCTATATACACGCGGGAGTGCATCGTGCGAGTGGGAGATGCAAATAATCAATGCTTAACAGTTTCACCCTAAACCATAAACCATTGGTGGCTACAACGACTAGGGTTTCAAAGGAAACCATTTTCCAACGCCGTCCACCTACGGCTCCCCCTCTGCCGACAACCTCTCGGTCAACGGTGGTTGGTGGTGAGGGGATCACCTGATCCCGTGCATATGGTGGCAAGGGCAACATAGGAGTCAAAAAAAATCTTTAGATCCTCCCTCGACACGGCATTCTGCTTGTTGGTGGGTGATGGATTTGGTTGCTAGTCTGTTCATGTGTGGACGATGTGGTGGCAGCGATATCCCTCTGGTAGACTTGTGTCCTCGGGCTCCACCGTTGCGACGACCTTTGCTCCAACGTAGGCGCAGAGCTTGGGAGGTAGTGCAGGAGAGGATGTAGATAGTGGTCTACGTGACGGTAGTTGGAAGACAGTGGATCATGTGCAGCGTTCGTGGTTGACAACTGGCAGGGGTTTCCTCCCATGACATCATCGTCAAGCAGGGGTGCCAGATTTGGAGTTTGATGGCGTGTCCGGGGTGCCGCCCCAATCAGATTCTTTCAACAGCAATGGCTTCGCCTTTTATATGCTACTTTGGAGGTCTGAAAAGTTGCATATCAGTGATGGAGCCGCGTCGAGCTCGGGTGAAGAAGTGATACGTCCTATTATTTTGGTGATTGTTGTGGTGGTGCCGAAGGCAGGTGACGATTGTTGGGATCAAGCTTAGAGGATTCTTTGGTCTTTATTGTATTCTGTTTTCTTGGTTGGTAGTCTTTTATGCAAAGGCTAGAGTTCTACTTTACCCTCACCATCGCCATCCTCTACCTCACCCTCCTCCGGCCTCGCTGCCGACACCCGCCTCCGCGAGCCCGCCTCTTGGTCTCCCCTATCCCCGCAACCATGGCCATGGTGATGACGGTGATGGCTATGCTTCTGGCGCTTCGGGGAGGAGGCCTCGTCCGCGTTGTCTCCGGGCGGCCGGTGGTGACGCCTGGAGCTGGAGCGCGGCGAGACGGGGCCCTCTCCGCTGCCCATGGCGACCGCTGGGGTTAGGGTTTGGTGGGGTGGATGGGAGGGGCGGACGAAGGGGACGACTATAGGATGCGATGCCTTCGGACGAAGCTCGATCGGACTCGGGAACGGTGCGCGCCGGGGATCGCGGGTGTTCTGGGTTGGTTGGGGCGAGGTCGACGGGGGACTACGAAGGCGATTCTGAATGAACGTTCAACATCGAGCGGCGGCGTGAGCGGAGATGAGGCCGTTCAGAGTTTAACCCCGATTCCGAGCCGCGCTCTGCTTTGGCTTCGGGGACTCACGTTCATAGCCATACCATATGGAGTGCTTTAGGCCATCCACAAGAGTACCACCTTTCTTTGCTCAATCGATGAAAAGGGAGGATATAGCAGCCCAGTGCAAGTTTGTTGATCATGCTGCATATGTGATGACTATGGAGGCCATGGCCATGCGGGGTGGCTTAATCCTGGGGTATGCAATGGGGTTCAATCGAGTTGAAGCTGAACCTGATTCTCAAAATGTGAAAACTTATTGCCACCAAGGCCAAAATCAATGGTGAGACTCCGCTACAGCGATTTTTGCGGAATGCATAGATATAGCTATTTCAAGAGGGAAGGTCACCCATAAAAAAAAGAAAAAAGGAAGGTCATCTTTAGATATTGTTTTCGTGATGCAAATTCTGTTGCTCATGAGCTAGCAAAGTTCCGCTTTTTGTAACAAATGTGATGATAGTTGGACAAATGGGCCTCCCGGTTCATTGTTGGCCAACTAGTGAAGGATGTAATTGTTCTTTGATTTAATAAAACTAGTCATGATGGCCTTTTGTTAAAAAAATAGAAAGCAATATGTTTAGTATACACACATGTGGAGTTGCATCGTGTGAGCGGAGCTGCAAACGCCCCACCACCATTTTGCTTTCGAATACGAAAAACTAGAAGTTATTTTCGGGGAGAACATGAATGAAGAGCGCATTTCTTGTTACTCGCTCGCTTAATTTAGGGCCCCTGTCTCTGTGACCCCCGTCATCAATGTGTATTCATGTCATTCCATCCACCAAAGTACTACAATGTTGTCTACCATGACATCTTCTTGTCACGGTCATCGTCTATATACCCATACATACGCATCACCTTCCTTCCTCGGCTCACTTTCACCATCTTGAGAAATTCACTGTCTTCGAAAAGAAACAACAATTTTGATATAGCTCTCAACAACAGTTATGGGACATGAGAAGAGACTTATACTTCAGAAAGTCATCGCATGTGATGGTTAGTGAAGCTTTGAGAATGGAAGGCGCCGGATTAATCTATTGAGCCATGGAAGAAGTAAATGTAAGTTTGAACATGACCGACACTCACCACACAACCGAAAGACCTTTGGTCCTTTAAGTGCCACAAGTTTGCATTTCATGTGCCCGACTAGCCGTTTACTCCGATCCACCAAAGGACTGAAAAATAGGAAACGCATAAGGCTATGTGGGAAAGCCTGCAACTCTATGTGAGTAAGCTTGGCTCGGTTTATTGTACTTATCAAGTAAAATCTATGATTAAACAGCTTACATCTCAAGAGTAAGCCAATAATCTTGTCGATTATTAGAATATAATAGGTTACACCAAGCTCCTCGTTCAATAATAGGTTACACAAAAGCTTATCTTAGTTTTTGATTATTACACAAAATCACTAAATTTAGTCAAAATGTAAGTGCATTGTTTGAGCAGACTTTGTAATTTTGTCTTTTTGTACAGAGCTCCTCGAATGTTATTTGACCACCAAACTTTGCAAGCACACATAACATTTGTTGATGATCATTCCTACAAAGTGTCAGAATTTTTTGCTATGTTTTCTTGCGTGGGTGCACCGTGGGTGCACCGAACGTGGGTGTAGCCACTACTTTCCCTTAATAGAACTGCCATGTAATACTTAGTTTCACTTAACAACTAACAAAATTAATACGCTTGCGTTCTCAAGGTAAAATCAGATTTTATTTTGTTGATATGCAAATCCTCTGCCATCGTGCCAGGTAATGCTGTGCGTGCCAACAACATAAAAAAACACCAAGCTCCAACAAAATTCACACGACAAATTAAGGACTAATTATGGATCAATGAAAAGGGAAACGAAATAACCTATACCGAACGGGGACGCAAAGGACGGGGGTTCGGAATAGTCCGGAGCAGGTGCCAGACCACCGAACGCCGACCCCGCCTTGCCGAAGTTGGCATCCGGTCCCCTGGAGGCGGCGGTGGCATCGTCTACTATCTCACCATCCTCTACCTCGCCCTCCCCCGGCCTCGCCGTCGACACCTGCGGGTGCGAGCCCGACTCCTGGTCTCCTCTGTCCCCGTGGCAGTGGCGGTGGTGATGATGATGATGGCTACGCTTGGCGCTTGAGGAGGAGGCCTCGTCCAGCTGTTGTCGAGGCGGCCGGCGGTGGCGTGGAGGTGGAGCGCCTGGAGACGGGCCTCTTTGATGCCCATGGCGACCGAGGAGCGGGCTGGGGTTAGGGTTTGGTGGGGACGGGAGGGCGGAGGAGGGGGCTATACTGGCGATGCCTTGGGGACGAAGCTTCGATCGGACTCGGAACAGTGGCCGCCGTGATCGGACTCTGGGTCGGTTAGGGCGAAGTCGAGGGGGCTGCGGGCGATTCGAATGAACGTTCAAACATCGAGGCGGCGGTGTGGCGGAGACGATGTCGTTCGAGTTCAACCCCGATTCTGAACGCGCTCTACTTTGGCTTCTGAACTGATAATCCCCAAGTGCAGGGAACCATCGTAGCAATTCTCAAAGGTGGAAGTGATAAGTATGGAGTGTCGAACCCACAAGGAGCTAAAGGTAAGATCAATATTCTCTCAAGTCCTATCTGCCACTGGTACGACTCTACGTACACCGAACGTTTGCTTCCAACTAGAAACGAGAAATAAAACTACGTTGTGGGTACGAAGAGGATAACTATGCATGGTATCGGAGAGCTAAAATATAAAAGTAGGTGCTGTTATCATAAAGTTAGAATATATTACATGAGTATTATAAATAGCGAGTGTGGAATAATGATGGATCGGTGTGCGGAATTATCCTAGGCAATTGTTAACAAGACCGGTAGTCGTCATTGCAATTTCATATGAGGGAGAGGCATAAGCTAACATACTTTCTCTTCTAGGATCATATGCACTTATGATTGGAACTCTAGCAAGCATCTGCAACTACTAAAGATCATTTAGGTAAACCCCAACCATAGCATTTGTTGGGGAACGTAGCAATAATTCAAAATTTTCCTACGTGTCACCAAGATCAATCTAGGAGATGCTAGCAACGAGAGAGAGGGAGTGCATCTTCATACCCTTGAAGATCGCTAAGAGGAAGCGTTACAAGAACGTGGTTGATGGAGTCGTACTCGCGGCGATTCAAATCGCGGAAGATCTGATCTAGCGCCGAACGGACGGTGCCTCCGCGTTCAACACACGTACAGCCAGGGACGTCTCCTCCTTCTTGATCCAGCAAGGGAGAAGAGAAGTTGAGGGAGAACTCCGGCAAAGACGGCGTGGTGGTGGAGCTTGTGGTATTCTGCAGGCTTCGCCAAGCTCTATGGAGGAGAAGGAAGAGTCGGAGGAGGAGGGCTGCGCCAGGAAGAGTGCGGCTGCCTCTATCTCCCTCACTATATATAGGGTGAAGGGGGTGGAGGAGGCGCCCTAGGGTTTCCTAGGGAGGGCGGCGGCCACAGAGAAACCCCTAGATGGGTTTGGGCACCCCCACCCCTAGGAAACTTGCCCCCAAGCCGGGAGGGTGGCTGCCCTAGGGAGGCGCCCCACCTCTCCGAGTTACGTGAGAGGGGTTGGGAGGGCGCCTGCCCCTTGAGTGGGCTGGTGTGCCCCCTCCCTTGGCCCATAAGGCCCCCCAACACTTGTCGGGGCCTCAAACACCTTCAGTCACGCTGGTCGTCACCCGGTACTCCCGAGAACAATTCCGACTCCAATACCCTTCGTCCAATATATCGATCTTCACCTCCGGACCACTCAGGAGTTCCTCAAATCACGTCCGGATCTCATCCGGGACTCGAACAACCTCGGTAACCACATACTATTTCCCATAACAACTCTAGCGTCACCGAACCTTAAGTGTGTAGACCCTACGGGTTCGGGAACCATGCAGACATGACCGAGACACCTCTCCGGCCAATAACCAATAGCGGGATCTGGATACCCATATTGGCTCCTGCTACGTCTTGAGCTTGCGTTGGTTTTCCTCGAAGAGGAGAGGGTGATGCAGCAAGTGTAGCGTAAGTATTTCCCTCAGTTTTTGAGAACCAAGGTATCAATCCAGTAGGAGGCTTCTCAAAAGTCCCATGCACCTACACAAACAACTGAGAACTCGCAACCAACGCAATAAAGGGGTTGTCAATCCCTTCACGGCCACTTCATGTAAAGTGAGATCTAATAAAGATAGTATGATAAGATAAATATATTTTGGTATACTATAATATAGATGCAAAAAGTAAAGATGCAAATAAAATTAGATTGGGAGAAAATATGATAAGAGATAGACCCGGGGGCCATAGGTTTCACTAGTGGCTTCTCTCAAGGTAGCATAAGTATTACGGTGGGTGAACAAATTACTGTCGAGCAATTGATAAAAAAGCGCATAGTTATGAGATTATCTAGGCATGATCATGTATATAGGCATCACGTCCATAACAAGTAGACCGACTCCTGCCTGCATCTACTACTATTACTCCACACATCGACCGCTACCCAAAGATGCATCTAGAGTATTAAGTTCATAAGAGCAGAGTAACGCATTAAGCAAGATGACATGATGTAGAGGATAAACTCATGCAATATGATATAAACCCCATCTTGTTATCCTCGATGGCAACAATACAATACGTGCCTTGCAACCCTTTACATCAGGGTAAGGACACCGCAAGATTGAACCCAAAGCTAAGCACTTCTCCCATGGCAAGAAAGACCAATCTAGTAGGCCAAACTAAACTGATAATTCGAAGAGACATGCAAAGATAACTTAATCATACATAAAAGAATTCAGAGAAGATTCAAATATTATTCATAGATAAACTTGATCATAAACCCACAATTCATCGGATCTCGACAAACACACTGCAAAAAGAGTTTACATCGAATAGATCTCCACAAGAGAGGGGAGAACATTGTATTGAGATCCAAAAAGAGAGAAGAAGCCATCTAGCTAATAACTATGGACCCGTAGGTCTGTCGTAAACTACTCACAACTCATCGGAGGGGCAAGGATGTTGATGTAGAGGCCCTCCATGGTTAATTCCCCCTCCGGCAGAGTGCCGGCAAGGGCTCCAAGATGAGATCTCGCGGATCTGTAGGTTACGGCGGTGGAAATTGTGTTTCATGGTGCTCTGGATGTTTTTGAGTGCGTGGGTATATATAGGAGGAACAAGTACGTCGGTGGCACTGAGGGGCCCACGAGACAGGGGCGTGCCCTATAGGGGGCGCCTCCTATCTCGTGGAGGCCTCGGCTGCTTCTTGACTTGCACTCCAAGTCCTCTGGATCACGTTTGTTCCAAAATCACGCTCCCGAAGGTTTCATTCCGTTTGGACTCCGTTTGATATTCCTTTTCTTCGAAATATTGAAATAGGCAAAAAAAAACAGCAATATGGGCTGGGCCTCCGGTTAGTAGGTTAGTCCCAAAATTGATATAAATGTGTAAAATAAAGCCCATAAACATTCAAAATGGGTAATATAATAGCATGGAACAATAAAAAATTATAGATACGTTGAGACGTATCAAGCATCCCCAAGCTTAATTCCTGCTCGTCCTCGAGTAGGTAAATGATAAAAGAGAATTTTTGATGTGGATTGCTACCTAGCATAATTCATAATGTAATTTTCTTTATTGTGGCATGAATGTTCAGATCCAAGTGAATACAAAATAAAAGTTCATATTGATAAAAGAAATAGTAATACTTCAAGCATACTAATCAAAGTAATTATGTCTTCTCAAAATAACATGGCAAAAGAAAGTTCATCCCTACAAAATCATATAGTTAGGCTATGCTTCATTTTAAGTCACACAAAGATGTTCCCAACTTCTATACCCCGATGACAAGCCAAGCAATTGTTTCATACTTAAATAATCTCAAACTTTTTCAACCTTCACGCAATACATGAGCGTGAGCCATGGATATAGCACTATGGGTGGAATAGAATATGATGATGGGGATTGTGTGGAGAAGACAAAAGGAGAAAGTCTCACATTGACGAGGATAATCAACGGGCTATGGAGATGCCCATCAATTGATGTCAACATGAGGAGTAGGGATTGCCATGCAATCGGATGCACTAGAGCTATAAATGAATGCTCAACAAAGAAAACTAGTGGGTGTGCATCCAACTTGCTTGCTCATGAAGTCCTAGGGCATTTGAGGAAGCCCATCGTGAGAATATACAAGCCAAGTTCTATAATGAAAAATTCCCACTAGTATGAAAAAGATAACTTATGAGACTCGCTATATGAAAAACATGGTGCTACTTTGAAGCACAATATATGAGACTCACTACATGAAGAACAAGGTGCTACTTTGAAGCACAAGTGTGGAAAAAGAGATAGTAACATTGCCCTTTTTATTTATTTTCTTTTTTTGGGCCTTCCTTTTTTTTCTTTTTGGCCTTTCTCTTTTTTTGGGCAATGCTCTAATAATGATGATCATCACACTTCTATTGATTACAACATAAGGATTACAACTCGAAACTAGAACAAGATATGACTCTATGTGAATGCCTCCGGTGTAAAGGATGGTGCAATGAATCAAGAGTGACATGTATGAAAAATAATGCATGGTGGCTTTGCCACAAATACGATGTCAACTACATGATCATGCAATGGCAATATGACAAAAGTAAAGTATGTCATGATGATGAACGAAACGGTGGAAAGTTGCATGGCAATATCTCGGAATGGCTATGAAAATGCCATAATAGGTAGGTATGGTGGCTGTTTTGAGGAAGATATAAGGAGGTTTATGTGTGATAGAGCGTATCGTATCACGGGGTTTGGATGCACCGTGAAGTTTGCACCAACTCTCAAGGTGAGAAAGGGCAATGCACGCACCGAAGAGGCTAGCAAAGGCGGAAGCGTAAAGTGCATATAATCCATGGACTCAACATTAGTCAAAAGAACTCATATAATTATTGCAAAAATATAGAAGTCATAAAAATCAAGTACTACGCCGCATGCTCCTAGGGGATAGATTGGTAGGAAAAGACCATCGCTCATCCCCGACCGCCACTCATAAGGATGCACAAGCCGAGGGTACACTTCATGTTTCAAATTTGTTACACAACTTTAACCATACGTGCATGCTATGGGACTTGCTAACTTCAACACAAGCATTCTTTAAATTCATAATCACCCAACTAGCATGACTTTAATATCACTACCTCCGTATCTCAAAACAATTATCAAGTATCAAATTGATCATAGCATCCAATTCACTTCACATGATAGTTTTTATTATACCCAATTTGGATGCCTACCATTCTAGGACCAATTTTATGACCATAGCAAATACCATGCTGTTCTAAAATACTCTCAAAATAATATAAGTGAAGCATGAGAGACTAGAAATTTCTTCAAAATTAAGACACCACCGTGCTCTAAAAAATATAAGTGAAGCACTAGAGCAAAAACTATCAAGATCAAAAGATATAAGTGAAGCACATAGAGTATTCTAGCAAATTCTAATCAAATAGGCTTCTCCCAAAAGGTGTGTACAGCAAGGATGATTGTGGTAAACTAAAAAGCAAAGACTAATATAATACCACGGCGCTCCAAGCAAAACACTTATCATGTGGTGAAAAATATAGCTCCAAGTAAAGTTACCAATGAGCGAAGATTTAAAGAGGATGCCTTCCCGGGGCATCCCCAAGCTTAGGCTTTTGGCTATTCTTGAATGTCTTGGGGTGCCTTGGGCATCCCCAAGCTTAGGCTCTTGCCACCCTTTATTCCATAGTCCATAAAAGCTTTACCCAGAACTTTAAAACTTCACAACACAAAACTCAACAAGAAATCTTATAAGCTCCGTTAGTGAAAGAAAACAAAACCGCCACATAAGGTACTGCAATGAACTCATTCTTTATTTAATTTGGTGTTAAACCTACTGTATTCCAACTTCTCTATGGATTATAAACTATTTTATTGGCCATAGATTCATCAAAATAAGCAAACAACACACGAAAAATAGAATCTGTCAAAAACAGAACAGTCTGTAGTAATCTGTAACTAACGCAAACTTCTGGAACTCAACAAATTCAGCCAAAATAGGACGACCTAGGCAATTTGTTTATTGATCAGCATCAATTGGAATCACTATTTTATCACGTTATGGTGATTTTTAACAATTATTTTCGTGAGCTGAAAGTTTCTGGAAATTACAGCAAGATCAAATAACTATCATCCATGAAGATCCTATAGGTTCTACTTGGCACAAACACTAATTATAACATAAAACCACATCTAAACAGAGGGTAGATGGATTATTTATTTCTAAACAGAAACAAAAACAAAAAACATAAAGAAAATTGGGTTGCCTCCCAACTAGCGCTATCGTTTAATGCCCCTAGCTAGGCATAAAAGCGAAGATAGATCTAAGTGGTGCCGTCTTTAATTTTCAGTTTTTTAGCGGAGTCATGCTCGAATCCGGGAGGTTCTTTCCGCTTCCCTTCATACTCGGAAAATTTTAGATCTAAATAATCCAACCGCTTATTGCAAAGAGTGATCAACATATTCATGCGGTGAAGATTTCCGCTAACACTTTTAAGAGGCTCAAGAGACTTTTGTAAAAAATTTGTTACTTCGTAGATATTTTCAAACACTTGGGTTTCTTCTTGGGTAGGATGTGATCCTCCCTTTTGAGGTAGTGTTCCCACTATTCCCTCTACAATTTCATCTTTGTAATCTTTGGGATCAATTTCAATGAAATTTCCCTTGGCAATGCAATTCAAGAGTTGTCTATGTGTCATATTTAACCCAACATAAAAATTACGAAGAAGAATTCTGAAGTTCACCTCTAGGGTGCACTTGCGATAAGATTCCATTATCCTATACCAAGCATCTTTTAAGTTTTCTCCTTGACTTTGCTTGAAGTGAAGAACTTCAAACTCGGGAGACATAGGAGCGGATAAGGAACTAGACATAACGACAAGCAAACAAACTAACACACGAGCAAGCGAGAAAAAGCGAAGAAGCGAAAGAGAGGGCGAATAAAATGGCAAGGGTGAAGTGGGGGAGAGGAAAACGGGAGGCAAATGGCAAATAATGTAAATGCGAGGGAGATGGGTTTGTGATGGGTACTTGGTACGTCTTGACTTGAGCGAAGACCTCGCCGGCAGCAGCGCCCGTAAATCCTTCTTGCTACGTCTTGAGCTTATGCGTTGGTTTTCCTCGAAGAGGAGAGGGTGATGCGCAAAGTGTAAGCGTAAGTATTTCCCTCAGTTTTTGAGAACCAAGGTATCAATCCAAGAGGAGGCTTCTCAAAAGTCCCACGCACCTACACAAACAACCGAGAACTCGCAACCAACGCAATAAAGGGGTTGTCAATCCCTTCACGGCCACTTGCGTAAAGTGAGATCTAATAAAGATAGTATGATAAGATAAATATATTTTTGGTATTTTATAATATAGATGCAAAAAGTAAAGATGCAAATAAAAGTAGATTGGGAGCAAATATGATAAGAGATAGACCCGGGGGCCATAGGTTTCACTAGTGGCTTCTCTCAAGGTAGCATAAGTAGTACGGTGGGTGAACAAATTACTATCGAGCAATTGATAGAAAAGCGCATAGTTATGAGATTATCTAGGCATGATCATGTATATAGGCATCACGTCCATAACAAGTAGACCGACTCCTACTGCATCTACTACTATTACTCCACAGATCGACTGCTATCCAGCATGCATCTAGAGTATTAAGTTCATAAGAATAGAGTAACACATTAAGTAAGATGACATGATGTAGAGGGATAAACTCATGAAATATGATATAAACCCCATCTTGTTATCCTCGATGGCAACAATACAATACGTGCCTTGCAACCCTTTACATCACGAGGTAAGGACACCGCAAGATTGAACCCAAAGCTAAGCACTTCTCCCATGGCAAGAAAGACCAATCTAGTAGGCCAAACTAAACTGATAATTCAAGAGACTTGCAAAGATAACTTAATCATACATAAAAGAATTCAGAAAAGATTCAAATATTATTCATAGATAAACTTGATCATAAACCCACAATTCATCGGATCTCGACAAACACACCGCAAAAATTGTTTACATCGAATAGATCTCCACAAGAGAGGGGAGAACATTGTATTGAGATCCAAAAAGAGAGAAGAAGCCATCTAGCTAATAACTATGGACCCGTAGGTCTGTGGTAAACTACTCACAACTCATCAGAGGGGCAAGGATGTTGATATCGAGGCCCTTCGGGGTTGATGTCCCCTCCGGCAGAGTGCCGGCAAGGGCTCCAAGATGAGATCTCATGGATCTGAGAAGGTTACTGGTGGTGGAAATTGTGTTTCGTGGTGCTCATGGATGTTTTCGTGGTACGTGAGGTATATATAGGAGGAAGAAGTACGTCGGTGGTCGCCTCGAGGGGCCCACGAGACAGTAGCGCCCTATAGGGGGCTCCTATCTCGTGGAGGCCTCGCTATACAGACTTGCACTCCAAGTCCTCTGGATCACGTTTGTTCTAAAAATCACGCTCCCGAAGGTTTCATTCCGTTTGGACTCCGTTTGATATTCCTTTTCTTCGAAGTACTGAAATAGGCAAAAAAAAAACAGCAATATGGTCTGGCCTCCGGTTAGTAGGTTAGTCCCAAAAATGATATAAATGTGTAAAATAAAGCCCATAAACATCCAAAAGGGGTAATATAATAGCATGGAACAATCAAAAATTATAGATACATTGGAGACGTATCAGCTCCGACATATTCCACGATGATCTCATCGGATGAACCACAATGTCGGGGATTCAATCAATCCCGTATACAGTTCCCTTTGTCTATCGGTATGTTACTTGCCCGAGATTCGATCATTGGTATCCCTATACCTTGTTCAATCTCGTTACCGGCAAGTCTCTTTACTCGTTCCGTAACACATGATCCCGTGACTAACTCCTTAGTCACACTGAGCTCATTATGATGATGCATTACCGAGTGGGCCTAGAGATACCTCTCCGTCATACGGAGTGACAAATCCCACTCTCGATTCGTGCCAACTCAACAAATACTTTCGGAGATACCTGTAGTGCACCTTTATAGCCACCCAGTTACGTTGTGACGTTTGGTACACCCAAAGCATTCCTACGGTATTCGGGAGTTGCACAATCTCATGGTCTAAGGAAATGATACTTGACATTAGAAAAGCTCTTAGCAAAAGAACTACATGATCTTGTGATATGCTTAGGATTGGGTCTTGTCCATCACATCATTCTCCTAATGATGTGATCCCATTATCAATGACATCCAATGTCCATGGTCAGGAAACCATAACCATCTATTGGTCAACGAGCTAGTCAACTGGAGGCTTACTAGGGACATGTTGTGGTCTATGTATTCACACATGTATTACGGTTTCAGATTAATACAATTATAGCATGAACAATAGACAATTATCATGAACAAGGAAATACAATAATAACCATTTTATTATTGCCTCTAGGGCATATTTCCAACAGCATTAGCATATCAAGTCCCCTTTATCCCATACGCAACAACCCCCTTACTCGGGTTTATGCTTCTGTCACTCAAGCAACCCACTATAAGCGAATCATGAACGTATTGCAACACCCTACAGCGGAAATCCCTCACGCTTGCGCGACACGGAGGGCATAATAGGACAACACCAAAATAAAACATACAACTCGTACCAATCTAGATCATCAATCAACCCAAATACAGAGGATATCTACTCAAAACATCATAGGATGGCAACACATCATTGGATCATAATATGTGGCATAAAGCACCATATTCAAGTAGGGATTACAGCGGGGTGCGGGAGAGTGGACCAGCGTAAAATAGATGAGGATGGTGATGATGGTGGTGATGTTGATGAAGACGATCACCACGGCGATGATTCCCCTCCCGATGGCACTCCGGCGCCACCGGAAGAGAGGAGGAGAGGTTCTCCCCCTTGTGCTTCCTCCTCCATGGCCTCCCCCCTAGATGGGGAGAGGTTCTCCCTCTGGTCCTTGGCCTTCAGGGAGATGATGGCCCCTCCGGGATCCTCCTCCATGGCCTCCGGTGATGATGGCCCTCTCGTGAGGTGCCGAGAGAGGGCGAGGATTGATTTCTCGTGGCTCTGAGGCTTGCGGCGGTGAACTTCCGATCTAGGTTATTTTACGGGGTTTCAGTATTTATAGAAATTTTTGGCGTCGATTTCACGTCAGGGGGTCTCCGAGTCGTCCATGAGATAGGGGCGCCCGTAGGTGAGGCGCGCCCTCCACCACCTAGAGTGGACGGATCGAGACTCTTCTGGTCCATCTCCGATGCTCCGTGGGCTTCTTCTGGTCCATAAAAAACCGTCAAAAATTGGCACGTCAATTGGACTCCGTTTGGTATTCCTTTTCTGTGAAACTCAAAAACAAGGAAAAAATAGAAACTGGCACTGGGCTCTAGGTTAATAGGTTAGTTCCAAAAATCATATAAAATAGCATATAAATGCATATAAAACATCTAAGATGGATAATATAATAGCATGAATACTTCATCAATTATAGATACGTTGGAGACGTATCAGCATCCCCAAGCTTAATTCCTGCTCGTCCTCGAGTAGGTAAATGATAAAAGAAATAATTTATGAAGTGTGAATGCTAGCAGGTGCACAAGTTTTTTTTTCTCGAATACGCACGAGTGTGCGTACTATATTATAAAGAAGGAATCGGGGTAAAGAGCCCGTCCACGTTAGTGTTACAGGTTACATATTTACACTGAACACTAACTCCACACTCCACCGCCCTCTCCTATGGCTATCTACGCTCCCCCGCCCACTCCTCCACCTCTGCAAAGAAAGGCGTCCGTGTCTCCTCGTAGTATGCCCGCTTGCTTCCATGTAACGGCCCTCTCGGACGATCGCTTGGATGATCCTGTTCTTCGAGGGTGTAGCTCCGTCAAAGACAATCGAGTTGCGATGCTTCCATATCTGCCATAGTCCTAGAATGATGATTGCATTGGCATCCCTCTCGGCGGCCTTCTTCCTCCCTTGTCCACGACACCACGCCCCAAAGGCTTACACTCACGAGGGTATCCACTCCGGCTTGCAAGGGGATGACAGATCGCTGTCCACACTTCCCGCGACAACACACTCAAGCGAGCGTGATTTATGCTCTCTTCTTCTTGGCTGCACATAGGGCGGTGCTCTTGATGGTCCATCCACGTCGTGCTAGTCGATCGGAAGTCCAGCACCTGTTCTGGATTGCGAGCCATGTGAAGAAAGCGGCATGGCGCGGTGCCCTTGATTTCCAAGTGAATTCAGTAGAACGACACGCCTGCCCAGAACTTGGCGCATAAGCGCTCCGCTGAAAAGCATCTGCTAGCCTCCCATATCCAAGAGATGGCATCATTTTGTCTTGGGTCCAGCTCATTTCGTTGTATCATCGTCCACAACTGCAGGTATTCATGCAACGATTTAGCAAGTGACCTCCTGCTCACCGGGTGACCCAGGTTGTCGTTCGAGCGCTGGGAGACGTTGCATGTTCTTCTTATTTTCCTCTTGACTCGCCCGTAAGTCGAGGGTGCGATCTCTCCGATCCTGTGGCCTCCAAGCCATCTATCCTCCCAAAAGAGTGCCGTAGTTCCATCCCCTAGGGTCCAGCGAGCAGCCGCGTTGAAGATTTGTGTTGAGGCTTTTGGCACCACGATGTCAAACTACGCCCATGGCCTTGTTGCGTCCGCTGCGTTGCAACCAGGGCCATCTTGCTTGCACCGCCTTGTTCATCCATCCATCCTAGGTTGGGGATGCCTAGTCCACCTGCCCACTTGGGCGCAGACCGACTCCCACGCCGACCGCTGCTGACTGCCACCGGACGAGTTCGCCTCCCCGCACCAAAGAAAAGCGCGGCATATTCTGTTCATTCTTTGAGATTGTCTTCTGCGGAGGTCGAAAGTGCCATCATCGCATGTAGCGGTATATCGCACACAAGACGACTTGTACAAGGAGCATTCTTCTACTCTTTGGCATCTTCGTAGCTTTCCACTTCGGCAACGCCATGGCAAGTTGATCCACAAGTCCTGATAGCTGAACATGGGACTGTTTTCTGAGGGTGAGCGGCAATCCAAGGTACTTGCACGGGAAGGTACCTCGCGGACACCCAAGTGCCCGTTCCACTACCTACAAGGTCTCGGCCGAGCAGCGTATAGGGTAGACCGCACTTTTGGACAAATTGACACGGAGGCCCGATGCCTCACCAAACAGAGTAAGCAGAGATGCACATGTGCTTAAGTCCCGCTCATTTGTCTTGAGGAAGATCATTACGTCGTCAGCGAACATGGAGAGGCGGTGGTGCAGGCCGGTTCTCGCCAAGAAGTCAAGAAGCCCCTAGTGGTCGCGAGCTCAAACATGCGGTGTAGGGGCTCCATGATAAGGATGAAAAGCATTGGGGATAGTGGTGCACCCTGCCGTAAGCCCATGGTGTTGTATATTGGTCTACCGTGCATCGTTGATCATGATCCTAGTTGATGAGCTTGCCAGCAATCCACGTATCCACGTGATCCAACGCTCCCCAAAACCTGCCTTGGCGCAAAGCACTTCCCGATGGGAAAGGCCAAAGTACCGAGTCAAACGCCTTTGATATATCCAGCTTGAGCATGATGGCCGGGTCCCGCATGGCGTGAAGCCTCCTAGCTGTGCATTGGACGAGCATGAAGTTGTCGTGGATCGAACGTCCCCGCACGAAAGCGCTCTGGTGGTTCCCCACAATGGAAGGAAGGTCCACGGCCAGCCGCGTGGCCAGAGTCTTGTCAAAGATCTTGATCGCGCTATGAACCAAGCTCACCGGTCGAAAATCACGGATGTCCACAGCTCCATCCTTCTTGGGCAGCAGGGATACAATCGCCTTGTTAATTGTATGCAGCCCTCTCATGTCCCCTTGGTGAAAGGCGTGAAGTGCCCTCATTAGATCCTCCTTGATTACAGGCCAGCAAGTTGCAAAAAATCGGCCCATGAAGCCGTCTGGACCTGGCGCCTTGTCCATGGGCATGCTTTTCACAATCTTCTCCACTTCTTCCATGGTGAAAGGCTGCTCAAGATGCGACAGGTCCACGGTGGGCAGGTTTAGGAGGTCCAGATCAATGGTGTGCGCCCTTCCTAGGGTGCCAGCGAACACGTTTCAATCACCTTTTCTAGCATCATTATTATGTCACAACAGTAGCTCATCACATAAAACATTTCATGATCAAGTAAAAAGCTATTCACATGTTAAAGTATAGATCATAAACTTTCTTGAAAACTAACAAACAGTGCTCTTAGTCATCAAACAATTGCAATTCATCTTATTTTCGGGAAGGGTCTATGTAAGAGCTTTGATTCAGCAAACTCCACATACTCAACTATCATTTAATCTTTCACAATTGCTAACATTCATGTGATATTTATGGGTTCAAAGTTTTAATCGGACACAGAGAAAGATATGGGTATATAGTTTCGCCTCCCAACCTTTTACCTCAAGGGTAATGTCAACAATAATAATTTATGAAAACCTACATCCAAGTGGATATATATATATATATCTGGATCGCTCCAACACAAAGTGCTTTCCAAAGGAAAAAGTGTAAAAAGGAAAGGTGATGATCACCATGACTCTTGTATAAGGGTAGAAGATAAAAGTAAAAGATAGGCCCTTCGCAGAGGGAAGTAGAGGTTGTCATTGATACGTCTCCAACGTATCTATAATTTTTGATTGCTCCATGCTATATTATCTAATGTTTTGGGCAATATTGGGCTTTATTTTCCACTTTTATATTACTTTTGGGACTAACCTATTAACCGGAGGCCCAGCCCAGATTTGCTGTTTTTGCCTATTTCAGTATTTTGAAGAAAAGGAATATCAGACGATGTCGAAACGGAACGAAATCAACTAGAGAAGTTATTTTTGGAACGAAAGCTACCCATTGGACTTGGACCCCATGTCAAGGAAGGAACAAGGAAGCCACGAGGGTGGGGGGCGCGCCCCCTGCCTCGTGGGGCCCTCATGGCTCCCCTGACGTGCTTCTTCCGCCTATATAACTCCACGTACCCTAAAACTTCCAGAACAGAGATTAGATCGGGAGTTCCGCCGCCACAAAACCTCCTGTGGCCACCAAAACCAATCGGGACCTGTTCCCACACCTCACGGAGGGGGGAACCCTCACCGATGGCCATCTTCATCATCTCGGCGCTCTCCATGACAAGGAGGGAGTAGTTCACCCTCGGGGCTGAGGGTATGTACCCGATAGCTATCGTTTGATCTCTCTCTCTCTCTCTCTCTCTCTCTCTCTCTCTCGTGTTCTTGATTTGCACGATCTTGATGTATCGCGAGCTTTGCTATTATAGTTGGATCTTATTTTTCTTCTCCCCCTCTACTCTCTTGTAATGAATTGAGTTTTCACCTTGAAGTAATCTTATCGGATTGAGTCTTTAAAGATTTGAGAACACTTGATGTATGTCTTGCCGTGCGTGTCTGTGGTGACAATGGGATATCACGTGATTCACTTGATGTATGTTTTGGTGATCAACTTGCGGGTTCCGCCCATGAACCTATGCATAGGGGTTGGCACACGTTTTCGTCGTGATTCTCCGGTAGAAACTTTGGGGCACTCTTTGAGGTTCTATGTGTTGGATGAATAGATGAATCTGAGATTGTGTGATGCATATCATATAATTATACCCACGGATACTTGAGGTGACATTGGAGTATCTAGGTGACATTAGGGTTTTGGTTGATTTGTGTCTTAAGGTGTTATTCTAGTACGAACTCTAGGGCTGTTTGTGACACTTATAGGAATAGCCCAACGATTGATTGGAAATAATAACTTTGAGGTGGTTTCGTACCCTACCATAATCTCTTCGTTTGTTCTCCTCTATTAGTGACTTTGGAGTGACTCTTTGTTGCATGTTGAGGGATAGTTATATGATCCAATTATGTAATTATTGTTGAGAGAACTTGCAATACCGTTTACGCTCACTTTTACCACTTGTTACCTTGCTGTTTTTATATTTTCAGATTACAAAAACCTATATCTACCATCCATATTGCACTTGTATCACCATCTCTTCGCCCGAACTAGTGCACCTATACAATTTACCATTGTATTGGGTGTGTTGGGGCACAAGAGACTCTTTGTTATTTGGTTGTAGGGTTGTTTGAGAGAGACCATCTTCATCCCACGCCTCCCACGACCGATAAACCTTAGGTCATCCACTTGAGGGAAATTTGCTACTGTCCTACAAACCTCTACATTTGGAGGCCCAACAACGTCTACAAGAAGAAGGTTGTGTAGTAGACATCAAGCTCTTTTCTGGCGCCGTTGCCGGGGAGGTGAGTGCTTGAAGGTATATCTTTAGATCTTGCAATCGAATCTTTTTGTTTCTTGTTTTAGCACTAGTTTAGTTTATAAAATAAAACTACAAAAAAAATGGAATTGAGTTTGTCTCATACGCTTCATCTTTTTAATATCTTTCGTGAGTATGATGGAAAGGAAAATTGTGCCAAAGTGTTAGAAGAAGAATGCATTAAAATGTTTGGCACTGAATCTTTGTATGATGAGCATGATTGCAATGTTGTTAGTATGAATTCCTTGAATATCCATGATGCTAATGATATGCAAAGCCACAAGCTTGGGGAAGCTATGTTTGATGAAGATGATATTTTTTGTCCCCAAGCTTTGATGAGCAAAATTACTATGATGAAAGCATGCCTCCATCTATGATGATTATTGTGATGACACGTATGCTTTAAAGAATAATGATAACCATGAAACTTGTCATCTTGATCTTAATTTCAATCACATGATAGTTATTTTGTTGAGTTTGCTCCCACTATTATTCATGAGAAGAAATTTGCTTATGTGGAGAGTAATAAAAATTCTATGCTTGTAGATCATGAAAAGAATGCTTTAGGTGCTGGTTATATTGTTGAATTCATTCATGATGCTACTGAAAATTATTATGAGGGATGAATATATGCTTGTAGGAATTGCAATAATATCAAGTTTCCTCTCTATGTGCTTAAAGTCTTGAAATTATGCTTGTTTTACCTTCCTATGCAAGTTGATTCTTGTTCCCATAAGTTGTTTGCTAACAAAATCCCTATGCATAGGAAGTGGATTAGACTTAAATGTGCTAGTCATATTCTTCATGATGCTCTTTTTATGTTTCAATTCCTATCTTTTATGTGAGCATCATTGAAATCACAATGCCTGGGCGTTAAACGATAGCGCTTGTTGGGAGGCAACCCAATTTTATTTTAGTTTCTTGCTTTTTGGTTCTGTTTATGTGGTTTTGTGTTTTAATTAGTGTTTGTGCCAAGTAGAACCTTTGGGAAGACTTGGGTGAAGTCTTTATGATCATGCTGTAAAAAACAGAAACTTTAGCGCTCACGAGATTAGCTAGAACTTTTTACTGGAAAGTGATATTTAGTTGATTCTTTTTGCAGATGATTACTAGACAAATTCCTCAGGTCCACCAGTTTATTTTAGAATTTTTGGAGTTCCAGAAGTATACGTTTGATACAGAGTACTACAGACTGTTCTGTTTTTGACAGATTCTGTTTTCTTTGTGTTGCTTGCTTATTTTGATGACTCTATGGCTAGTAAAATAGTTTATAAACCATAGAGAAGTTGGAATACAGTAGGTTTAAAACCAATATAAATAAACAATGAGTTCATTACAGTACCATGAAGTGGTGTTTTGTTTTCTTTCGCCAACGGAGCTCATGAGTTTTCTGTTAAGTTTTGTGTTGTGAAGTTTTCAAGTTTTGGGTAAAGATTCGATGGACTATGTAATAAGGAGTGGCAAGAGCCTAAGCTTGGGGATTCCCAAGGCACCCCAAGGTAATATTCAAGGATAACCAAGAGCCTGAGCTTGGGGATGCCCCGGAAGGCATCCCCTCTTTCGTCTTTGTTCATCGGTAACTTTACTTGGAGCTATATTTTTATTCACCACATGATATGTGTTTTGCTTGGAGCGTCATTTATTTTTCTTTATCCTTGCTTGCTGTATGAATAAAGTACCAAGATCTGAAATTCTTAAATGTTAGAGAGTCTTCACATAGTTGCATAATTATTCGACTACTAATTGATCTTCACTTATATCTTTCGGAGTAGTTTGTCATTTGCTCTAGTACTTCACTTATATCTTTTAGAGCACAATAGTGGTTTTATTTTGAAGAAATAGATGAAATCTCATGCTTCACTTAGATTATTTTGAGAGTCTTAAATAGCATGGTAATTTGCTTAAATAATCCTAATATGCTAAGCATAAAAGATTTGTAAGAATTCTTATGAGTGTGTTGAATACTATGAAAAGTTTGATCCTTGATTGTTTTGAGATATGGAGGTAGTGATATTAAAGTTGTGCTAGTTGAGTAGTTGTGAATTTGAGAAATGCTTGTGTTGAAGTTTGCAAGTCCCGTAGCATGCACGTATGGTAAACGTTATGTAACAAATCTGAAACATGAGGTGTTATTTGATTGTCCTCCTTATGAGCGGCGGTCGGGGACGAGCGATGGTCTTTTCCTACCAATCTATACCCCTAGGAGCATGCGCGTAGTGCTTTGGTTTTTGATGGCTTGTAGATTTTTGCAATAAGTATGTGAGTTCTTTATGACTAATATTGAGTCCATGGATTTGTTGGGGAATGTAGTAATTTCAAAAATTTCCTACGCACACGCAAGGATCATGGTGATGCATAGCAACGAGAGGGGAGAGTATTGTCCACGTACCCTCGTAGACCGTAAGCGGAAGCGTTATGACAACGCGGTTGATGTAGTCGTACGTCTTCACGATCCGACCGATCCAAGTACCGAACGCACGACACCTCCGAGTTCAGCACACGCTCAGCTCGATGACGATCCCGGACTCGATCCAGCAAAGTGTCGGGGATGAGTTCCACAAGACCGACGGCATGGTGACGATGATGATGCTCTATCAAGCAGGCTTCGCCTAAACTCCGCGACGATATGACCGAGGTGGAATATGGTGGAGGGGCACCGCACACGGCTAAGGAACGATCCGTAGATCAACTTGTGTTGTTAGGGGTGCCCCTGCCCGTGATATAAAGGAGCAAGGGGGAGGGGCGGCCGCCTAGGAGGGGCGCCAAGGGAGTCCTACTCCCATCGGGAGTAGGACTCCTCCTTCCTTGTTGGAGTAGGAGAAGGGGAAAGAGGGGAGAGGAATAAGGAAAGGGGCTGCGCCTTGTCCAATTCGGACCAGAGGGGCGCGAGGCCTCCTTACTTTTGGCCTCTCTCCTCTATTCCCGTATGGCCCAATAAGGCCCATATACTCCCCGGCGAATTCCCGTAACTCTCCGGTACTCGAAAAATACCGAATCACTCGGAACCTTTCCAAACTCCGAATATAGTCGTCCAATATATCGATCTTTACGTCTCGACCATTTCGAGACTCCTCGTCATGTCCCCGATCTCATCCGGAACTCCGAACTCCTTTGGTACATTAAAACTCATAAACTCATAATATAACTGTCATCGAAACCTTAAGCGTGCGGACCCTACGGGTTCGAGAACTATGTAGACATGACCTAGAACTATTCTTTGTCAATAACCAATAGCGGAACCTGGATGCTCATATTGGCTCCTACATATTCTACGAAGATCTTTATCGGTCAAACCGCATAACAACATACGTTGTTCCTTTGTCATCGGTATGTTACTTGCCCGAGATTTGATCGTCGGTATCCAATACCTAGTTCAATCTCGTTACTGGCAAGTCTCTTTACTCGTTACGTAATGCATCATTCCGTAACTAACTCATTAGCTACATTGCTTGCAAGGCTTATAGTGATGTGCATTACCGAGAGGGCCCAGATATACCTCTCCGACAATCGGAGTGACAAAACCTAATCTCGAAAATCGCCAACCCAACATGTACCTTTGGAGACACATGTAGTACTCCTTTATAATCACCCGATTCGTTGTGATGTTTGGTAGCACCCAAAGTGTTCCTCCGGTAAACGGGAGTTGCATAATCTCATAGTTAGAGGAACATATATAAGTCATGAAGAAAGCAATAGCAATGTACTAAACGATCAAGTGCTAGGCTAACGGAATGGGTCATGTCAATCACATCATTCTCCTAATGATGTGATCCCATTAATCAAATAACAACACATGTCTATGGTTAGGAAACATAACCATCTTTGATTAATGAGCTAGTCAAGTAGAGGCATACTAGTGACTATATGTTTGTCTATGTATTCACACATGTATTATGTTTCTGATTAATACAACTCTAGCATGAATAATAAACATTTATCATGAAATAAGGAAATAAATAATAACTTTATTATTGCCTCTAGGGCATATTTCCTTCAGTCTCCCACTTGCACTAGAGTCAATAATCTAGTTCACATCATCATGTGATTCAACACTAATATTCACATCTGTATGTGATTAACACCCATAGTTCACATCGTCATGTGACCAACACCCAAAGGGTTTACTAGAGTCAATAATCTAGTTCACATCGCTATGTGATTAACACCCAAAGATTACTAAGGTATGATCATGTTTTGCTCGTGAGAGAAGCTTAGTCAACGGTCTGTCACATTCAGAGCCGTATGTATTTTGCAAATATTCTATGTCTACAATGCTCTGCACGGAGCTACTCTAGCTAATTGCTCCCACTTTCAATATGTATCCAGATTGTGACTTAGAGTCATCTGGATCAGTGTAAAAAGTTTGCATCAATGTAACTCTTTACGACGGGCTCTTTTATCACCTCCATAATCGAGAAATATTTCCTTAGTCCTCACTAAGGATGTTCTTGACCAATGTCCAGTGATCTACTCCTAGATCACTATTGTACTCCCTTGCCATATTCAGAGCAAGGTATACAATAGGTCTGGTACATAGCATAGCATACTTTATAGAACCTGTCACTGAGGCATAGGGAATGACTTTCATTCTCTTTTCTATTTTCTGCCGTGGTCGGGATTTGAGTCTTACTCAATTTCACACGTTTGCAACACAGGCAAGAACTTTTCTTTGACTGTTCCATTTTGAACTACTTCAAAATCTTGACAAGGTATGTACTTATTGAAAAACTTATCAGCGCCTTGATCTATCTCAATAGATCTTGATGCTCAATATGTAAGTAGCTTTACCGAGGTCTTTCTTTTAAAGAACTCCTTTCAAATACTCCTTTATGCTTTCCGGAAAATTATACATTATTTACGATCAACAATATGTTACTCACATATATTTATCAGAAAGGCGGCAGTGCTCCCACTCACTTTATTGTAAATACAGGCTTCACCGCAAGTCTGTATAAAACTATATGCTTTGATCAACTTATCAAAGCGTGTATTCCAACTCCGAGATGCTTGCACCAGTCCATAGATGGATCACTGGAGCTTGCACATTTTGTTAGCTCCTTTAAGATTGACAAAACCTTCTGGTTGCATCATATACAACTCTTCTTTAATAAATCCATTAAAGAATGTTGTTTTGACATCCATTTGCCAAATTTCATAAAATGTGGCAATTGCTAACATGATTGAGGGCGGACTTAAGCAACTCTAGAGTTGAGAAAATCTCATTGTAGTCAACACCTTGAACTTGTCGAAAACCTTTTGCAACAAGTCGAGCTTTGTAGATAGTAACACTACTATCAGTGTCCGTCTTCCTCTTGAAGATCCATTTATTTAACTTGACTTGTCGATCATCGAGCGTGTCAACCAAAGTCCCCACTTTGTTCTTATATATGGATCCTATCTCGATTTTATGGCCTCAAGCCATTTCATGAATCTGGGCTCATCATCGCTTCCTCATAGTTCGTGAGGTTCATCATGGTCTAGTAACATGACTTCTAGAATAGGATTACCGTACCACATTGGTGCGGATCTTATTTTGGAATACCTACGAGGTTCGGTAGTAACTTGATCTCAAGCTTCATGATCATCATCATTAGCTTCCTCTACGATTGGTGTAGGAATCACGAGAACTGATTTACGTGATGAACTACTTTCCAATTTGGGAGAAGGTACAATTACCTTATCAAGCTCTAATTTCCTCCACTCACTTCTTTCGAGAGAAACTTCTTCTCTAGAAAGGATCCATCTTAGCAACGAATAACTTGCCTTCGGATCTGTGATAGAAGGTGTACCCAATAGTTACCTTTGGGTATTCTATGAAGACGCACTTTTCCGATTTGGGTTCGAGCTTATCATGTTGAAACCTTTTCATATAAGCATCGCAACTCCAAGCTTTAAGAAACGACGACTTAGGTTTCTTGCTAAACCATAGTTCATACGGTGTCATCTCAACGGATTTAGATGGTGCCCTATTAAACGTGAATGCAGCTATCTCTAATGCAGACCCCCAAAAATATAGTTGTAAATCGGTAAGATACAACATAGATCGCACGATATCCAATGTAGTGCGTTTACTATGTTCGGACACACCTTTATGTTGTTGTGTTCCATGTGGCGTGAGGTGTGAAACTATTCCACTTTGTTTTAATTGAAGACCAAACTCGTAACTCAAATATTCATCTCCACGATCAGATCGCGGAAATTTATTTTCTTGTTACGATGATTTTCCACTTCACTCTGAAATTCTTTGAACTTTTCAACTATTTCGGACTTATGTTTCATCAAGAAGATATACGCATATCTGCTCAAATCATCTGTGAAGGTCGGAAAATAATGATACTTGCCACGGGCATCAACACTCATTGGATCGCAAACATCGGTATGTATGATTTCCAACAAATCGGTTGCTCGCTCCATAGTTCCGAGAACAGCGTTTTCGTCATCTTGCCCATGAGGCACGGTTCGCAAGTACCAAGTGATACATAATCAGGTGTTTCCAAAAGCCCATCGGTATGGAGTTTCTTCATGCGCTTTACACCAATATGACCTAAACGGCGATTACCACAAATAAGTTGCACTATCATTATTAACTTTACATCTTTTGGTTTCAATATTATGAATATGTGTATCACACGATCGAGATCCAACAAACCATTTTCATTGGGTGTATGGCCATAGAAGGTTTTATTCATGTAAGCAGAACAATAATTATTCTCTAACTTACATGAATAACCGTATTGCAATAAACATGATCAAATCATATTCATGCTCAACATAAGCGCCAAATAACATTTATTTAGGTTTAACACTAATCCCAAAGGTATAGGGAGTGTGCGATGATGATCATATCAATCTTGGAACTACTTCCAACACTCATCGTCACTTCCCTTTCAACTAGTCTCTGTTTATTACAGAACTCCTGTTTGAATTACTAATCTTAGCAACCGAACAAGTATCAAATACTCGGGGCTACTATAAACACTAGTAAGGCACACATCAATAACCTCAGTATATCAAATATACACTTGTTCACTTTGCCATCCTTCTTATCCACCAAATATTCAGGGTATTTACGCTTCCGGTGACCATATCATTTGCGATTATAAGCACTTTCGGTTTCAGGCTTTGGTCCAGCTTTGGTCTTCTTCACGGGAGTGACAACATTTGCCATTCTACTTGAAGTTTCCCTTTCTTTCCCTTTGCCCTTTTCTTGAAACTAGTGGTCTTGTCAATCATCAACACTTGATGCTCTTTCTTGATTTCTACCTTCACGATTTCAACATCACGAAGAGCTCGGGAATCGTTTTTCGTCATCCCTTTCATACTATAGTTCATCACGAAGTTCTAGTAACTTAGTGATGGTGACTAGAGAATTACATCAATCACTATCTTATCTGTAAGATTAACTCCCACTTGATTCAAGTGATTGAAGTACCAGACAATCTGAGCACATGCTCACTAGTTGCGATTCTCCTCCATCTTTTAGCTATAGAACTTGTTGGAGACTTCATATCTCTCAACTCGGGTATTTGCTTGAAATATTAACTTCAATTCCTGGAACATCTCATATGGTCCATGACGTTTCAAAACGTCTTTGAAGTCCCGATTCTAAGCCGTTAAGCATGGTGCACTAAACTATCAAGTAGTCATCATATTGAGCTAGCCAAACATTCATAACGTCAGATCTGCTCCCTGCAATAGGTCCGGTCACCTAGCGGTGCATCAAGGACATAATTCTTACGTGCAGCAATGAGGATAAACCTCGATCACGGATCCAATCCGCATCATTGCTACTAACATTTTTCAATACAATTTTCTCTAGGAACACATATAAAAACATAGGGAAGCAAAAAACATAGGGAAGCAACAACGCGAGCTATTGATCTACAACATAATTTGCAAAATACTACCAGACTAAGTTCATGATAAATTAAAGTTCAATTAATCATATTACTTAAGAACTTCCACTTAGATAGACATCCCTCTAATCTTCTAAGTGATTACGTGATCCATATCAACTACACCATGTCCGATCACACGTGAGATGGAGTAGTTTCAACGGTGAACATCACTATGTTGATCATATCTACTATATGATTAACGCCGACCTTCGATCTCCGTGTTCCGAGGCCATATCTGTTATATGCTAGGCTCGTCAAGTTTAACTCGAGTATTCCGCGTGCAACTGTTTTGCACCCGTTGTATATGAATGTAGAGCTTATCACACCCGATCATCACGTGGTGTCCGGGCACGACGAACTGTGGCAACGGTGCATACTCAGGGAGAACACTTCTTGATAATTTTAGTGAGAGATCATCTTAAAATGCTACCGTCAATCAAAGCAAGATAAGATGCATAAAGGATAAACATCACATGCACTCAATATAAGTGATATGATATGGCCATCATCATCATGTGCTTGTGATCTCCATCTCCAAGCACCGTCATGATCACCATCGTCACCGGTAGCGACACCTTGATCTCCATCGTAGCATCGTTGTCGTCTCGCCAACTATTGCTTCTACGACTATCGCTACCGCTTAGTGATAAAGTAAAAGCAATTACATGGCGTTGCATTTCATACAATAAGAGACAACCATATGGCTCCTTAGATTTGCCAATAACTCGTTTACAAAACATGATCATCTCATACTGTAAAATATAGCATCACGTCTTGACCATATCACATCTCAACATGCCCTGCAAAAACAAGTTAGACGTCCTCTAGTTTGTTGTTGCAAGTTTTACGTGGCTGCTACGGGCTGAGCAAGAACCGTTCTTACCTACGCATCAAAACCACAACGATAGTTTGTCAAGTTGGTGCTGTTTAACCTTCACAAGGACCGCGTAGTCACACTCGGTTCAACTAAAGTGAGAGAGGCAGAGACACCCGCCCGGTCACCTTTAAGCAACGAGTGCTCGCATGGCGGTGAAACCAGTCTCGCGTAAGCGTCTGGCGTAATGTCGGTCCGGGCCGCTTCATCTCACAATCTTCATGGAACCAAAGTATGACATCTTTGGTAAGCGTGATGACTTCTATCGCCCACAACTCACTTGTGTTCTACTCGTGCATATGACATCTACGCATAAAACCAGGCTCGGATGCCACCGTTGGGGAATGTAGTAATTTCAAAAATTTCCTACGCTGCATAAAGGGTCATGGTGATGCATAGCAACGAGAGGGGAGAGTATTGTCCACATACCCTCGTAGACCGTAAGCGGAAGCGTTATGACAAAGCGGTTGATGTAGTCGTACGTATTCACGATCCGACCGATCCAAGTACCGAACGTACGACACCTCCGAGTTTAGCACACGTTCAGCTCGATGACGATCCCGGACTCCGATCCAGCAAAGTGTCGGGGATGAGTTCCACAAGACGCACGGCATGGTGACGATGATGATGCTCTCATCGGGCGAGGCTTCGCCTAAACTCCGCGACGATATGACCGAGGTGGAATATGGTGGAGGGGGCACCGCACACGGCTAAGGAACGATCCGTAGATCAACTTGTGTTGTTGTGGGGTGCCCCCTGCCCCCGTATATAAAGGAGCAAGGGGGGAGGGGGCGGCCGGCCTAGGAGGGGGCGCGCCAAGGGGAGTCCTACTCCCATCGGGAGTAGGACTCCCTCCTTCCTTGTTGGAGTAGGAGAAGGGAAAGAGGGGAGAGGAATAAGGAAAGGGGCTCGCCCTTGTCCAATTCGGACCAGAGGGGGGGCGCAGGCCTCCTTCCTTTTGGCCTCTCTCCTCTATTCCCGTATGGCCCAATAAGGCCCATATACTCCCCGGCGAATTCCCGTAACTCTCCGGTACTCCGAAAATACCCGAATCACTCGGAACCTTTACGAACTCCGAATATAGTCGTCCAATATATCGATCTTTACGTCTCGACCATTTCGAGACTCCTCGTCATGTCCCCGATCTCATCCGAACTCCGAACTCCTTCGGTACATCAAAACTCATAAACTCATAATATAAGCATCATCGAAACCTTAAGCGTGCGGACCCTACGGGTTCGAGAACTATGTAGACATGACCTAGAACTATTCTTTGTCAATAACCAATAGCGGAACCTGGATGCTCATATTGGCTCCTACATATTCTACGAAGATCTTTATCGGTCAAACCGCATAACAACATACGTTGTTCCCTTTGTCATCGGTATGTTACTTGCCCGAGATTTGATCGTCGGTATCCAATACCTAGTTCAATCTAGATTCTTGGCAAGTCTCTTTACTCGTTACATAATGCATCATTCTGTAACTTACTCATTAGCTACATTGCTTGCAAGGCTTATAGTGATGTGCATTACCGAGAGGGCCCAGATATACCTCTCCGACAATCGGAGTGACAAAACCTAATCTCGAAATACGCCAACCCAACATGTACCTTTGGAGACACCTGTAGTACTCCTTTATAATCACCCAGTTACGTGGTGACGTTTGGTAGCACCCAAAGTGTTCCTCCGGTAAAGGGAGTTGCATAATCTCATAGTTACAGGAACATATATAAGTCATGAAGAAAGCAATAGCAATGTACTAAACGATCAAGTGCTAGGCTAACGGAATGGGTCATGTCAATCACATCATTCTCCTAATGATGTGATCCCATTAATCAAATAACAACACATGTCTATGGTTAGGAAACATAACCATCTTTGATTAATGAGCTAGTCAAGTAGAGGCATACTAGTGACTATATGTTTGTCTATGTATTCACACATGTATTATGCTTCCGATTAATACAATTCTAGCATGAATAATAAACATTTATCATGAAATAAGGAAATAAATAATAACTTTATTATTGCCTCTAGGGCATATTTCCTTCAGGATTATACGCACTCTCACCCTTCCATCATTGCTAGCCTCTTCGGTACCGTGCATTGCCCTTTCTCACATTGAGAGTTGGTGCAAACTTCGCTGGTGCATCCAAACCCCGTGATATGATACGCTCTTTCACACATAAACCTCCTTATATCTTCCTCAAAACAGCCACCATACCTACCTATTATGGCATTTCCATAGCCATTCCGAGATATATTGCCATGCAACTTTCCACCATACCGTTCTTCCTGACACATTCATCATTGTCATATTGCTTAGCATGATCATGTAGTTGACATAGTATTTGTGGCAAAGCCACCGTTCATAATTCTTTCATGTCGCTCTTGATTCATTGCATATCCGGTACACCGTCGGAGGCATTCATATAGAGTCATACTATGTTCTAGTATCGAGTTGTAATCATTGAGTTGTAAATAAATAGAAGTGTGACGATCATCATTTAATAGAGCATTGTCCCCCAAAAAAAAGAGAGAGAAAGGCCAAATAAAAAAAAAGGGCCCAAAAAAAATAAAAATAAAATAAAAAGGGGCAATGCTACTATCCTTTTTTCCACACTTGTGCTTCAAAGTAGCACCATGTTCTTCATATAGCGAGTCTCATATATTGTGCTTCAAAGTAGCACCATGTTTTTCATATAGAGAGTTTCATATGTTGTCACTTTCATATACTAGTGGGAATTTTTCATTATAGAACTTGGCTTGCATATTCCAACGATGGGCTTTCTCAAATGCCCTAGGTCTTGGTGAGCAAGCAAGTTGGATGCACACCCACTTAGTTTCTTTTGTTGAGCTTTCATACATTTATAGCTCTAGTGCATCTGTTGCATGGCAATCCCTACTCCTCGCATTAACATCAATCGATGGGCATCTCCATAGCTCATTGATTAGCCTCGTTGATGTGATACTTTCTCCTTTTTTGTCTTCTCCCCATAACACCCATCATTATATTCTATTCCACCCATAGTGCTATATCCATGGCTGGCGCTCATGTATTGCGTGAAAGTTTATAGGTTTGAGATTACTAAAGTATGAAACAATTGCTTGGCTTGTCATCGGGGTTGTGCATGATCAGAGCATTCTTGTGTGACGAAAATGGAGCATGACTAAACTATATGATTTTGTAGGGATGAACTTTCTTTGGCCATGTTATTTTGAAAGGACATAATTGCTTAGTTAGTATGCTTGAAGTATTATTGCTTTTATGTCAATATGAACTTTTATCTTGAATCTTATGGATCTGAATATTCATATCACAATTAAGAAGAATTACATTGAAATTATGCCAAGTAGCACTCCGCATCAAATATTATCCTTTTTATCATTTACCTACTCGAGGACGAGCAGGAATTAAGCTTGGGGATGCTTGATACGTCTCCAAAGTATCTATAATTTTTGATTGCTCCATGCTATATTATCTACTGTTTTGGGCAATACTGGGCTTTATTTTCCACTTTTATATTACTTTTGGGACTAACCTATTAACCGGAGGCCCAGCCAGATTTCTTTGTTTTTTGCTTATTTCAAAGATTTCAAGAAAAGGAATATCGAGCCGAATTGAACGGAATGAAATCAACTAGAGAAGTTATTTTTGGAACGAAAGCTACCCGATGGACTTGGACCCCACGTCAAGGAAAGAACGAGGAAGCCACGAGGGTGGGGGCGCGCCGACCCTCCTAGGGCGCGCCCCCTGCCTCGTGGGGCCCTCGTGGCTCCCCTGACGTGCTTCTTCCGCCTATATAACTCCACGTACCCTAAAACTTCCAGAACAGAGAATAGATCGGGATTTCCGCCACGCAAAACCTCCAGAGCCACCAAAACCAATCGAACCCTGTTCGCAAGACCTGCCGGAGGGGAACCCTCACCGTGGCCATCTTCATCATCCCAAGGCTCTCCGTGACGAGGAGGGAGTAGTTCACCCTCGGGCCGAGGGTATGTACCGATAGTTATGTGTTTGATCTCTCTCTCTCTCTCTCTCTCGTGTTCTTGATTTGGCACTATCTTGATGTATCGCGAGCTTTGCTATTATAGTTGGATCTTATGTTTCTTCTCCCCCTCTACTCTCTTGTGATGAATTGAGTTTTCCCTTGAAGTAATCTTATCGGATTGAGTCTTTAAAGATTTGAGAACACTTGATGTATGTCTTGCCTTGCGTATTTGTGGTGACAATGGGATATCACGTGATTCACTTGATGTATGTTTTGGTGATCAACTTGCGGGTTCCGCCCATGAACCTATGCATAGGGGTTGGCACACGTTTTGCGTGATTCTCCAGTAGAAACTTTGGGGCACTCTTTGAGGTTCTATGTGTTGGATGAATAGATGAATCTGAGATTGTGTGATGCATATCGTATAATCATACCCACGGATACTTGAGGTGACATTGGAGTATCTAGGTGACATTAGGGTTTTGGTTGATTTGTGACTTAATGTGTTATTCTAGTACGAACTCTAAGGCTGTTTATGACACTTATAGGAATAACCCAACGGATTGATCGGAAAGAATAACTTTGAGGTGGTTTCGTACCCTACCATAATCTCTTCGTCTGTTCTCCACTATTAGTGACTTTGGAGTGACTCTTTGTTGCATGTTGAGGGATAGTTATATAATCCAATTATGTTATTATTGTTGAGAGAACTTGCACTAGTGAAATTATGAACCCTAGGCCTTGTTTCCTAGCATTGCAATACCGTTTACGCTCACTTTTACCACTTGTTACCTTGCTATTTTTATATTTTCAGATTACAAAAACCTATTTTACCATCCATATTGCACTTGTATCACCATCTCTTTGCCGAACTAGTGCACCTATACAATTTACCAATGTATTGGGTGTGTTGGGGACACAAGAGACTCTTTGTTATTTGGTTGCGGGGTTGTTTGAGAGAGACCATCTTCATCCCACGCCTCCCCGCAGTTGATAAACCTTAGGTCATCCACTTGAGGGAAATTTGCTACTGTCCTACAAACCTCTGCACTTGGAGGCCCAACAACGTCTACAAGAAGAAGGTTGTGTAGTAGACATCAGTCATGCGCTTTTATGGTTGGATGCACAAAATCTTAATGCAAAAGAACGTCACTTTATATTGCCGCTTGTGATAATGACCTTTATTATGCAGTCCGTCGCTTTTATTTCTTCCCTATCACAAGTTCGTATAAAGCTTATTTTCTTCGCACTAATAGATCATACGTATTTAGAGAGCAATTTTTATTGCATGCACCGACGACAACTTACTTGAAGGATCTTACTCAATCCTTAGGTAGGTATGGTGGACTCTCATGGCAAAACTGGTTTAAGGGATGTTTGGAAGCACAAGTAGTATTTCTACTTGGTGCAAAGAATTTGGCTAGCATGAGAGGGAAAGGCAAGCCCAAAATGTTGGATGATCCAAGACGATATAACGTTTCGGATATAGGAAAACATAACCCATTAAGTTGTCTTCCTTGTCCAACATCAACCTTTTAGCATGTCATATTTTAATGAGTGCTCACAATTACAAAAGATCTCCAAGATAGTATATTTATATGTGAAATCTCTCTTCCTTCAATATTCTTTCATGAATTGTTCAAGTGACCAATTCTGCATTTGCTAACTTTCAATAAGTTTACTACCTATACTTATTCTGTGTGAAGTCATTACTCCCCATGGTATAAGCATATGAAACATATATAAATTCAGAGCTACTATATTCAATTCATTCAACCATTTACTCATAGGATATATGTGAAGCACGTGAGTAAATGACAAACTACTCCAAAAAGATATAAGTGAAGAACACTGAGTAGTCAAATAATTAACTAGCCATGGGAGGATTCTTTTTCATTCAAGATTTCATATCCAATGATTTTATTCAAACAGCAAGTAAAATTGAAAATACGCCTCCAAGCAAAACACATATCATGTGACTTAATAAAAATATAGCTCGAGTAAGGTATACCGATAGTTTTGAAGATAAAAGGGGATGCCTTCCGGCATCCCCAAGCTTAGGCGCTTGAGTCTTCCTTGAATATTACCTTGGGGTGCCTTGGGCATCCCCAAGCTTAGGGTCTTTCCACTCCTTATTCTCCTCATATCGATATCTCACTCAAAGCTTGAAAACTTCAATCACACAAAACTTAACGGAACTTCGTGAGATAGGTTAGTATGATAAAGAGTAAAGCATTCAATTTGGTACTGTCAAAGACAAGGTTCATAATTGTTCTCACACAATTCCTACTGTACCATACCATTTCTACAATTTATATTGAGAAATATAAGCCATAGAAACTAGAAAACAAGCAAACTATGCAATGAAAACAGAATCTGTCAGAAACATAACAGTCTGTAATGATCTGAACAGCAACCATACTTCTGCTACTCCAAAAATTATGAGATAAATTGGTGGACGTGAGGAATTTGTCTATTAATATTCTGCAAAAACAATCAACTCAAAATCACTCTTATGTAAAAAATGGTAGCTAATCCCGTGAGCGCAAAGTTTCTGTTTTTTACAGCAAGATCACATTAACTCTCACCCAAGTCTTCCCAAAGGTCTTACTTGGCACTTTATTGAAACAAAAAGCTATAAAACATGATTAATATAGTAGCTTAATCATGTAAACACACAAAAACAGTAAGGATAAATATTGGTTTGTCTCCCAACAAGCGCTTTTCTTTAATGCCTTTTAGCTGGGCATGATGATTTCAATGATGCTCACATAAAAGAAAAGAATTGAAACATAAAGAGAGCATCATGAAGAATATGACTAGCACATTTGAATCTAGCCCACTTACTATGCCTAGGGATTTTTGTGAACACATAATTTATAGGAACAAGAATCAACTAGCATAGGAAGGCAAAAGAAGTATAACTTCAAAACTTTAAGCACATAGAGAGGAAACTTGATATTATTGCAACTCCTACAAGCATATATTCCTCCCTCATAATAACTTTAAGTAGCATCATGAATGAATTCAACAATATAACCATCACATAAAGCATTCTTTTCATGATCTACAAGCATAGAAATTTTTCTACTCTCCACATAAGCAAAATTCTTCTCATTCGGAATAGTGGGATCACTAATTTCCTAAAGTTGACACTCTTCCAAACCCGCTTTAGATGATACTATTATTCATACTCCAAAAGATATAAGTGAATTTCATGGAGCATTCTACAATTAATATAGACTAACCAATATCCAAGCTCAAAATATATAAGTGAAGCACACGAAGCATTCTTTAAGACCATACTCAAAAGATTTAATTGAAGCACAAAGAGCATTCTATAAGTTTATACTCAAAATATATAAGTGAAGCACATGAATCATTATATAAATTGATGAAGGGACATCTCATACTAGCATGGTTCTTAAAGAAAAACAAAACACAAAGGACACAAATCATGTGAACAAAACAAAAACCGAGGTATACCGATAATTGTTGAAGAAGAAAGATGGGATGCCAACCGGGGCATCCCCAAGCTTAGATGCTTGAGTATCCTTCGAATATTTACTTGGGGTGCCTTGGAATCCCCAAGCTTGAACTCTTGCCTCTCTTTATTCTTCTCACATCGGTAACTCCTCGTTCTTGAACACTTCATCCACAAAAACTTAACAAAACTTTGTGAGATCCGTTAGTATACTAAAGTAAATCACTACCTTTAGGTACTATTGCAAACTCATTCCAATTTCATATTAGCACTTTATCTACTGTATTCCAACTTCACCATGGTTCATACCCCCCGATACTACCCATAGATTCGTCAAAATAAGCGATCAACACATAGATAACAGAATCTGTCAAAAACAGGACAATCTGTAGTAATCTGGAAGTTTAGTAAACCTTTGTAACTCCAAAAAATTCTAAAAAAAAGAGAATTTAAACAATTTGTACATAAGTAATGTGCAAAAAGTTTCAGACCCATTTGACTTTCCAGTAAAAAAAATGTAAATTCACGCACTACAGCCAAAGTTTCTGTTTTTGTACTACACATAATAAACAAGCAATCTAATCATCCTAAAACCAAAGCTTGGCACATTATTTTTATAATACAATGGATATATACAAGGGGATAATTATTTTCAGAGAAGCTTCTATGAAATTTTTTACATTGTTTCCATGAGCATGAACACAAGTGTTCAATGTCGACCCTCACCTCTCCAATGCATAACCTTCCAATCACTTCTCTTACTGAAAAACTTTTTAGGCATGAGAGGCAAGTAATTTTTTTTGTATTTTCATTCTTATTTTTTGTATGTTTCACCCACAACTAAACAGAAACAAAAAGGAAAAACAAAATCTACTTAGTGAAGAAAGCAAACAAGCACACACGAGAATATCAACCCCACGTCATTGCTCCCCGGCAACGGCGCCAGAAAAGAGCTTGATAATCCTTAAGTGCAGGGAATCATTGTAGCAATTACCAAAGGTGGAAGTGATAAGTCTGGAGTGTCGAACCCACAAGGAGCTAAAGGTAAGATCAATATTCTCTTAAGTCCTATCTGCCACTGATACAACTCTACGTACACCGAACATTTGCTTCCAACTAGAAACGAGAAATAAAACTACATTGTGGGTATGAAGAGGATAACTTTGCATGGTATCAGAGAGCTAAAATATAAAAGTAGGTGCTGTTATCATAAAGTTAGAATATATTACTTAAGTATTATAAATAGCGAGTGTGGAATAATGATGGGTCGGTGTGCGCAATTATCCTAGGCAATTGTTAACAAGACCGGTAGTCGTCATTGCAATTTCATATGAGGGAGAGGCATAAGCTAACATACTTTCTCTTCTTGGATCATATGCACTTATGATTGGAACTCTAGCAAGCATCCGCAACTACTAAAGATCATTAAGGTAAAACCCAACCATATCATTAACATATCAAGTCCCCTTTATCCCATACGCAACAACCCCCTTACTCGGGTTTATGCTTCTGTCACTAAAGCAACCCACTATAAGCGAATCATGAATGTATTGCAACATCCTACAACGGAATACCTCACGCTTATGCCGACACGGAGGGGCACAATAGGACAGCACCAAAATAAAACATACAACTCATACCAACCTATATCATCAATCAACCCAAAGACAAAGGATATCTACTCAAAACATCATAGGATGGCAATACATCATTGGATCATAATATGTGGCATAAAGCACCATGTTCAAGTAGGGATTACAGCAGGTGCGAGAGAGTGGACCGCGTAAAATAGATGAGTATGGTGATGATGATGGTGATGTTGATGAAGACGATCACCGCGGTGATGATTTCCATCCCGATGGCACTCCGGCGCCACCGGGAGAGAGGAGGAGAGGTTCTCCCCCTTGTGCTTCCTCCTCCATGGCCTCCCCTAGATGGGGAGTGGTTCTCCCTACCGTCCTTGGCCTTCATGGCGATGATGGCCCTCCGGATTTTTCCTCCATGGCCTCCTCATGATGATGGCCCTCCTCGGCAGGTGCCGGAGAGGGCCTAGATTGATTTCTCGTGGCTCTGAGAGGCTTGCGGCGGAACTTCCGATCTAGGTTATTTTACGGGGTTTACGTATTTATAGGAATTTTTTGTGCCTGGTTTCACGTCAGGGGTCTCGAGTCGCCCACGAGATAGGGCGCGCCCTAGGTAGGCGCGCCCTCCACCCTCGTGGACGGCTCGAGACTCTTCTGGTCCATCTCTGATGCTTCGCGGGGTTCTTTGGTCCATAAAAAATCGTCAAAAATTGGCACGTCAATTGGGCTCCTTTTGGTATTCCTTTTTTGTAAAACTCAAAAACAAGGAAAAAACAGAAACTGGCACTGGGCTCTAGGTTAATAGGTTAGTCCCAAAAATCATATAAAATAGCATATAAATGCATATAAAACATCTAAGATGGCTAATATAATAGCATGAATACTTCATAAATTATAGATACGTTGGAGACGTATCAGGGAATCACATTCATAGACATACCATGAGTGCTTTAGGCCATCCACAAGTTATGTTTGCAGATATCATCATATAATTACAACCCTTTTTTGCTCAATCAATGAATGTAGAAATCAGTGCGTTTAGTGTACACATGTGGAATTGCATCGTGTGAGCGGAGCTACAAACGCCTCACCAATGCGTATTTTCACGGAGAACTTGAAGTTATTTTGCTTTCGGATCATGGAAAACTTGAAGTTATTTTGCTTTCGGATCATTTTCACGGAGAACATGAATGAAGAGCGCATTTCTCGTTCTACCTGCTTAATTTATGGTCCCTGACTCGACTCTGTGGCCCTCGTCACCAATGCGTATTTATGCCATTCCATTCATCAAAGTACTAGAATGATATCTACCATGACATTTTTTGTCATAGTTATAGTCTATACACACACACACACATATGCATCACCTTCCTTCCTCAGCTCACTTTCACCCACTTGAGAAGTTCTTACTCTTTGGAAAGAAACAAGAATCTTGATATAGGTTGTGGATATGAGAAGAGACTTATACTTCATAAAGTCATCGCATGTGATGGTTAGCGAAGCTTTGAGAATGGAAGGCACTGGAATAAATCTATTGAGCAATGGAAGAAGTCGAAGTAAGTTTGAACATGATCGAGACACTCACCACAATCTGGCCGCATGAGTTCCTTCGAGTGCAACAAGTTTGCATTTCATGTGCCAGCTAGCCAGTTTACTCCGACCCACCAGTGATACTCAATCATATCGTGTTATGTAAATATAGGATCACCATGAGCATGAGCGCGATGATCAATTTCCATTTAGGTTGCAGTTAAGCGACAAAATCATAGAGTAAAGGTCGGGGGTGTTCATTTGTATATAGTGTTCAATGTTTATTTCAATTACATTTGTCTCTTGATGAGTATACATCAATATCAAAAATTTTATCAACTTAACATATGCATGAAGGAAATATGCCCTAGAGGCAATGATAAAGTTGTTATTTATATTTCCTTATATCATCATAAATGTTTATTATTCATGCCAGAATTGTATTAACCGGAAACTTGATACATGTGTGAATACATAGACAAAATGAAGTGTCCCTAGTATGCCTCTACTAGACTAGCTCGTTAATCAAAGATGGTTAAGTTTCCTGACCATAGACATGTGTTGTCATTTGATGAATGGGATCACATCATTAGAGAATGATGTGATGGACAAGACCCATTCATTAGCTTAGCATTATGATCATTACAGTTTCTTTGCTACTGTTTTCTTCATGACTTATACATGTTCCTCAGACTATGAGATTATGCAACTCCCGAATACTGGAGGTACACCTTGTGTGCTATCAAACGTTACAACATAACTGGGTGATTATAAAGATGCTCTATAGATGTCTCCGAAGGTGTTTGTTGGGTTGGCATAGATCGATATTATGATTTGTCACTCCGTGTATCGGAGAGGTATCTCTGGGCCCTCTCGGTAATGCACATCACTATAAGCCTTGCAAGCAATGTGACTAACTAGTTAGTCACGGGATGATGCATTACAGAACGAGTAAAGAGACTTGCCGGTAACGAGATTGAACTAGGTGTGGTGATACCGACGATCGAATCTCGGGCAAGTAACATACCGGTGACAAAGGGAACAACGTATGTTGTTATGCGATTTGACCGATAAAGATCTTCGTAGAATATGTAGGAGCCTATATGAGCATCCAGGTTCCGCTATTGGTTATTGACCGGAGATGTGTCTCGGTCATGTCTAAATAGTTCTCGAACTCGTAGGGTCCGCACGCTTAACGTTTGATGTTGATTTGTATTATGAGTTATGTGATTTGATATACCGAAGTTTGTTTGGAGTCCCGGATGAGATCACGGTGTAGGGGAACGTTGCATAAAATAAAAATTTTCCTACGTTCACCAAGATCTATCTATGAGTTCATCTAGAAGCAGGTGATAGGAGTGCATCTACATACCTTTGTAGATCATGGCCGGAAGCGTTCAAGAGAACGGGGTTGAGGAGTCGTACTGCCGTCGTGATCCAAATCACCGGAGATCCTAGCACCGAGCGGACGGCACCTCTGCGTTCAACACACGTGCGGTCAGCGTGGCGTCTCCTCCTTCTTGATCCAGCAAGGGGAAGGAGAGGTTGATGAAGATCCAGACCTGCGGCGCGTGGTGGTGGATCTGCAGAAGTTCCGGCGAGGCTTCGTGGCGACTACGGGAGGAGGAGGAGGTGTAGCAAGGGAAGGGAGGTGCAGTGCAAAGGTGCGGCTGCCCTCCTCCCTGCTCTATATATAGGGTCCCCTGTGGGGTGCTGAAGCCCTAGGAGATTGAATCTCCAAGGGCGGCGGCGGGGTGGAGTGCCCCCAAGGCAGGTGGGGCGCCTCCCTAGGGTTCCCAACCCTAGGCGCAGAGGAGGGCCAGGCGCACCAGCCCACCGAGGCTGGTTCCTCCCACTTCATCCCATGGGGCCCTCCGGGATGGGTGGCCCCACCAGTGGACCCAGGACCCTTAGGTGGTCCCGTGCATAATACCGGTGAACCCAAAACTTTCGATGGCGTAAACTCGACTTCCCATATATAATTCTTTACCTCCGGACCATTCCGGAACTCCTTGTGACGTCCGGGATCTCATCAGGGACTCAAACAACTTTCGGTTTGCTGCATACTAATATCTTTACAACCCTAAGCGTCACCCGAACCTTAAGTGTGTAGACCCTCTACGGGTTGAGAACCTGTGAACATGGCAAGACTGCTCTCCGGTCAATAACCAACAGCGGGATCTGGATACCCATGTTGGCTCCACATGCTCCTCGATGATCTCATCGGATGAACCATGATGTCGAGGATTCAAGCAACCCGTATACAATTCCTTTGTCAATCGATGCGTTACTTGCCCGAGATTCGATCGTCGGTATCCCAATACCTCGTTCAATCTCGTTCTAAACAAATCACTTTACTCGCATCTTAGTAATGCATGATCCCGTGACCGGACACTTGGTCACTTTGAGCTCATTATGATGATGCATTCTTGAGTGGGCCCAGAGATACCTCTCCGTCATACGGAGTGACAAATCCGATCTCGATCCGTGTCAACCCAGACACTTTCGGAGATACCTGTAGTGCACCTTTATAGTCATCCGATTACGTTGTGACGTTTGATACACCCAAAGCACTCCTACGGTATCTGGGAGTTACACGATCTCATGGTCTAAGGAAAGATACTTGACATTGGAAAAGCTCTAGCAAAAGCGAACTACTGCGATCTTGTGCTATGCTTAGGATTGGGTCTTGTCCATCACATCATTCTCCTAATGATGTAATCCGTTATCAATGACATCCAATGTCCATAGTCAGAAACCATGACTATCGTTGATCAACGGGCTAGTCAACTAGAGGCTCACTAGGGACATATTATGGTATATGTATTCACACGTGTATTACGATTTCCGGATAATAGAATTATAGCATGAATAAAAGACAATTATCACGAACATGGAAATATAATAATAATCCTTTTATTATTGCCTCTAGGGCATATTTCCAACACACGGACATGACGAGGAGTCTCGAAATGGTCGAGACGTAAAGATCGATATATTGGAAGGCTATATTCGGACATTGGAAAGGTTTTGAGTGGTTCAGGTATTTTTGGGAGTACCGGAGAGTTAAGGGAATTCGCCGGGGAAAGTATTGGGCCTTCATGGGCCTTAGTGGAAAGGAGAGAAGGGCCACAATGGGAGTCCGCGCCCCCCCATGGGCTGGTCCGAATTGGACTAGGGAGGGGGCGGTGCCCCCCTCTTTCCTTCTCCCTCTCCTACTCCTTCCCTCTCTCCCCTCTTGGAAAAGGAAGGGAACTCCAACTAGGATTGGGAATCCTAGTTGGACTCCCCCTATAGGCGCGCCCCTCCTAGGCTGGCCTCCTCTTCCCCCCTCCTTTATATCGTGGGCGGGGTGGCACCCCAAAGACACAAGTTGATATTTAACGTGTGTGGTGCACCCTCCATAGTTTTTTACACCTCGGTCATATAAATGCGTAGTGCTTAGGCGAAGGCTGGGTAAATTCATCATCACCGTCACCATGCCGTCGTCTTGTGAAACTCTCCTCGGCCTCAATGGATCAAGAGTTCGAGGGACGTCACCGGAAGTTGAGCGATGTGCAGATCGCGGAGGTGCCGTGCGTTCGGTACTTGGATCGGTTGGATCGCGAAGACGTTCGACTACATCAACGGCGTTACTAAACTTAAACGCTTTTGGTCTACGAGAGTGCGTGGACACACTCTCCGCTTCGTTGCTATGCTTCTCCTAGATAGATCTTGCGTGATCGTGAGGAATTTTTTGAAATACTCGTTCCCCAACAGTGGCATCCGAGCCAGGTCTATGCGTAGATGTTATATGCACGAGTAGAACACAAAGACTTGTGGGCGATAATAGTCATACTGCTTACCAGCATGTCATACTTTGATTCGGAGGTATTGTTGGATGAAGCGGCCTAGACCGACATTACATGATCGCATTCATGAGACTGGTTCTACCGCAATGCTATGCACACAGGTGGCTAGTGGGTGTCCGTTTCTCCAACTTTAGTTGAATCGAGTGTGACTACGCCCGGTCCTTGTTGAAGGTTAAAACAGCACACTTCACGAAACATCGTTGTGGTTTTGATGCGTAGGTAAGAACAGTTCTTGCTAAGCCCAAAGCAGCCACATAAAACTTGCAACAACAAAGTAGAGGACGTCTAACTTGTTTTTGCAGGGCATGTTGTGATGTGATATGGTCAAGACGTGATGAGATATAAATTGTTTTATGAGATGATCATGTTTTTTTAATGTTATGGGCAACTGGCAGGAGCCTTATTGTTGTCTATTTATTGCATTAGATGCAAGCGCCATATAATTGCTTTACTTTATCGCTATGCGATAGCAATAGTTGCAAAAGCAATAGTTGGCGAGACGACCATGTGACGACACATTGATAAAGATCAAGATGATGGAGATCACGGTGTCATGTCGGTGATGATGGAGATCATGACGGTACTTTGGAGATGGACATCAAAGGCACAAGATGATGATGGCCATATCATGTCACATATTTTGATTGCATGTGATGTTTATCTTTTATGAATCTTATTTTGCTTAGTACGACGGTAGCATTATGAGATGATCTCTTACTAAAATTTCAAGGTATAAGTGTTCTCCCTGGGTATGCACCATTGCGACAGTTCTTCATGCCGAGACACCACGTGATGATCGGGTGTGATAATCTCTACGTTCACATACAATGGGTGCAAGCCAGTTTTGCACACGCATAATACTCGGGTTAAACTTGACGAGCCTAGCATATGCAGATATGGCCTCGGAACACTGAGACCGTAAGGTCGAGCGTGAATCATATAGTAGATATGATCAACATAGTGATGTTCACCATTCAAAACTACTCCATCTCACGTGATGATCGGACATGGTTTAGTTGATATGGATCACGTGATCATTTAGATGATTAGAGGGAAGTCTATCTAAGTGGGATTTCTTAAGTAATATGATTAACTGAACTTTAATTTATCAGGAACTTAGTCCTGATAGTATCTGCATAACTATATTGTAGATCAATAGCTCACGATGCAGCTCCCCGTTTATTTTTTGATATGTTCCTAGAGAAAAACTATATTGAAAGATGATAGTAGCAATGATGCGGACTAGGTCCGTGATTTGAGGATTATCCTCATTCTTTGCCTGAGAAGAATTATGTCCTTGATGCACCGCCAGTGGCGGACCTATTGCGAGGAAGCGAGATATAGGCGTTATGAGCGTTTGGCAAGCTCGATATGATAACTACTTGATAGTTTAGTGCGCCATGCTTTACGGCTTAGAACCGGGACTTCAAAAATGTTTTGAACGCATACGAGCATATAAGATGTTCCAAGAGCTGAAATTGGTATTTCAGACTCATGCCCGAGTAAAGAGGTATGAAACCTCTGACAAGTACTTTGCCTACAAGATGAAGGAGAATAGCTCAACCAGTGAGCATGTGCTTAGATTGTCTGAGTACTACAATCGCTTGAATCAAGTGGGAGTTAATCTTCCAGATAAAATAGTGATTGACAGAGTTCTCTAGTCACTATCACCAAGTTCTTTGGAACTTCGTGATGAACTATAATATGCAAGGATGGCCAACGATTCCCGAGCTCTTCGTGATCTTTGAAATCGACGAAGGTAGAAATCAAGAAAAGCATCAAATGTTGATGGTTGACAAGACCACTAGTTTCAAGTAAAAGGGAAAGGGAAAGAAAGGGAACTTCAAGAAGAATGGCAAACAAGTTGCCACTCCCATGAAGAAGCCCAAAGCTAGACCCAAGCCTGGCCCAGTGCTTCTACTTTGCGAAGGAAATGGTCCTTGGAAAGCGGAACTGCCCCAAATACTTTGCAGATAAGAAGGATGCCAAAGTGAACAAAAGTATATATGATATACATGTTATTGATGTGTACTTTACTAGTGTTCATAGTAGCCCCTGGGTATTTGATACTGGTTCAGTTGCTATGATTAGTAACTCGAAACAGGAGTTACAAAATGAACAAAGACTAGTTGAGGGCAAGGTGACGATGTGTGTTGGAAGTGATTCCAAGGTTGATAAGATCACCATTGCACATTCCCTTTACCTTCGGGATTACTGTTGAACCTGAAATAAATGTTATTTGGTGTTTGCGTTGAGCATAATATGATTGGATCATGTTTATTGCAATACGGTTATTCATTTAAGTCAAAGAATAATTGTTATCCCGTTTACATGAATAAAACCTTATGTGTTCATACACCCAAGGCGAATGGTTTATTGAATTTCGATCGTAGTGATACACATATTCATAATATTGATGCCAAAAGATGCAAAGTCGATAATGATAGTGCAACATATTTGTGGCACTGCCGTTTTGGTCATATTGGTGTAAAGCGCATGAAGAAACTCCATGCTGATGGGCTTTTGGAATCACTTGATGCTTGCGAACCATGCCTCATGGGCAAGATGACTAAGACTCCGTTCTCCGGAATGATGGTGCAAGCCACTGACTTATTGGAAATAATACATACCAATGTATGCAGTCGAATGAGTGTTGAGGCTCGCGGCGGGTATCATTATTTTCTGACATTCGCAAATGATTGGAGCAGATATGGGTATATCTACTTGATGAAACATAAGTCTGAAACATTTGAAAAGTTCAAAGAATTTCAGAGTGAAGTGGAAAATCATCGTAACAAGAAAATAAAGTTTCTACGATCTGATCGCGGAGACAAACATTTGAGTTACAAGTTTGGTCTTCATTTGAAACAATGTGGAATAGTTTCGCAACTCATGCCACCTGGAATACCACAGCGTAATGGTGTGTCTGAACGTCATAATCGTACTTTATTAGATATGGTGCGATCTATGATGTCTCATATCGATTTACCACTATCATTTTGGGGTTATGCATTAGAGACAGCGGCATTCACGTTAAATAGGGCACATCTAAATCCGTTGAGACGACACCGTATAAACTATGGTTTGGCAAGAAACCTAAGCTGTCGTTTCTTAAAGTTTGGGGCTGCGATGCTTATGTGAAAAATCTTCAACCTGATAAGCTCAAACCCAAATCGGAGATATGTGTCTTCATAGGATACCCAAAGGAGATCATGGGTACATCTTCTATCTTAGATCTGAAGGCAAGATATTCGTTGCTAAGAATGGATCCTTTCTAGAGAAGGAGTTTCTCTTGAAAGAAGTGAGTGGGAGGAAAAGTAGAACCTGATGAGGTAATTGTACCTTCTCCCAAATGGGAATGTAAATCATCACGAAATCAGTTCTGTGATGACTACACCACCGATGAGGAAGCTAATGATGATGATCATGAAACTTGAGATCAAATTACTACCGAACCTCGTGGGTCAACCAGAGTATGCGTTCCGCACTGAGAGTGGTACGGTAATCTTGTTCTGAAGTCATGTTACTTGACCATGATGAACCTGTGAACTATGAGGAAGCGATGATGAACCCAGATTCCGCAAAATGGCTTGAGGCCATGAAATCTGAGATGGGATCCATGTATGAAGAACAAAGTGTGGACTTTGGTTGACTTGCCCAATGATCGGCAAGCCATAGAGAGTAAATGGATCTTCAAGAGGAAGACGGACGCTGGTGATAGTGTTACTATCTACAAAGCTCGACTTGTCGCAAAAGGTTTTCGACAAGTTCAAGGTGTTGACTACGATGAGATTTTTCCACTCGTAGCGATGCTTAAGTCTGTCTGAATCATGTTAGCAATTGCCACATTTTATGAAATCTGGCAAATGGATGTCAAAATTGCATTCCTTAATGGATTTCTTAAGGAAGAGTTGTATATGATACAACCAGAAGGTTTTGTCAATCCTAAAGATGCTAACAAAATGTGCAAGCTCCAGCGATCCATCTATGGACTGGTGCAAGCATCTCGAAGTTGGAATATACGCTTTGATGAGTTGATCAAAGCATATAGTTTTATACAGACTTGCGGTGAAGCTTGTATTTACAAGAAAGTGAGTGGGAGCACTACAACCTTTCTGATAAGTATATGTGAATGACATATTGTTGATCGGAAATGATGTAGAATTTTCTGGAAAGCATGAAGGAGTGTTTGAAAGGAGATTTTCAAAGAAAGACTTTGGTGAAGCTGCTTACATATTGGGCATCAAGATCTATAGAGATGGATCAAGACGCTTGATAAGATTTTCCAATGAGTACATACCTTGACAAGATTTTTGAAGTAGTTCAAAATGGAACAGTCAAAGAAGGAGTTCTTGCACAGATTGCAAGGTGTAAAGTTGAGTAAGACTCAAAACACGACCACGACAGTAAATAGAAAGAGAATGGTAGTCATTCCCTATGCCTCAGCCATAGGTTCTATAAAGTATGCTATCCTGTGTACCATACCTATTGTGTACCTTGCCATAAGTTTGGCAAGGGGGTACGATATTGATCCAGGAGTGGATCACTTGACAGCGGTCAAAATTATCCTTAGAAGACTAAGGAGATATTTCTCGGTTATGGAGGTGATAAAGAGTTTGTCGTAAAGAGTTATGCCGATGCAAGCTTTTACACCGATCCGGATGACTTTGAGTCTCAATCCGGATACATATTGAAAGTGGGAGCAATTAGCTAGAGTATCTCCGTGCAGAGCATTGTAGACATAGAAATTTGCAAAATCCATACAGATCTGAATGTGGCAGACCCGTTGACTAAACTTCTCTCACAAGCAAAACATGATCACACCTTAGTACCCTTTGGGTGTTAACACATGGCGATGTGAACTAGATTATTGACTCTAGTAAACCTTTTAGGTATTGGTCACATGGTGCTATGAACTATAGAATGTTAAATCACATGATGATGTGAACTATTGGTGTTAAATCACATGGCGATGTGAACTAGATTATTGACTCTAGTGCAAGTGGGGGACTGAAGGAAATATGCCCTAGAGGCAATAATAAAGTTGTTATTTATATTTCCTTATATCCTAATAAATGTTTATTATTCATCCTAGAATTGTATTAACCGGAAACTTGATACATGTGTGAATACATAGACAAAATAAAGTGTCCCTAGTATGCCTCTATTAGACTAGCTCGTTAATCAAAGATGGTTAAGTTTCCTGACCATAGACATGTGTTGTCATTTGATGAACGGGATCACATTATTAGAGAATGATGTGATGGACAAGACCCATTCGTTAGCTTAGCATTATGATCGTTACAGTTTGATTGCTACTGGTTTCTTCATGACTTATACATGTTCCTCAGACTATGAGATTTTGCAACTCCCGAATACCGGATGAACACCTTGTGTGCTATCAAACGCCACAATGTAACCTGGTGATTATAAAGATGCTCTAGAGATGTCTCCGAAGGTGTTTGTTGGGTTGGCATAGATCGAGATTAGGATTTGTCACTCTGTGTATCAGAGAGGTATCTCTGGGCTAATGCACATCACTATAAGCCTTGCAAGCAATGTGACTAGTGAGTTAGTCACGGGATGATGCATTACGGAACGAGTAAAGAGACTTGCCGGTAACGGGATTGAACTAGGTATGGTGATACCGACGATTAAATCTCGGGCAAGTAACATACCGATGACAAAGGGAACAACGTATGTTGTTATGCGGTTTGACCGATAAAGATCTTCGTAAAATATGTAGGAGCCAATATGAGCATCTAGGTTCCGCTATTGGTTATTGACCGGAGATGTGTCTCGGTCATGTCTACATAGTTCTCGAACCCGTAGGATCCGCACGCTTAATGTTCGATGACGATTTGTATTATGAGTTATGTGATTTGATGTACCGAAGTTTGAGCGGAGCCCCGGATGAGATCACGGACATGACGAGGAGTCTCGAAATGGTCGAGACGTAAAGATCGATATATCGGAAGGCTATATTCGTACATCAGAAAGGTTTTGAGTGGTTCAGGTATTTTTCATAGTACTGGAGAGTTACGTGAATTCGCCGGGGGAATTATTGGGCCTTCATGGGCCTTAGTGGAAATGTGAGAAGGGCAACAATGGGAGGCCGCGCGCCCCCTCATGGGCTGGTCCGAATTGGACTATGGAGGGGGCGGCGCCCCCCTCTTTCCTTCTCCCTCTCCTACTCCTTCCCTCTCTCCCCTCTTGGAAAAGGAAGGGGACTCCAACTAGGATTGGGAATCCTAGTTGGACTCCCCCTATAGGTGCGCCCCTCCTAGGCCAGCCTCGTCTTCCCCCCTCCTTTATATACGTGGGCAGGTGGGGTACCCCAAAGACACAAGTTGATCTTTAACCGTGTGCGGTGCCCCCCTCCACAGTTTTACACCTTGGTCATATTGTCGTAGTGCTTAGGCGAAGCCCTGCGCTGGTAACTTCATCATCACAGTCACCACGCCGTCATGCTGATGAAACTCTCCCTCGGCCTCAACTGGATCAAGAGTTCGAGGGACGTCACCAAGATGAACGTGTGCAGATCGCGGAGGTGCCGTGCGTTCGGTACTTGGATCGGTTGGATCGCGAAGACGTCCGACTACATCAACCGCGTTACTAAACGCTCCTGCTTTCGGTCTACGAGGGTACGTGGACACTCTCTCCCCGCTCATTGCTATGATTCTCCTAGATAGATCTTGCGTGATCGTAAGATTTTTTTTTTGAAATACTACGTTCCCCAACAATGCAATAATGAAATTTATGTTTAATATATGAAATAATATGAAACCTCACGCTTACAAATTTGCAAGTTGTCACGATGTATAGAGGGTATCTGTAGTGTTATGTGCATTGTGTTCCATCCATGACAATCCCCTGAACTAGCACATCTTCATGTTGAGACATCCCTCATGATATCTCTCGTTGATAAAACTTGTACTTTATTAAACTTGTATTTTTCCTCCTCCTCCTCCTGCTCCTTCGACTGAACATTTGACTACTACTGCTAGACAACAATTTATCATTAAAAAGGAGTTTTCTCCTATCCTAAACTTCTTGATATTACTTTGTAGAGTTCATTATTCATGTATTCATTACACGAGTTATTGCCATGCAAAAAACATAGATTTGTTGAATGAATAACATGGGCTCCCAACTATGTATGAAATGTTACATATATTAGATAGAGTCGGTGCAGATTAACAAAGTTACCGTCTAGGGCTTGTAGTGTGGTTAGGTAAGGTAGGTGTGAATTCTCACAAGCAAGAAGAGGTGAGTTCTATACTTTTGGATTTTTAATTAAAATTTGTGGTGTCGAGCGTCACACATGTGTCGTGAATAAAGAAACCTAGTCAAACCCATAAATGCAATAGAAAATTACTCATGAACACATGAAAAATACCTTTATGTACTTCTTGCAAGAAACTCAAAGGAATTTTTTTACACCATGTCAAATGTACTTCATTTATCTGATTTTTAGCTTTGAAGCTTCAAAAGTTTCAACAGAATCTCACATGTATGTGTCACAATGTAGTTGAGAAATTTGGTGAAGGGTGATAATTTAAGAGCAACTATTATTTATGGTCTATACTGAAAGACAAAAATAAGGGACGAAAAGGCATCTTTAAAGAGACATTTCCCACGAGGATTGTGAGCATAACACCATAAAAAAAATGTCGAACTACAATATTTAAAATAAACTTTGCTCTACTGGCAGTGCAGAACATCAATATTCCTTTTTTATTGTGCAGCAAAAGGCGTATATCAGAGTAAGCTGTCCTTGATTTATTATCTCAGAGGAAACTAAACAATAGCTGCTGCTTTTTGTGTCAGTGGATAACATATGTGCTTCCGAGTAACCAAATAAACACTACTAGAACTTTGAATAAATTAATGAAATCGACATGTAATACTCAGCTTCACTCATTGGCTAATAACGTGCCTTCCTATAGAAGTTACTAAAACCAGATTTTGTTTGTTAATCTGCAAATCCTCTGGCATCGTACCAGATAATGTTGTGTGTGCCAACAACATACAAAAAAGAAAAAACCATCACACCGAGCTCCAGAAAAATTCACACAATAAATCAACAACTTATCATGGATCAGTGGAAAATGGTAATGAAAATAACCTATACCGCACGGGGACGCAAAGGATGGGGGTTCGGAATAGACTGGAGCAGGTGCCAGACCGCCGAGCACCGACCCCGCCTTGCCGAAGTCGGCATCTGGTCCCGTGGAGGCGGCGGCGGTGGCGTCTAGTATTTCACCCTCCTCTACCTCGCCCTCCCTCGGCTTCGCCGCCGACATCCACGGTCGCGAGCCTGCCTCCTGATCTCCCCTATCCCCGTGGCTTTGGCCGTGGCCGTGGCGGTGGTGATGACGATGATGGCTACGCTTATGGCGCTTCGGGGTGGAGGCCTCGTCTGCGTCGTCACCGGACGGCTGGCAGTGACGCCTGGAGGCTGAGCGCAGCGAGACGAGGCCCTCTCCGCTACCCATGGCGACTGCTGGGGTTAGGGTTTTGTGGGGTGGACGGGAGGGGCGGCTATAGGATGTGATGCCTTCGGACGAAGCTCGATCGGACTCAGGAACGATGCACGCCGGTGATCGCGGGAGCTTTTAGGGTTGTTGGGGCGTCGATGGGGGGGGGGGGGGCTGCGAAGGCGATTCTGAACAGGTGTTCGAACATGAAGGACGACAGTGTTCAGAGTTCAACCCCAGTTCTGAACCACACTCTACTTTGGGTTCGGGGACTCACATCATAGCCATACCACGAGTGTTTTAGGCCATCCACAAGATATATTTTCGGATCTCACCATATAATTACAACCTTTCTTTTCTCAATGAAAGTAGAAAGTAGTACATTTAGGTATACACACGTGGAATTCCATCGTGTGCGTGGAGCTAGAACTGCCTCCAGGAAATTTTTTGCTTTTGAATCAAAAGTTAGCCTTGAAGCGGTTTCCGGAGAGAACAAAGATGAAGAAGCGCATTTTCCATTCACTGCCTGCTATGGTCCCTATCTTCGTGTCCCTCGTCACCAATGCATATTCATGTCACTTCATTCACCAAAGTACTACACTGCCTCTACTGTGACATCTTCAGTACATAGTTGTCGTCTATATACACACACGTGTGCATCACCTTCATTCCTCAGCTCACTTTCACCCTCTTGAGAATTTCATACTCTTTGAAAAGAAACAAACAAAACCGATATAGTTCTCAGCCATGGTTATGTGATATGAGTACTTTTTTTGCGGATGATGGTATATGAGTACTTGCTAAAGTCATCACATGTTATGAGTCAACGTAGCTTTGAGAATGGAAGGCACTGGGATAGATCTATTTAGCAGGAAAGGAAGGTCCAGTCAATTTGAACATGACTAGGACACTTGCCACACAATTGAGCACAATCCTTCGAGTGTAATAAGTTTGTAGGTCATGTGCCAGCTAGCCAATTATAACGATCCACTAGTAACAATCCATATTTTATGCTTTGTAGATATATTATCACCACGAGCATGAGCACGATGACCAACTTGCCTCTTAGGTTACACTTAGCCAACCAAATCACGCAAATAAAAGGTTGGGGTCGCATTTGTATATAAGGAGGTTCGAAACAGACTAGAGTAGGCAGCGTTCAGAGTTCAACCCCGATTTCGAACCGCGCTCTACTTTGCCTTCAGAGAATCACGTTCATAGCCATACCACGAGTGCTTTAGGCCATCCACAAGATATGTTTTCGGATATCACCATACAATTACAACCTTTCTTTGCTCAACGAAAATAGAAAGAAGTACATTTACATATACACATGTAGGATTGCATCGTGTGAGCGGAGCTACAAATGCCTCGATGACATTTTTTTCTTTTGAATCATGAACATTAGCTTTGAAGCGGTTTCCGGAAACAACAAAAAATGAAGAAGCGCATTTTTCGTTCACTGCCTGCTTAATTTGTGGTCCCTAACTCTGTGGCCCTCGTCAGTCGTTACCAATGCACATTCATCCCACTCCATCTACCAAACACTACACTACCATCTACCTTGACATCTTCTTGTTAGTACATAGTCTCTGTTTACACACACACACATGCGCATCACCTTCCTTCTCGAGCTCAGTTTTACCCTCGAGAAGTTCACACTCTTCTGAAAGAAACAAAAAAGCTGATACAGTTCTTGGCAACGGTTACAGGGTATGTAGTTAACTCTAGTTACTACGGTCATCGCACGTGATGAGTTAGCAAAGCTTTGAGAACGGAAGGCACTGGGATAAATCTATTTAGCAAGAACGGAAGGACTAGTCAATTTCAATATGACTAGGACACTCACTACACAATTGAGCACAATCATTCGACTGTAGTAAGTTTCATGTGCCAGACCCAACGGATGCGTTGGCGATGGATGGACAGAACGGCCGACGACAAGCCTTGGTCCAGGCTTCCAATGATTCCCCGGAGGCAGTGGAGTGTTCTTATCATCCTTGAAGTGTACCTTGGGAGATGGCTCTAGGTCACTTTTCTTGACTGACTGGTGGATAGATGGCGTCAGCCTTGCTCAAATGGCCCCTCGCTTCTTCCTGTTGTCTGGCTAGCGGGACGCCGACGTGTGTCGTGGAAGAAGCCCTCCTTGTGGATACTTGGATCAACGATACCAACCGTTCCTTGAGTCAAGAGACGGACAAGATGACTTCGAAATCTACAGTGGACAAGGTCTACTCATCAAAGTCTGTGTACGCCTCATCTTTTTTCTTGGCAGTGAGTTCGCTTTGTGCATTGAATTCCTCTAGGGCTAATGGGCCCCGATTGAGTTGAAGATCATTGTGTGACTTGTGTGATAAACCGCCTTTGGACAGATGATGGATTGGATCAGTGGAAAATGCAACAGCCTGACACTTTGCATGCCTTGTTGCTAGGAGATGGAAACTCACACTCACATGCAGTGGTGTTGCTTCCTACTCCAGTGATATATCTACATTAAGTTGGAAAATGACAAAAGGGTAAAAATACCAATTTACCCGTGGATTGGTCTGTGATCGACACCGTTGTAAATTCACATGTACTCATTTCCCTCATTCTTAATACAAAAGGCACGCAATGCTCTTACGTGTTCATGAGAAGAAAAAAAGATCCTCTTAAGCTGGCTCGGTCAAGGACACCACACGAGCTGATTGGCGTCCTCCTCCGACTCGAAGCCGAGCATAAAGTGCACCCATGCGCCTCCACTTCACGGACGCCGACACGATCACCATAGCAACGGGGATAACGACGATTTGAAGAGCCGGCAAGGATACCGATCTGTGTGGAGAATAGGAACCGACAGTCTAGCCGGGGCCATGTGGGGGCAGCAAGGATAGGAGCGGGGTGACCACGTTGCTAAGCGCGCTGCTCTCGCTCCTAGCGACCACGGCACGGCGGTGCACCTCTGCCCTAGCCAAGGTCGGGAGGGTCAGGCGGGGAGACGGGTTGGGTGCGGGAAGGGACGGGTTGGCTACTAGGATGTGAGGCAGAATCATAATCATTCATTTCACATTGCCGTTAACCGATGTCAGTGAGCGAGATGTTTCCGATTATGCCGCCGGAATAGCGGCCCAGAACATCCAGCCTAGTATGAGCTCATGAGGGAGAAAACATGCCCTAGACGGCCAGGGATGACTGAGACTCGCGATTAGATGGCTGAAATATGGTGGCATGAGAAGGCTCGGAAATGGTGTAGTTTTACTCCTAAAATGTAAGTAGATTGGTGTAAACCAATCCACCAAAGAAGCCTAACTCCAAAGAGACATACACGCGTGGCCTCGCATACTTGTATATGGGCAGTTGCCGGTCCTGGAGTTTCGGAGGCCCTAGGGCGAATTCAATGAATGGGCCCAACGGCAACAACGGTGGAATTTTTTTATTCCATCTATTGATAGAAAAATTCTTTCAAAACTATAGTGAACAATGATAATTTTTCCTGTGTGATATAAAATGAAGTGTCTTATTCTAGTCTAAATCAAATTTCATAGAAGTTACATACATATATAGCAAAAAAGAACTGACATGCTAACTAAACTCCAAGCCTACAATAATCATGAGATCCAATTAACTTATTTGTTCGTTTCCACTTTCTTCTTTTTATTGGAACCACATAAATATTATTTGGGCAACATGTCTGTAAGAAAAAGAGCAAAGTCACCTAAATGTTGCAGAAAAATTAGTGAAATCCCATGCTCTTCAGCTATCTAAATCTAATCTTCAGGGACACCTTGAATCGAAGATCAAGTCGGCAAGACTAATGACCAAACTCTACTCCAAGGTTACTACTATTGTAAGAAGAACAACATAAGTTTATTAAAGTGTAAGAGAAATTGGTTAGAGATTTACCTCTGCTATTCCTTGCGAACGCCCTAGTACACTAGGCTACGAGCTAGTATCCGGCAGCCTTTACCGTAGTAGAGCATCAGCCGCTCGATTGGTCGATATATGTGAGCGTACGCTGGCATAAAAAGAAATAGGGATTACAATTTATTTATTTATTAGCAGGCGCTGGCGTGCAAATCGGAGGAGGCACAGAGCCGCTCGCCCCGTGCGACCGTGACCAATTCTAGCAGTTGGGCTTTTGTTTAGATGATGGGCCTTTTCTTCTATAGGCTGCAGCACAAGGTTGGGGCCCCTAGTTTGGCTGGGCCCCGGGCCGTCGCCCCTGCTGCCCTGGCCCAGTGCCGGCCCTGGGCAATGGTCTGATTTATGGGGCATCAGGGTTCCTTCTAAAGTTAAAATTTTTGCTTGGCGACTTGCTCATGTGTCTCTCCCGACGGGTGATGTAAGGCTATCTCGGGACATGGCGCAGGAGGCAACTTGTTCTGTCTGCAATGCAGCTGAAGATTCGTGGCACCATTCGCTCATAGATTGTAACATGGCGAAAGCGGTATGGTCGCTGATGGATGATGATGTTGTGAATCTTGTTCAGTCACGTGATCAGGAGGATCCTAAGTTGTGGTTGTTCAATCTAATCAAAGTAGCATCACATGCAGAAGTTGTGAAGGTCCTGATAACACTATGGTCCATTTGGTGGGCTCGCCGGAAAGTGATTCACGAGCAACAATTTCAGAGTCCGTTATCGACGTTCTCCTTTATCCAGCGTTTTACGTCGAGCTTGAAGGGCTACCAATCAAGAAGTCTAACCAGCCCAGCCAACCCCGTAGGCCCGCCTGCGGCTGGCAAGCTCTCTGCTGTGGGAAGTGCCAAAATTTATGTTGGCGGAGGTATAGACAGAGGAGAAGCGGAAGGGAGCTGTAAGTGCAATTTGCCGTAATGTGAGCGCGGTACCTTCCTGGCGGCGTCCTCAATTGTTTTTGAAGGTCTTACACATCCATCGACACTTGAAGCCATTGCATGCAGTGAGGCAATTTCGCTAGCTCTTGATCTAAACCTCTCACGGTTACAAATTGCTATGGATTGTCTACAAGTGGTTCGCAACATCAAGGAGGATAACCCATGCAGTTATGCCGTAATCATCAAGGAGATTCTCGCGAAAAGGCGTTGTTCCAGGAGGTGTCCATTAGTCATGAAAATCGAGCATGCAATATTGAAGCACATAGTCTAGTAAAAGCTGCTACTTCTCTGGAGAGTGGGCGCCATGTTTGGCTCACCTCACCCCCACCTATAGCTTGTATCACTAGTAGAAAAGGGGCCTATTGACCCGGTTGGTGAGGTCCTTTAGTCCCGGTTCATGAACCGGGACTAAAAGTCGATAATACCTGGCCCTTTAGTCGGTTCAATCCAGAACCGGGATCGATGGGCTCTCCACGGCTTTGTCTTGGCCGAGCCCAGGCAGAGGGTTTTGGTCCCGGTTGGTAGCACCAATCGGGACCAATAGTCATCCAAGCGTCTGACATTTCTGTGGCTGGGGTTTTTGTTTTTGGAAAAAAAGGGGGGGTTGGGGGTTTTGGGGGTTAATTTAGGTGTTTCATATATTGTGTTAGCTAGCTAATTAATAGAGAGAAGTGTCCTCTCTTTTGTCCGTGTTGGTCGACGCTAATGCCTTCATTACTATACATACGTATAGAGAGGACTAGCTAGACACGCTAGCTAGCTAGTAAGAAAACAAAGGAAATGTAAGATCGTCATGAACATATATGCATACAGAGGAAGTGATATCGACCACCTCTCCTTCTCCGAGAGATTGGTCGAACAACAAGTTCTCGTATATCTATCCGACACTTACCGGCTACATATATACAATAATTATCTTTACAAAAATAATCTCCTAACATACGGACGCGTGGTCCACATAGTATTCTCCGTCTTCAGCGATCACGTGGTCAAGAAAGAATGCCGCCAATTCCTCTTGAATTGCTCGCATGCGATCTGGTGCTAGTAGTTCAACCCGCATCCGAAACATCTAATTTTAAGAAGGGGGTCAATACATATATATATGAATGAATGAAACTCAACACAAATGATGGTAATAAAATAAAATTGTGAATATTGTTATTTACGCACTTCATATTGTTTGTCGTGAGTAGCCAGCTCACATGTGTCGTGTGGCGGATGGACTCGCAAACGTAGTATCCACGTAAATCATTCCCTTGTTCTCGCCACAACCACTTTACAAGAAAATAGAGGTCAATCAAACTGATAATTAGCAAGCATGTTAAATGGTATTGATGAAACTAGCGCTTGAATCACTAGGAGATGCGTGGAATATGCTACTATAGTACTTACTTTTGGGGTGTCTAAATTGCAGCTTCTTGGCGGTCTCGGAGCTTTTTGGTGAATTTTCTCCAAACCCTGCCATACAAAGAAAACAATTACTTGATATCGAAATGAACAAAGTTGCTGATATGGTGGATAATGATCGATTTAACTTACTTCTCGAGCATTTCAGTCATGTCCGCATACTCCTTGGGATCTTTTAAGTCTCGAGTCTAAGACAATTACTACTCCCTGCTCAAGCTTAATCTCTAGGAGAATATAGTGGTACTTGCGCTTGCGCATGCATAACTCATCAATATTACATTACTATAACCTGGACTAATAAAGGAAACCGAATATGCCACAAGACAGTAACACTCACTTGAAGTTGTAAGGAAAGAGTATTATATCCTTGTGTTCATTTATTACGAGCGATTGTAGCAAGTTGGCCTCAGTATTTTTACGCATGAAATTCAACCTCGATTGCATCTATGAGATATGTGTTAATGAACCCAATGGAACCCACTTGTCTTTTCTTCAATTCGACGATCTTCAATCTGCATAATATAGTGAGGATAATTATAAATATATGCAATGAAAGAGCTGAGTTATATAGAGAGACTTAATGACAGAAGTAGTACTACTTACAGATAGTAGCGGTGACCGTTGCTTTATCGAGGGCCAATTGATTGAAAAAGCCGATAGAACTCGTCAAATGGAATAGGCAACAGTTCAATTCCAATGAGGTCATGCTCCTTTTTAACTCTCACATACAAAGTACTCCTCCCCTCAGACTCTCTGCAGGTTTTCATGTACCAATCATGCAATCTTTGCATCATCGTTGATAGAGAGCTTTCATCTTTGTGAGAGGCTTCCCGTGCTTTCGTATCTTTGTATCTGCACCTCCAAGAAATCATAATGTACATCGTCAGGCGAGGTAATCTTCAGGATTGCCATAACGGGCACCATCCTCGGATGGACGATGTCGCTAGTGACACCTTGAGCGGGGGCACGATTGCTTCGCTTGTTAGCCGAAATGGGCAATTTGTTTCCCAGCTCGTTGTTCTTTCATTCTTTGATCACTTTTAGTACTTCCCGACCTCTCCGCTTCGGCAAATGCCTTTCCAATAATGCGCTCATAGTTGCCTTCGGCGGAGACTTGGGTGGTTTTGTCGGTAGGTAGCAGTGCGCTTCGCTTTCACGGATCTACCTTCTCCTCCGGAGGTGGATGTCTCTTTGCTTTCCACCCTTCAAACCAGTCATGCACTTGATGCGCAATCTTCGCGTTTTCCTCGTTGGTCCTCTCATACGGTAACTTCTCTGGATTCTTGAGAGAAGGACCGAATCAGTATCTCCTCCGCCTTTGGCTGTCTTGCTAGACGCGGCAGAGCGAGGAGGCGGATGTCTTCTTTCCTTGCTTATGAGGCGGAGGAGAAGGACTACGATGCATCGAGCAGCCGGAGCGGCGGCGTGGGTCTCTTTCGCCCTTGCTAACGAGGCGGAGAAGGAGGAGGCTGGCTGCTCGGCGCCGCCAGTGCAGGCGGAGAAGGAGGCGGAGTGCCGCCACACGCCCGGAGAAGGAGCCGGCCGAGTGCCCTGATCGTCACTTTCGCCCGGAGGAGGCGGTGGAGGCGGAGTGCCTGACTCGCGGAGGAGGAGGAGGAGGCGGAGGCGTCGAGTTCGGAAGGTTGATGAGATCCTTCCGCCATAGGCATGGAGTCTTCGTGAGCGAGACCCAGCCGATACTCCCTTCACCAGTAGGGTGGTCAAGCCGAGGTCCTCAAATCCTCCGTTAGTTCATCCACCATCACCTTAGCATATCCTTCTCCGGAATCGGCGGCGGTGAAAAGTTGAGTCGGGTTTAGTAGGATAAACAGAGCCAACAGCCGCCTTGACCTTCAAATTGCTCCATTGCGCCATAGGGTGGCAATTTTGAGACTCCGTGATAGCATCCACGGGATAGCTGGCAGGAGCCGTCAAGGCATGCTCCGGCTGAAGCAGCTCGGTGGAAGCCACGCTGCTTCTCTGCTGAGATGGCGGGGTAGCTTCGGAGGAAGCTTCGGCAGGTCGTTTGTTGCTATCTGCTGCTTCTCGTTCCTCTAGCCCCATTACCCTTTCGTGCAGCGCCTGCATTTGGCTCTGCTCCAGTTTCTTCCTCCTCTCATGGGTTTTGTAACCCCCTGCGTCCGGAAATCCAGCCTTCCACGAAAGGGAACTGGCGTGCCTCGTGTTAAATCCGAGGTGCTTTCGGGATTCCCGAGGGCCATTGTGAGCTCGTCCTTCTCCATGTCTGGAACGAACTTCCCTTGTTGCGCCGCTTGATATATTGCTTTAGCCTCTTGACTGGTATGTCCAATTGCTCGTCCGTCCAAATGCACTTCCCCGATACAGGTCCAAGGTTCCGCCAGCCCGAAGAACCAAGTCCGCAGCGATGCAGCCAGTTCATTGTCTACGATTAAATCCCTTTATCAAGCGAGATCATTCTCAGCCTTGGCCCACTTAGGCGGGCTACGAGGTAGCCACGACCCGTGCGATGGTGAAGCTTCTTCTTCGCAGCATTTTGCTTGTTTGTCGCCGACATCTTTTTACTCTTTTCCGATGTCCTGTGGGCCACAAATGCGGGCCAGTCATCTCTGATCTTCTCATATTTGCCCTTGAATTCTGGTGTCTCTTTTTTATCAACAAACTTATTCAGGTCTTTCTTCCAATGCCTGAATAGGTCTGCCATCTTCTTAAGAGCAAAAGACTTGATTAATGGCTCTATAACCGGCTTCTCCGGATCATCCTCCGTGGTAGGGTGAAATTTGACTTCAAATCGGTCACCAAAGATCATTTTTCCGCAGATCATTGACATAAGACACCTTAGGCTCTTCGTTCTTGAAGCTTATACCATTGCTGGATGTTGATCGGGATCTTGTCCCTAACCGTAACTCCTACACCGAGCAAAAAAAATGCCTTTTGTCCGGATGGGTTCAATCGGTTGGCCGTCGTAGCGTGATTTCTATGATCTCAAACCTTTCATCCGAGCTCAACTTTTCTTGGGGCCTCGTCTCCTTACGAAGTTGTGCTTTCGATCCGGAGGGCTAGAAAAAGGAAGAAAGACGAGAGTTAATTAATATGTGTACATACCAAAACAATGAATGCATCAATTAGCTAGTCAAGACAGGCTTAACTAATATATATACCTGGCGGACTCGGTTCGGTGATCACCGGAGCAGTCCTCACGGTCTACTTCTTCACCCTCTCCTTCTTCCACCCAGGCATTGGGTCATCGAGCCATCATAAGCATAGCCACCGCTTCTTCACCTCTCCTTCCGGACCATCGGTGTCGTTGAGAAACATCATCGAGTTGATGGCATCACTTCATACTGCGATTATGTGCCTCAACAACGCTTCTTGTGCTTCTCTCTGGCCCTGGGCGGGGTGTCCATAGTTTCTACAAATATTTACAACATGGCAGTTATTATTCAAACATGATAGATATGGATATATTAGTGGCAAAGCGAGAACTAGCTAGCTAATCACAATAAGGAATCATATTAATTAGTGGCCTCGGCCTGCTTCTCTAGGGTTTGGTGGCCTCGACAACGCTTCAAGGGTTAGGGTGGCCTCGAGAACGCTTCAAGGAGGGTAATATCGACCCCCCACGTGTTGAAGCTATCGGGAGGGGTATATCGGCAAGAACAACGACGCCACTACATCTATGTCCCACAAGTGACGTGGGCATCGACGCCTTGGCGTCACTTGTGGGATGTGGATGTAGTGTTCATTTATAAACGGCCACATGTATCTCACAATCGACGATACTTGCTATTTAATTAGGGTTTCCTCTACCGCCTACGACCCTCGGCGACCCTCGTTCCCGATAAAAAAAAGAGGAAGAAGAAGAAAAAAAAGAGGAAGAAGAAGAAAAAAAAGTTCTTCTCCTCTATTCTTTCTTCTCCTCTTTTTTTCTTCTTCCTCTTCTTTTTTTTATCAAGGGGTCGAGGATCGTCGAGGGGTCGAGGGTCGAAAGTCGAGGATGCTTGGCGGTCGAGGTCGAGGGGTCGAGATCGCCGAGGGTCGGGAGGTTGCCTAGTGTCAAAGGTTTCAACAAAACCATGTCTTCATCATTAGTAAATGTGATTGCATGATGGATGAGCTCTCCAAAGTTATTTTGGAGCGGAGTCCCGGATAGGATAATTCGCTTTTGGTACAAAGTTCAGCAAGAACCTTAGAATATCGTTATTTGGAAGGCCTTTGCTGAAATTAGTACAAAAAGGCAAATTATCCTATCCGGAACTCCATTCCGTATAACTTTGGAGGACTTCTGCACCATCATGCCCTGGTTACTTCCGGCTAATGATGAAGCCATGGATTTCTTTAATACTTTGACACTAGGAAACCTCTCTCGACCCCTCGAACCCTCGACGACCCTGGAATCCTCGACCCCTAGACGACCCTGGAACCCTCGACCCTTGATCCCTCGACCCTATAGAACCCTCGAACCCTCGACCCTTGAACCCTTAAATGCCCTCGACCCTCGACCCCTCGGCGATCCTCGACACCCTCGTTCCCGATAAAAATTAAGAAGAAGAAGAAGAAGAAGAAAGAGGAGAAGAAGAAAGGAATAGCTAGAGGAGAAGATCGAAGAAAAACAAGAAGAAAAAAAAGAGGAGAAGAAGAAAGGAATAGTGGAGAGGAAGAGAACTCTTTTTCTTCTTTTTTCTTCTTCTTACTTATTTCTCCTCTTCTTTTCCTCTCCTCTTCTTCTTTCTTTCCTCTTCTTATTTTCTTCTTTCCTATCCTTCTTTTTCTAAAACTGTAACTTTTGCATATATAAAACTTTTCTAAAATTGTAACTTTCTATATATGATCAAAAAACTTTCTATGAACCAAGAAAACATTTTTAACATATATATTTAGCAAATTCTAGCCACATACATCACATACACATATACATTATAGCCACATACACATATACATCACATATGAACAAAAAATAAACTAATAAAAATAAAAACATATTGCAACATATGAACAAAAACATATAGCCACATACATAATATATATATATATATATATATATATATATATATATATGAAAAAAATTAAACTAAAAAATAGGGGCATGGCAGCGCAGTGCGGTGGCGCCAAGGCGGGCAGGCGCAGGGCGCGGCAGAGGCGTAAGGTGCTCAGGGGCGGCGGGCACGGCGGCGTTGCCGGGCTGGGAGCAAGGCCGCTGTTGGGCAGATGGCGCCGAGGGCGGCGACGGCGCTGGGCGGGCGGGCGCCGGGGCGGCGTGGGCGTGGCGCGACCGGTGACGGGCGGCTCGAGGGCGGCGGACGGCGCTCGGCGTGGCGGCAGCGGCGCGACGACGGGCGGCGGGCACTGGCGGCGTCGAGGAGGTTCATGGCGTCGTCCGGCGAATCGGCGATGAAATCTGAAAAAATGCTAAGTCGGCTTATATAGAAAGGCTTTAGTCGATTCGTGGCACAAACCGGGACTAATGCCACCCTTAGTCCGGTTGGTGCCACCAACAGGACCATAGGCCAAGACCCAAAGAGGCGCGGAAAGCGGCCTTTGGTCGGTTGGTGGCACCAACGGGACTAAAGGGGCATTAGTCTGGTCGTAGCACCAACCGACTAATGCACTTTAGCCCGGTTGGTGCCACCAACCGGACCAAAGGCCTGTGCTACCCTCGAACCCAAATATTTAGTCCCACCTCGCTAGTTGAGAGGGAGGCGCACCTGTTTATAAGGTGCGGTGCGCCTTCCCTCTCGAGCTCCTCTCTAAAGCAGGCTTTGGGGCCTAACCTTGCAATCTGTGCCTGTGGGCCTACTAGGCCTCCCGCGGTCCTGAATCCTGGCCCATGGTTGGGTTTCTAGTCGTATTCGTAGTGGGGGCCCGATGAGGTGGCAATTTTTTTTTGTTTTTGTTTTATTTGTTGCTTTATTTAGTTTATTTTGTTTCTATTTACAACAAAATACTTATTGTTGCTATATTTATTTATGTTTCCAGTTTTTTGTTTTGTTTTCTGCATTATTTATTTTCTTTTTGTTTTTTGCTTTATTTTTTATTTACATTAGTGCCATTAGTTTTCAAATTTGAAAACACTTTTTTGTTTTCTTTGTTGCTTTATTCATTTTATTTTGTTTCTACTTACAACAAAATACTTATTGTTGCTATTTTTATTTTTTCAAGTTTTTTGTTTTGTTTTCTTCATTATTTATTTTCTTTTGTTTTTTGCTTTATTTTTAATTCTTTTTTGCTTTTAGTTTTAGAAAAATTATAAACTTTCTGTTAGTGCCATTAGTTTTCAAATTTGAAAACACTTTTTTTGTTTTCTTTGTTGCTTTATTCCTTTTATTTTGTTTCTACTTACAAAAAAAATACTTATTGTTGCTATTTTTATTTTTTTCTAGTTTTTTTGTTTTGTTTTCTGCATTAATTATTTTCTTTTGGTTTTTGCTTTATTTTTAATTCTTTTTTGCTTTTAGGTCAAAGAAAATTATAAACTTTCTGTTAGTGCCATTAGTTTTAGACTTTCTGTTTGTGCCATTAGTTTTCAAATTTGAATAGTTAAAATTTAAATTCTTTGAAATTCATAGTTTTCAAATGAACACCTGAAAAAGTTGGCATAGCATGTGCATGTACAAAAGCGGACAATGGTATCATACTAAATCTGTTACAAAGTTGGCATGGTATCATCATAATAGTTGCGGGAGAAAGTCTTCATTTTTCTTCGCTTGTGTCATTTGCTTATTCTTGTAGTAACCATGGATAATCTTCATCGTTTATCAGGATACTTGGGTCAACCTTGACTTTGAAGGGAGGAATTTCATGAAACTTTTCATACTCTTCAGACATGTCTGTCTTGCCCTCCACTCCCAGGATGTCCCTTTTTCTTGAAAGAACTATGTGGTGCTTTGGCTCATCGTATGATGTATTCGCTGTTGGGGAACGTTGCAGAAAATTAAAATTTTCCTACGGTTTCACCAAGATCTATCTATGAGTTCATCTAAGCAACGAGTCAAGAGAGAGAGAGTTTGCATCTACATACCACTTGTAGATCGAGTACTAAGCGTTCGAGGGAGTGGTGATGATGGAGTCGTTCGAACGTGATTCCGATCACCGATGACCCAGTTGAAAGGACTGACACCTCCGCGTTCAACACACGACGGGGACGATGGCGTCTCCTCCGTCTTGATCCAGCAAGGATGAAGGAGAGGTTGAGGAAGACAACTCAATGGCAGCACGACGGCGTGGTGCAATTGGTGCGCAGGTTCTCCGGCTGTGGCCGCCAAGCTCACACGGAGAAAGAGAGGAGTTGGGAGGGAGGGCTGCGCCTTCAATTGTGTGTTGCAGCCTCCCTCACCCCTCTATATATAGGAGAGAGGGGCAAAGGGGCGGCCCTCTAGGGAAAACCCTAGGGGCGGCGGCCAAGGAGGAAGGAAAAGGGTGGCTTGCCCCCAAGCTGGGTGGGCGCCCCTTTTGCCCTTTGGGGTTTCCCTCCCAAGCCCTAGCCAAGATGGGCCTAGGTGGGAGGTGCGCCCAGCCCACCACGGCTGGCTCCCTCTCCCACTTAGCCCATGGTCTCCCCCAGGAGGGGTGGCCCTCCCGGTCAGGACCTCCGAGAAACCTCCCCTGCGGGCCCCTGTGCATTTTACCAAGCATGCCCTCAAACTTTCCTGAGTCCGCTTAACCACTTTCCATATATAAATCTTTACCTCGGACCATTCCGGAACTCCTCGTGACGTCCGGGGATCTCATCGGGACTCGAACAACATTCGGTAATCACATACTTGTCTTCCTAATAACCCTAAGCGTCACCGAACCTTAAGTGTGTAGACCCTACGGGTTCGGGAGACATGCGAACATGACCAGAGGCGACCTCGTGTCAATAACCAACAGCGGGATCTGGATACCCATGTTGGCTCCCATGCTCCTCGATGTTGTCATCGGATGAACCACGATGTCAAGGGTTCAAGCAACCCCGTGATTCTATTCCCTTTGTCGACGGTATGTTACTTGCCGAGACTCGATCGTCGGTATCCCAATACCTCGTTCGGTCTCGTTACGGGCAAGTCACTTTTACTCGTCAGTAATGCATGATCCGTGACCGGACACTTGGTCACTTTGAGCTCATTATGATGATGCACTACCGAGTGGGCCCAGTGATACCTCTCCGTAATACGGAGTGACAAATCCAGTCTCGATCCGTGTCAACCCAATGATGCTTTCGGAGGTACCTGTAATGCACCTTTATAGTCACCCAGATTCGTTGTGGCGGTTGGTACACCCAAAGCACTCCTCACGGTATCCGGAGTTACACGATCTCATGGTCTAAGGAAGAGATACTTTGACATTGGAAAAAGCTCTAGCAAAAAACGAACTACACGATCTTGTGCCATGCTTAGTATTGGGTCTTGTCCATCACGTCATTCTCCTAATGACGTGATCCCGTTGTCAATGACATCGATGTCCATAGTCGAAACCATGACTATCTGCTGACCAACGAGCTAGTCAACTAGAGGCTTACTAGGGACGTATTGTAGTCTATGTATTCACACGTGTATTACGATTTCCGGATAATACAGTTATAGCATGAATAAAAGACAATTATCATGAACAAGGAAATATAATAATAATGCTTTTTATTATTGCCTCTAGGGCATATTTCCAACAGTCTCCCACTTGCACTAGAGTCAATAATCTAGTTACATTGTGATGAATCGAACACCCATAGAGTTACGGTGTTGATCATGTTTTGCCATGAGAGAGGTTTAGTCAGCGGATCTGCGACATTCGTGATCCGTATGCACTTTACAAATTTCTATGTCTCCATCTTGAACATTTTCACGGATGGAGTTGAAGCGGCAACTTGATGTGCTCGGTCTTCTTGTGAAACCTGGGCTCCTTGGCAAGGGCAATAGCTCCGGTGTTGTCACAGAAGAGTTTGATCGGCCCCACGCATTGGGTATGACTCCTAGGTCGGTGATGAACTCCTTCACCCAAATTGCTTCATCGCTGCCTCCGAGGCTGCCATGTACTCCACGCCACATGTAGATCCCGCCATACGGCCTTTCCGCTTGCAGCTGCACCAGCTTCTTGCTCCACCATTCAACATATACATTATCCGGTTTGTGACTTAGAGTCATCCAGATCTGTGTCGAGAAGCTAAGCGTCGACGTAACCCTTTCTGACGAGCTCTTACGTCACCTCCATAAACGAGAAACATGTCCTTTGTCCTTTTCGGTACTTTAGGATATTCTTGACCGCTGTCCAAGTGTTCCTTGTCGGATTACTTTGGTACCTTCCTACCAAACTTACGGCAAGGTTTACATCAGTCTGGTATAAAGATGGCATACATAATAGATCCTATGGCTGAAGCATAGGGGATGACACTCATCTCTTCTTTATCTTTTGCCGTGGTCGGCATTGAGCTGAGCTCAATCTCACACCTTGCAAGTCTGAGCAAGAACCCTTTCTTGGACTGATCCATTTTGAACTTCTTCAAAATCTTATCAAGGTATGTGCTTTGTGAAAGACCTATGAGGCGTCTCGATCTATCTCTATAGATCTTGATGCCTAATATATAAGCAGCTTCTCCAAGATCCTTCATTGAAAAACTTTTATTCGTAGGCCTTAATGCTGTCCAAGAGTTCTATATCATTTCCCATCAAAAAGTATGTCATCTACATATAATATGAGAAATGCTACTGAGCTCCCACTCACTTTCTTATGTGAGGCTTCTCCATAAGTCTGCATAAACCCAAACGCTTTGATCATCTCATCAAAGCGAATGTTCCAACTCGAGATGCTTGCACCAGCCCATAAATGGAGCGCTGGAGCTTGCATACTTTGTCGACATTCTTAGGATCGACAAAACCTTCCGCTGCATCATATCTGACTCTTCCTTAAGATATCCGTTAAGGAACGCTGTTTTGACGATCCATCTGCCATATCTCATAATCATAGTATGCGGCAATTGCTAACATGATTCGGACGGACTTAAGCTTCGCTACGGTGAGAAAGTCTCATCGTAGTCAATCCCTTGAACTTGCAGATAACCCTTAGCGACAAGTCGAGCTTTATAGATGGTGACATTACCATCCGTCACCGTCTTCCTCTTAAAGATCCATTTATTTTCTATCGCTGCGCCGATCATCGGGCAAGTCTGTCAAAGTCCATACTTTGTTTTTCATACATGGATCCTATCTCGGATTTCATGGCTTGAGCCATTTATTGGAATCCGCCCGCCATCGCTTCTTCATAGTTCGAAGGTTCACCGTTGTCTAACAACATGATTTCCGGAGACGGGGTTGCCGTACCACTGCAGTGCGGAGCGTGTCCTAGTGGACCTCTGAAGTTCAATAGCAACTTGATCCGAAGTACCTTGATCATCATCATTAATTTCCTCTTGAGTTGGTGTGGGCATCACAGAACATTTTCCTGAAGCTGCACCACTATCCCGTTCAAGAGGTAGTACTTCATTGAGTTCTACTTTCCTCCCACTTACTCCTTTCGAGAGAAACTCTTTTCTTAAAGGTTCCGTTCTTGGCAACAAAGATCTTGCCTTCGGATCTAAGCTAGAAGGTATACCCAAGGGTTTCCTTAGGGTATCCTATGAAGACGCCTTTTTCAGACTTGGGTTCGAGCTTTTCAGGTTGAAGTTTCTTGACATAAGCATCGCATCCCCAAACTTTTAGAAGCGACAACTTAGGTTTCTTCCCAAACCATAATTCATACGGTGTCGTCTCAACGGATTTAGACGGTGCCCTATTTAAAGTGAATGTAGGTCTCTAGAGCGTATCCCCAAAAGATAGCGGTAAATCGGTAAGAGACATCATAGATCGCACCATATCCAATAGAGTGCGATTACGACGTTCGGACACACCGTTACTGTTGAGGTGTTCGGTAGCGTGAGTTGTGAAATGATTCCACATTTTCTTAAGTGTGTGCCAAATTCGTGACTTAAATATTCTCCTCCACGATCGATCGTAGAATTTTATCTTTCGGTCACGTTGATTCTCTACCTCATTCTGAAATTCCTTGAACTTTTCAAAGGTCCTCGGACTTGTGTTTCATCAAGTAGACATACCCATATCTACTCAATTCATCTGTGAGAGTGAGAACATAACTTGATATCCTCCTAGAGCCTCAACACTCATTGGACCGCACACATCGGTATGTATGATTTCCAATAAGTTGGTTGCTCGCTCCATTGTTCCGGAGAACGGAGTCTTGGTCATCTTGCCCATGAGTCATGGTTCGCATGTGTCAAATGATTCATAATCCGGAGACTCCAGTCCATCGACATGGAGCTTCTTCATGCGCTTGACACCAATGTGACCAAAGGCGTCAGTGCCAAAAGTATGTGGGACTATCGTTATCAACTTTACATCTTTTGGTATTCACACTATGAACATGTGTAATATTACTTTCGAGATTCATTAAGAATAAACCATTGACTATCGGAGCATGACCATAAAACATTTCTCTCATATAAATAGAACAACCATTATTCTCGGATTTAAATGAGTAGCCATCTCGTATTAAGCGAGATCCGGATACAATGTTCATGCTCAAACTTGGCACCAAATAGCAATTATTAAGGTATATAACTAATCCGAAGTAGGTAAATGTAGAGGTAGCGTGCTTGACGTGGCGCATCACATCGACTCTGGAACCATTCCCGAAACGCGCATCGTCACCTCGTCGCCTTGGGTCTCAGGTTTATTCCGTGAAAGCTCACATTGTGAGTTACAAATATGAGCGACGGCACCGGTATCAAATACCCGGGAGTTACTACGAGTCTTGGTAAGGTACACATCAATTACATGTATATCAAATATACCTTTAGTGTTGCGGCCTTCTTATCGCGCTAAGTACTTGGGGCAGTTCCGCTTCCGATGACCCTTCCCTTGCAATAAAAGCACTGGGTCTCGGGCTTGGGTCCATTCTTTGACTTCTTCTTCCGGCAACATGCTTAGAGGCGCGGCAACCTCTTTGCCGTCCTTCTTGAAGTTCTTCTTGCCCTTGCCCTTCTTGAACTTAGTGGTCTTGTTGACCATCAACACTTGATGTTCTTTCTTGATTTCAACCTCTGCTGATTTCAGCATTGAGAATACTTCGGGAATGGTCTTCACCATCCCATGCATATTGTAGTTCATCACAAAGCTCTTGTAGCTTGGTGGGAGCGACTGAAGGATTCTGTCAATGACCGCCTCGTCCAGGGAGGTTTATGTCCATTTGGGACGAGGCGGTGATGCAACCAGACATTTTGAGTATGTGCTCCTTGTGGAACTGTTTTCCTCCATCTTACAACTATAGAACTTGTCGGAGACTTCATATCTCTCGACCGGGCATGAGCCACGAAAAACCAGTTTCAGCTCCTCGAACATCTCATATGCTCAAGTGTTGCTCAAAACGCTTTTGAAGCCCGGTTCTAGGCTGTAAAGCATGCCGCCTTTGAGCGAGGGAGTAATCATCGACGCGAGGCCAAGCGTTCATAACATCTTGGTTCTTCCGGGATGGGTGCTTCACCCTAAGCGGTGCTTCTAGGACATATTGTTTCTTGGCAGCTATGAGGATAATCCTCAAGTTCCGGACCCGATCCGCATAGTTGCTGCCATCATCTTACAGCTTGGTTATCTCTAGGAACGCGTTGAAGTTCATGGTGACATGAGCGTTGGCCATTTGATCTACAAGACATATTATGCAAAAGTTTTAGACTAACTTCATGATAATAAAGTTCATCTAATCAAATTAAAATGAACTCCCACTCAGATTAGACATCCCTCTAGTCATCTAAGTGTTACACGATCCGAGTCGACTAGGCCGTGTCCGATCATCACGTGAGACGGACTAGTCATCGTCGGTGAACATTCTCATGTTGATCGTATCTTCCATCGACTCGTGTTCGACCTTTCGGTCTCCGTGTTCGAGGCCATGTCCGTACATGCATGCTAGGCTCGTCAAGTTTAACCCTAAGTGTTTACTGCGTGTGTAAATCTGTCTTACACCCGTTGTATGTGAACGTAAGAATCCATCACACCCGATCATCACGTGGTGCTTAGAAGCTGACGAACTGTAGCAGCGGTGCGATTAGGGAGAACACTTCTTGAAATTGTTGTAAGGGATCATCTTATTTACTACCGTCGTTCTAAGTAAACAAGATGCATAAACATAATAAACATCGCATGCAATTATAAAGTAGTGACATGATATGGCCAATATCATATAGCTCCTTTGATCTTCATCTTCGGGGCTCCATGATCATCCTGTCACCGGCATGACACCATGATCTCCATCATCATGATCTCCATCATCGTGTCTTCATGAAGTTGTCACGCCCACGTCTACTTCTACTGCTGTGGCTAGCAGCGTTTAGCAATAAAGTAAAGTAAGTTACATGAGCGTTCTTCAATGACATACGCAGTCATCTAAAAATAAAAGACAACTCCTATGGCTCCTGCGGTTGTCATACTCTCATCGACATGCAAATCGTGATTCCTATTACAAGAACATGATCTCATACATCACAATATATCATCATTCATCACAACTTGGCCATATCACATCACATGACAATTTGCCAAAAACAAGTTAGGCGTCCTCTAATTGTTGTTGCATCTTTTACCGATGGCTACAATTGGGTTCTAGCAAGAACGCTTTTCTTACCTCTACGAATAACCTGAGCGTGATCTTGTCAACTTCTATTTACCCTTCATAAGGACCCTGTTCATCGAATCCGCTCCAACTAAAGTGGAGAGGCGGACACCCGCCGACCACCTTATGCAACTAGTGCATGTTAGTCGGTGGAACCGGTCTCACGTGGCGTCACGTGTAAGGTTGGTCCGGAACGCTTCATCCCACAATACCGCGGAAGCAAGATACGACTAATGGCAGCAAGTAAGTTGACAAGATCCACGCCCACAACAAAATTGTGTTCTACTGCGTGCAAAGAGAACTACGCATAGACCTAGCTCATGATGCCACTTTGTTGGGGAACGTTGCGAGAAAATTAAAAATTTTCCCTCTACGGTTTCACCAAGATCTATCTATGAGTTCATCTAAGCAACGAGTCAAGAGAGAGAGTTTGCATCTACATACCACTTGTAGATCGAGTGCAGGCGTTCGAGGGAGTGGTGATGATGGAGTCGTTCGAGCGTGATTCCGATCACCCGATGACCAAGCCCGAAAGGACAGCACCTCCGCGTTCAACACATATGCGGGACGATGGCGTCTCCTCCGTCTTGATCCAGCAAGGATGAAGGAGAGGTTGAGGAAGACAACTCCAATGGCAGCACGACGGGCGTGGTGCAATTGGTCTGAAGGTTCTCCGACGGGGCTTCGCCAAGCTCACACGGAGAAAGAGAGGAGTTGGGGAGGGAGGGGCTGCGCCTTCAATTGTGTTGCAGCCCTCCCTCACCCCTCTATATATAGGAGAGAGGGGGCAGGGGCCGGCCCTCTAGGGAAAACCCTAGGGGCGGCGGCCAAGGAGGAGGAAAGGGGTGGCTTGCCCCCCAAGCTGAGGCGCCCCTTTTGCCCTTAGGTTTCCTCCCCAAGCCCTAGCCGCATGGGCCCTGGGTGGGAGGTGCGCCCAGCCACCAGGGCTGGCTCCCTCTCCACTTAGCCCATGTGGCCCCGGAGGTGGCCCCTCCCGGTGGACCTCCTGAAACCTCCCGGTGGCCCCGGTACTTTCTAAGCATGCCCCCGAAACTTTCCGAGTCCGTTTAACCACTTTCCATATATAAATCTTTACCTCCGGACCATTAGGAACTCCTCGTGACGTCCAGGGATCTCATCCGCGACTCCGAACAACATTCGGTAATCACATACTTGTCTTCCTAATAACCCTAGCGTCACCGAACCTTAAGTGTGTAGACCCTACGGGTTCGGGAGACATGCAGACATGACCGAGACGACCTCAGGTCAATAACCAACAGCAGGATCTGGATACCCATGTTGGCTCCCACATGCTCCTCGATGTTGTCATCGGATGAACCACGATGTCAAGGGTCTGAAGCAACCCCGTATTCTATTCCCTTTGTCAGGACGGTATAGTTACTTGCCCGAGACTCGATCGTCGATATCCCAATACCTCGCTCGGCCTCAAGCATCGCAAGTCACTTTACCAGCATTCGTAATGTATGATCCCGTGACCGGTGACACTTGGTCACTTTGAGCTCATTATGATGATGCACCACCGAGTGGGCTCAAGTGATACCTCTCCGTATTACACGGAGTGACAAATCCCAGCCCGATCCGCGGTCAACCCAATGTGATACTTTGGAGGTACTGTAATGCACCTTTATAGTCACCCGAAGCCACGCTAGACGCTTTGGTACACCCAAAGCACTCCTTACGGTATCCGGGAGTTACACGATCTCATGGTCTAAGGAAGAGATACTTGACATTGGAAAAGCTCTAGCAAAAGCGAACTACAAGATCTTGTGCCATGCTTAGTATTGGGTCTTATCCATCACGCCATTCTCCCTAATGACGCGTGATCCCGCTGTCAATGACATTCCGATGTCCATAGTCGAAACCATGACTATCTCATTGACCAACGAGCTAGTCAACTAGAGGCTTACTGAGGACGTATTGTAGTCTATGTATTCAATGCAATATTTAAATTTCCGGATAATCACAGCTGTATAGCATGAATAAAAGACAATTATCATGAACAAGGAAATATAATAATAATGCTTTTATTATTGCCTCTAGGGCATATTTCCAACATTCGCTTCCTTATCTTTTTTTTCCTTGGTCTGGTAGACATGTCCTTCACATAGATAACTTTGGTACACATCATTGGCTAGGATTTAATGGTCTGGCCACGATTATTACCCAAGATTTTTCAGATCCACCGTTCACATCATTCCAGACTGTATTCTACACTGTGAATTCCGCATCCTAACATGATTGACCCACTGTGGCACTAAACAAAGGGACCTTAAAATCTACCTCGTGAGTCAAGTTCCTATATGTCTACTATGTAACCATAATATGTGTCCTTTCCCGCCGGGTTGCTGTCGCATCAAATCGGACACACCGCTGTTTTGGTTGGTGCTCTTTTGATCTTGGTCAATCGTGGTAAAATGTATTCCCATTTATCTTATATCCTTTCCAAATCATTATAGCTAAAGATGGTCCCCCGGACAACAAGATACAGCCTATCACAAAGCAGTGTTGTCAACCTACTCGAGACGTGTTTCCAACTAACTACTGAAAGTCCTCCGATGTGTTCACATAATGCAATACGTGACCGCCTTCCTGCTCGGTGTTTGGAGCAGATCGCTTTCCTTGTGTTCATCGACATACGGGGTCACTAAGGTAGAGTTCTGTGAGAACTGTAGGTGCTTGAGGCCAAGAATATCCGGCCCCTCGTGATATTATTGAGTCCCTTCCAAACGCGTGCCTTTTTCCAAATGGGCCTCATTACCGCTGGATTTAGGGAGACCTATCTTCTTAAGGCCAGAATGAAGTCAACACAAAACCCGATGACATCCCTCTGCTTGATGGGCCCATGGAGATGCTTCATACGCCTAGCGCAATTACGCTTAACATATTTCTTTAGGACTCCCCATGAACATCTCAAAGGGGTACATATTGTGTAGAAATACGGGCCCCGTAATGATAATCTCGTCGACTAGATGAACTTAGGACGGCGCCATGATATTGAAGAAGGATGGTGGAAATACACTAACTCGAAATCGGCCCGACAAGACATTGTTTGCCACATCACTCCTTAGTGTTGGTACGATTTCTCGATCGATCACCGCCGGTGTCAAAACCGGCGGATCTCGGTAGGGGTCCCAATCTGCAAGGCGTCTAGGCGGATGGTAACATGAGACAAGGACACGATGTTTTACCCAGGTTCGGGCCTCTTGATGGAGGTAAACCCTCACGTTCCGCTTTGATTAATATTGATGATGTGTGTTACAAGAGTAGATCTACCATTTAGATCAAGGAGGCTAAAACCCTGTAGAAGCTAGCCTATGGTATGATTGTTGTTCGTCCCATCTCTGGGACTAAAACCCTCTCGTTTATATAGACACCGGATAGGGTTAGGTTACACGTAGTTTGCTACAAAGGTAGGAGATCTACATATCCTCAGACGCTTGCTTTCCTTCCACGCCAAGGAAAGTCCCATCCGGACAGGATCTAAGTCTTCAATCTTCTATCTTCATAGTCTTGGAGTCGGCCGATGATGATAGTTCGCTATCCTATTACACCCCTAGTCCTAACTCCCTCAAAGAGTCCCACAACTAAAGGCTTCAATGACGACGAGTCCGTCCGCGCCGCATATTGTCTTCGGCATTGCAAGGCGGGTTCTTCCTCGAATACTTCATAGAAGGTTTTGAACACAAGGATAGTGTCCGCTCGCAAAACAAGTTCCACATAACACCGTAGAGAGAATAATTTTGCAGATTCGCCGGGACGTATTCCGCGGGCGTGATATCACACCACACGGGCCAATCCTTTATATGAATCGTTTTTATTGTTCCACCTCAGTGTGTTTAGCGAGAAGCGGTTTTCTTGGCACGCCTTATCAAAGCGTAGATCGCCTCCCTTAATTCCGGGGGGATTCTCATCAATACGGACGCGGTAACCCAACCATGCCTGGCTGCCTTCTCTATCAAAGGCAGTAGTCTCTAATTAACCACGTGGGTGGGCTCTTGGTATTCAACCTCTTTATAGCGAGACCAAGGACCTTCCTTTTACACCCTCTATCGAAGTTCGCCTCGCGCTTCGAGTTCCAAATTAACACCCAAAGCTCTTATCAGGATTCAGGCACTTCGGACTTTCGGGAACGATGTCCCGGCTCCGGCTCAAAGCACGGCCGATGGATGTCTTCTCTCGTCACATGCAAGAAGATGTGCTTAAAGCTACGAGACGCCAGTATCTAACCGGGCGAGATCTCGACAAAGGCTGCCTCGCTTCCTGTGGCAGGTCATTCCCACTCGGAAAGCCCAGCGAGAACATGGTGTTCATGTCCCACTTCCTTCGGGGTTTATAAGGGCTTTTCCCGACGCACTTTTGTAAAGCGGGCTGCATGTTTTATTATGGGCTTGATTTTCATGACTTGAACTGGAGTCCATCCTCCATATCTCGTCATTCATTGTCATATGTGAGGCCTTTCCTCCATATTACCCCACTTTGGATTGTGGCTTAAGACCTTCAAGGTGGAGCCAAAGATGATCAAGGGGCAAGAAGCGGAGTGCGTAGGGCGGTCATAAGCGTGTGTCGATGCTCCAGGGTCCCGAGGGCACTTTTCAAGAAGGAGCTTGGTTGGCAATGTGGAGTGGTTTTATATCACCGCCTCCTGTGTGGCACCAAATGGGCAAGGCGCTTCGCTTCTTCCGCCAGTCCGCACCATGTCATGGTGGCATCACGGGTCAACAAGGGGCTTGGTACTGGGGTCGCCCAAGGACGTTCTCTCTGCCAGGTCAGATTCGAGACATCTCCAGAAAGAGGGATCAATCAAGGTTGCGATGCGCAGGTTATGGTGATCCGCGCCTTCAGCCTTCTGCAAGAACGTCAGCCTCCGATTGTGTGGGAATTCAATCCGAGGGACCACGAGCTCTCCAAAATTTTTATGGGCACGGCCTGCGGAGATGTGTATAAATTGTTCTTCTGATCACAAGAGAAGTGTCCGACTTGACCCGAGGACGCAGGGATTAAGCTGCAATCGCCAGCATACTCAAGTAAGTAGTCTTGTAACCTGGACAAGCTGCTTCATTCATTTATTTCATATATATGCCTCTTTAAAGGAGCCAAGTTTCTTGAATCAGGAGTGGATAGCCAAGGCAAAGTTAATAAGGTGGTCGGCCTCTCCCAGAGAGACCACGCTGGATCCCATGTCGGCTCAAGATGTTGAAGGTCGCGTCTTTTTGAAGAAGGCGCAGGGGGAGCGGGAAGTTTAACGCCCCATGAAGGGAGGCTATCAAGGAAGGAGGGGATTAAAAGTCCCACCTTTCGAGGAAGGGAAGAGGACTGCCTTTCAAAGATCCTCGAGGTCAAGGCCTCAAAGAGGGAAAGGAGTCTTCGCTTGGAGAGTCCTGCGCTGGGAAGTAACCCAGCCTCACTATTTCCCCAAGGGGATTCAGCCCTCCAAATGAGCCGTAAGTAAAAAGAAGGGTCTTGTAAATAAGGAACATCCCTGTATTTTATTTATAAAGATAATCTAAACTGTACTCCTTTGTAGTTCGGATCTCAGCCCTTCCCAGACAGAGCTCGCCTTCGGGATCTTCCCGGAGATGATGGAGAGCGCAACGCCTCCACCCGCCGCATTTCATGTGAAGCGCGAAGACCCGGAGGTGTCATCATGCTGAGGGTTCTCAAGTCCGCGGGGCCGGAAGGTCCGCGCCAAGTGGCGCAAGCGGTCGGAGGAGCTCAAGGATCTGGCTCGTGCGGCGGTTATCTCGTAAGATCACCGTGCTCTCACCGGGTACGGGTGGTGATTGAAAGAATTGCATCCGCAGAGAGCGGATTGTACAAAGCCGTCAAGCTTTAACGACGGGGTTTGAGTAATGCGCAAAGAATAATGTACCTTCGACAATTATGCATATAAAATGCGCCATGGCAGATAGTAGCCCTCGAGACTCTGGTATGTTGTCAAAATTGACGCCCACGCGCAATGAGGATCAAATTCTCGCGTAGCAATATATCGCCGCCCTAAACAGGTGGCGGGCGTCCGAGGCCAGCCGGACTGATGAATATGCCGAACTAAAGCGGCATTCAACGTAGGCGGATGTGGACATCGCGCTGGTCAATAAACGGGTTTGACGAAGTCATAAGGTGGGCGCGACTTCTATGCGGACACTTTGTAAGGGAGCATGACGCCCATGTCTTATTGTTGTGGCGTTAATGCAGATGGTGCCGCCAAGCCGTTGAGGAGCTATAAGAGAACTCGCCCGAGCTAAAGAGCAAGCCAGAATTAGTAATGTGGCCGGCGAAGTATGGCTACCAAGAGCTAAAGTCGAATGGGCTGCTCATCGCCGGGTTAAAGAGGAGATGGCCGAGATGGCCAAAAGTTAAGGAATACTACCGATCGCTGCGTGGTTCTTAAAAAGAACGCTAAGCGGAACAAGAGGGCTGAAAGAAGGCTCTCCGTCAATAATCCAAGAATGCCCAATCGGCTTTGAGAGCTGCTGGCGAGAGTTGAGTCGGGCCGGGCAATTATGCGGCCGGAAAACCGTTTATCGCCGCTGGAGGAAATATCTAAGCGTATCCAAAGTGATGCTCTGCCGATAAATTGTGGAGTTCGTGAGGATGCTTATCTCGACTTGGCGGCGACAGCGCTACTGCAGGACGCTGGTTGAGCACCTCCCGGGGCCGGCGCGCAATAAGGGAAGAGCTATATTGGTCGCAATTCCATAGTCCGGGCGCCCTTCGGCCGCTGACCGTATCGGTTGGCTTAATGAGCCGAGCTGAATCGATTGTCCAGATTTCGCCATGAAGCATGTTCCTTGACTCACTTGTGGCCGGGACGGACCCTCACCAAGAGCTTCATTTTGGTTTAGTGCAAAGAAGTTTCTTGCGCGGTGTCGTATTGACGCAATGAAGCTATCGGCGTAGTATTGAGGAGCGCTGGATGGCTTCCTTGCCCGTGTCAAGACATACCGCAGAGATGAAGGCCACCGACGTTACATCCCAAGATTCAGTCAGGGGTTTAGGTACCGGGCCGAAAGGCACTACTTTCAGCGTTAAGTCCTGCCAAGCGCTTGCTTAATAGAGACGCTGCTCAAGGACATTATGTTTAAATGACATGTATGATTTGTGAAAAACAATGTTTCCAAATGTAATATAAGTGCTTTTTATACTTATGCGCTCAAGTAGTAAACTACCCCGGTATGGCCGCTTATGTATATGTGTATATAACCTCGAAGATGGCAGTCCTTGGTTTCAGCCCCCACGCATAATAGTGCGGGGTGTTTGCAAAAAAGCGCCACACTTTTCAATCCAACGCCTTGGTCCTGTTAAGGAGGTGATAGCGTAGCAAAACCAGGCAACCGACTATAATGCTTTATCACTTTTCACTTTAGCCATAGGAGTTCGAGGGTGGGGCTACTTGAGAGTAGCTCCCCGGGGTACCGGGATCGCCGAATTAAAAGGATGTGCCTGATCGGGAAACCACCGGTCCTTCGTTAATGCGAAGGAATTCCCTAAACATCTCTGTGAGTCATCGAGTGGTTGACCAGTCATCTCGCTATATCATGACAATGCCGGCTTTCTCTCGAGGGTGCTCGCTTTGCATTTGAAACCGCATAATCGCAGAAGTTCTCCGGTGCCGCTGTTAGCCGTGAAAACGCGAACGGCGTGGGCAAAGAAAACACAAGAGCCGGGCAACCCAACATTTGACCAAAGACATGATTCGAGCTGATGCATATAAGGCCTAATCTCGAGACACGAATACTCCCTAAGGTATTCGGTCTTTATGAAAATGGGCAGAATAATGCCCTAAGCCCTCTGGTGTCTAGGTATGCTGTTAGCAAAATTCTGGGTGCAGCCAATGCCAAAGCACCAGCCTCCTCCTCGCCGTCATATTAAGGGAACCGGGGGATGTATATCCACAAGAGACAAGTGAAAAAGGCTTACGCAGTGTCTTAATGCAGAAAAGAATCCTTGCAACGGGTCCCTACTGCATTGCGCCCTCACGCTTCTCTCGTGGTCTCCGGCGCAGCCGTGATCCTCGACGGGTGTAGTACGTTGTTCATCTCGCAAAAGAGAGTGAACTTAGTTTAATAGAAAAAGGATCGTCTGAAAGATGTACTTAGTATTAAATAAACAGAAAGTACGGTTCAAGAATTATTAAATAAAATTGAGCTTTATTGTCTCTTGTTATACATGTATGCGGCTCCCTCGTATGGGGGTATGCCGCTAGTAGGCGCCTGACCTTTTCCTTAGCCGTGTCCGGGGTTTGAATGACCAATTGAGTTCTTTTTTCATTTAGCAGAGCCGGATAAGTCAGCTGTCAAGGCAGTCTCCCTCGTTCTTCCGGGTGTTTCCAGCAATACTTTAATACTTCCTTTTAACGCAGATGATGCCGCCTGGACCGGCATTTTAAGTGTTAGAGATGCATAGCGCGGTATTAAGCGTTAAAGCGGGCGTAAAAGCCACATTCGCTGGTCCCAATAGTGCTTGATGGCTACTTTTAAACGGGCAACATGGAAGAGTAACCTGGGCGACGTGAAGTTGTTGGATGAACCAAACACAATTTCTAGCAAAGTATGGAGCCCGTATAATGGGCATATGGGCCTGGCATTACTCCTTTAAGGGAGGTGTCATGCACGTAGCGGCTAATTTTGGTTGGTTTATCCCCATCCTCATGGATTGTGTCCTCGATATATTCAGTTGATGTCATCGCCGCCATCCATGAGGACTTGTGTAAATTGGAATGCATCGAATATAGGATCCAATATCAAGGCAGTCCATCCCATGCTCCGGATATTTTAGGAATAGTCCCGATGGTCGAAGGTGATTGGTTTTGACAACTAAATAGGTAGCGGGCGCGCTTTTTAGTGGGCGCCGTCTGCATTTTTCCTTTGGATCACGCGTGAAGTGAGTTTACTGTTTTAACCTCCTCGGTGGAATTTTTTTGTTTGCCAGGCTCTGCTTGTGTTGCTTGTCACTTTCACTTGGTGTGCCGAGCCCCTTGTGTTCAAGGCGTTAAGTCGGCCGGATTGGCTTGAAGACCCAACAATCTCGTGGGTATGGTTTGCGTGCTTCCTCTGGGGTACTCATGTATTTGACATACCTATCTAGAATCTTGTTTAGGTTAGATAAATTTCGGCATCACCGTTATCCTTTAGGGGCAGTGCTTTTGTTGTCCGCCGAGAGCTTTTTGAATCCGGCGTTGACCGCCGATTGCATTTGCTTGGCCATTTTCTCTTTATTCCGGCAAGGCCGATGATCTTTTCTCAAGGCATGGATTTCCCATTTCCATCCCACGATTTCAGATGGGTATCTTCACGGTCAGTCGGAAGTCAGCATCTAGCCAGCCACCGTTTTCCCCTGCCAAGAAAAGCTGCAAGGTCATGAGGCTTATTAGTGCGGCCATTGTTCTTGGTTTTTCTTGGTCGAGGTGGAATCAAGTAGCCATTCGTCCTCGGACGTTGTGTTTGAAAGCTGCTAAGGCTTCACGTCCTGGACAATGTAGGGACTATTTGGTTCTTGCTTAGTAAGGAGCCTGCCTGCATTATCCCGGCTGACTCTCCGGGCTGTTGAGTTATGTGGACTTAGATCGCTCTGCGTCGGAGGGCGGACATAGGTCCTCTGAAAATTTGCCCGAAATGCATCCTCGAGCTCTTCCCAAGCTCTTCCAATGGTATTTTCGGGAGGTTCTTAAGCCAATGCCGAGCTGGCTCCTTTTGAGTTTAAGGGTAAGTATTTTATGGCGTGAGATTATCTCCTCTAGCCATGTGTATGTGGGAGGATGTAATCTTCAATCAAGACTCTGTGGTCTCGTTGTTCCGTCAGTATGCCTCTATGTTTCACGTGGGGTTTGAATCACTGGAAATTCATGATCCGCACCTCATCGGTGAAATATAGGGTGTGTGCGCCCTCTATATTTGGGTGTGCCGCAGATCTTCAGAATTTTGGCGTACAGTATTGCTTTGACGAAAGCATGCTTTCTTGGCCCATAGATGGACTCTAATCGGGCCATCCTTTTGATGTGGAATCCTTAAGCAGATCGCGATATTGGTTTCAAAAGTGCGGCACCATTCGCCGCTCTCTTTTTTGTCAGGAGGTCATTCCATCCCACCGGATGGCCTTTCTTTGCTTTTTGAATTGTGGGGGTCTAATGCCTCGCCGTCAATTCGGGCAAGAGGCTTTCATTTCGGTAAGCTCTTTGTTCGCGACCGCCAGCCATATTTCTATTCCAAGGGTGCTGAATATTTTACTCCATCTGGATCCTCGGAGTGCATCTTCCGCCGCTTTTGAGCTTCCGCTTTTTTTCGTGCTACGCTGCAGCGGGCGACATTTGTGCCTTTTCTCGGAGGTCATTTTGTTTCCAATGGTTTGTCCGGCAGGTGAGGTCGTCCGGACTGTCATTTTCGCCTCAGACAGATTGTTTATCCAAGTTGTCTTGTTCCTGGACGATTGCTCGAGTAGCTTGTCTCGTTGTCCACCGGTTCGGCCCCGCTTCTATGGCTGGGTCTCTTTGCTGAGGCGGGACTTTGTTCGGGCGCTTACGCTGCCGCTTTGACTGCTTTTCGAGGGATTTTATCCTTCAGAGTGTCCCGCTGTTCCTCGCTCTTCATTTCCTTTTAGGTGTATCCACCTATGTATACATCATGGATGAGGTTGTCCAAGCATCCTATAGGTAGCTGGTTCATTAGTTGTCTCCTGCGCATCGTCAGCCCATACCAATGCGATGTTCCTTGGAGTTTGGAAATCGAGCACGCTCGTGTAAGCTTTCGTGGCAAAGTGGCTCCGAAGTGGGTGGTGGTAAGGCATTGAGTTTCTTCATCGCCCCGCATCCCAACCTTTCCCCGATCGTAGTCCCGCCAGTGGCTCTCCGGATAAAGAGACTTTAGTGAATTCAGGATGTCGCCAGCGGGCGAAAAGGCCGAAGATGTCCGCGTCGCGAACTCCATGCGACCGCGCCAATCGGATTCGATTGGCAAGGGCGCCGAGGGTCTCGGAGTCCGGAGATGAGTCCGGCACCGAGTCGCAGAGTCTTCGCAGCGATGTGGATGGAGTTCTTGGCTCGATCGCCATAGAGAGATTAAAGCCCCGGCGGTGTCCAACCACTGCGTCCTCGATGGAATCCAGCTCCGGATTAAGGGTCGGAGCGGATTCTCGTGCGGCTCCGCGGCACCACTCAAGGCTCGCCCGCAGTAGCCAGATCATCATGCCCATCGAGACAAGCAGCGGGCGCTGTTATCGGTTGCGGCTCGAATCGTCAAGATCAAGTCTCCGTATGGATATCGGCCCGAGATAGGTTAAACTTCAACAAATCTGACCTGATGGCTGTGGGGCGAAGCTCGTCTGCTTCCGGATGGCTGCTTTAATTGGCCCGCAAAGGCGGTAAAGCCGCCGAACACGGAAGATCTGTCCGGAGAAATTTCACACCTGGACTGCTGCTGCTGTTGATGATCAAGGAGCCATCGGGTCCTATCGCGTGACAACATTGTGGAACTCTCAATGAAAGCACCAATGCGTCGTGTGTCAAAACCGGGCTGGATCTCGGTAGGGGGTCCCAATCGCGGTGTCTAGGCGGATGGTAACAGGAGACAAGGGACATCGATGTTTTACCTGTGTTCGGGCCTCTCTTGATGGAGGCAAAAAACCCCGTCATCTCCTGCTTCTGATTAATATTGATGATGTGTGTTACAAGAGTAGATCTACCACGAGATCAAGGAGGCTAAACCTAGAAGCTAGCCTACATGGTATGATTGTTGTTCATTCCGTACACGGACTAAAATCCTCCGGTTTATATAGACACGGATAGGGTTAGGGTTACTACGTAGCTCGGCTACAAAGGTAGGAGATCTACATATCCTCAGATCGCCAAGCTTGCCTTTCCACGCCAAGGAAAGTCCCATCCGGACACGGGACTAAGTCTTCAATCTTCTATCTTCATAGTCTTGGAGTCCGCCGATGATGATAGTTCGGTTATCCGGACACCCCCTAGTCCGGAACTCCCTCAATGGTCTTTAGCAATTTTGCTCGAACTCGTGAAAGCTTTTATGTTGGGTCTCAGCTTGAACATCTTCTTCTTCATCTTCTTCTTCTTTCTTCTTTCTTCTGATCTTCTTCATTGTTGGCGCGCATCGCTTTCTTGTCGTGTGGTGGAGAAGGAGGTTGTTGACGCTCGTGGATGTTCTTCCTCGCTTTCTTCATCATGGTGTGTTCCACTTGTGGATGCTTCCCAGATTAACTCTTGCTTCACCTTTGTCGTGAAGTAGAAGCTTCCCACTCTGGATGCACGTATTTAGGCAATTTCTTCCTTCACCTCCGCTGGACTCTGACCTTGCCAATAGACAAGTCCTGGATTGCTTCCCAGAGGGTCTTTGTCCTCACATCAATTGGCAATTGCTCTACTTATGGCCGTTAGATTCATCAACCACATCTTCCACCGCCTCTTCAACCTTTCGATGAAATTGTTGTGGAGACACTGGTAAGTGAGAGTTTGAGCCATAACCTAGTAGGAAACCTCATGAGAGTTAGAGCAACTTTGAACGTATTTATGCTTATCAAGAATGTAGCACTTGAGCCGAATACTGTAAGTATCCAACTTGGGGTTTGTTACCAAAGTGAGGAGCCTGTGGTGATGCCATCTTGCCGGGTAGCCAGAAGATATAAACGACATTAGTTGTAATGACAAGCTGTCTCAACCGCTTTCTCGCCCAAAAGTGCTTCAAGCTGCCTTGTACTCATCACATCGTTTTCCGCCATTTTGATGAGCTACCTGTTCTTCCTCCTCAACAACTCCATTTTGTTGAGGTGTGTACTAGCCGAGAACTCGCGGTGAAATCCTCTTCGCACAAGAAAGGTGTCCACATTTCATGCTCTTGAACTCCGCTCCGCCTTGTCGCCATGAACCTTCGATCTTCACTTCAAACTGATTTTGGGCCTTCCAGCTGGAAGTTTTTGAAGATCTTTGGACCTGCGATTTATCATCAAGAAAGAACACCCCACGTGAAATCTTGAAAAATCATCAACTATAAGTAGACCAAAAGAATTTCCACCGAGGCTTTTGTAAGCTGCTTGGGACCAAAAAGATCCATATGAAGTAGCTCGAGTGGCCTCCTTGTGGTCATGATATTCTTCACGGATGCCTTCCTCCAACCTGCTTTACCTCGCCTCGACAAGCACCGCAAGAAAGTCTATCCTTATCAAATATGACATCGTTAACTCCAAGGATATGATTTCCTTTAAAAAGCTTGTCAAGATTTCTCATGCCAACGTGACTCAGTCGCCCATGCCATAACCAACCTTTTGAGGATTTAGCAATTAAGCAAGTTTTAGGTTGTGCTTTTTAGAGAAATCAACAATGTAAAGATCACCTCTACGTATACCGTAAAGACTATTTTATGATTGTCTCGGGACGAAACACTCTGACAATCTACTTCAAGAATAGGACATTGAAACCGAAATCAGCAAGTCTAGATACCCAGTAAGTGTTGTAGCCAAGAGATTCAACGAGCATGACATTCGGTCAATGGAGCTATCATGCGTGAGATGGCCACCACTACACAACCACCTTTACCTTTGAGTTGTCACCAAAAGTGACATACTTTCGAGGACTATCATTCTCAAAGAAGCTCACAAAACATGTCTTTATCTCCGGGTCATGTGATCGGGTACATCCACTCGTCAAGAACCCATTCCTTTCCTCCACGACATATTGAGGAGTCCGGAGATTAGGGGAGTGTCAGGATATCCGAACTATCACCGTTGGCGGACTCCTCGACTATGAAGATACAAGGGCGAAGACTTAGTCCGTGTCGGATGGGACTTTCCTTGGCGTGGAAGGCAAGCTTGGTAATCTGGATATGTAGATCTCCTACCATTGTAACCCGACTACGTGTAACTAACCTAACCTATCGGTGTCTATATAAACCGGAGGGTTTTAGTCCGTGGGGCGAACAACAATCATACCATAGGCTAGCTTCTGGGGTTTAGCCTCTCACGATCTCGTGTTAGATCTACTCTTGTACTACCCATATCATCAATATTAATCAAGGAGTAGGGTATTGCCTCCATCGAGGGCCGAACACGGGTAAAGACATCGTGTCCCTTGTCTCCTGTTATCATCCGCCTAGCCTTACGGTTAGGACCCCTACCGAGATCGCCATGGTTTTGACAATCGACATTGGTGCTTTCATTGAGAGTTCCTGCGTGCGTCGCCGTCAGGAAGGATGCCTCATCCCGTCTTTAAAAGGCGATACTATCGCCAAAAGAGCCTTGGCCAGCCTTGGCTGAACTCTCCGGCTGGGTGGTTTCTTATGACCGCCGGTTGACGCCAGCGCCGGCGATGACTTCTCGAGTCATGAAACCAATCTCCACGTTAATTGAACTTACCGAAGTTAGATCCGATCGAGCTCTCCTCAAGTAAACTGGCTCTTGGATGCGCGCCATGCATCCGAGGAGTCGCCCGCACAGACTACGACCGGATCGGGAACCTAAAACCGATCTGAGAGATCAACTCTCCCAAGCTACCCATCATGTTGCTGTGATAGAGGAACAATCGTGATTCTTCTTCTATCTTAAGGACTAGCTAAATCCGATTCCGATCCCTCCATGCGGATTCCCATAAAGGGGCGGATGTCGATCAAGCACGAACTTAAAGTCGGCGTGTGGGTTGGACTAATTGGATAGCATTCAAAATCCAAACTTCGAGGTTCGAAACTTCTCGCCCCTGAGTCGTAAATTGGGCGGGTTAGGATCTAGTTCCCTACGCCCACCCAAACATTAGCGATCTATCCAGTCGGGCAAAGCCCAAAAAGCCTGAAACAGTACATCATTCTTTTGGGCGATTCCTCCACAGTTGGAGAGACGAGGATAAAGGACTGCGAGAGGAGGGCATAATCCCACTTTTTGCAATAATTACGGACAAAGGAATCCTAAACAAAATAAGTCGTTGCGAAATTACACGCTTTGATGACTTGGTGGCCATAGTACAAAAGTACTGTGCGATGGAGAGTGCTTGGAAAACCGAAAGTCAATTTTGGGATAACCCGGCCCCGAATACATCCCTAGTCCGGAATAAAAGGGTGCATCATCACCAAGCACCTCGATTAAACATCAAAAAACAAAACCCCTAAAGATGCGGAACCACGTCTTGGAGGGTTGGCTAAGCGGACCCTGCAAATTCATAGCAGAGATGCCACTCCAACTCATAGCCTTGAGCATGTTGGATACTACGGCAGTGGCCAAAGTGGCGAAGAGCTTCTAGCTTCGGAATCCCAGCCCAAACAATACCAGTGCAGTGTTAACAGTCTTGAGACTTTCGCATCAAATAACATGCGAAACAAACACTCCATAACCTTGTGAAAGTCTACCAAGTAGCAACAATACATCCATGGAGTGACCACGGCTATTACCTTTAATGCCGATTAGCGAACCCAAATTCGAACAGCCAGAGCACCGACGCATTGGTTCTCGGTCCAATAGTGGGGCGGCTTTCACCTTACAAAGGTACTCATGGATGGCGGCGGACTGAACCTCATCTCTGAGGAAACCCTCCGAAAAATGGAAATGAAATGGAACCGCATTGAGGCGAAGCAGCACAACCTTTAGAGAATAATCCCTAGCGGGAAGCATGCTGCAAGGAAAAAATCTACTTTGGATGTAGTGTTGGCTCACGAGACAATTACTGAGATCCGAGGAGGTCACATTTCAAGTGGCCCGTTCAACAGCGGATATCATGCTTTATTGGTAGAGAGGCATTCACAATTTTCAAGCTATACCCCATTATGGATACATGAAGCTTAAAATGCCGGACCCTAACGGAATCATCACTCGCTAGTGATCCGAACATAGCACTCAGCGCCCGAAAACAAGACAGCCGCACTAGCCCTCGAGGCACTATCCGAAGCCCTGGCGGCCGAGGAACTCACTGCGATCGCTCCACGGTGAAACAGGAGACGATGTGATACTTGAAAAAGATCATGTCCACCTCTTTTAAACCAGCCCGGATGAAATAGTCAAATTCAAGTCCATAGCGGACCTGCAAAGGCGGCCTCCATTGGGGCACAATTAAACCACGATGTAGAAGCCAGCACTTTCGAGAATTTCTCTGAGAAAACTGGGACATTTTGCCTGGCACCCTTGAGACATGCCAGAATCCCATCGTCGGTGACGAGCACAGCCTAAATATCCTAAGAGGATTCAAGCAGGTCAAACAGGCTCTTGGCGCTTTTCGAACACAAGAGAGCCATGGGAGAGGAGCTAGCCAAACTTCTGGAAGCAGTTCATCGGAGATATAAAACATCCGGACTGGTTAGCAAATCTGGTGATGGTACCAAAGAAGGACAAATCTGGCGCCTATGTGTTGATTTCAAAGACCTTAATAAAGGCTTGCCCAAAGGATCCCTTCCCTCACCGAATTGATCAAATTATCGACACTACAGCGGGACCCGACTCATTGTGCTTCCTCGTGGCGTACTCCGACTACCACCAAATCAAGATGGGCGGGAGCAGAGACCAAGCTACTGCTGACATTCATCACTCCATACGGCCAGTCTGCTTCAACACAATGCCCTTCGGGCTCCAAAAGCATGGCGCAACATATCGGTACGGCATGATTCGTTTATGTCTAGCAAACCAGATTGACAAAACAAGTGGAAGCATATGTAGATGACATGGTCGTCAAATCCAAGCATGTCGAAACTATAGTAGGCGATTTGAGGCTCATTGACAATCTTGAGAAAATATGACATCAAGCTCAATCCGAAAAATGCGTCTTGGCGTTCCGGCGGAAAGCTCCTGGAGAAACTTCATCGTGTCCGGTAGAGGAATTGAAGCAAACCCAGCCAAGATCCGAGCTCTATCACAATTGGATATTCCAAAAGACCTCAAACAAATACAAAAATTATTTGGATGCGTGGCGGCTCTAAGCCGCTTTATTTCCCGTTGGGAGAAAAGGCGTTACCCTTACCGCCTCCTCCGCGCATCGAACACTTAATTCGACGGATGCCGCCAGCCTGACTAGAAGAGATAAAAGCCATATTGGCAACAAATCCGGTCCTGGCCGCATGGCGATAAATGAACCAATGCTAATATATATCGCCGCAACACATCAAGTTGTCGGTAGCGGTGCTTTCGTTGTCGAGCGAGAAGCAGACGGACACCGGTTCCCTCTTCAAGACCGGTTTATTATGTGTCCACTGTCCTCCTCCATACAAGTCCGGTACCCACATTATCAAAAGATAGCATCACAGCGGTGTTCATAGCATCCCGAAGCTGCGACACTAATTTCAAGAGTGTTCGATAGCGGTAGCCTCGAAGTACCTCTTAACGACATTATAAACAACCCGACCTTGACGGGCGGATTGCCAAATGGGCCATAGAGCTCCTTGCATTCGACATAACCTATAAGCCTGACGATCTATTAAATGCAGGTTTTGGCCGACTTCATGGCGAATGGACCGAAGCGAACTCCCTAAAGAGTATGGCGCTCACCCAAGTGGATCATGCACTATAATGGCTCAAAATGTTGGCGGCACAAGGGGCTGGTGTCGTCCTGACATCCCCAACTTGGGGGACACCGTCAATCGTCCTTGAGATAATGTATCACGGACTCCAACAACGCAGCCGAATATGAGGCCCATACGCACGGCCTCGGATGGCAGATCTCCATGGGCATTAAGCGCCTAGAGGTGCGCGATTGAACCTCGCGATCTCTCAAATAATGGAGACTTTGATGCCAAAGATCCGAAAATGGCAGCATACCGCAATGCGGTCCTACAAATGTCAAATACGCAGTTGAAGGCTCGAATTTCATCATATAGCCGGGATAACAAGCGGTAGCGGACATATTGGCACGCATCGGTGCAAAACACGATGCTGTCCCGCCCAACATCTTCCTGGAACGGCTGTTCAAGCCATCCGTACTATGGGAAGGGGAGTCCGGAAATAACAATCCGGACCCAACCGCACTGCCTGACGCCGAACACTCTGACACAATCGGAGGCTATGCCACCGAGATAACACCCTCCGCCCACGAAATAATGGCGGTTATCGCCCCGTGGACGGAACCATTCCTAGCCTACCTAACTAGGCAGGAACCCCCGAAGACCAAAATGAGGCTCGCTGCATAGTATGGCGATCTAAAAGCCTATAAAGTCCATGAGAGAGCTTTATAAGAAAAGCACTACAGAGTCCTTCAAAGGTGTATCTCCGAAGGAAGAGGCGAAACCTCCTGGCTGAAATTCATGCCGGACTGGGTGGGCACCACGCCGCAGCCCGGGCCCTTGTAAGCAAGGCCTTCCGTGCAAGGATTTTTTGGCCGAGAAAGCCGGCAGGCGAGATCTTGAGATTTAGTCAGCGATCGTCGGTTGCTTGACTTTGCTAACCAAAGCCACATGCCACTCACCGCCCTCAAAACTATACCCATCACTGGCCGTTATGGCAGTCAGGGGCTTGACATGGTTGGACCCCTTAAGGGAGGAACCCACAAGCAAAAATACCTATTGGTCATGGTGGATAAATTCACCAAATGGATAGAGGCCAAGCATGTTAAAACAGCGAATCCGGACGGTGATGAACTTCATATCGGGGTGAGTGCACATTACGGTGTCCCCCAGTATCATCAGCGATAACGGCACCAACTTCACGGCCCGATGAGGTCAAATTATGGTGCAAAAACATGGGCATCAAGCTCGATTATGCCTCAGTCTATCACCCTCAAACCAGCGGTCAAGTCGAGCGAGCAAGCGGTCTAATCATGGCGGCATTAAGCCCGGACTAGTCGCGGTCCCTCAAGGAATCTAACACGCCCTTTGGGTTGAGGAAGTTCGACTTCCGTACTCACGGGGCCTCGCGGACCACGCCGAATCGTACTACGGATGCACACCATTTTTATGATGTATGCGAGAGGCGATCTTGCCCTGCGACATAATTCGCATAACTCACCTTGCGTGCGCATGTATGAAGAAAGAGAAGCCGAGCTCAATCGGCCAGGACGGTTTAGAGCGCATTGGAGGAGGAGCACGGCGTGGCAAAACCGTTCCGCATTTTATCAACAGCAGGCTCGAAGATATCAAGCGGAAATGCGGGCCAAAGCTTACCGCGTTGGCGAACTAGTTCTCGCTTTGCCGGACAAGAAAAAGGACAAACTCAAGCCCAAATGGGAAGTTCCCTTCATCATCGACTAGGTCTGACCGGCGGAGCATACTGCGTCTGCAAGCATCGGATAACCGACTCGAGCCGAACCCATGGAACGCAGCCCGTCTACGAAGATTCTACGACTAAGCGCCGGACTCCAAGTTCGTCTCCTTCCTCTGTCCACATTTTCTATTTTTGCTGTCTTTTATTTCTCTCCTCTTCCTCCCCTTTCTTTTTAAAGCCTTTAGAGGCCCGTTCGCGCTTTGTTCGCACATACTTGACGTGCTGTCCGCGCTCATTATACCTGGGGGCTTCTTTAACAGAAGCTTATTTATACGGGCTTCATGCCCAACACATGTGTCAAACTTCCGCATGTACCTTTTATTCACCATTATATGTATCTATATGACTTAAGTTTTGGCCAAGCTGGGTTGCTCGGCTCTGTGCTTACCCCTCGTTCCCGATTATTCGGCTAGGTGGTAAAGGAGCACCTTCGCCGATTATTCTTGCCGGGAATTCAGCGGATGTGTACCTCGAGCTGGGTGAAGCCGAAAGCTAAGCGTTCTTAAGGGAATATTCGATTCGGTGAACTGAAAGATGATTTTAATTATTTATCCATCTGCCCCCAGATAATTTTACCTTTCTTAGCAGTTTTGACATACACTTTAGGGCATGCATCCCAAAAAAGGAACCCTTAACGGAACTATTCTCCACGGAAGATGTTTCTTACTATCCATGTAATATAACATAACTAGTTGGGCACTTATGCGATACATGTCAATAATGACCCCTACGCCTTGTCTCCATGCATACCACGGTTCTTATATAACCACGAAGGTATTAGGACACACTCAGGACTATTGGGTCCTGAGGTGAAGCGAAAAGGTCCGCTATGACAAAGCGATCTACAATCCGGCTAGAAGACATTTTTCATGTCATATTTAATTACATAGTCAACTCGACTCATTGTATTCCTCCTCAATGCCATCTAATAGGCTATCTAATTTACAATCTTCTTTGGGAATACTTGGCGGCCAATTCAACAGCGCCGTACACTAACTTCTGAGGATCTCCTTCCCATCAGGTCCACTGGTCCGACCTCGGCCATGTGGTTTTGGAGTCGATACCGATATGCAACGTCTTCACCATAGCCGGGCCTCCTGGCGCTGACAGCAGGCCGATATCTTCCATAGTCGGAAGCGCCGCCCGTGCTCCTTGAAGCCGCTCTGCCAGCTCTCAATGCCTTGAGGCGAGGAGATAGATGGCCACAAGGCAACCGGCCGAAGCCTCATCACCTCCGAACTCGTTCGTGTGTAGCCAGCGATTCGGGAAGAAGATCACCCGAAGAACTAGGCATCTCCTCTTCCGGACGACCTGTGAGCAAGCCTACAAACATGTTTATGTTAGTTGCCTTCCTCGCCAAACTCTTTCAAAGTTCGCTCAAGCACTTACTGAAAATGCCGCGACGAAGCCGTCGATTCTCCTTTACTGGTCGGACAAGCTGAGCACGAACATCCTTTAGTTCCTCACCCAGTTGGGTGTTGGCATCTTGGAGGTTATTTTTCTCTGCCGCACCTCGTAAGCACGCTCGCCATGACCTTTGCTAGTAGCGCTTGAGGAGCTGTTGCTTGTGGGATCTAGTCGGCGCCATCTGCAATAATATTGTTGATTTACACATGCCGCACTTCCTAACTTATTTATCTTTTGAAGCATATATTACCGGAGGGGACTGTTGGCTCCCCACAGTGGCTAATCTTGACCTCAAGTTGGGCCTTGCATTCTTCAAGCTCCACAGGACAGTCGGGTATTCTTTTTGTAAGATCCTACATAACAAATGATCCTTAAATCAGTTATTCTAACTATTTTAAGTCTCGGGGCTCTTGGCATATATAAGCATCCAAATTTCCTTACCCATATGTCCTTTACATACCGCCCGTGGCTGCAGCTAGACCATCTTGAGCTGCACGGAGGTGACATCTCCCGAATTGAAGGCATTCAAGACCTCTTGGGAGAAACATGCGTCCACGAAGCTGTCCGGCGCCTTTTGTGATTCATGGCGCTCTCCACCTCCGAGTTGGTGGCGGACAATCTGTCGGCATCCTCTCGTCGAGGAGCATCCGGCCTTGCCGCCTCGAGCTCGCCTCCGCTTCCGGACCCGGCTTTGGAGCCCGACCGGCGGAGGTTCGATTGGCAACCTCTCCGGACTCAGTCCGGCGAGCACTCTTTTTCCTGAAAGGAGCACCAGCGTTAGTACACCTCCCCGGAATCAATCCTGGTAATATGGTGACACGCCATACCATTCTTGGCGGAGTTTCGATCCGGACCCGGCGCTTCTTTTAGCTGAGGCCATACTGCCTTGTTGGCCTGCTTCGCAGCAGCTCGGCTTCTACCTCAGAAGGTACCCCTGCGAAACACCATGGGTATCGGTGATCAAAGAAATAAGCACGGATAGGTCATTATCAGTATTGGGACCTCGGTCTCGATTACTGTGAAATTTGGAAGTATTCCGGGGTAATCGGTATAATGGCAACCAAAGCATTGTCGATGCTAAGTTGGTGGAACACCCCGTCGATCAACTCCACCTTTATATCCGGATCCTCTTGGGAGGCGGATCGAGGACCGTTCTGGATCCTCGGGTTGTGGAGGCGGTAGTATATCTTCTCCACGGCCCACGCAGTTTCTTGATTCTGAAACCATGAAATGAGATATTTAACTACGGGAACATGGATCGGACAGGCCACAAAGATGTTTGCTTACCCAACTTAGAGGATTATTGAAGAAAACTTCGCTCGATGGGTTGGCAGCGAGAAAATCCTCCTCCTCCCTTTATACATGGCAGACAAGGTCTTCACCCGCGGTTGTTGACCGATCCCGCCCTTTGCGGCCATGGCGGGTAGCATCGTCCTCCCCGTTGAAGTCCCACATGGGTGGCCCCTATATTGGAGCGGTTGCACTCCCCTCATGTCTGATTACCATGACTCAATCATGGTCAATCCGCATGAGCGATAATCTTATTCGGCTCATCAAGTAAAGGACATCCGGTCATTTTCCCTCACAGGGGCTCAGCAGGCGCCGGCTTAGAAAGCGCTTCTTCATAGGAGCATTGCTAAACTCGGAAGGCCGATCCGAACAGGGTCCGGCATAGCTGGGGCGTCCTCCATGTAAAACCATTCGAAGGCCAGTCTTGGACGCCTTCTTCGGGTTCCAGATAGATATCCGGTCCCGATCTTGTCGATCGCTATAGTTAAACCGCCCACTTGATATATTGACCCCTCATGAGAGCAGGGGTACTAGGCAGAATAATCTCTTCCACGGTATCGCCAAAATGAGCCTCGATGCCCAAGAACAGTTTGCACGAGGCCACGGCTCCATGCGATGTGCGAGAATGGGCCAGTAAGCGTGAGTGGTGCAACTGAGGCCGTGGGAACTCAAGAGCCCCGAGAAACGGATGGATTGGAAATCCGAGTCCTCTTACTAGATAAGAGATGAAGCACCCTCTCTCCTTTAGAGGGATTAGGGACACTCTCCGCTTGCTTTACGCCTTGTAGGTGGTGAGTCCGGCTCGAACACGGAACCATGAAGGCGGGGAAGAAATTCCTTGGTTTGGAGTATAACTAGCTACGCTATCACGGGCCGAGCATTTCCCCCAATTTCGAGGTGAGGGATGGGAGGCGTGAGAGGAGGAGCGTCGACTATCCATGATGGAATGGGTTTTTTGTCGAGGCGCTCGATGAAAGCTTCCGCAGAGGGGGGGATGGTGTGACTCAGATCTAGATCCTCATCCCTATTATAAGTGGCTCATTTAGCAGCTAGAAGTAAGTGCAAAAATACCACAGCTTTTTCGCATTCATTCAAACACGTGGAAGATGGCCATTATTGGGCCTAGAAGCCAAGGAGCCCAGCATTTATCAGAAGCCGGACACTATTCAACAAGTATATGGAATTTGGAGAAGAACCCTCCTTGCAATGACGAAGACAATCTACGCGCCGGACTCATCGTCATTTGAAGCCTGGTTCGGGGGCTACTGAGGGAGTCCCGGATTAGGGGGTGTCCGGATAGGCGAACTATCACCATTGGCCGGACTCATGGACTATGAAGATAAAGATTGAAGACTTCGTTCCGTGTCCGGATGGGACTTTCCTTGGCGTGGAAGGCAAGCTTGGTTATACGGATATGTAGAACTCCTACCATTGTAACCGACTACTGTGGCAACCATAACCTATCCGGGTGTCTATATAAACCGAAGGGTTTTAGTCCGTGAACGAACAACAATCATACCCATAGGCTAGCTTCTAGGGTTTAGCCTCTCTGATCTCGTGGTAGATCTACTCTTGCACTACCCATATCATCAATATTAATCAAGCAGGAGTAGGGTATTACCTCCATCGAGAGGGCCCGAACCTGGGTAAAAACATCGTGTCCCTTGTCTTCTATTATCATCCGCCTAGACGCATAGTTCGGGACCCCCTACCCGAGATCCGCCGGTTTTGACACCGACACCGGGCATGCGTTCAGATCCTTGTATGCACCGTGGTAGAGGATGCAGTCATTAGGGCATGCATGTATCTTCTCCACCTCCAATCCTAGAGGGCATGTCACGCCCAAGATGCGACCCTATCCTAAAGGAACTCGAAGGTCCCACCAAGGATAGAAGCGCATCTTGAAGACGCTTTTGCAAGGTGGATATCATTACATCAACATTACATAATAGATGGGGATACATACATAAGGCATACAATGTCACACTAATACAACATCACATCATACAAAGAGATCGACATCCGACTACGGATGAAACATAAATGTAAACTCAAATGACATCCACCACCGCTAGCCCGGGCTGCCCGACTGGAACCTATCCCCACGATCAAGAAGAAGCGTGAAGAAGAACTCCAAAACAAGCAAACATCGGCTCTCGCGTCATGATCATCGCAAAACCTGCACACCTGCAATTTGTTGTTGTAGTAATCTGTGAGCCACGAGGACTCGGCAATCCCATTGCCATGGGTATCAAGACTAGCAAAAGCTTAAAGGGAAAAGAAGGGGTAAAGTGGTGAGGTTGCGGCAGCGACTAAGCATATATGGTGGCTAACATACGCAAATGAGAGCGAGAAGAGAAACAAAGGAACGGTCGTCAACTAGTAATGATCAAGAAGTGATCCTGAACTCCTACTTACGTCGAGACATAACCCGTAAACCGTGTTCTCCTCTCGATCAACCCGAAAAGAGACACTCACGATTTACGCACACGGTTGGTGTATTTTAGAAGAGTTTACTTCAAGTTTACTACAACCGGATATTAACAAATTCCCATACTCGCCACATAACCGGCAGACACGGCTCTCGAAAGTTTATACCCCTCAGGGTGTCCCAACTTAGCCCATGATAAGCTCTACGTGATCAGCGAAGGATATTCCTTCTCCCGGAAGACCCGATCAGTCTCGGAATCCCGCTACAAGACATTTCGACAATAAAACAAGACCAAGAAGACCTCCGGCGTGCGTCGACATCCCGATAGTTGCCTTGGCCATTATCTCGTCTCGAGCCATGACCGGATGAAGCGACGTACAACTAGAACCAGCCCTCAAGTTTCCCGAGGTGGCGCTGCAAGTGGCTCTAGTTTGGACCAACACTTAGACAAGCATTGGCCGGGGGCTAAAATAAAGATGACCTTGGGATGCGCGACTCCCAAGGGAAAAAGGTAATAGGTGAGGCAAATGGTAAAAACCAATGTTGGGCCTTGCCGGAGGAGTCTTATTCAAAGAGAAGCTGTCAAGGGGGTCCCATAAATCACCCAACGCGTTAGGGACGCAAAATCCGGGAACATAATACCGATATGACGGAAACTAGGGCGGCAAGAGTGGAACAAAACACCAGGCATAAGGCCCAGCCTTCCACCCTTTACCAAGTATATAGATGCATTAATAATATATATAAGAGATATTGTGATATCCCAACATGAACATAATCCAACATGGAGCAATCTTCATCTTCACCTGCAACTAACAAACGCTATAAGAGGGGCTGAGCAAAAGCGGTAACATAGCCAAACAACGGTTTGCTAGGAGGGTGACAAAGGTTAGAGGTTCATGGCAATTTGGGAGGCTTGAGCAGCAAGTGGTAGGTAGCATAACATAGCGATAGAATGAAGCAACTAGCATAGCAATGATAGTAATGAGATCCAAGGTGACGGTCATCTTGCACGAAATTCCGCTTAGGAAGAAGAACGAGTCCATGAAGAAGACGAGCAGGCGTGAGTCAGGCGAATCCTCACACTCCGGGAGCGAAACGAAGCTAACAGGGAATCAAACCCGGAAGAAGTAAACAACATGGTAAACACACACGCATAATCATGGCATGATGCACAATCAAGTATGATGCATGTCCGGTTTAATGAGGCATGGCAAAGTGCAACAAACAACACTACAAATTAAGTGGAGCTCAATATGCAACGAGTTGCATATTGACAAAACACCACATTCAAGTTATTTAGTTCGCTCTCGTTTAGGTACTCAACAATATTAAATGTTGTTAAACATGGCAAGAGGTGAAGCAAAAAGAAACTACCTATCTAGGCAAATGAGTTTAAATGAGGCCGGAACAACAAAACAACAATTCCGAAAAATCCTCATGTGCATATTTCGAAGTTGGTACTGTTCTGCCCTAAAACATATTTTAATGTTGTTAAACAGGAAAATAAAGTGCACCACCATGTTAAACTAGGCATTTTTCCACCCCATTTACATATAAAGTTTATTAAAATTGGAGCTACGGTTATTTAGTTATGAAATAAATCATTTTAGCATGCATTTAGGCAAATTTAAACAAACAACATTTTAAACATTCAAACATGGATGAAAGTGGCAGATTATGAAACTAGATGAAAAACTAAGCACTTTGCATACATAAATTATTTTAAACCGATGCACGGTTTGTTGAGTTATTACATGCATGAACATGAGGGGTTTTTCTGTAAAACAGCAACTACTCGGTTAATTAGTAAATCGTTCCGCGAAAAAAAATGGATAGGGCCGAATCCGGCTGGCCCGATAGGAGCGTGGGCACTTTGGAGGCTCACCCAGCCAGGCCCTAGCCCATCTGCAGAGGAAGCCGGCCAGCTTGGAGAAAGCTGGGCCCATCCTTGAGCGGCAGCGGCCAGAAGCGCGGGTCAACGCGCCAGACTTGAGACGGCAGCCGGCTCGTTCTAGAGAAGCAGAGCAGCGGCTGCGGTGGCGCTTGAGGGCTTGCTTGCTGGCCGGGACTTGGCAGAACACAGGGATCGGGCAAGGGCGTCGAGATGGCCTTGAGATCCGGGCAGTTGGGTCGGGAGGCGTCGAGGTGTCGCACATCCTCTCGCTCAAAAGACAGAGAGCTTGCAGATGGGGGATGAAAAGCGGACAGAAAAAAGGGAGACCGCGAGGGGGCCTGGCTGACCGGGCCGAGATCCAGCAACTTGCGTGCTGGCGGATCGTCTGAGCGCCGGAGGCAGCGCATTTGGCGCCGAGGCGAGGGCGGAACTACTTGAGTGGCGTCATGAGACGAGCGCAAAGCGCGAAGGAGGCAGGCAGGGCACCGCGTTTCTAATGTTCAAAGTAGGGGAGCAGCGTGGACGCATGGATCTCCTGCGAGGTACTTCCGTGGCGGCGGGACTCGAGGACTGCGGGAACGCAGAATCGAGCGGAGGAGCCGAGGATGGCGGATCGAGGCCACACGGCAAGAACATGGCGATGGCGGCTTCCTCCTTATGCTCCCGCACTGCGGACGCACTGGAGAGAGAGCATGAGAGGGAAAGACAACAGGAGAAGAAAGGGAAAGGAAGGAGAGGCGCGAGCGTGGCTGGCTGTTGGTGGCTGCTTAGCAGAACTTTCCGCCGAGAGACTGACGGCGAACTTGAGGAGAGGCGCCCGGGCCCGGGAAGGAGCATGGCGTCTGGGGAGGAGCGGGAGAGGAGGAGCTCCTCTGGTTGGCCGGGTGGATCGAGGGAGGCCTCGGGAGGTGGCTGGGTCATGGGATCGAGAGGTGGAGGGATCTGGGCTGGATCGAAGGGAGGAGGCTGGCTGAGGGATTTGGGCGGGTGGATGGCTGCGGCGATCTGCAGTTGGGTGGAGGTGGATCGGGAGGGATCCAGGGGAGCGACTCAGTGTGGAGCTAGTGGCGGCGGCTAGGAGGATGGGACAGCTTCCCTGGTTTTAGGGTTGGGAACTAGTTTAAATAGTAAGGGAATTAGGGCAGGGTTAACCCCGTCCGTCACGTCAAATCGGGCGGAGTCGAGAAAAATATAGGTTAGGAAGTCTAATTAAGAAAGCGGAGATATTTTATAGATGTTTGGGGATGATCCGGATCCATCGGTGATGACTGGCCAGAATTCGGGTTCGGGCAGTTTACGGATGCGCGAGAGGGGTCTGCACCTTTGTGCAAAGAGGGGTCAAGCGTCGGGCAACAAAAGAATGGTTGGTCCAAGAAAGGTCAACAGACGCATAGCGGAGAGAAGCGAGAAGCGGCAATCTACGGCGGATGCAAGTTTTAAAAACAATGACAGAAAGCGAGTGCCGATGCAATGCAAATGATGTGATGATGAAATGCATGACATGAACAAAATGCAAAACAAAAACACAAAACCCAACCACGAAGGAAATAATAATATCGCATCTCGGAAAAGGCAAGAGTTGGAGTTACGAATATGGAAAGTTGCATCCGGAAAGTTACAACACTCCACCACTGATTACGAGGATCTCGTCCGAGATCTAGGATGGCGCCCGGAGGAAAAAGAAAGAGGAAGATAAGAGGTAAAACTAAGTTGCTTCTTCGACAAACGAGGTGAAACCATGAACCTTGAGAGGTTGACCAAATTGAAAGAAACAAAACAACGGAGATGACCAAGATTGCAAACAATTCGTTGGACAAGAGGAACAAGGAATATGATGAGAACCAAGAGGTTTAGTGATAAGATAGATATTGAAACCACTCGGTTAAAACTAGATAGAGAAGGAATGAGATTGATATAATTTGGGCAGCACTCATTTGTAAATGGAAGGAATTGAACATGAACTTGACAAGATGAGAGGATACTTGATGAAATCAACAACACCACTTGCCTCCGAAATTGAAAGAATGGCACAAGGGTAAGAAACATTTGAGACCGCACTCACGGTTGAGAAGGGAGGCAAAACTTGATAAGATGACAGAACTTCGAATGAAAACATGACACTCCTATTAAGCGGATAAGCAAGGAGAATTACATGATCTTGACAAAACAAGATAAGTGGTAGAAGAGAGCAACATCACAATGCCTCCTAAACAAAGCATGATAGTTAGATAGTTGGAATGAATAGAGCGAAGAATGAAACCAACATCTCCTACCATAATTGAATTTGAAAAGAGCATCCCTCACAGTAGGATTGAGCGGAGTTGTTTGAAAAAAAAACAACGGTAAGAATAAGCTTGTAGCGGGCTTATGGAAACATCTCAAAATTATGAGGTGAGCTTCTGCCACCAATGGAAAGAAATGATTGGATTGATATCAACAAGGAGACGAGAAACTTATTTCACGGGAGGACAAATGAAGAACTTGGGTCATTTATAAGCACCATAAATAGCAACAATCCTTAGGGAAAGCTTTAGGTGAAATATAACCCAAGATAACTCAATGAAGAGATTGATGGATTTAAATACCTCATTCTTGACAACAAGTGAATCATGAAGCACGAGGAGAAATTGCCAAGGATGACATAACACCATCTCAAAAGATAAGGTAGAAAGAATTGCACTTTGGAATGCAAGACGGAGAATACTTGAGCTCCTCAAAACAAAACATGTGTTGAGCACCATGTTTATTTTTTAGTATAGCTTGGCGGATCATAACTTCGAGAAAATGTTGAAGAACAATTGAAGAATGAAAAGAATCCTTGACAAACCACCATGTAGAGCCTCCATGAAGAACTCCGGTAATAAAAGGATGATAAAAAGAAAGAGAAGTTGAAGACACAAGGTGAAACCTTGCAATGATTTAGATGGAGCTTCGCGATTATATAACCGAGAGGACTTGGAACTCCGGAAAAGAAAAGATGAAAACACTTGAATTACTTCATCATGAACAATCTCCGGAAGAAAAGAATTAATCAACTCGAGGAAATAAGAATAAGATTTATTGTATGCTTATCCTTCATCAAATTAAATTGATGACAAGCAATGGATTTGGCATACTACTTATTCCCATAGAAAGGATTAAGAGAGATATAGCGCAAACTTGAGAGGCTATTGATGGAACCACCGGTGGGATTTGGAAACAACGAATGAATTGATATGATAACAAAGGAAGTGAAATCTTGAACGAACCACCGTAAAAATTGGAAAATAGAGTAGCAAGGGCACAATTCGCCGAAAAGAATTTGAAAACGAATGAGGATACTTGAAGGGATTTAGATACATGAGAACAAAGAGATCATGAACTGATTAGAGGATATTTGAATGATGCACCGGTATGATTTGGAGAACGATAGCTACATCGCCGAGAATGAAGAATTATGACATGATGGCCTTGGGAGGAAAGAAGAAATGGAAACAACTCATGAAATGCTCCGGATGGGTGAAAAGAATTCCCACAATCGAAAACAATTATGAGAGGATGGCAACAAACTAGAACCATGAATCTTGAAGAGAATGGAGCAAGATTTAAGAGAAACTCTTCTTCGGTCTTCAAATGTTGAGAAAGACGATGAGAAACCACCATGAATTGTTGAGATACTCCGGGATGAAAATTGGAAAGGTTGAACCAACGATGAAAAGAATTTGGAAGATCTTAGAGACAGACATTTGACTGATGATAACTCATTCTTACGTCAAACTTTGAAAAGAATTTTAGAAGCTCCAGGAAAATTAGAAGAGTCAGGTAAGATCCTAGGAAAAAGACACATGGGTTAGGGCCCACTCAAAAAGAAACATCGTTGAAGGATTGCTTGAAATAAAGATTGCACCGGTAGAATTAAATGACTTGAATGAGATTACAACCTTGAAATATCTTGAACGGATCTGGAATGACAAGACGCGCCTTCTGAGATATCTTCAACACTCCAGAACAAAAGCGAGAAGTGAATGATTAAGAGGTGCATCGGCATGAGAAAGCATTAGAAACGAGGAAAGGAATATGATGAATATCGAAAGCTTGAATTGGATCCACCGGAGAAGAAACAACAAAGAAGGATGATGAACTTGACACTGTTGAGCATCTTCATGGGAAATCACCGGATAAGAACATCGAAAGAAAAGAATGAAGAGACTTCCCACAAATAAAAGGATACATGATTAAGAAATCCGAGTCCTTGAAGAAAAAGGGTGGGAGGCGGAAAACAAAAGACAACTTGGGATGGATGAAACAAACACCTTGAGAAAACTTAGAATTGATCTACATGAGATGTTGAAATGATCGGATCCACTTGAAGAGAAGCATGCCGGTTGGAAAAAGAATTAACATGACGACCTCGATGATCAAGAAGGATTAGTATTCACATAGCAATATGAGAACACCGTTTAGAAAGGTATGGATTCAACATTTGACTTCAAAGCAACTCGAATACCACAAATAAAACAAAACAAAGGATTTGGCTTGCAGAATAAGCCGGAACAAATACATATGATAAAGAATTACCCAATCTCATATCATGCATCTGTCGGAAAGATATTCTAGGAGCTACTTGAATTCCCACCTATAAACTCCCAAAACTTTCTGGTTATGCAATCTGGTGTTGGGGATACAGGGGACACAAAATATATCACCCAAACTAACAATACCTAGATCCAATTTGTATCCATCCACAACACATAACCAAGAAACCTTCGAATCGTGGTACCTCAACCTTGAAAAGCATCCGTTATATTGAGTTATGGCAATACTCCTGAACTCCCGATCTTGGGTGGTGGCGTCGAGGTTATCTCACCAACAACTGCATAAAAGAGATTTTTCGATGTCGGTAAAACTCGGGTATTCCAGAATCAAGCAACGATAAAATTGTGACGACAACACCTCGGAGCTCAACTCCCGGGACACCGCCACAACCCCTAAATGTCGGGAGGCACCAAGAACAATGTTCTCGTCACAAGACTATCGGAGCGATCCCAAGATACCAGCGTGATCCTAAAAAAATTCGTGAAATTTGAGGAGAGGAAAGACAAAACATCTACGTCGGGAGGCCTCACCCAGGCTGACGAAGGGATTGAGGAGTAAAAAGAATCCTACTCCGATATATATAATCCTAAGACTCAAAATAGTTTTCTTCTAGACTCAACAACGGCCAACAAACAAGGGGGGCTCCTATGGTTTGGTCGAGGCTCGATACCAACTTATCACGCCTAAGATGCGACCCTATCCTAAAGGAACTCGAAGGTCCCACCAAGGATAGAAAGCGCATCTTGAAGACGCTTTTGCAAGGTGGATATCATTACATCAACATTACATAATAGATGGGGATACATACATAAGGCATACAATGTCACACTAATACAACATCACATCATACAAGAGATCAACATCCGACTACGGATGAAACATAAACAGAAACTCAAATGACATCCACCCTGCTAGCCCAGGCTGCCGACCTGGAACCTATCCCCTGATCGAAGAAGCAGCAGAAGAAGAACTCCAAAACAAGCAAACATCGCTCTCGCGTCATGATCATCGCAAAACCTGCACCTGCAACTGTTGTTGTAGTAATCTGTGAGCCACGAGGACTCAGCAATCCCATTGCCATGGGTATCAAGACTAGCAAAGCTTAAAGGGAAAAGAAGGGGTAAAGTGGTGAGGTTGCAGCAGCGACTAAGCATATATGGTGGCTAACATACGCAAATGAGAGCGAAGAAGAGAAACAAAGGAGCGGTGCGTCAACTAGTAACGATCAAGAAGTGATCCCGAACTCCTACTTACGTCGAGACATAACCCGAAACCGTGTTCTCCTCTCGATCAACCCGAAAAGAGACACTCACTACGCATACGGCTGGTGTATTTTAGAAGAGTTTACTTCAAGTTTACTACAACCGGATATTAACAAATTCCCATCTGCCACATAACCGCTGCACGGCTCTCGAAAGTTTATACCTGCAGGTGTCCCAACTTAGCCCATGATAAGCTCTCGCGGTCAGCGAAGGATATTCCTTCTCCCGGGAAGACCCGATCGGCCTTTAATCCCGGCTACAAGACATTTCGACAAGAATAAAACAAGACCAAAGCAAGACCTCCGGCGTGCCAAGGCCGACATCCCGATAGTTGCAGCGTATCTCGTCTCGAGCCATGACCGGATGAGTAAAGACGCATACAACTAGAACCAGCCCTCAAGTTTCCCGAGGTGGCGCTGCAAGTGGCTCTAGTTTGGACCAACACTTAGACAAGCATTGGCCCGGGGGCTAAAATAAAGATGACCCTTGGGATGCGCGACTCCCAAGGGAAAAAGGTAATAGGTGAGGCAAATGGTAAAACCAATGTTGGGCCTTCTTTGGAGGAGTCTTATTCAAAGCGAATCGTCAAGGGGGTCCCATAAATCACCCAACCGTTAGGGGACGCAAAATCCGAGGAACATAATACCGATATGACGGAAACTAGGGCGGCAAGAGTGGAACAAAACACGAGCATAAGGCCCAGCCTTCCACCCTTTACCAAGTATATAGATGCATTAATAATATATATAAGAGATATTGTGATATCCCAACATGAACATAATCCAACATGGAGCAATCTTCATCTTCACCGCAACTAACAACGCTATAAGAGGGGCTGAGCAAAAGCGGTAACATAGCCAAACAACGGTTTGCTAGGAGGGTGACAAAGGTTAGAGGTTCATGGCAATTTGGGAGGCTTGAGCAGCAAGTGGTAGGTAACGCAAAGATAGCGATAGAATGAAGCAACTAGCATAGCAATGATAGTAATGAGATCCAAGGTGACGGTCATCTTGCCTGAAATCCCGCTAGGAAGAAGAACGAGTCCATGAAGAAGACGAATGGCGTGGTCGAGCGAATCCTCACACTCCGGAACGAAACCGAAGCTAACGAGGGAATCAAACCGGAAAGAAGTAAACAACATGGTAAACACACACGCATAATCATGGCATGATGCACAATCAAGTATGATGCATGTCCGGTTTAATGAGGCATGGCAAAGTGCAACAAACAACACTACAAATTAAGTGGAGCTCAATACGCATACGAGTTGCATATTGACAAAACACCACATTCAAGTTATTTAGTTCGCTCTCGTTTAGGTACTCAACAATATTAAATGTTGTTAAACATGGCAAGGGGTGAAGCAAAAGAAAACTACCTATCTAGGCAAGTTTAAATGAGGCCGGAACAACAAACAACAATTCCGAAAAATCCTCATGTGCATATTTCGAAGTTGGTACTGTTCTGCCCTAAAACATATTTTAATGTTGTTAAACAGGAAAATAAAGTGCACCATGTTAAACTAGGCATTTTTCCACCCCATTTGCATATAAAGTTTATTAAAATTGGAGCTACGGTTATTTAGTTATGAAATAAATCATTTTAGCATGCATTTAGGCAAATTTAAACAAACAACATTTTAAACATTCAAACATGGATGAAAGTGGCAGATTATGAAACTAGATGAAAAACTAAGCACTTTGCATACATAAATTATTTTAAACTGATGCACGGTTTGTTGATTACATGCATGAACATGAGGGGTTTTTCTGTAAAACAGCAACTACTCGGTTAATTAGTAAATCGTTCCGCGAAAAAAAAAACATGGATAGGGCCGAATCCGGCTGGCCCGATAGGAGCGTGGGCACTGGAGGCTCACCCAATGGCCCCAGCCCATCTCTGCAGAGGAAGCCGCTTTGGAGAAGCTGGGCCACGCATGACGACGCCGGGAGGGCGCTGGGTCAACGCGAAGCGGACGCGGGACGGCGACCGGCTCGTTCTAGAGGAAACAGAGCAGCGGCTGCCGGTGGCGCTTGAGGGCTTGCTGCGGCGGGACTTGGCCGGAGCACGGCGGGATCCGGGCAAGGGCGTCGGAGATGGCCAGATCCGGGCCAGTTCGGGTCGGGGAGGCGTCGAGGTGTCGGCACACATCCTCTGTTCAAAAGACAGAGAGCTTCAGAGATGGGGGAAAAGCGGGACAGAAAAAAGGGGAGACCGCGGAGAGCCTAGGCCGACCGGGCAGCGAGATCCAGCAATCTTGGCGGCTCTGGCGGATCGATGCAGGCGCGGAGGTGCTTACGCGCCTTGGGCGCCGAGGCAGGGGCCGGAACACTGCCGGCGTCGCGAACGACGCCAAGCGCAAGGGAGGCGGCAGGCACCGCGTTCTAATGTTCAAAGTAGGGGAACGGCAGACGCATGGATCTCCGGGCGAGGTACTTGGCGTGGCGACGGACTCGAGGAATGCAGGAATCGAACGCGGAGGAGCCGGGATGATGGCGGATCCGAGGCCATGCAAAGAACATGGCGATGGCGGCTTCCTCCTTGCGGCTCCTCTGCATCGACGTACACAGGAGAGAGAGAGCATGAGAGGGAAAGACAACAGGAGAAGAAAGGAAAGGAAGGAGAAGCGCGAGCGTGGCTGGCCTGTTGGTGGCTACTTCATGAAGCGCCGCCGGGGACGACGGCAGCGAACTTGAGGAAAGGCGCCGGCCCGGGAAGGAGCATGGCGTCAAGGGAGGAGCGGGAGAGGAGGAGCTCCTCTGGTTGGCCGGGTGGATCGAGGGAGGCCTCGGAGGTGGCTGGCTGCTGGGATCGAGAGGTGGAGGGATACGGGCTGGATCGAAGGGAGGAGGCCGGGCTGCGAGGGATTTAGGCGGGTGGATGGCTGCAGCGATCTGGTTGGGTGGAGGTGGATCGGGAGGGATCCCGAGGGAGGCGACCAGGTGGAGCTAGTGGCGGCGGCTAGGAGGATGGGACAGCTTCCTAGGTTTTAGGGTTGGGAACTAGTTTAAATAGTAAGGGAATTAGGGCAGGGGTTAACCCCGTCCGTCCGATCGAAATCGGGCGGTCGAGAAAAAATATAGGTTAGGAAGTCTAATTAAGAAAACGGAGATATTTTATAGATGTTTGGGGATGATCCGGATCCATCGGTGATGACTGAGCGGGTCGGGTTCGGGGCAGTTTTCGGATGCGAAGAGGGGTCCAGACCTTTGTGCAAAAGAGGGTCAAACGGTCGGGCAACAAAAGAATGGTTGGTCCAACAAAGGTCAACGGACGAACGGAGAGAAGCGAAGCGGCAACTACGACGGATGCAAGTTTTAAAAACAATGACAGCAACGAAAGTGCCGATGCAATGCAAATGATGCGATGATGAAATGCATGACATGAACAAAATGCAAAACAAAACACAAAACCCAACCACGAAGGAAATAATAATATCGCATCTCCGGAAAAGGCAAGAGTTGGAGTTACGAATATGGAAAGTTGCATCCGGGCGTTACGGGGCATACGACCTTCCTTGTTGCGTATGTAATCAGACGCAATTCGTTATCCTTTGGAAGCTTCTTCTTCATTATTTTCGGTAGCTTCTCAAATCCTTTATCGAGCACAACATTCTCGCCTTCCACCGCAGCAATTCGGTCACGGCAATCGAGCTTTGTGTTGCCATCTTCGCAATTGGGGTACAACCCTTTTTGTGATCCTCTAACATGCGATCGAACTTCAGCTTCTCCTTTTGACTTTCGCATTATGCGTCCTTGCATCGACAATGACCGGCGGAGATCATCATCATTGGGCACATCGTCTGGTTCCTCTTGATCTTCAGCAGCTTCGGCCTGCTGGGTAAAGCACCATCGTGCACATCGTCTGCTTCCTCTTGATGTTCGGTAGCATCACCGTATTCGGGGGCACATAGTTGTCATCGTACTCTTCTTCTTCGCCGTCTTCCATCATAACCCCTATTTCTCGTGCCTCGTCCAAACATTATAGTGTGGCATGAAACCCTTGTAAAGTAGGTGGGTGTGAAGGATTTTCCGGTCGTAGTAAGACTTCAGATTCCCACATATAGGGCATGGACAACACATAAAACCATTCTGCTTGTTTGCCTCAGCCACTTCGAGAAAATCATGCACGCCCTTAGTGTACTCGGAGGTGTGTCTGCCACCGTACATCCATTGCCGGTTCATCTGCGTGCATTATATATAATTAAGTGTGTCAAAAATCATTACGAGAACATCATGAATAGATAATTAAGTGACCAAATTAATAGAAGTTCATCATCACATAAAAACCAAAGTACATACATAGTTCTCATCTAACAACATAAAGCTATGCAGAGCATCTAAACTAATTAAACCATACATTGAAACTATGTAAAACATTTCAATGCGAAACAAATGCGATCATAATCGCAACCAAGGTAACAACTGATCCAACGGCATAATGATACCAAGCCTCGGCATTTAATGGCATATTTTCTAATCTTTCTAATCTTCAAGCGCATTGCATCCATCTTGATCTTGTGATTATCGACGACATCCGCAACATGCAACTCCAATATCATCTTCTACTCCTCAAGTTTTTATTTTTCCTTCAAGAAATTGTTTTCTTCTTCAACTAAATTTAACCTCTCGACAATAGGGTCGGTTGGAATTTCCGGTTCAACAACCTCCTAGATAAATAAAATCTATGTCACGTTGGTCGGCATAATTTTCATAAACAATAAATGAACCAATAGTTATGAAAAGATAATATATACCACATCCGAATCATAGATGTGATTTAGGGCCGACGGGCGGATTCCAGAACCATCGCACTATATAAGATGCAATAATAAAAGTAAGAAAATAATACAAGTATCTATCTAAACATACAAGTAAGAATATTTTTCCTTTCGTAAAGAAGATAAGAACAAGAGGCTCACCACGGTGGTGCCAGCGATGAGATCGGCCTTGCGGTGATCGACGGCGGTGAAGACGGGACGGGCGTGACGGACCGCTAAATCTAGATAAATATTGAGGAAAATGGAGCTTGGCGGTCGAGCTTGGAGAGGAGAAACCTTAAGTAGTGTGGCTCGGGCATTCCATCGAACACCTTGTGTGCATAGGAGGTGAGCTAGAGCACCACCAAGCCCTCTCCCCTCGGTAAAAAAAAAAGCAGGCGGTGTGCTCTGCTCTTGCGTGAGGGGCTATATATAAGGCACCATTAGCCCCGGTTGGTGGCATTTGACTAAAGGGAAGCCTTTGGTCCCGGTTCAAGCCACCAACCGACCATTAATAGTGGGCCAGAGTTGAGCCCATTGGTCCCTTGCTCGTCTCCACCAATCCAAAAAAGTCCTGACGAATCGACCAATAGCTGCGTGGCCCGGCCCCAGCTCACTTAACCGCAAATAGCTCCATTGGTCCCGGTTCTGGATTTAACCGGGACTAATGGGCTGAACTGGCCTGGGCCATTGCCCCCTTTTCTACTAGTGTATCCCTACAAACATTGTTTAAATAAAGTTATATGGTGTTCTAAAAAAACTACCAATAGCCACGTGCACCCACACAGTTGGGCAAATGATATCTTGCTAGATCAAATGTTCTCTGAAGATGATAGATGTAAGATTACCACCATTATGCACTCAATTTGGTCTCCTCGCAACCAATGGATGCACGATCAAGATGGTTATGATCCGGTCAAGGCAATCAAATGGGGGCATGATTCTTTGTCTATTTTGGAGTTGCCAGTTAGCCGAACTAAATCGCAGGTGAATCAATGTTGGAGACCGCCTGAGCCAGGATGGGTGACCATCAACACAAATGATTCAGTTAATTTTGATGCGTGGATGGGAGGTGTGGGCGGTGTGGCCAAATCTCACCTCTCTTTTCTGGGTGCTTGGAGTAAACCCCTCCCGGAGGCCTCTGATCCTTTTACTGCCGAGCTCTTGGCTCTCCGTGAGGGAGTGATCTTCGCCCAGCTCCGAAGATGTTCACATGTGATTATGGAGGTCTACTGCTTGGAGTTGGTCAATCTATTTGCGTAGCAAATCTTGCGCAGGTGTAGCGCCTATCTTGAAAGAATTAGAAGGGATATTTCCTAGCCTTGCTTCTTTTTTGGTTACTCATGTCAGGAGGACTTTGAATGTTGTTGCCGCCCATCTTTGTACTTAGGGCATCTCCAGCCGTTGGCCCCTCATGAGGGGCAAAAAATCGCCCCCTGGGGGCGCACCGGCGCTAAACCGCGCCTTTGGGCGTGATGCTCCCGATGGCGCGCCACGGTTAGTCAAAAAGTTAAATACGGCGCAAAAAGCGACTAAAATTTAACGCATAAACATCGGCGAGTTCGTTCAAACTTAAACATATTTTACAAAAAGAAAAAAAAACTACCGCTGGCTACCCCGCCGTCTCCCTCGCCGCCCGCCTGCCGCCCGCCCACGCAGCGGTTCTACATGCCGAGGAGGCTGTAGAACCGATGTAGTCACCGCCGTCGTCGTCGCCGTCGTCGTGCCGCCGCCGCCCCCGCCTACTCCCCCGCCGTCCCTGCTGCATCCCTCCCCCGGTTGGCGCGGCGGGTTGGACGGTCCGGGGGCGTCGTCGTCGTCGTCGTTGTCGAGGACCACGACGCCGTGCTCGTCCTCGCGCCCACGCTTGCGGGCGGCGATCTCCTCCAGGGCCCGGCGCTGCCGGACCATCTCGTCGCGGAGGTAGTCGTCCCGCGCCCACCGCATGGCGTCCTCGTCGGAGAAGCTTGCGCTGGCTATCTCCTCGTACTCCGGAAGCGGGCTCGGCTTGGGCTCGGCGAGGGCGAAGCGGCAGTGGAGAGGCGTTAAGCGCCCGTCACGCCGGAGCTCTTGAGTGCGCGCTGACCGGGCGTGCCACAGGGCTCCGGCTTGACGGGCGGTGGCAGGGCGAGCCGGCGGGACGAGAGGAGGACCCCAGGTCTCCATGCGCCTCGGGGTCGTGGAGCTTCCCGGCGGCGTGAGAAGGAAGGGGGCGGGTTCTCGAGGCGCGGCGTGTTGCCGCCCTCGATGTACTCGAGGACGGCCTCAACGTCGCGCCGCACGCTTACCACCGACGCCCGGCCGGCGGCGTTGAGTCTGTCGGAGGGCACGACGCCGTTGGTAGCCTCGAGCTGCCGGGCGTGACGGCGGCGGAAGTAAGGGTCCCGAGGCGGGCTGTCGGGGGCGTCTGGTGGCCCTCGCTCGCACGCTGGCAGGTTCAGCGGATGCGTGCGATCTCCGCCGCCGCGCCGCGCCGGTGGTACCGGGGCACGCGACACGCCGCCAGCTGATCCTCCACGCCGGGCACCTACATGTCCGGCGGGACGGTACTCGGCCTCGTAAAGAGGCGAGCCTCGTCTTCATGAAGATGGCGGCGGCCGAAGCCGTTGCCGCCAGCGCCGTCGCTCGGGAAGCGCTTTCGGCCATGGGTGTGAAGCTGAAGACGGCGAAAGAGAGAGAGGAGAGGGAGGAACGACGACGGCGGAGAGTGTGAAGTCGCCCGAAAGCGCCGGGCGCGTCATATATAGGCCGAGGCGCGCGTGCCACCGTGTGTACGCGTGGCGGGCGAGGGAGGGCGAGGGACGCGCGTCGTCCGGTCTTCACTGCGCCGCCCGTGAGGCATCAATGGTGCAGGCTGACCGGCGCGGCAGCTTTGGCATTGATTCGCCGCGGGAAACGAGGCGATGAGGACGACGAAGGGCCGAGAAGAGAGCCGATGTCGGCCGACGGCGGGCCCGGCTTTTCGCGCCAAAACAGTTCGCCGCGCCCCAATAGCGCCGGGTTGAACTGGGTCCGCTGGCGCTGTTTATTAAGCCGACGAAAATCGGGCTCTGAGGCGCCGGCGGGCCGTTTTTTTGGCGCCAAAAAACACTCGGAGGCCTTTCTACGGAGATGCCCTTAGCATGCTGGTATGTTGGACGAAACAGAAAGCTGGTTTGATCAGTTCCCTTGTTTCTAGTTAGTAGTCTTTCGAGCGGATTGTAATCAAATTCTTGTTAATTAATAAAGCTCTCTAGTTCGTTGAAAAAAAACTACCAGCAGAGCAGAAAATGGTTGGCAAAATTACGCTTTCGGATTCGAAAAGCTTATAGAGTAAATATCAAAAAACTACCACATTTGAAATTCGTGTTTCGAAGAACTACCACTTTTAATTGATTGTCAAGAACGATTGTCAAGAACCTATCACTTTTACCCTAGTTTTGCAAAGAAAACCAACTACATTCTGCTAGTGACCGGTCCAGCCAAACTAAACACAACTATAACAGTCGTGGCCCATCAATCAGGGTTGACATGACATAAAAGTCAACTCTGTGGGACATTTCGTCGAGTACTTCCTCCATCTCGTCATAATATAAGAGCGTTTTTCACACTAGCGTGCGGAGCATAAATCCTTTGCTGCCTACCGCGCAGGGCAGTGGACCCCCGCCATGGCCGTGGACCCGGTCCACGACCACACGGCCCATGTTCGCCAACGCAGTCGAACATGGTGTCGCACTTCTCGACGAGCTACGACGTCAATCACCGGCCGCGGTTCGTCAAGGACGCGCTTGCACATCGAAGAGCTCACCGACGCACACACTAGCACTGAACACAACATACTACACCTAGCACACACCAGTACACCACAACCCTCGGACGCACCTCCACTGCGCATGCACGCCGTGCCTATGCAGGACGCACTTGACTGTATCGAGCCGTACTGCAATTCCTTCCACTATATTCTGCGACCGGCACGCCGTGCCGTGCTGCTCATGGTTGTGGGCTCCGTGGGCGTCGGCCTCGGCATGGAAGTTTATAGATCTTTATTTCTTCTTTGTCGATGACTGATTTCTGCACATATATTTACTGCAGATCTGCAAATGGATTTAAAGGAAAGATTTAGAAGGTGAAGGAGGCTGACGAAGAGCATTCTAAATTCTCACTTGTCTTAATCATTTTTCCTGTACAATGCAATACATGTATAGCTTTGGTGCTTTGTGCTGACAAGAATTCTCCGACTGGCATCATTTGCAGTAACTGTGGTGATCCAGGATGCTCCCAAGATTACAAGTTCAGTAGTGGCAACTGCTGAACTTATGTAAGAATAAACTGAATGATTTTTCATTCTGAATAGTTTCCTAACCATTGACTTCAAGCTTTCACAGTAACATCGTGGGATTATGAATAAGTTAGTGTTAATTATATTTTGACAAGTGTAATTTACAGTTTGCTGGCTTGAGTGAATTTCTGGTGTGTATTATTCAGACTGACCCTTGAACTAAATAAAGAGAAGTCAAAGATAGCAGGTGCAGTTGCAGGAATTGGAATTCTGTTTCTTTGCTGCTCCTGTCTCTGACAAGCACTGATGTACCACCAATATAATAAGTTGTTGAACAATTCAAGAGGACAGACATGTAGAGGAGGCGCGCCCCCGCCACTAGTATGACCGGTAGCGGCAGAGCGTGGCCGCTGGGCAGCCGCATCGAGGCCCTCGAGCCCACTGGTGGCAGGGTAGGGCGGCGGGAGTGGGACGCGATGGCGGATCGGCTTCGGCGGGAGGGCTTCATGGGGAATTTTAACGAAGATGATAGAACTAACATGTGGGCTCCACATGTCATAACGTCTAGCGTACTGGTTAAACAAACGGTGTTGTCTCAGGAAAAAACAGTGTCGATTTTCAGTGCCACATGACCTGACTGATGGGTCATTCCTGCCATAATCACACTCTATTTTAAGCAAAGAGATCATCAATGTGAAGTGGTAGATTTTCATAAAAAATAGAGTCAAAGTGGTAGGTTTTGACAAATCAATTAAAAGTGATAGTTCTACTGAACACAGACCCCAAACGTGATAGTTTTTGGCTATTTACTTCAACCACTGCGGACCGAAGGACACAACTCGTCGTCAATGCATGATCCTGTCAGTCCACCTACCATACTAGAAGGGGCCGCGCGCTTTGCTGTGCCTTTTCCCCTTGTGCACATGAATACTATGCTCCTTTGTTCAATTTTGTGTCTTTTTTTTCACTTGTCCATGCAAAAAAAATCGTGACAAAATTGTCGAGGCTGCAAATAGGGGAAATAAATAGAATCTTGTGTTTTAGGAAGCAAAACATACAATGAAACTAACCGCAATGCCAATATAAGTATGGCTCAATGAAATACTTTTTTATAATAGGTCCTTAACTATTGAAAATGTCTTAAACACTACAATGTGGCTGTAAAAGTATAAAGGACCGGGCGGCTCAATGCCTGCCTCGGCCAGCCTCCTCGTATATTTATATTCCAAGATATGTACAGAGTTTGTTTACAACACAACCACATAGGTAGATATGGAAACTATCTATTAGGCAGCAACTTCACGTGTACTCCAAGTTGATCAGTAGGACACGAAGCCGGCTGAGGATATGTCTCTAACATGCCCCCGCAGTCTGAACCGGGAGAGGACTCGACCTGAAGACTGGAACAAAATTCTTGAAAAAGCGTAGTAGGTAAGCCCTTCGTAAAAATATCTGCAAACTGAGAGGACGAGGGCACATGTAAAACGCGAACATCTCCAAGTGCTACCTTTTCCCGAACAAAGTGAATGTCCAGCTCGATATGTTTAGTCCGGCGGTGCTGAACAGGGTTGGCAGATAAGTAGACGGCACTGACGTTGTCACAATAGACAATAGTAGCACTCGATATCGGTCGTCGAAGTTCCTGTAAGAGCTGCCGAACCCAACATGATTCAGAAACTGCCGCGGCCACCACCCTGTACTCTGCCTCGGCACTAGAGCGTGATACTGTGGTCTGCCGTCGAGCAGACCAAGAAATAAGATTGTCCCCAAGGTACATGCAGAACCCGGACGTAGAGCGTCGTGTATCCGGGCAACCTGCCCAACAAGGCATCCGAGTAGGCAATGAGAGAGTGAGAGGAAGTGCGATCCAAGGAAAGCCCATGGTCGAGAGTGCCTTTAAGATATCTAAGAATACGTTTGATAAGGGAAAAATGAGGTTCATGTGGATCGTGCATATGAAGACAAACTTGTTGTACAGCGTAAGCAATGTCAGGGCGAGTAAGTGTAGCATACTGGAGTGCGCCAGCTAAGCTACGATATTGAGAGGGATCGAAACGGGTGACCCATAGGTGGAAGAGAGCTTTGCTTTGGTGTCAATGGGAGTGGTGATCGGATGGCAATCGCAAGATACCTGCACGATTCAAGATGTCAAGAATGTATTGACGTAGATAGGTGGAGACCACGAGATGTACGTGTGACAGAGATACCAAGGAAGTGATGAAGAGGGCCGAGATCTTTCATAGCGAATTCACGTGCCATGGCGCGGGTGATAGTAGCGAGAGTGGATGGGGTAGAGGCAGTAAGAATGATATCATCCACATAAAGAAGAAGATAGGCCAAGTTGGTGCCTTGGTGAAAGATGAAAAGAGATGCATCAGATTTGGATTCAACGAACCCAATGGATCGCGCAAAGGAGGCAAAGCGTTGAAACCAAGCACGTGGAGCTTGTTTGAGACCATATAGGGATTTAAGGAGACGACACACATGAGTAGGGTGACGTGGATCGACGAAGCCAGAAGGTTGTTGGCTATAAACAACTTCATCAAGATGACCATGGAGGAAGGCATTTTTAACATCTAGCTGATGGATTGGCCAGGATTGAGAGATAGCAAGAGAGAGGACAATGCGGATAGTTGCGGGTTTGACAACAGGGCTGAACGTTTCATCAAAATCAACACCCGGTTATTGAGAAAAGCCACGAACCACCCAACGAGCTTTGTGACGAGCGAGAGAGCCATCGGCATGATATTTGTGGCGAAAAATCCATTTACCGCTCACAATGTTCGCACCGGGAGGAGCAGGGACAAGTGTCCATGTTTGATTGAGAGTGAGAGCATCAAATTCTTCTTGCATCGCGTGGCGCCAGTTAGTATCACGCAAGGCTGTAAGATAGTTGTGTGGGATAGGAGAAGATGCAATAGCGGAAAGGTTAAGTCGGTCGATGGGTGGAGGAAGCCGGCTAGTAGTAGAGCGGGTGCGATGTATAAGATTGGGTGATGGAACGGGAGTAGGGGATGGTGAGTCGGGCGGTGTGGGCTGCATCGTGTGAGAGGAGGAGATACCCGAGGGTGGTGAGAGGAGCGTGTTGGCTGTTGGTGGTGGAGGGGATATGCTGGAGCGAGGAGGTGTCAATGGGGGGCTGGTGGGCGCACGCATAGTAGGCATGTGCTTAGACGATGTAACAGGTGCATGCACAATGGGTTGAACAAGCGGAAGTATAGGTTCAGGTGGGTCAAAAATTTCAGTGCAACATGGTGGAGAAGGAGTTGTGGCTGGTGCATAAGGAAAAAAGGATTCGTCAAAGACCACATGGCAAGAGATGATGATTCGTCGTGTGCTCAAATCAAGACAATGATAGCCTTTATGGCGTGTTGGATAACCAAGAAAGATACATTTGGTGGAGCGGGGGGATAGTTTGTTGGGAGAGGTAGATGTGGTGTTAGGGTAACAGAGACATCCAAAAACACGAAGGGAGTCGTACGGCGGTGAGGAGCCAAGGAGGCTTTCATATGGTGTGAGAAATTTGGTAGAGGACGTTGGACGAATGTTTATAAGAAAGGTGGCAGTGTGGAGTGCTTCGGCCCAAAAAGATGGAGGGAGAGAGGCTTGAACTAGGAGGGTACGAATGACATTGTTGGTTGTGCGAATAGCTCGTTCGGCTTTGCCGTTTTGCTGAGATGTGTATGGGCAGGAGAAACGAAGAAGAATACCGTGGGAGGCGCAGAACGTGTCTATTTTAGTGTTGTCAAACTCACGTCCATTATCGCATTGGAAAGCTAGAATAGAGAGATCGAATTGAGTGCGAGCATAAGCATGAAAGGTGAGGAGAGTTGCATAGACATCAGATTTCTTGCGTAGTGGGAACGTCCAGAAATAATGAGTATAATCATCAACAACTATAAGGTAATAGACAAAGCCAGACATACTAGGAACTGGAGAGGTCCAAAGGTCGCAGTGTAATAATGCAAAAGGTTTACTAGTAAAAGAAACAGATGGATAAAACGGCAATCTAACATGTCGCCCAAGTTGACAAGCATGACAAAGGGATGGCACGCCATTATTGTAGGAGATATGTTGAGAACTTTGAAGACGCTTCATGGTGTGGTGACCGGGGTGTCCAAGTCGGCGATGCCAAAGGTCGAGGGTGGTGGTGATGACGTGTGCTTCGGCGGGTGTGGGACGGCATACAGGGTAGAGTGGGCCGGAGCTATTGCATCAAAGAATCTCGATCCTGGTGGGAAGTGCCTTCACAGAAAAACCCCAAGGGTCAAATTCTATCGAAACAAAATTATCTGTGGTAAGTTCACGAACAGAAAGTAGATTTTTGATGATGTGTGGAACGACAAGAATATTATTGAGATATAAGGGTTTGGAGAGAGAAGGTAATGTGTGTGTGCCGATGTGTGAGATGGGAAGAGAGGCACCATTACCAACAGTAACAGTGTGAGCAGAGGAGGGTTGATAGGAGGAGAGAATACCATGATCGGATGCCATATGGGATGATGCTCCAGAGTCCATGTACCACTCTTGATTTCCTGGTAGCTGCATATTTTGAAGGGCAGTGAGAAGAGCTGGATCAAGTTGATGTTGCTGCTGTTGTTGTGGACCTCCTGTATAGTTGCTGGATAGCGGTGGCATCATGGTGCAGTTGTTATTGTGTGCGTGGTCGTACGCAATGTATGCCTGGAAGGGAGCAGGACTTGGGCGAGGGCCCAGAACGCCGGCGTTGGGAGCACGCCAGCGGGTCGGCCACGACATTGGAGGAGCTTGCTGCTGCTGTTGAGCCCGAGTTGGAAGTCCAGTCCATGGATTAAACATCCAGGGGTTGTCGCGGCCCCGTCCGCGGCCGCCACCACGACCATGGCGTCCGCCTGTTCCACCGCCACGGCCAGAGTTGGAGTAGGGCGCGGTGGGTTGTGGAGCGATGCGAGAGTCGCTGCCGTTGTAGCCGGTACCACGGCCAGAAGGAGGAGCTCGCTCCCCGCCGGCTTGAGGGAGGATGCTGTTGCCGCTTACCCATAGTGTCGTGGCAGCTGCGTTCTTGGCGTCTGTCTTCTTCTGCGTCTCTTCTAGGACGAGAGCGGAGCGTGTCTGTAGGAAGGATGGGAACGGCACCTGAAACGGCAAAAAAGATCGAAGATGGCTGAACTGTTCGTTGAGGCCGCGGAGCACCGTGAGGACAAGAGTCTCGTCGGAGATAGGTTGGCCGACGTCGCTGAGAGCATCGGCAAGAGACTTGAGCTTGGCGCAATAGTCGTGGACGCATAGGTCTCCCTGCGGCGTGTTGCGAAACTCGGCATCAAGTGCTAGAGCACGGCTTTTCTTGTTGTCGTGGAAGAGGTTGGCGATGGAGTCCTAGACTTGCCGCGCCGTGGAGCCGGGAGCCATGATGATGCCAAAGAGCTCGATGGAGATCGAGCCGTAGATCCAGGAGAGCACCGTGAAGTCGTCACGGCCCCAATCAGAGGTGGGCGAAGTGTCGGAGGGGGTGGCGGCGGTGTCGCCGACGACGTGGTTGGAGAGGCCATAGCGCCCGAGAGCAACGAGAAACAATTCACGCCACTTGGCGTAGTTGGAGTCCTGAAGATCAAGAGTGATGGGGACGAACGTCTTGATGGAGGCAACGTAGGTGGAGGCTGCAGGAGCGGCGACGGCCTTGCCGTGTTCTTCAGCTTGGCGCTGAAGTTCTTCCTCGCGGGTCCGGATGATGGACTCACGGTTCTTGAGATCCTCCTCAAGCTTCTTGAGATCATCGGCGGATTGTTGACTCATGGCGTTGAGAGCTGAGGAGTTGGATGGAGACGGCGCCGGCTGTGACTAGGGCAAAGAAGTAGACGACGGCGAGTAGTTTTTAGAGGTAGAGGATCGTATTGCTCTGATACCATGTAAAAGTATAAAGGACCGGGCGGCTCAATGCCTGCCTTGGCCAGCCTCCTCGTATATTTATATTCCAAGGTATGTACAGAGTTTGTTTACAACACAACCACATAGGTAGATATGGAAACTATCTATTAGGTAGCAACTTCACGTGTACTCCAAGTTGATCAGTAGGACGCGAAGCCGGCTGAGGATATGTCTCTAACAGTGGCTCTATTTGCCATCTTATCTATTTAGTCAGGTCATTTAATTAGAATTCTTACCTGGCCTCTTCAAGATTTGATCAAGATGTCGCACACTTCCAACTTTTTCATGTCAGACAAACACATATTTTATGGACAAATAAAAGTGAAAGGAGCAAATACAAACTTTCCATTAAAGTTTCTCTCAGTTTCCATGCAAAATGCCATCCTTGGTTAGAATTTGGGATCAAGATGATCGTGATAAGGAAAAAGGAGCACTATCAGTTTTTGTTAGGGCAAGGCGAACGCTCCAGGATGGACCGGTGCCCCAGCTGTTGGGTCGGCTCGGATAGTTGATGATGTGAAAAAGGTGTTGCTTGCAGTGCTAGATGGGATCCTGCAGAGAAGGCTAGTTCTCCCTTTAAAAAAGTGCAAGGCAGCCAATGAGAAAGCGTTGGACAACACCATTGCTGAGCTCAACAGTACCTTCCTACCTTTTTGTACAGAGAAGAAGCTACCAGACCTGAGAACCCTACTACTGCTTCCGTTGGATGAAGGTAGAACTAAACAGTAGCTTCAGTTATTTTTATCTAGGTGAAGGGTGGGGCACTAGTATAGTGATGCCACCATTATACATGCCCTTAGTCGCAACAGAGCTATGCTAACTGTATCTTGAAGGTGACAGTGTGGCATAAGTGTGCACATCATCATCTATAACACTATGCTCCTTAGTTTTAAAGAGCCCATATTCAATTGAGGTCTTCAATTCGAATTAGGTCATCTAATTTTGACCGGGTTAATAATTTCTCAAAGCTTTTTCATTTAATTCTATTATACTATGAACTATGCTTCATAATTTTTAAGGCCTCACAATTAAATGAGGTCTTCAATTTAGAATTAGGTCACCCAATCTTGACCGGGTCAACAATTTCTCAAGGAGCTCTCCCATTCAAATTTTTTTAATTTCATATGCTCCCTAATTTGAAGCTCTTTCATCCAATTGAGGTATTCAGTTTTAAATTTGGTTTACGATTTTGACCAGGATAATGAATTTTCAAATTATTCAGCAGCAACCGGCCTACAAAAACATATCAATCCCATGGGCCTTCCCACGACCCAGAAAAAAGAAGCGCCACCATGGTATACTTTAGCGGCAGCCACCGCTGGAGGCGGCAGACCATAGAGTCATTCGCAGATAGCGTTGACGTCGCGGAGATGGCGGGATGCAGCACAGCCGTCGCCGAAGCACGCAAGCAGAAGAAGCACAGTGGCCAGCTTTGAAAGAGCCATCTTGAAGCACACTCTCTGGAGCTCTCCCTCTGGCAGACCTCTAGATAAATGTCACGCTTCCCGTATCCAGATCCAAAGGGAGCAGGGGAAGCGTGCCTCGCCATTTTGGTGCAAATCCAGAGCTTCATCAACCAAGATGAAGCTTTTCTAAAAATATTTTTTGCAAATAGATGATGAAGCCGAATATGGAAAATGGCCTTAGAGCGGTAAGCAGTCAAAAAAGCTTAGAGTGGTAAGAAGTTTGCCCTGGGTTTGGTGGCTTTGGGGAAGAGGGGCTGGGGTGGGGGCGGGCACACAGGCATGAAGATCCGCATGGACGTGGTTGCAAAGCAGTGGCAGAGCTATGTTGAGGCTAGGGGGCCGGTGCCCCCCTCCCCCCAGCCTTGGATCAATTCTTGAAGGAATTTCTTTTAAGGAGGGCTTATATTAGAATTTCATTTTAGCATTATACATGCCCTTAGTCGCAACAGAGCTATGCTAACTGTATCTTGGAGGTGACAGTGTGGCATAAGTGTGCACATCATCATCTATAACACTATGCTCCTTAGTTTTAAAGAGCCCATATTCAATTGAGGTCTTCAATTGAATTAGGTCATCTAATTTTGACCGGTCAATAATTTCTCAAAGCTTTTTCATTTAATTCTATTATACTATGCACTATGCTTCATAATTTTTAAGGCCTCACAATTAAATGAGGTCTTCAATTCAAATTATTCAGCAGCAACCGGCCTATAAAAACATATCAATCCCATGGGCCTTCCCACGACCCAGAAAAAAGAAGCGCCACCATGGTATACTGTAGCGGCAGCCACCGCTGGAGGCGGCAGACTATAGAGTCATTCGCAGATAGCGTTGACGTCGCGGAGATGGCGGGATGCAGCACAGCCGTCGCCGAAGCACGCAAGCAGAAGAAGCACAGTGGCCAGCTTTGAAAGAGCCATCTTGAAGCACACTCTCTGGAGCTCTCCCTCTGGCAGACCTCTAGATAAATGTCACGCTTCCGTATCCGGATCCAAAGGGAAGCGGGGAAGCGTGCCTCGCCATTTGGTGCAAATCCAGAGCTTCATCAACCAAGATGAAGCTTTTCTAAAAATATTTTTTGCAAATAGATGATGAAGCCGAATATGGAAAATGGCCTTAGAGCGGTAAGCAGTCAAAAAAGCTTAGAGTGGTAAGAAGTTTGCCTTGGGTTTGGTGGCTTTGGGGAAGAGGGGCTGGGGTGGGGGGCACAGGCATGAAGATCCGCATGGACGTGGTTGCAAAGCAGTGGCAGAGCTATGTTGAGGCCAGGGGGCCGGTGCCCCCCTCCCCCCAGCCTTGGATCAATTCTTGAAGGAATTTTTTAAGGAGGGCTTATATTAGACTTTCATTTTAGCATTTGCCCTCCCCCCCTCCCCCCCCCCCCCCCAAGCACTGATGATTTGTGTTTCGCCCCCCATCGATTTTTGGCTAGCTCTGCCATTGTTGCGGAGCGTGAAGCTTTCGCGTGATTTGCTATCCGATAGCAAAATAATTTCTCAATATAATATAATAAAAAATAAATCAAACTTATTAAAATTATTAATGTTTCGGCAATACCCGGATCCATATTTATTTTAGTAAGTCAAATAATTATTAATAAGTTTGATCCGCGCTTTTGTCAATATATAAAAAAAATCAAAAAACATAATATTGACAATAGAAAAATAAATCAAACTTATTAATGATCTGGGTTTTTGGATGATTTAGGTTTCAGTGGAGATCCTTCACTTGGCGAAATTATTAGCATGATGTCAGTGGTTACGCGAGGGATAGGGCCGTTGCAAATGTGAAGTGAAGGAGTATGTTTCCTCTTCACCGAGTTATCCTCTATAACATTATGCTTCATAGTTTTAAAGAGTCTAATTCAATTGAGGTCTTCAGTTGGAATTACGTCATCAGACTTTGATCGGGTCAACAATTTCTCAAAACTCTCTCATTTAATATTATTATACTATTATACACTATGCTTCCCGCTCACAATTAATTGAGGTCTTCCATTTTGAATTGGATCACCCAATTTTCATCGGGTCAACCATTTCTCAAGGAGCTCCCCTATTCAATTTTTAATTCAATATGTTTCCTAATTGTACTTTACTCTTTCATTCAGTTGAGGTATTCAGTTTTAAATTTGGTTTATAATTTTGACTAGGCCAACGAATTTTCAAACCAGTCAACAACATGTGGCCTATAAAAATATATCAATCCCGCGCACCCTCCAATCATCCACAAAAAAGAAATGCCACCATGTGATACTGTAACATCAATATAGTACATGGGCCACCTACAGCGAAATTTCCCCGCATAATATATGTTGGTTAGCGGATAGCACAAAACCACACCACGAAAGGCCCATCAAATCACCACAGTATAAACAAAAAAACACACACTCCATCTCCCCCACCCGTCAAACTAAATATTCGTACGCACTGACCGGGCCGGTCAAAAAAACACGACCCAGACGAATGCCTTAGACCGGCCTCGAACGCCCGGGCTGACTGGCACGTCTCATATCCAGCCCAAATATGGGGTGGATATGAAAAAGACCGGGCACGTCTGCCACGTCGGACGCAGCCCACACTGGCCCACCCGACCCCATGTATTTTCGTCCCTATCCCCTCGTCAGACCAAACCATAGCCACTCCCCTCAGTCTCCCAAGCTCCCGTCCGGCGATCTTCGGCCTTCTTCGCCATGGCGGACAGCGGATCCCAGTCCTACACACCTCCAGATCCATCGAGCACGAGTTCATCCCACGCAGCCCCGAGGAAGAGATGACCATCCGACTTGCGCTCCGCCGCTTCTGGGAGGAGGCCGCCCGATGGCAGCGCTCGAACTCCTTCCGTTGGTAATCCATCGCGTCCGCCCAAAAGGCCCATGGATCCGCCGCTAGGTTTGTCATCGCTGCCTCATCAGAGGCGGTGCAGTCCGTCTGGCGTCGGAACGCGGTGGCGGTCGCGCAACCCCTCCGTTGGCGCGCCCATACAGAGGACACACAACGGGCGTCGTCCGACGCAAACATGGCGCGGCATGCCCGCCGTGCGAGGCAGCAGGTGCGGGAGGCGGCGACAGCCCTTGCGGTGGTGGACGTTGGCGAGGCGGAGTCGCATTCTTCGGCACACGTATGGTGCACCAGTGCGGGCGCCGCAACCGTGGTGGACGTCGCGGCTTCTCCCAGGACGGATCCATCATCGATCGGCGTCTCCGCACCGTCGAGGATCCGGGATATGATGAGAAAGAGTACGACATGGAAGCAGCGGCGCCTCGAGTCCCGTGAGCTGGCCTGTGTCCCAAGTCCTACTCTACCTCGCTAGCGACCGAACCAACACTCTAGGGAGCGCAGCCGGCCGCCGGGCATTGGTAGAGCGGAGCCGGACGAGCTCTGTTTAATGTTAGGTTTACGTTGCATGTAATAGTATGGATTTGAGGATTCTAATTTGAGATATCCGGTTGTAGAATTGTTTATTTGAGGATTGACCGATCCCTCTCAGCGGACGCGTCCGAACGTGTCCGCGGGTGTTTGAGGGGTCGAATTTGCCATATCCAACTGTAGATGCTCTAAGACCTCACACAAACTATTATCTTCGTGTTGTGACACAGTAACAACAGCCAAGATAAATTACTGACTTTCTCTGCTTAACATTGCAACATGAAGAAAAAACATTTGCGACATGAAATTTATTTGCTATCAGTAATTAGCAACAAATATAGGTTTTTTTAACATGCAACAAATTTAGATTTTTTTTTAACACAGTACAGACGCAAGCGTTTATATACACACGCACACACTCACCACTACGAACGCAACAAAAAATATACTCCCTCCGTCCCAAAATTCTTGTCTTAGATTTGTCTACATACGGATGTATCTATTCACGTTTTAGTGTTAGATACATCCGTATCTAGATAAATCTAAGACAAGAATTTTGGGAGGGAGGGAGTATGTTGAAACCGCACGCCAGCAAGTTGCAACAATATATACGTACGGCACCCGTACTATTTGGCCTCGCCCACGAGCCGGCGAGAATGGAGCAGGCATGCGCGTGCGTGCACGGCTACTAGCTCAGCCCGTCCACGCGCCATCGGGGGTCGGCCGGGCCGCTTGCACCATCGACGAGCTCCGTGTCCTCCGAGGAGCCGAACACGAACCGCGCCCACTCCCTCGCCCGAGCCTCCACCAGCGCCTCCGCCTCGCGCGCGCCCCCGCCCGCCGACGCCGACGCGATCACCGCGGCCACGCCCACGACGACGAGCAGGGGGGCCAGCAGGGCCACCAGCTCCGTCACGCCCTCCGGTATCATCCTGCGCGCGCCGACGGAAGAAGAAGACAGCCCGCTCCGAACGAACCTAACTAGGCGCGTCAGGAAGGATGGATGTGCAGGCATCATGTGGCGTCGTGCGTATATAGGGGCGCCGCGCCGCCTCGCCCTAGCTGGCTGGATGGCTGCTGCTTTCTCGTGCAGCGCAACCGCCAACCAGCAGCCATGCATCGTGTGAGCGGGGGCGCAAAGGCCTCGGAGATCATTTCGCTTTCGGGCCATGAAACGCTTAAAGCTACGGAAGAACTGTACTGGGAGGAAGAAGAAGATTTGTTCGTGCATACTCTGTCCGCTTTATGGTTCCCTGTCTCCGTGGGAATTCCAGTTCCGGCGCCCGTCTCGTGGGGTTGTGGTTGGTTGGGGATCCGGCGGATGAGCCCGCTCCACAGCAGCCAACGCCTCCCTTTTACCTCTAAGAACACACGCACGCATACCCTACTTTTACGAGGGCTTCCGAGACACTCAGCCGATATATCATTTTGAGATTTATTAAGTCATCATAGGTGTCCTATAGTCGACGGAAACGTCTCTTCCCGGTGACGGAGCTCAGGTATAAGCACTGGTGCCAGTTGACACCAATGCCATTTGATGCTTCAGCTAATAGCTTGACCGATTTGTACCTTTGACCCCCGCAAAAAAGATCGATTGACCCCAGCCCACCACAGAACAAAAGTCCAAAGGCTTAGCCCAGTTAGATAATTACAACAGTAAAGAAGAAGTATCTATTTACTAGTACTGTACTCCCTCCGTCCTTTAAAGAATGTACTTCCAACTTTGTTGGAAAGTCAAACTGTTTTATGTTTGACTGTATTTATACAATAGTACACCAACATTTATGCCATCAAATGAGTAGATTTAGATTCATGATAAAATATATTTTCATCGTATGCCCATTCGGTTTCAAAAACATTGATATATTTTTGCATAAACTCGGTCAAAGTTTGAGATAGTTTGACCCTCCAACAAAGTTGAAAGTACACTCTTTAAAAGACGGAGAGAGTATTTGCTAACGCAGCACGCAGCCCACAAGGCCTAATCTGGCTCGTTTCTGTGCTTCGGTCCCTACTAATAATTCCTGTAGGCAGCCAGCCGCCAGGTCTGACTGAGTAGGTCATGACGCATGCCTCTCTTGAGCGATTCGCTTCCTCCTCAATCACATCGATCCCCAAATCGTCTGCACACCTACCGGCCCTCTCGAGGAAACTACAATTTGGTTTTGGTGATGTCCGCCGGCCGGCCTAATTTGTAGCCCTGAAGTTCTTGATTGTCCACTTCAGTTGTTCCCAGGTACTCGAGGCAGTGACATACGTGTGTAATACTAAGATTGAAATTTAGAATTTATCTCCTTAATTCATCTAGGACTAGAAGGTTATAGATATGTTTCTATTGAACAGGACAGGAGACACTGATCCAACAGGGACTTCAGGGTCGTTGAAGGACTACCGAAATAAATGTATGTATTATCAAACATTGGTGCTACTACTCTAGCAGAAACAAATTTAGATGAACTTCTTTCAGATTCAACTGGTTGAAAAAGAATATCACAATAGATTATGAATGCTAAGAAGCAACATGAGATCAAACGGAAATATTTAATTAAAGGACCTTGCAGGAAAAGGAGGCTTTAAATATCTTCTGTTTTTTTTAACTTGGAATTTTTATTGAAACAAGCTGAGTTTTATCCTGCTGACTTTTATTCAACACAATTGATGGATCTTGATCATGAGCTTTGAATGTAAATTAACAATGTCCAAACAGACCAAGGATTTGCCAATTTGGATCGCATTACAAATCTAGCTGACGTGTTGGCTGACACTAAGAAACAACTTTTTTTTTCCTTTGGTGTATCAACTTCTAAAAAATGTTGCTAATTTTGCCAGTTGCCAGCATCGGTGCGGCGATGCTTTTCAGAAATGACTATTGTCAAGAGTGTTTTGCGTAGCAACTGTTGAGTTGTATATTTTGTACACTTGTAACGTTGTATTGTCACGCCTTGTAACGATCCTAGAATGATCTCTCCCGCATGGCCTGGGTGCCTAACATATCGGGACTCTCTCTCCCTCTCTATGTATACTCCTGTTGTAACAGAGACAATCAAGGCAATCAATATACACTTTCCAACTTGGTATCAGTCGCCAGGATTCTCCCCATGGCCGCAGATGACACCTCCTCCTCCTCCTCCGCCGCCACGAGCTCGGCCACGTCGCCGGGCACCCTTTCCTCCTCCTCCTCGGCGCCTGCCGCCGGCACCTCCCCGGTCACTGCCCCTCCCTTCGTCTTCGGCACGTCCCCCACTCTCTTCAGCGGCTCCTCCCCCGCCACGGCCTCGCAGTTTGCCCCCCTCTTCACCATCGCCGGCACCTCCCTGCGCCCTCGCCCGTCCCGCCTCCTCATCCCATTTTCCGTGATCACATCACGAACCACATTAAGTTCCTCCTCCACCCTGCCGACCACAATTATCATAAGTGGAAGACTTTCTTCCTGATGGTCCTTGAGGGAGTCCTGGATTAGGGGGTGTCCGGATAGCCGGACTACCATCATCGGCCGGACTATCATCGGCCGGACTATCATCATCATCCGGACTCCAAGACTATGAAGATACAAGATTGAAGACTTCTCCCGTGTCCGGATGGGACTTTCCTTGGCGTGGAAGGCAAGCTTGGCGTCTGGATATGTAGATCTCCTACCATTGTAACCGACTCTATGTAACCCTAGCCCTCTCCGGTGCCTATATAAACCGGATGGCTTTAGTCCGTAGGACTAGAATCACAACAACCTTTACAATCATACCATAGGCTAGCTTCTAGGGTTTAGCCTCCTTGATCTAAATGGTAGATCCACTCTTGTAAACATCCACAATATCAATATCAATCAAGCGGGGACGTAGGGTTTTACCTCCATCAAGAGGGCCCGAACCCGTAAACATCTTGTCCCTTGTCTCCTGTTACCATCCGCCTAGACGCACAGTTCGGGACCCCCTACCGAGATCCGCCCGGTTTGACACCGACATTGGTGCTTTCATTGAGAGTTCCTGCGTGCCGTCACCGATAGGGAAGGATGCCTCCTCCCGCCTTCAAGGACGATATTTTCGCCAAAGGGCCACGGCACCGCCAAACTATCCGGCTAGGTGGTTTTCTTATGACCGCTGTCCGGCCACCGCTTCTACAATGACCTCTCAAGTCGTCAAAAGCAATTTTCATGCCATTTCGAATTAAGCCCGGCGGTGGATCAATAGAGCTCTCGTCAGTAAGCGAGCTCTTGGATCGTCGCATCGCCGCCACAGAGTCGCTTCTGACTACAAACAGATTGGGCTTAAAACCGATCTGACAGAGATTAACTCTCCCCAGGTCACCCACCACGTTGCAGTGGTAGAGGAACAATGCGGCGACGCTCCTCCTATATTGAAAACTAGTCATGTCCGGGCTTCCGAACCCCCCATTCCCGCGGAGGGACGGACTTCGATCAAGCACTGAACTTAAAGTCAGGCATCGGACTAGACTCGTTGGACAACGTCCAGCAATCCAAGCTTCCAAATTCGGAAACTTCTCGGCCTTCGAACCTTGAGATGGGTTGGGTCCCGGACTTAATTCCACCCGCCCGCCTGCATATATGCGATCTATCTCTAATCCGCAAGTGCCCGGCTGAGACAAAGACATCACTCATCGGCCAGATTCCTCCTGGTTATGGACAGGATAAAGGACTGCCGAGAGGAAAACGCAATCTCAATTTTTTGCAATAATTGCACGGACGAGGGACTCTTGAACGCCGTCAGCCGTCGTGAAATTACACGCTTCGCCGACCTGGTGTCCATAGTACGAAAGTACTATGCGATGGAGAGTTTCCGGACAACCGAAAATAATTTTTGGGACAATCCAGCCCCGAATACAACCCTAGTCCGCAACAAAAGGGTGCATTACACTCGGGCACCGGACACAAAACCAAAAAGCAAAGACGCCATAAAGACGCGGAACCGTACTAGAGGGATGGCTTAGCGGACCTGTAAAATTCACAAGACAGAAGCGCCGTCCCAACACATAACCTCCGAGCATGTTGGATATTACGGCAGGTGGCCAAAAGTGGAGAGGAGCTTCTAGCCCGAAAAACCACCCCAACAACATCGATGCGGTATAAACAGTCTTTGAGACTTTCGCATCAAATAATATGCGAAGCGAACAATCCATGACCTCGTGAAGTCTACCAAGTAGCAACAACCAATCCATGGAGCGACACGGCCATCACCTTCAACGCCAAACGAACCTAAATTCGGACAGCCCGAGCTCCACCAAGACCGGTACTTAGTCCAATAGGGGACGGCTTTCGACTTACAAAAGTCCTCATGGATGGCGGCAGCGGATTAAACCTCATCTATGAGGAAACCCTTCAAAACATGGAAATAGACTGGAGCCGCATTGAGCGAAGCAGCACAACCTTTAGAGGAATAATCCCTAGCCGGAGGCGTGCTGCACAGGAAAAATCACACTCGATGTGGTATTGACTCACCGACAATTACAGATCCTAAGAAGTCACGTTCCAAGTGGCCCCGTTCAACAGCGGATATCACGCTATATTAGGACGAGAGGCATTCACAATTTTTCAAGCCGTACCCCATTACGGGTACATGAAGCTCAAAATGCCTGGGCCCGGCGGAACAATCACTCTCGTTAGTGATCCGGACATAGCACTCCGCGCCGAAAACAAGACAGCCGCATTAGCCTTAGAGGCACTATCCAAAGCCCTAGCGGCAGAGGAACTCACCACGCTGCGCTCTACGGTGAATAGGGACGATGTGATACTCGATAAGAGATCCAAGTCCACCTCCTTTAAACCAGCAGATGAAATAGTAAAATTCCAGGTCCACCCAACGGACCCGACAAAGACGGCCTCCATCGGGGCACAATTGAACCCTGATGTGGACGCCGCACTGCGAGAATTCCTTCGGGAAAATTGGGACATTTTTGCCTGGCACCCCTCGGATATGCCCGGAATCCCACGCAGATTGGCAGAACACAGCCTAAACATTCTAAAAGGATTCAAGCCGATCAAAGCAGGCTCTTGACGATTTTCCTAACCCAAAAGATGTGCAATGGGAGAAGAGCTAGCCAAACTATTGGAAGCAGATTCATCAGAGACATCAAGCACCCGGATTGGCTAGCAAACTGGTAATGGTACCAAAGAAGGACAAATCCTGGCGCCTATGTGTCGATTTCAAAGACCTAAATAAGGCCTGCCCAAAGGATCCCTTCCTCCTTCCCCGCATCGACCAAATCATCGATGCCTCCGCAGGTCACGATTCATTTTTCTTCATGGACGCATACTCCGGCTATGATCAAATCTAGATTGCATAATCGGATCAAGCCGCAACAACATTCATTACTCCATATGGACCATTACGCTTCAACACGATGCCCTTCGGACTTAAAAACGCCCGGCGCAACATATCGTAGCATGATTCGTGACATGTCCGCTACCCAGATCGGCAAAACAGTAGAGGCATACGTGACGACGTAGTCGTCAAAACTAAACACGCCGAAACTCTAGTAGACGACTTGAGGCTCACATTCGACAACCTCGTGAGCATATGACATCAAGCTGAATCCGGAAAAATGCGTTTTGATTGTACCATTTGGAAAAGTCTTTGGGCTTCATTGTATCCGTAGAGGAATTGAAGCAAACCCAGCCAAGATCCGAGCTCTGTCACAGCTAGATATCCCAAAAACCTCAAGCAAATACAAAAATTGATCGATGCGTGGCGGCTCTAAGCCGCTTTATCTCCGCTCTAGGAGAAAAGGCATTACCCTCTATCGCCTCCTTAGGCACAATCGAACACTTTGAGTGGACGGATGCTGCCACCGCCGGACTCGAGGAAATAAAGGCCATACCGCAACAAATCCGGTCTGGCTGCGCCCAACTGGGCGAACCAATGTTGTTATACATCGCAGCTACGCATCAAGTCGTAAGCGTGGTACTTTCGTCGTCGAGCGAGAAGCGGAAGGGCATAAATTCCCTCTTCAAAAACCAAGATACTACGTATCCACTGTGGTTAACCCCACGCAAGTCCCGTTACCCGCACTATCGTAAGATAGCATACGCGTGTTCATGGCATCCGGAAGCTTCGACACTACTTTCAAGAGTGTTCGATAACGATGGCCTCAAGTACCACTTAACGACATTATAAACAACCGCGACGCCACGGGCAGGGATTGCAAAATGGGCCATTGAGCTCTTACCATTTGATATATCTTACAAACCTCGGCGAGCTATAAAGTCACAAGTTTTGGCTGACTTTGTCGCTGAATGGACGAAGCCGAACTCCCTAAAGAATACGGCGCATACTCCAATTGGATTATGCACTTGATGGCTCTAAAATGTTAGCCGGGTCAATTGGCGTCGTATTAACGTCCCCGACCGGGACACGATCCAATACGTGCCGAGATAATGTACACGGACTCCAACAACGCGGCGAATACGAGGCCCTTTTACATGGTCTCCGGATGGCAATCTCCATGGGCATTCAACGCCTAGAGGTGCGCGGCGATTCAAACCTCGCAATATCCCAAATAAACGGAGACTTTGACGCCAAAGATCCGAAAATGGCAGGATATCGCAACGCTGTCCTCAAAATGTCAGCCCGGTTTGAAGGACTTGAATTCCATCACGTACCCCGGGATAATAACCAAGCAGCCGACGTCTTGTACGCATTGGCGCCAAAACGCGACGCTGTCCTCCTAACATCTTCACAGGAACGGCTCTTCAAGCCATCCGTACTATGGGAAGAGGAGTCCGGAACTAACAACCGGAACAAGCCGCACTAACCGCGATTCAGCCGATGATATAACACCTTCCGCCTACGACATAATGGCAGTAATTGCCCCGTGGGACAGAACCATTCCTCGCCTACTTGCTTAGGCGTGAGCTTCCCGAAGACCAAAATGAGGCCAGCTGCATTGTCCGTCGATCTAAAGCCTACAAGGTCTATGAGGGAGAACTTTATAAGAAAAGCACAACCGGAGTCCTTCAAAGGTGTATCTCCGAAGAGGAAGGGTGAAACCTCCTGGCTGAAATTCATGCCGGACTAGGCGGACACCACGCCGCAGCTCGGGCCCTTGTAGGAAAGGCATTCCGTCTGAGGATTTTATCTTGGCCGACGGCCCGGCGGATGCTCGGGACTTAGTCCAACGATCGTCGGTTGTCGGCTCTTTGCTAATCGAGCCATATGCCACCCACCGCCCTCAAAACTATACCCATTACACGGCCTTTCGCGGTCAGGGGCTTGACATGGTTGGACCACTTAAAGGGGAACCCACAAGCAAAGGTACCCTACTGGTCATGGTGGATAAATTCACCAAATGGATAGAGGCCAAGCCGGTTAAAGCAGCGAGTCCGGACCGATGATAGACTTTATATCCGGGGTAGTACACCGTTATGGTGTCCCCACGGCATCATCACCGATAATGGCACGAACTTCACCGCCGATGAGGTTAAATCATGGTGCAAAAATATGGGCATTAAGCTCGATTACGCTTGATCTATCATCCTCAAACCAACGGTCAAGTGGAACGAGCAAATGGTCTAATAATGAGCGGCATCAAACCCGGACTAGTGCGGTCCCTTACGAAATCGACACGCGCCGGGTAGAGGAGCTCGACTACGTACTGGGGCTGCGGACAACGCCTAACCGTACTACGGATTCACACCATTCTTTATGGTATCTGGTAGCGAAGCAGTTTTGCCTGCGACATCATTCATGACTCACCTCGAGTCCGCATGTACGAAGAAAGAGAAGCCGAGTTGGATCGGCGGGACAGCTTGGACGCATTGGAGGAAGAGCGCGGCGTTGCCAAGGCTCGTTCCGCATTTTATCGGCAGCAGGCTCGAAGATATCAAAGCGTAGAAGTACGGGCCAAGACTTACAACGTTGGCGGCGAACTGGTTCTCGCTGCCGGACAATAAAAAGGACAAGCTCAAGCCCAAATGGGAAGGCCCCTTCATCATCGATCAAGTCCTGACCGCGGAGCGCATCGCTCACTTAAATGCATCGGATAACCGACTTGAGCCGAACCCATGGAACGCAGCCCGCCTCCGACGATTCTATGCCTAGAGCCGGACTAAGAGTTCGTCCCTTTCCCCCCGTCCAAATTTTTTTTTAATTTTACTTCCGCTGCCTTCTGTTTATCTTCTTCTTCTCAACCCTATTCATCCAAGCCTCAAAGGGCCTACTTGCGCAAAGTTCGCGCACAATTGATGTGCTATCCGCACTCATTATACCTGGGGGCTTCTTTACCAGAAGCTTAATTATACGGGCTTCATGCCCGGCACATGTGTCAAGCCTCCACATGTACCTTTTATTCACCATTATATGCATCGATATGACTTAAGTTTTGGCCAAGCTGGGTTGCTGGCTCCCCTGCTTACCCCTCGTTCCCCGATTGTTCCGCTAGGAGGTAAAGGGAGCACCTCTGCGATTATTCTTGCCGGGTCGGCGGATGTGTACCTCGGTAGGTGAAGCCGAAAGCTAAGCGTTCTTAAGGGAATATTGATTCGGTGACTTAAAAGATGATTTTTTTATCCACTTATTTATCTGCCCCGATGTTTTTACGCTTTTTTCGGTCAGGACATGCACTTTAGGGCATGCCACCCCAGAGGAAAGGAACCCTTAACGGAACTATTCTCCTGGAAGATGTTTCTTACTACCCATGTAATATAACATAACTAGTTGGGCACTTATGCGATAAAGCACTGATGACCCCTACGCTCGGTCTCCATGCATACCCGGTTGTTTCATAACCGAGAGGGTATTCGGACACACTCCGGACTCTAGGGTCCCGAGGTCGGCGAAAAGGTCGGCAAAGACAAGCGATCTACAATCCGGCTAGAAGGCATTTTGTATGTCATTTTATAATACATTGTCAAATCGGTGATTGTATTCTTCCTCAATCCCGTCTAACAAGGTTGTCTAATTTCTGATCTGTTGGGAAAATTTCATGACCAACTCCACTTGGCCGTATACTAAACTCACAGGATCTCCTTCCCATCGGGCCCCACAGTCCGACTTGACCCATGTGGTTGGGATCCGCCTTCTTGTACCGCGTCTTTACCATGGCCCGAGGCCTCCACAGCACCTTGGCGGCAGGCGAAATCTTCCATAAATGGAAGCGCCGCCGCTCCTCTGACTTCTCCATAAGCTCCCCAAGACCCTCGGGTATGGAGAAAGGCTGGCCATAACGCTGGATGACGCCCGCTCATCGCTGCGAACTCGTTCGATCAGTTGCAACAATTGGAAGTTGATCACCCGTTGTTACGGGCATCTCCTCCATGAGGCGACTGTGAGCATACCTCTGAGACATATTACATCAAATTGACTTCCTCGCCGAACTCTTCTTTTCAAAGGAGTTCGCTCAAGCACTTACTATATATGCGCGGCAAGCCGCTGATTCTCCTTAACGGAGCCCGACGGCTCTCGGCCCGAACGCCTTCAGCTCTTCTCCAAGCTGGGCATGGGCATCCTGGAGCTTGTTCCTTTCATGCTGCACCTTATGCAGCACCCTCTCGCCGGCCTTTAGTTGGCGCGAAGTTCTTACTGTCCGGATCTTGTCCGGCAGCACCTGCAATGTCGTTTTTAGACTTGCGCCAAAGCCAAACGCTATTTATCTTTCTAAAATAATGCGTTACTGTGAGAGGTCCTTGCGTTTCCTCCTGCGCCCGGAAAATGCGGCCTCAAGTTGGGCCTTGCACTCTTGCAGCTCTGAGACAGTTGGGTATTCTTCTCGGTAAGATCCTCGTTTCATATGATCCTTAAATCAGTTTAATATAACTACTTTAAGTCTCGGGGCTCTTGACATATATAACTATTAAATTCTCTTACCCGTATGTCTTTTACATACTGCTCGTGGCTCTGATAAAACCATCTTGAGCAGCACGAAGGTGCGCGTCCCCGTGTTAAAGGCATTCAACGCCTCGGGGAGAAGCAGCGTCACGAAATACTGTCGTGGCGCTGTGATTCGTGGCACTCTCCACCTCAGACTTGGTGGTGGACAGTCTGTCGGCATCCTCCGTCGGAGGAACGTCCGGCCGCGCCTTGCGCTCGCCTCCCCTCCTAACTAAAAAGGGAGCCCTACTGGTAGAGGTTGGATTGACAACTTCTACGCCCGCAGTCCGGCGGACGCTTTTTTCCCTGTAAAAGTCATGAGCACTCAAACGCTTCCTAGGAACGTTGCTCTAAATACTGAATTGTGAGCTACACCTTTGCGGCGACGTTTCAGTCCGCGCCGCGCTCCTCTTCCGCCTATTGGTCCGGCGGCCCTTGTTGGTCACTACCGAGCTCGGCTTCTCGCCCTAGGGGCGCCTCACTGCAGTGCCATCATATACGGTGGTCGAAATAAGCAAGGAAGGAATAGCGGTGTCGAGGCTTGCCGTAATCACCAGGAAGCCGGATATAGTCCGGGATAGTCGGCCGTGATGGCGACTAAAGCATTGTCCATGCTGAGCTGGTGGAACACCCGTCGATTAGCTCCACCTTTATGTCCGGATCCTCTTGAAGGCGGATCCGGGATCTCTCTGGATCCTCGGGCTGCGGAGCCGGACTTAGCATTCCCTCCACGGTCCGTAGCAGTTCCTGCGTCGAAGAAGAACATGATATAAGAAACTTAAGTTTGAAGGCACGGGTCGGACACGCTGAGTGTTCGCTTACCCAAGGACGGGATTATTCATGGAAAACCCATTTAACGGGTTCGTCCAAGGAAATCCTCCTTCTCCCCTTATACAGGCGGACAAGATCGTCACCAGATCTTCGGCCGAATCCGCCCTTATGCGGCCATGACGGGTGGCATCGTCCTCCCGTTGAAATCCCACATGGGGTGGCCTCAGTATTGTAGTGGCTGCACCCCCGCATAATGCATGTTGCCATGATTCCAATCATGGTCAACCCGGCATGGGCGATAACCTTATTCGCCCATCAAATAATGGACGCTCTTGTCTTCCTCCGGATGGGGGCTCGCGGACGCCAACTAAAGGCGTTTCTTCAGAGGAGCATTGTTGAACTCCGGAGGCCGATCCGAACAGGGTCCGGCAGCGGAGCGTCTTCTATATAAAACCATTCCGAAGGCCAGTCTTCGGGCGCCTTCTTAGGGGTTCCGGATGGATATCCGGTCCCGGCAATGCGCCATAATTCGGCGCCGCCCACTTGATATATGGACCCCTCGTGAGAGCGGGGTACAAGGCAGAACAACCTCTACCACAGCGAAGTGGGGCTCGGCGCCCAGGAAAAGCTTCGCAAAGAGCTACATAACCCGCAATATGCAGGATTGAGGCGGGCATGAGGTGATGAAGGCTGAGTCCGTAGAACTCCGAGGCCAGCGGAGGAATGGATGTACAGAAATCGAGCCCCTTATCGATAGGGGACGAAGCATACCGCTCCCCTTTGTTGGGATTTGGGGTAACCTCCGCTTGCTTCCCACCTTTGTAGGTGGCCAGCCCGGCTCGAACTGAACCATGAAGGCCGGAGGAGATATCCCCCATTTGGAGCTTCACCCGGCTCGTTGTGCGGAATGAGCATCTCCTCCAATCTCTGGCAAAGGGCGGGGCGCAAGAAGAGGAGCCGTGTTGGCGGTCCATGATGGAATGGATTCTTGGTCAAAAGCGCTCCGATGAGTATTTGCGAGAGGAAGATGGTGACTTGGATCTGGATTCTTGCCTCCCTTATAGGCAGATTGTTCGCACGACTAGGGGGTAAAACATAAAAGACACCACGGCTTTTCACATTCGCCTGACGCGTGGAAGAAGGCCATTATTGGGCGTGGAAGCCAAGGCAGCGCAACATTGATGAGGAAGCAGGACACCGTTAGCGGTACATTGAACTTGAAGGAGAACCCGCCTTGCAACGCCGAAGACTACACGCATGCTTTGGACTTATCGTCATTGAAGCCTGGTTCGGGGCTCTTGAGGAGTCCTGGATTAGGGGTGTCCGGATAGCCGGACTACCATCATCGGCCGGACTATCATCGGCGGACTATCATCATCACCCGGACTCCAAGACTATTAAGATATAAGATTTAAGACTTCCCCCCTTGTCCGTATGGGACTTTCCTTGGCGTGTACGGCATGCTTGGCGATACGGATATTTATATCTCCTACCTTTGTAACCGACTCTATGTAACCCTAGCCCTCTCCGGTGCCTATATAAATCGGATGGCTTTAGTCCGTAGGAATAGAATCACAACAACCCTTACAATCATACCATAGGCTAGCTTCTAGGGTTTAGCCTCCTTGATCTCGTGGTAGATCCACTCTTGTAAACATCCACAATATCAATATCAATCAAGCGGGGCGTAGGGTTTTACCTCCATCAAGAGGGCCCGAACCCGGGTAAACATCGTGTCCCTTGTCTCCTGTTACCATCCGCCTAGACGCACAGTTCGGGACCCCCTACCCGAGATCCGCCGGTTTTGACACCGACAGTCCTGGTTCGCTACGGCGTCTCCTACCTTCTCGACCACCCCCCCACACCCCAATGCTCCGTCCCAATACCTAGAGCTCGATGCCCACATCGTTCTGTGGATCTATGCCACTCTCTCGGACACCATGTGCGACCACATTGTTGGCGCCACCACCACCTACGCGCTCTGGCATAAGATCAAAGACTTCTTCCTCGCCAGTCGCGACGCCCGCTTCATGATCCTCAATCTCCAATATCGCAATCTCAAGCAGGGTGATCTCTCGGTGTCGGAGTACGCCCGCCGTCTCAAACTCCTCACCGACGCCCTCGCTGACATCGACCACGCCGTCACCGAGGTGGATCTCACCATGCAGTTTCTCCACGGCCTCGACAAGCGGCTCGACACCATTCTCGTCGTCCTCGACGACCAGGGCCTTCCCTTCGACACCGTCCTCTCTCGTGTTGTCCTTGCGGAGGAGTCGCAGGCACAACGCGCGGCGGAGGAAGGCGTCTCCGCGTTCGCCATGACGGGCGGCAGCTCTTTGGGCGGCGGTTCCTCGGCCGGCTCCTCAGGTGGTCGCGGCGAGCGTCATCGCGGCCGACCGCTCTCATGATCGCGCCCCCGACGCCCACCACCCCCCGCCCACCTCATCTGCTCGTGGGCGTGGCGACCGCTCTGGCGACGGTGGTGACTGTGGCCGCGGGCGCGGCCGTGGCCGTGGGCGCGGCGACCAGTCTGGGCGCGGTCACCAGGCACCTCCGTTCTCCCCCTTCACGGGGTATTTCGCCCCGTACGGGATGGCTCTCCCGATGCCCCGCTCTGGCTGGATCCCGCCGAACGCCGCCGGTGTTCTTGGACCCCGCCTCGGTGCTCATGCTCAGGCGTACCAGGCCTTCACGCCCCCTCCCGCGCCGTCCACTCCGTACTATCAGCCACCGCAGCCTCGTGGGATCACTTCGCCATGCTCAACGCCGCCTTCAGCAACGGCGGCTACGCCGCGCCGCCCGCCCCCGAGTGGTACCTCGACACCGGCGCGTCTTCGCACGTGACGGGCACCCAAGGTAACTTGACCTCGTTAAGTTCTTCATTTTCGCATTTACCTTCTCACATTGTTGTCGGTAATGGGCATTCGCTTCCTGTCACTGCCACCGGCTCTACTACCCTCTCCCCTCACGACTTTCGGCTTACTGACATTCTAGTTTCTCCCAACGTAGTCACTAGTCTCATATCCGTTTGTAAATTTACTAAAGACAATTCCTGCTCTATTGAATTTTACCCATGTGGTTTTCTTGTGAAGGATCTTCACACTCGACGAGTTCTCATGATCTTCGTTAGCCACGGCGATCTCTACCCCTTCGTTGGCAATAACCCGGCGCCGGCGTCTGCTCTTCTCGCCACCACCTCCTCGGACTTGTAGCATCGTCGCCTTGGGCATCCCGGTGCACACACTTTTTCTTCTCTCGCCAACCAGTTCCTTCACGATTGTAATAAGGCGCCTCACTCTCCTTGTAATGCGTATCAACTTGGACGCCAACCACATTTACCTTTCTCATCTTCTTCTAGTAGAACATATGCTCCCTTTGATTTAATACATTGTGACTTGTGGACATCACCGGTTGTTAGTTTCTCTGGTTTTCAATACTATCTTGTGGTGCTTGATGATTTTACGCATTTCTCGTGGACATTTCCTCTTCGCAACAAATCTGACACATCCACCGTCCTCCAACGCTTCTTTACGTTTGTGCATACCCAATTTAACGTGATCATCAAGAGCATGCAGTGTGACAATGGTGGTGAATTCATCAACTCCTCCCTTCGTGACCTTCTTCTTCTCCTCCAACGGCATTGCCTATCGCTTCTCGTGCCCCCATACCTCTCCTCAAAATGGTAAAGCCGAACGAATGATTCGTACCACCAACGACGTCATGCGCACTCTTCTCCTTCAAGCCAACCTCACGCCCCCTTTTTGGGTCGAAGCTCTTCACACGGCTACCTACCTCCTGAACCGGCGTCCCTCCCGCGTCATTGCGCCGCGTACACCTCATTTTCTCCTCTACGGCGTACCACCCACATACGATCACCTACGAGTATTCGGTTGCCTATGTTTTCCAAACCAATATGCAACCATGCCCAACAAGCTCGCCCCCCGCTCTTCCCGTTGCGTCTTCCTTAGTTATGCCCTGGAACACAAGGGGTACCGGTGCTTTGACCTCGCCACACGTCGTGTGATCGTCTCACGCCATGTTGTTTTCGACGAAACCATCTTCCCCTACGCCAGCCACACACCAGAACACACCTCTCCCACGCCCACAATTAATCCCCATGCAACATGACCATCCAGCCCCATATTCCCACCGGGACTGCCGCCACCTACCCCACCTGGACCCCCACCAGATTCCCCCTCCCCCCATCCACCACCTCCTTCCATGTCGCCCCTGCCAATGCCCGCCTCAAGCACTCCGCTGCTCCACCTGCCGGATCCATCTCGGATCATCGCCCACCAAAGACATCTGCCTGCTTGGGCCCGCCGCATCACCCTCGTCCCGCGCGCCCAATCCAGCGCAAGATTCGCCTGGCTCCACCGCGTCGCTATCGGATCGCGCGCCCACCCGTGCGCCCCCCTCGCCTGCCCCCGACGACTCTGTCTCGGTCTTTTCGCCCGCCCACGCTACCAAAGACGCAGCCCATCGCTCGCCCGTCCAACAAAGATTCGCCTCGGATCCCTCGCCACCTCGTACGCCCACGCTCCACCTACCACCCCATGCAGTTTCGATAGAGCCACCTGAAAATTCCCACAAAATGACCACACGTGCCAAAACTGGCTACTTAATGCCCAAGCGTCTCTTCTTTGCTGATGCCTCTTCATCCATCTCACCTATTCCTCCCACGTATAAATCCGCCCTTAAGGATCCCCATTGGCGTCAAGCAATGTTAGATGAGTATAATGCATTAATGAACAGTTTCACTTGGTCTTTGGTGCCTAAGCCTGCTGGTGCGAATGTGGTTACGGGCAAGTGGATCTTTCGGCACAAGTTCAACACCGACGGGTCCTTCGCACGGTACAAAGCTCGGTGGGTCGTACGTGGCTTTACACAGCAAGAGGGTGTGGACTATGGCGAGACGTTCAGTCCGGTGGTCAAGCCAGCAACCATTCGGGTGGTATTGAGTCTTGCCACCTCTCATTCTTGGCCCATTCATCAACTTGACGTCAAGAATGCATTTCTCCATGGTGAGCTCAATGAGACAGTGTATTGCTCGCAACCGGACGGCTTTGTGGACTCCTCCAAGCCGGATCATGTGTGTCTTCTCAACAAGTCACTCTATGGCCTCAAACAGGCTCCTCGGACGTGGTTCTTGCGCTTTCAGGCCTTCCTCGTCTCTCTTGGTTTTCGGGCTTCCAAGAGTGACACCTCACTATTCATCCTCCATCATGGTAACTCTCTTGCATATCTTCTAGTTTATGTGGATGACATCATTCTCACCATAAGCTCACCACACACACTCACCCACATCATATCCTCTCTCAAGCGAGAGTTTGCCATGATTGATCTCGGTACCTTGCATCATTTCCTAGGCATAAATGTCACCACCAACCCAACTGGTCTCTTCCTTTGCCAACAACAATACACCCTTGAGCTTCTCGCGTGTGCCAATATGCTCTCCTGCAAACCGGTATCCACCCCGGTTGACACCAGCTCTAAATTGTCCTCGCATGATGGTGCCTTGCTCTCTAACCCTACCCACTATCGTAGCATCACCGAAGCCCTCCAATACCTCACCCTCACGCGTCCGGACATCACTTATGTCGTACAACAGGCTTGCCTCTTCATGCATGCTCCGCGCGACATCCATTGGCAGCTTGTGAAGCGCATTCTCCGCTACTTACAGGGTACATCTCATTATGGACTCCAGCTCTTCCAGTCTCCCTCCAAAGACCTCATTGCATACACTGATGCTGATTGGGCTGGGTGTCCTGGACATCGCCGCAAGTCCACCTCCGGTTTTGTGTGTTCCTTGGAGCCAACCTCATCTCGTGGTCCTCCAAGAGGCAGCCCACTATCTCCCGTTCCAAAGGCCGATGCTTTGAGTATCGCGGGGTTGCAAATTGTGTGGCTGAAACTTGTTGGTTGCGGCAACTTCGCATGAGCTCAAGGTACCACCCACGTGCCACCGTGGTGTATTGTGACAACATTAGTGCATCCTACCTTGCGAGTAATCCGGTTCAGCATCAACGGACTAAGCATATTGAGATTGACTTGCACTTTGTTCGGGATCGCGTGGCTCTTGGCGAAGTATGTGTCTTGCATGTTCCATCCATTTCGCAATATGCGGCGTCTTCACCAAGGGTTTGTCGCCGCCATCTTCACCGAAGTTTCGATCCAGCTGAACATCCTACCGAGCGGAGTTCCGGTGAGGGGTGTTGAGTTGTATATTTTGTACACTTGTAACGTTGTATTGTCACGCCTTGTAACGATCCTAGAATGTAGGATCTGATCTCTCCGCATGGCCTGCGTGCCTAACATATCGGGACTCTCTCTCCCTCTCTATGTATACTCCTGTTGTAACAGAGACAATCAAGGCAATCAATATACACTTTCCAACTGCAACATGGGTGACCATTTTATGAGTGATAGCCTAAGTTGCTATGTGGAAAAATCTATATTTCTATCGCTACGAATGATTATGTGATTAATCTATTGAAGAAGATTAAAGGTCCAGAAGAGAAGTTATAACATGTGAGTTTCACAACACTTTATATTTTTGCT